>CM057342.1:226522978-227200478 GCA_030015575.1 Agapanthus africanus | reverse complement strand
GAGGAAATCAAAGCATAGTGGGAACCACACAAGACACTATGACGATCTCGGGTCTACAGACTAACTTGTACTAGAGTCACCAGAGAACTGCTATCCGACGATAGGTATGGTACCATCTAGGAGTTCTCGGCGAGTCCTGTTCAGTATACCCATTCTCTAATAAGCACATGTGTACAATCTTTGATGTCAAACACCAATGGTTATGGGATCAACCATCGCCCCATACAGGGTCAAGAAACGTACACACTAGTCTACTCTGGAATATCGATGCCCTGTCTCAATATTCCCTCGACTAGGAACGATTAAAGGATGTGCTTGTGGACTACACAAGTCCCAGTAGTATAATCCGTATCATAGTCTTGGTAGTCAAGAAAACATCCTAAGGGCTTTATCAACATGTATCAGAGAGGTAGTATAATAATACAAGTGTACATGTTAAGATAAAGAGCAACCAGATAGCATATTATCATGTCGAGAAAGAAAGTCCTATATATATATGTGTGTGTGTGTGTGTGTGTGTGTGTGTGTGTGTGTGTGTGTGTGTGTGTCCAAGCATCCACTATATCATACAATAATGGCCTCTAGGATATACATATTCCTAACAATTTCCCACTTGCACTAAGGCCAGTTGTTGTAGTATCTCATACCCAACATCCCAAAAAGTCTCTCAAACTGTGTCTTGGGGAGGGCCTTCGTGAATGGATCCGCTGCGTTGTCCTTCATGTCAACTCTCCTGACCTCGATCTCCCGTCGATCAACTATCTCCGGGATCAGGTGATACCGCCTAAGAATATGTCTGGATCTCTGATGGGACCGGGGTTTCTTGGCCAAAGTCACAGCTCCATTGTTATCACAATACACAGGTATTGGATGCTCAATGGATGGAACCACACCAAGTTCAGCAATGAACTTCTTCATCCAGACAGCCTCTTTGGCAGCATCGTTGGAAGCGATGTATTCAGCCTCCATCATCGAGTCTGCTATGGTATCTTGCTTGGAACTCTTCCAACATAACGCTCCTCCATTAAGGGTGAAGACAAAACCCGAGACTGAATTACTGTCGTCCTTATCACTCTGGAAGCTCGAATCAGTAAAGGACTCCACCTAGAGTTCACCGTTACCATACACCAAGAATATTTCTTTAGTCCTTCTCAAGTACTTAAGAATGTTCTTCACAGATGTCCAGTGTTTTTCCCCAGGATCTGATTGATACCTACTCACTCACTACTACAAATAAGGGTTGCCCCTACGGATTTATCGGTAGGGGCAACCCACTGCCCCTATGGATATATACGTAGGGGCGAAAAAAGACCCCGTAGGTGCAAAGGCCACAGGTGCAAGTTGAGGCCCTGAACGTGCCCCTACGGACAAATTTAAGCCCCTACGGATATATCAGTAGGTGTTATAGCCCCTACGGAGTACCCCGTAGGGGTAATAAAATCATATATGTAATTTTTTTTTTTGAATATATTGTATATACCTACGGATATACCCGTAGGTCCCTTTTAGATCCCTACGGATATATCCGTAGGGGATATAAAGTAGTTCCTACGGTTAAGTCCGTAGGGGCTTATCCCAACACCCTGGACTGATATCAGGTGGGAAAATATCAGGAAACCTGATATTTTCCCCTACGGATAAATTCGTAGGGGATAAACACTGGCCCCTACGGACATATCCGTAGGGACAACCCCAACACCCTGCACTGATATCAGGTGGGAAAATATCAGGTTTCCTGATAGTTTGCCCCTACGGATATACCCGTAGGGTTAGGGTATGTACCTGCGGCTTAATCCGTAGGTATATATTGTCTGTATTTTTTTTTTAAAAATGGGCTGCCAGATTTTTTGCCGCCCTGTGCACAATACTATATACATCAATCAAATCATATATTGCAGTATTCATAATCACATCTCACGCATATATATAATATACAAAAGAAACCCAAAAACTGAATATGATATAAATACAAACCAATATCAATATCGTTTCAAAATGTAGTACAATGTGATATAAATAAATACATGTTTCAAAAAATAAGAACCAAAAAGCTACCCTAGTTCGGTCCAGCTCCACCTCCGAATAACGTTCGAATAACGCGCGCCTGCTCCTCGGTAAATACACTCTCCAATGCTACATATAAGGGAGTCTGAGCGGCATGTGGAGCTGGCGATGTGGTCTGCGCAGCCGCCGTCGAGGTAGTCGCTTGCGGAGCCGCGGCTGCGGGAGTCTGAGTGGGCGGTGGAGCTACAGGAGCTGTCTGCGGAACCGCAGCCGATGTAGTGGCTTGCGGAGCCGCAGCCGAAGGACATGCATGTGGAGGCTCGGCCGATCTACCCTGTCGCGTCTGGACATAACGTGTGTAAGAAGCGTGTAAGAACTGTGTATTATTCGAATTCATTTCATTATTAAGTTATTTCGAAACCCTGTTTGGATATCTAGTTTGGAAAAGCGTTGTTTATTTTAATTACATATGTATGTATGATTAATCAGACTTAAGTCTAAAACCAAATAAGCTCAACCTACGTACTAATTATGGATATGTTGATATGTATATAATATGAAATGATATTTTACTATAAAGTAGTATACATACCAGCATCTCCTTCAACTCCTGAACGGTGGCCCTCAAGCTATCCAGTTCCTGATGGACATGCCGGCCACTGGAGACGGAGGAAGTAACCGCCGGGGTGGAGTCCAACCTCATATGGGCCCTGCTAGGGCCCAATCCCCGGCCTCTCTCCCAACCTCCGTGGTGCCCTCCGTGTGCGGCGTCCAGAACTGGGGTCAGCAGCCTCGGATCGTTCTGTCCGGTAAAATCGATCCCGAGGCCTGGGCCTGCTCAACCACCCGCTCCTACACCCACATTAAGCAGTAAAGTATAAGTATAAAATTTAAACTTGAACCTTCCAAAACTAAAATTTCAAATTTGGGTAGAAAAAATATTAACACTTACGCAGTACTCCTGGGTAGCGACGTCGGGACATCGAAGCTCGCCCGTGGCGGGATCTGTCGAGGTGCCGTGGACGGCAAGATATGCGGACAGCATGCTCAGTGTACCACCTGACGCCACGGTCCGAGATGTCTGCAATATTAGAAAGTAACTCTTAATATTAGAAATATTAGAGAATAACTCTTAATATTGCAGAATATTAGAGAATAACTCTTAATTTACCGATAACTCCATGGCTCGAGTAATGTTCCTCGAGCCACCTGTGTAAGTGGGGCGACCCCTCTTCGCCGACTTCCTGTTCTCCGTATTCTGAGCGGCCTGTTTCTGCACAACGCATTAACATTTAGTTTTCTAATTAAGAAACACAAAGAAATAAATTATATCATAAATAATGAATTAAATTTAAAATACATACTTGTTTGCGTTCGGAGTCGAAATAAGCGCACAATAGAGGCCATGTCTCTACATCGACTCTCGCAAACGCCGGAGTAGATAGGAGGGCCGCTCTCTCTGCCTCGGGGGTCGCTATCCACAGGGAGTAGCAGTCGGCCTTCAGCTCATTCCTGTTGTATCGGACCTTGTCCTGCATGTTCTTCATCAGGCCATTGTACAGAGCATGAAGGTCGAGCACCCTCCCCGAGTGATCAGGGTCGGCTACAGGCTGAAAATCGTAATCCAACTGAAAAAACAAAAAAAAAACATTGTTATTAGATTGCAAGTGTTAATAATAAATATATTGGATAGATCAAATGAAAATATATATTAATACATACCCGAGCCTGTTCAAAGAAGAGGGCGAATGAGCGCTGGTGCTGCTCGCCCCACTCAACGTGAAGTGGATAGTTCTTCACGATCCGGCTCTCGTCCCCCAAATACCGGCCGAACCTCTCGGCATGAGGACCGGTATAGCGATAGTCAAGGGTAAAAAATAGGGGAAATGCTGCCTCCCCCCTAGCTCTATTAGGCCTCAGCCTATGGGACTGATTCGGGCCTCGAGTCCCCCTCTGGGGATGGAGAGGCCCTGCGTCTGCACGAAATATCAAGACAATCAATAATAAGACAAAGTTGTATTAAGAAATCAAGGTTAAACAAAAATTCAAGTGTGATATATACCTCCGGTGAATAACGCACGAGCCTGGGCCCGAGCAGCAGCACGAGCGGGACGATAGTTCCTCCGGTGAGGAACAACCGGGGTCCCGGACCCGGACGCATCCCCTCCAACTATAAAATAAACATCGACGCTAAATCTCCATGAAGTTCATATTTATTCTATAGAGCATATGTAAAATAAATAAATATTTTAAATTTATTCATACTAACCTGCAGACGATGCGGAGGGTACGGAAGCGGCAGGAGTGGCCCCTGTGGAAGGTGTGGACGCACCACCTATAATTAGACAATTAAAAATAGATTTTATAAGTAATTGCAAAAAGAATGTGTAGATCAATAATATAACGTTCTAAATCAATATGCATGAACTATAGGACATATAAACATACCCGCAGGTGCGGTGGTGTCACCACCTACAGCTAGACAATAATAAAAATTGCTAAGTAAGAGCAAAAGGAATGTGTATATTTATGATATAGCATTCTAAATCAATATACATACACTATATGATATATAAACATACCTGGAGGAGCGGGGGTGGCCTCTGTCCCAGATGTGGACGCAGGACCAACAACTAGACAATTAAAAATAGATTTGATAAGTAATTGCAAAAAGAATGTGTAGATCAATAATATAACGTTCTAAATCAATATGCATGCACTATAGGACATATAAACATACCCGCAGGTGCGGTGGTGTCACCACCTACAGCTAGACAATAATAAAAATTGCTAAGTAAGAGCAAAAGGAATGTGTATATTTATGATATAGCATTCTAAATCAATATACATACACTATATGATATATAAACATACCTGGAGGAGCGGGGGTGGCCTCTGTCCCAGATGTGGACGCAGGACCAACAACTAGACAATCCAACATTGACAATATAAGTAATTTTGACATAAACAGGCATGAATATCTGTAATATTAAATTGAAAATGGATATGCGTGCAGTATACCTGGAGGTGTGGCAAAATCCACACGGAAGGAGGCATCCGAAGGGGTCTCCGATCTGGGTGCAAGACCGGCCCTCTGAAGCTCCCTACGGAGCTCTCCGGGCGGCAGAACCGCTCTGCCTCTGCCTCTGCCTCTGCCGCGGCTGGAGCTCCTGCCGCCCCTCGCTGCTCCCGACATCGTCATCCAATCTAGATAAACGGTTCGTGGACGCATTAGACAATCATTAAAAGTATTGACTATATATGATCTAGAGCGTAAAATGTGAAGTAATAATATAACATTACTGATAACCTTTTTCGTTTCGTGGGCGCATCATACATATCTACTTGGATTTCATCGTCGATGTCATTTCTAACCCACGTAACTTCATGATCGGTCGAAGACAACCCGTCCTTCGAAACAGACGGTCGGAGCACTTTAAGCCTTCTCTCTTCTTCGTCCTCATCGCTGTCCTCGTATTCTGGGACATCGTAGACATCTCTAGGTTTCCATCGGCATACAACACTCCACCCCGGATGCTTCAAACACTGTGAGTAGTATACTTGGAACGCTTGGTTCGGAAAGATAAACGGATCGTCTTGACCGTAAAATCGAAGTGTGTTCACACTGGTCAATCCATATTCATCTTTCCAAGTCCCAAGACTGCTTCTCCACCTGTCTGTATCGGTTCGCGGATCGTACCAAGTACAGTGGAATATATAAAAGGGTTCTGATCGTCCGGGATAGTGGATGCCGAGTATACAATTTAAGTACCCATAGTAAATCACACCGTCCGATCCTACCGTCGCAATACCACTATTCTGAGTGATTCTAGATGTTTCTATGTCCTTAACTTCGAATTTGTATCCAAGGACACCAAATCCTTTGTAATGTGCAACCTCCATACTAGGAAATTGAGCTAAACATCTTGAATCACTCTCAAATGATGCAGACAAGTTCGGATCGTGGATCTAACAAAACAAATTTTACGATAAATACATAACGATACAAGTTTAGATTAAAACTGATAGCAATAAAATGTAATTCGAATAACTTACATGCTCTGTGACCCAATCACAAAAATTATCCTGATGGTATTTTTCCAAACGCTCTTCGTTCCAATCAGGATGCCCCTCACGTACCTCGTTAAAATGAGTTCTGTTTTCGACAAATAATTGTGACATTAATATTATGTCATTTCATACACACACAAACACAGATATAACAATTAATCCAAAAGAACTTACTCTCTAATTTGTTCAAGACATTCGCAATTAAGCAAGATAAACCGGTATATCTTGTTGATAAACATAGTGTCTACCCTCTTATACTCGGCTTTACCATATGGCCCGTCTTGAATTCTTCGTGGTCGGTTAAGCCTTGTCTCAATGTTCTCGTCCAGATAGCGGGAACAAAATGTGGTTGCTTCATCAAGAAGATAACCTTGCATGATAGAACCCTCTGGTCGATTTTTATTGCGTATATACTTCTTAAGAGTGTAAAGGTACCTAATGAGAATATGTTGAATAAATAAACACGGGCATACATGACAAAAATAAATTTATAAATTGCACGAAACGAAAAATTACACGTACCTCTCGACGGGATACATCCATCGATATTGTACCGGTCCGGCTAACTTTGCCTCAGTTGCAAGATGAACCGTCAAGTGTATTATGATATCGAAGAATGACGGTGGGAAAATACGCTCAAACTTGCAAAGTATCAACGCAATAGAATTTTCTAGTTTATCCAGCGTCGCAACCTCCAGCGTTTTAGCACACAACTCCCTGAAAAAACAACATAGGTCGTTGATTACTAGACCAACCGAGTCGGGGAGAGAAGTCCTGAGGGCTAATGGAAGAAGGTGCTCCACGATAACATGGTGGTCATGACTTTTCAGCCCATCGATCTTGCCCTTCACAATTTTTATTTTCTTGCTGAATGATCCTGAGAAACCTGTGGGGACTTTCAAATCATGCAACACCTGCAGGAATCTTTTCTTCTCCGGTTGTGACATATGATAAGCGGCATTGGGAAGTACAAACTTGCCCGGTTTACCCGCTACCGGTTTAGGGTGCAGTTCACTTCTTATTCCCCACTCTTGTAGATCCATCCGGGCATTCATGTTGTCTTTCGATTTCCCGTCTTTACACAGAAGCAAGTTAAGTATGTGCTCTGATACTCCCTTCTCTATATGCATGACGTCCAGACAATGACGCACTGAATTTGTAGACCAGTACGGAAGCTCGAAGAAAATGCTTAACTTGTTCCAATATTGTGGTTTGACCTGTCTCGTCGGATCCATCCCGAAGGTCACGTTATTGTAACCATCCCATTTAGCAGTCACGTCCTCTCCGGACAATGGGGATGGAGGCCCAAGAAGCTCCTGATGACCATCAAAGTGAACCGTGTCTAACCTGTAGGGGTGGTCTGGAGGCAGAAAACGTCGATGGCCGCAATAACAAACCTTCCTGCTAAAATTCAAAAATTTTGATGTTGTGTGTTCATGGCAATGAGGACATGCTTTGTGACCATGTACGGACCAACCTGAAAGCATTCCATATGCAGGAAAGTCATTAATTGTCCACATTAAAGCCGCACGCAGTATGAAGGTTGTATTTGTGTTTGAATCATATGTCTCTACACCATCAATAAACAAAGTTTTCAGCTCCTCAATCAGAGGTCGGAGATAGACGTCGATATTGTTCCCCGGTGAGTTTGGTCCGTCGATAAGAAGAGGCATCATAAAGTATGATTGGTCCATAGCCAACCAAGGCGACAGATTATAAATTATCATTACAACGGGCCATGTACTGTGACTTCCAGCCATATAGTTGAATGGGCAGAAGCCATCGGCAGCCAGTCCGAGCCGGACATTGCGGGGATCGCTACTGAATATTGTGTGCCTCCTATCGAAATCCTTCCATGCCGGTGAATCTCTTGGATGGCTCATTTTTCCATTTTCGCTTGGAGGAGCACGATGATGCCAAATCATTGCCTCGGCTGTTTTCTTGCACCTGAATAGCCTCTGTAGCCTCTGTGTTATGGGAAAATATCGTGCTATCTTCACAGGTATATCAGGCTTCTTATCAGAATCTTTCGGCTTATACCTGGCCTCTCCGCATGTTGGACACTCTTTCAAATCTGAATTCTCTTTCCGGTACAACACGCAATTTTTAGGACATGCTTGAATCTTCTCGCACTTTAGACCCAAATCAGACATCATTTTCTGGGCTTCGTACCAGCTTTCGGGCACATTATTTCCCGGAGGCATAGAATCTTTCAAGAACGAAAGAAGCATTGTGAATGACTTGTTGCTCCATCCATTTAGGCAATTAATTTGGAAAAGTTGGACGAACCATGAGAGGGTGGAATACTTCGCATTCTCATAAATTGGTTTCCTAGCATCATTCATGAAATTTTCATATTTATCCGCACGCGGTCCTTGACCGGAAGGAATGTCATCTTCGGTACGAATAGATTCACCTAGGGCAGCCTCTACCATATCCTCCATTTCTTCTGATGGAAATAAATTTCCGTATCCTGCCGTATTACCGAATTCTTCTTCTTCTCCTGCCGCATTATCGTGTTCTCCTTCTTCTACCGCAGTACTGCATTCTTCTCCTTCCCCGTGATATTTCCAAATTGAATAAAGTCTAGTAAACCCATGTTTTACAATATGAAGCTCTGCCAATTCTACCTTCTGCCAGTACTTATTGCCACATCTATCGCACGGACAGAGAATCTTCTCTATTATGATCTTATTATGTGCTCGTGCAAATTCAAGGAAAGCAGCAACCCCTGCGACAAACTTAGGTTGCATACGTTGTTTCCAATCCACATACATCCAGTCCTTAACTCTGACGTACTCATGGGCCATGTTAGACTGAATAACATATAAATTGTAGGTTATGCTGATTATATTGAGAAATATAAGAACGGGATAGTTACTGACAAAGGAGAAAATCCATGTATATGCTTTGTGTGTGCGTTTGTCATTGAAAAGAATAAATTATCGCACGTTATGTTGACCGATAGACGGGGACTAAGTGGCGCTTTTAATTAGTTTCATATATGGGTATCGATGGGAATATGAAGGTTTCATATTATCATATATTGGTTTTAACCCGAACATCTCGAGTCGCTCTCTGATTATGCGTTTGTATGTATGTGTTCCGGCTGTCGGGGGTAGGCTTCTATCCCATTAAGAATGTATAGAGCGAACGCCCATCACTTGTGCTTTCAACCGTTTCGAGTAAATTTCGGCAGCACCTCCCCGCTGTTCTCCGAGTACACTGTAATAGAATAGATAATCATTTCAAAGCTGTGAAACAACGTTGAAATGAACATCTAATCTATCTTTGTACACGGAGAACCAGCGGAAAGGTACCGACGAAATATCTCGAAACGGATGAAAACACAAGTGAATGAAGGCGTTTGCTTTATACATTCTTAACTTGTCCACACGGGACAAATCTATGGGTTACCATACGATTGAATTTTCTCGTCGCGCAGACTATACGACGGTTGTTAGTATCGAGCTATACTGTCCGATATTTAACAACCTTCGTATAGTTCTAGGTCACGACGAGCATCGCACGTATGTTAACCGATAGACGGGGACTAAGTGGCGCTTTAGTTTCATATACGGGTATCGATGGGAATATGAAGGTTTCATATCATCATCGAGTATCATATATTAGTTTTAACCCGAACATCTCGAGTCGCTCTCTGATTATGCGTTTGTATGTATGTGTTCCGGCTGTCGGGGGTAGGCTTCTATCCCATTAAGAATGTATAGAGCGAACGCCCATCACTTGTGCTTTCAACCGTTTCGAGTAAATTTCGGCAGCACCTCCCCGCTGTTCTCCGAGTACACTGTAATAGAATAGATAATCATTTCAAAGCTGTGAAACAACGTTGAAATGAACATCTAATCTATCTTTGTACACGGAGAACCAGCGGAAAGGTACCGACGAAATATCTCGAAACGGATGAAAACACAAGTGAATGAAGGCGTTTGCTTTATACATTCTTAACTTGTCCACATGGGACAAATCTATGGGTTACCATACGATTGAATTTTCTCGTCGCGCAGACTATACGACGGTTGTTAGTATCGAGCTATACTGTCCGATATTTAACAACCTTCGTATAGTTCTAGGTCACGACGAGCATCGCACGTATGTTAACCGATAGACGGGGACTAAGTGGCGCTTTAGTTTCATATACGGGTATCGATGGGAATATGAAGGTTTCATATCATCATCGAGTATCATATATTGGTTTTAACCCGAACATCTCGAGTCGCTCTCTAATTATGCGTTTGTATGTATGTGTTCCGGCTGTCGGGGGTAGGATTCTATCCCATTAAGAAAAAATGGAGTGTATTTCGCTTTGAGAGACTCTTCAAAGAAATGGAGGAAGAAGCACTAAAGAAAAAAGAGAGAAAAATAAGAATATAAAGTTGAAACTAAACTTGAGCTATCCGCTGAAATCATAAAGCATAGGAAAGTTGATTGAGTCTTGATCTATTGCTCTTTCTTTGCATTATCTCGTATGTCCATTTATAGATTTTAATGCCACATGAGATGTAATCAGTCAGCTCCCTATGGTTGTATTAATGTCAGCTCTTACACAATATGGGTATCTGCCTTACGATTAAGACAACTATGGAATATGTTAATTTAAAATGTAAGGCTAGCTTTCTATGTATTCTGAGGGACTGCTTGCATAGAACTTAGCTTGATCCTCTCAATTATTACACATAAATATGCTGACATGCCTCTCATAACCCTAACCCCAGCCCCACAGTAACCCTAACCCTAGCCCCAACCCTAACCCCAGCCCACCGTAACCCTACCCCAGCCCCACAGTAACCCTAACCCTAGCCCCAACCCTAACCCCAGCCCACCGTAACCCTACCCCAGCCCCACAGTAACCCTAACCCTAGCCCCAACCCTAACCCCAGCCCACCGTAACCCTACCCCAGCCCCACGGTAACCCTAACCCCAGCCCCACCGTAACCCTAACCCCAGCCCCACCACAGCAGCAGCCGAACCCCAACCCTAACCCTACCCCGACCCCGACCCCGACCCCGACCGCCACCGCGCCCCTGCCCAAACCCAACTCTCGCGCGCGCAACCCAGACCCAGCCATGAATAATCCAAAAATGCTTTAATTTACCTCGAGATTTATACCTGAACGGGTGCGCTGGTTACTTGGAGCGACGACGGCGTCGAATTGGCGAAGAAACCGGCGGTGGCGACGACGGTGGCGACGAAACCGGCGGTGGCGACGAGGATGGCGACGAAATCGGCGGTGGCGACGACGGTGGCGACTCTGCCCAACGACGGTGGCGACGCGACGGTGGCGATTTAGGGTTTTTCGCGCGCGTTTGAGGGAGAGAGAGAAAATGAGCGTAGGCTTTTCGATCTGGCTTTGTTTTAAATCGATATTTACTTGCCCCTACGGATATATCCATAGGTCCTTTGTTTGCGCCACCGTAGGGGCAAACACCAAATTAAGAATTAAATTTTTTATTCTTGAACGTCAGTGCCCGTAGGGGCAACCCTTTAGCCCTACGGACTAATCCGTAGGGCCAAGTAAAATCTGCCCCAACGGATAATTCCATCCGTAGGGGCAACCCCCTATTTTACTAGTGACTATACCTAGTGAGTAAGCTACATCCGGTCTGGTATATTACATCACATACATGACAGACCCGACTGCCGAAGCATAGGGTATCCCTTGCATGCGAGCCCTCTACAAATCAGTCTTGGGAGACATCTCTTTGGAGAAAGTGATTCCTGAACAAGCAGGTAAATTACCACACTTAGAATCTTCCATACTAAACATCTTTAGTATGGTGTCAATGTACCTGGATTGGGATAATCCCAACATCCGCTTAAATCTATCTTTATAGATCTTTATCCCCAGGATGTAGGAGGCATCACCTAGATCTTTCATGGAGAACTTTTGTGATAAGAAGAGCTTGACCGAGTGTAGCATAGGAACATCGTTTCCTATCAAGAGTATGTTATCCACGTACTATACGAGGAAGACAAGCTTACTCTCTACAACCTTTTTGTATATACAAGCTTCATCCACGTTTTTACTGAAGTCAAACTCTTTGATAGCTTCATCAAAATAGATGTTCGAGCTCCGCGATGCCTGCTTTAATCCGTAGATTGATTTAAGAAGCTTGCACACGCTTCCACTGCTCCCACTGTCTACAAAGCCCTCTGGCTGTGTCATGTACACGCTCTCTTCTAAATCACCATTTAGAAAAGTGGTCTTGACGTCCATCTGCCAGATTTCATAGTCATGGTATGCAGCAATGGAAAGTAAGATCCTGATAGACTTAAGCATGGCGACAGGAGAAAAGGTTTCATCATAGTCGACACCAGGTCGTTGACGAAAACCTTTTGCTACAAATCTAGCTTTGAAGGTCTCGACCTTTCCATCTAGACTAATTTTCTTCTTAAAGATCCACTTGCTCCCGATGGGTTTTACCCCTTCAGGAGTAACTTCCAAAGTCTATACTTTGTTGGTGTACATGGATTCCATCTCAGATCGCATAGCATCCAGCCATTTCACAGAGTCCCCACTTGTGATGGCCTGCTCGAAACTAGTTGGGTCATCATCTTCCATGATGCAATCATCGCTCCCACCGTTTATGAGAAAACCATAATATCTCTCAGGTGGATGAGGAACCCTACTAGATCTACGGAGTGGATGAGGTTCGTCAGAGACTATTGGATCCTCTGGTTCTATCAAATCATTAGTTGTGGTTTGTGTAGCTGGAACTTCTTCCAGCTCTACCTCTTTACCACTAATTTCTTTCACAAGAAATTCATTTTCTAAAAAGGTGGCATATTGAGAAACAAACAACTTTTGTTCCTCAGTGTGGTAGAAGATATATCCATGTGAATTCTTTGGATACCCCACAAACTTGCAAAGAACTGATCGTGCCTCGAGTTTGTCCGGATTCTGTTTTTTAATATTGGCCGGACAACCCCATATCTTAACTCGTTTAAGATATGGTCTCTTTCCACTCCATATCTCATATGGTGTTTTAGGCACAGATTTTGATGGAAATTGATTCAATAGGTATGCAGCTGTCTCAAGTGCGTAACCCCAAAAGGAAATAGGTAACTCAGCAGTACTCATCATAGAGCGCACTATATCTAATAGGGTGTGATTCCTCCGCTCCGATACTCTGTTGTGTTGTAGTGTATACGGATGAGTAAGCTGAGAGAGAATCTCATTCTCTTTTAAATAGTCTCGGAACTCCGTGCTTAAGTATTCTCCTCTCCGATCAGATCGAAGGATTTTAATACTTTTACCCATTTGGTTCTCTATTTCGTTCTTATATTCCTTGAATTTCTCAAAAGCTTCAAATTTGTGTTTCAACAGGAACACATGTCCGAATTTGTAGAGATCATCGGTGAATGTAATGAAGTATGAGAAACCATTCCTGGCATGTGTAGACATAGGACCACATACATCACTGTGTATAAGCCCCAAGAGTTCAGTAGCTCTTTCTTCGTATCCAGTAAACGGAGTTTTGGTCATCTTGCCTTTGAGACATGACTCGCAAGTTTCATAAGATATAAATTCGAACTGATTCAAATATCCATTTTTATGCAACTTAGATAATCTTGTCGCATTGATATGACCTAGTCTACAATGCCACAAGGAGGCTTCGTTCATTTCTGAACTTTTCCTCTTGTGTGTGTTCTGTATATTTAGAACTGTGGTTTGATTTAGAACGTATATACCATTACATAACGTACCAAACCCAATCAACACTTGATTTAGGAAAATGTTCATAATATTATCCTCCAATACAAAGTAATATCCTTCTTTATGCAACAAAGAAACTGATAAAATATTGCACATCATGTTTGGTACGTAATAACAGTCGTTTAGAATCATTGTATTACCATTTGGTAATACCAGGTGATATTCACCAACTGCTTTGGCTGCAACAATTGCTCCATTCCCTACTTTTAGAGACATATCACTCTTTCCCAGTTCTCTACCTCTCCTTAGCCCATGTAACAAATTACAGACGTGGGATCCTGATCCGGTATCCAATACCCAGGACATAGAGCAAACTGAGAAATAGTTCTCGGTAACGAACACACCCGAATAAGATGCATCATCATGCTCTTTTTTCGTTCGGGTTGCATGGGAATCCTGATATTCCCCTATTCCTAACTCAGACTTATGACAATCATAAGAAAAAGTGGAACCAACGTTCCCCAGCTCAGTATAATAAGCGGGTTCGGTCAATACATCCATATTATTATCTTGATTAAAGCGTGTCATGGTCGCTACCTGGAGAGAGAAAGAGAGAAGGAAACGCTTTAGCGTGCGCACTTTGCAAGATTAGATTGGTTATTATCTTATCTAATCAGTATGGCTCCCACTGTTTTTATCAAATCTTCCTTCAAACCATAAACGGTAAGATTAGCCGGGATTAATTACACCCTACAAGTTCGCCAATCGGTCAACCAGGCAGGTATTGGTACTCCGAGAGAGTCTCCCCATGCTTCCGCATGGAACTAATTAAATAAGTTCGTTTCTGCAGGGGCATAACCCCGTTAACACCTTTCTTAGACACCTACTGGATCAGCTAATTGTAAAGTAGAAAACTCTCTCAGGAGTAACACTTACTCGCTGTGGGTATCGGGATCCAACTATCTCATAGAAGGTATGCAATCTCATTGCAAATTTCAACACTTGAAATTCCCAATATCTGTTTTTACCCCTAGCAACTTATGATCTTAACAAGGTCAACAAATCATAAGCGCTAGTCAAGTTCAACTCGTCATTTCGCGATTGAATTAAACCCACCCGTACGACCCTTAACAAGGTCAACAAAGCCGTATGACTACCCTAATCCAATCATATCACATGTTGTAGACAAGCACTAATCAGCTACCGCACACTACGCCTTGACAAGATCAACAAACGCAACACGAATACTAAATAACACTTATCTGAAATGACGGAGGGCAACGACTGGTTTTGATGGAAACCTTTAACGTAATGAACTTGATATCGTTGTAGAATCTTGTGATTTGAAAAGGAGTGTTTTTTTGTAGCTTTTGCCAGTTTTCTAAAGAGGTCACTCCCAGTGAAGGGATCTCGGCTCTTTCCTCATCGAATGTGGTGCTGGATATTCATCAAGGAATACCACTATGCAAAGCAGAACTAGAGAAGTTATCAAAAACAAAACCGAGTGGGTTGGAGCATTTGATAGTTTTGCTAAAAAGGTCACTCCCGGTAAAGGGATCTCGGCTCTTTCCTCATCGAATGAGGTGCTGGATATTCATCAAGGAATACCGCTATGCAAAACAAGAACTAGAGCTACTTTTTTTGAAAATTTCGATTCTACAACATCTTTAGGTTTCTTTTCTTTCCATTAATCTCATTAATGAAGTCCCATCATTTATGTTTCCCTAACATCACAGAAAAGAAACGAAAATAGAACGTACGCTTATGCCATCCGCATTCGCCACGGGGCCCCGTCATGCACCGTTAGGTTACTTAACTAACGGCAATGCGGGGGATGGACTAGCGCGGGTGCAAAACATAAGCAACGTTTATTATATATGTCATATATATATATAGCATTCATCTCACACAGTTATATGATCGCATCACAGAACTTAAGCAGTAGAAGTCTACATATGAAATATTGGATATACTAGGAGGTCCGTGTTATAAATTTAGCCAGTAATGAAAAACACGGATTCCACAGTCGTGATGAATAGCCAAACCCACATCCCTTGACCCCTACGAGAGCGGTAAGCAACCCTGCCAATTCTAGAGTTAGGAGACCCGGCCTCGACTCCTCGAGATGGTCTCCTACTGGACTCCAGAACCCGGTTACTTGTGCTGCCCTCCTTGGGTCTATCCTAATGCGAAAAAGTAAATAATATACATCAATGGTGACAACATCCTTAACCCGGAAGTTTCCCAATAAAAGAATATTACATACATGTTTACATGAATGAAAATTAAAAAAACTCTCATCTCATGCAAAAACCCTCCGGCTATTCAATCACGATGATCCAATATAATATATCATAGCAACACATAACATTACATGTCATCAACGTAAGTAAATATGCGTATCCCGAATTCTGTTGACATATAACAAAGAAATCGGGATACCCCATATATTACACTTACGGTCGCAAAAAGAAATAACAAACTACAATATTTAGAATCTGCAAATACCTTAGATATCATAAACCCGGAATATCTCATATTCCGAATTTCATGCCTAACCCTATAAACCTTGCATTTTAGTCTTAAACAGAAAACTCTTTTCAATAAGGAGTCGGATAATTTAACAAGATTCCTGACTGTCGTGTTCGCGTACTATACGTGATTGCGATGGAGTTTTGATCCAAATCGAAACTTCATGACAATCGATCAACCGAGACTAAAATGCTAGATTTATAAAATACTAACTAGTTTTCACAGAACTAATTATTGTGGATTCCAAATATTGTATCACATATCATACAAATCTAGACGATGTTAAATATTTCGATCGATTTATCAAACACCCACAAATCACAGAGACCTCAACAACTTGAGCATCACTAAAAACTGTAAGCCCATGTCACGCACCCTACGAACTTGCGGGGAGGCGGAATATATGAAAAACAATTATCAAAGCTTCGTAACACAGACTTGAGCGCATGAATCATGTCTAAACCGTTACTAGCAAACTACGAAAGGTTTAACTACTCGGATTCGAAGTTATACCTCACGTTACTTGTCCTTCGGGTCTTCATCGCTGTCCTTCGCTCCTCGTAGGCTCCTTGGAACATCGGCACCTCAACGGCCTCCTCGAGTCAAAGACGATCCACCCGAGAGCTCCTACGCCAAGCTTGATCTCTAACTTGAGATAACTTGGTTGCTCAAAGTGCTAATCTAAGCTACCTAGGGGATATAGAGTGAGGTTATGGATGTATTAGTCTAGCTAACCCTTGATCTCAACACATGAGAGGTTAGGGTTAGGGTTTCAAGAATGAGAGAGCTTAAGGAGAGAGAAGGTGATGATGAGAATCCTTTTGGATGAATGAAATCATTTGTGTATATATGAAACATATGATAATATTAAGTAAATAACAAATAATGAATTATCACCATGTTTCATTAATACACTAAGTGATTCATCACATGAGGCATATAAAACATTAAATGAATCATTAACTCAATGTATGTACATGACTCATTAATCCAATTAATGCAAATGCCACCTTAACCCCCAAGTCACCATGCTTCTAGAAGCTTCCCGGAAAATTACGAGAACGCCCCTCCTATCCGTGAAAACACGGAAAAACTTTAGACTGTATAAATCCAATAACCCGATACTAGAATCTGGCTTAAACTAAAGCCGGCCAGTATAAACTGTCCGAACGTCGCACGTGCGTTTAAACACGTATGCGTCCGAACCCTTGTCGTAAAACCATACGACCTCTATATCGTTTCGCCTGGAGCAGGGAAACTCTCTGTGTGGGACTCTAAAGACTCGACACTACGCTGGCAATGGGTTTAACCACAGACCGCAAGAGGCACTAGCTGTACGTAACGGTCCCCGGGTAGATGTCAATAAGAAGGCTGATGAGGAAACCCATCCGAACTCCTACTGAGTCTATCCGTGACAATATCCGCGCAGTCCGGTCTGTTCGTCTAGGAGTATCGCATATATGGTCTAGGGAGGTGGAGAACGTCAGACCCCTAATAACCATACAAGTCGTGCCTGGTATGGCTCATGACCATTTGAGAATCTACTGATCAGTCCACCAGTAATTCTCCATCAGCCCTGGCCAGAGGCTTATGGTAATGACCAACCGATCACAGTGCGATATCAACTCCCTATACCGGGAGAGACGAATCCCTAACAGTCGCACACTGCCTCCATGTGGCTCGGGACTGTACCCAACTAAAACCTGTTTGCACGACTCCTTTGAGCTGTGGTAGGGTAGTAATCAAAGCACAGTGGGAACTCACACGAGACAAATGACGACCTTAAGTCAACAAACTATCTGCACACATGTCACCTGAGAACTGCTATCTGACGTTAGGTATAATACCATCCAGTCAGTTCTCCTGCGAGTCCTGTCCGGTGTACCCATAACCTAACGAGCACCTATATACTATCTCCAGTACGACGTACTGATGGCTGTGGGACAGACCATCTCCCCAACTGGGATGAGAAGCGTACACACTAGTCTACTCTGGAGTATCGATGTCCTGTTTTGATAATCCTACGACTAAGGACAAGTATAGGATGTTGCTTATAGACTACCCAGCCCCCACTAGTGTGACTGCCATCACAACGCTGATAATCAAACAAAGAACCTATGGGCTCTACTAATATGTATAAGTGATACGTTACAAGAAACATATGCACATATTAAAGTAGGCACAAACCAAGTAGCATACTACCATATTTAGCAAGACTGTATATACAACTGTGAATATCCCAAGCTTCCATTAAGTAATATACATGCTAGTATGATACAATAATGGCCCTTAGGGCATATACACTAACAATCTCCCACTTGCACTAGGGCCATGAGCTGGCATATCGTAGACCTATCATCTCGAATAGCCTCTCGAACTGCGTCTGAGGAATGGCCTTTGTGAATGGATCAGCAATGATATTCTCCGTCTCTACTCTTTTCACCTCGATCTCCCGGCGATCTACGATCTCCCTGATTAGGTGATACCGCCTTAAAATGTGTCTGGATTTCTGATGGGACCTGGGTTCCTTCGCTAAACCTATAGCACCGTTGTTGTCACAATACAAAGGTATTGGATCAACACTGGTAGGAACCGCCTGAAGTTTTGTGAGGAACTTCTTCATCCAGACAGCTTCTTTTACGGCATCGCAAGCAGCTATGTACTCCGCTTCCATTGTTGAGTCAGCAACGGTCTCCTGCTTGGAACTCTTCCAACAGACCACCCCTCCATTGAGGGTAAAGACATAACCCGAGATGGACTTGGAGTCATCCTTGTCACTCTGGAAGCCAGAGTCGGCAAAGGCTTCCATCTGGAGGTCTTTTCCACCATACACCAAGAACATCTCCTTAGTCCTCCTCAGGTACTTGAGAATGTTCTTTACTGCTATCCAGTTATTCTCCTCTGGGTTTGCCTGATACCGGCTTACAACGCTCAATGCGTATGCTACATCTGGTCTGGTACATAACATCGCATATATTATAGAGCCTACCGCTGAAGCGTAGGGTATAATCGACATGCGATCCCTTTCCAAATCAGTCTTGGGAGACATCTCTTTGGAGAGGGTGATTCCGTGACAAGCCGGTAGGTTACCGCACTTAGAATCTTCCATACTGAATCTTTTCAATATGGTGTCTATGTACCTGGACTCCGAAAGTCCCAACATCCTTTTAGATCTATCACGATAGATCTGGATCCCCAGAATGTAGGTGGCATCTCCCAGGTCTTTCATGGAGAACTTCTGTGACAGGAATCTTTTGACTGACTGTAACATAGGAATATCATTTCCTATTAAGAGAATGTCATCTACGTACAAGACGAGGAATACTACAGCTCTCCCTACAATCTTTCTGTATATGCATGGTTCATCTGGATTTTTTATAAAGTCAAATTCTTTGACAGCATCATCAAAACAGATGTTCCAACTCCGAGATGACTGCTTTAGTCCATAAATGGACTTCAGCAACTTGCATACTTTACCGCTGCTCCCACTCTGAATGAATCCCTCTGGCTGATCCATATAGACGCTCTCTTCCAAATTTCCATTTAGAAAGGTCGTCTTTACGTCCATCTGCCAGATCTCATAATCGTGGAAGGCAGCAATATCAAGAAGGACCCTAATGGATTTTAGCATAGCTACTGGAGAAAAGGTTTCGTCATAGTCCAAACCAGGTCTTTGACGGAAACCCTTTGCAACAAGTCTAGCTTTATAGGTTTCAACCTGTCCATCTACACCAATCTTCTTTCTGAAGATCCATTTGCATCCTACGGGTTTTACCCCATCTGGAGCAAAGTCCAAAGTCCATACTTTGTTAGTGTACATGGACTCCATTTCGGTCCGCATTGTATCCAGCCATTTTACTGAGTCACCGCTCTGAATGGCTTGCTAGAAGCTAGTAGGATCATTATCATTAATGATGCAATCTTCTCGATCCCCGTCTATGAGAAAACTATAGTATCTCTCGGGCGGATGAGACTGCCTACTACTTCTGCGGATAGGTGCTGGTATGTCCCTTTCTTCTGAAACCTCTGGTTCTATCATACTTTCAGTTGAAGTTTGTGGTTCTGGAATTTCTTCCAGTTCTATTTCGCTCCAACTTGTTTCCTTTTCTAAAAACTGATGTTCTAGAAAATGGGTATTACGAGAAACAAAAACCTTTTGTTCCTCTGCGTAATAGAAATAATATCCTTTGGAGTTCTTCGGATATCCTACAAACTTACATTGCACTGATCGTGCCTCGAACTTATCCACATGCTGCTTTTTAACAAAAGCTGGACATCCCCATATTTTCAGATGCTGAAGATGGGGTTTCTTCCCACTCCATATCTGATATGGCGTGGTAGGCACAGTCTTGGTAGGAGCCCGGTTCAAAAGGTATGCAGCTGATTCTAGTGCATATCCCCAGAATGATCGCGGCAACTCAGCGTTACTCATCATGGAACGTACCATATCCAATAGGGTTCGGTTCCGTCTCTCCGATACACCGTTATGTTGTGGGGTGTATGGAGGAGTAAGCTGAGAGAGAATTCCATTCTCTTTTAAGTAACCCAAGAACTCGGCACTTAAGTATTCACCACCTCGATCAGATCTCAGTGTCTTGATACTTTTGCCTGTTTGGTTTTCCACTTCATTCTTGTATTCTTGGAATTTCTCAAAAGCCTCGGATTTATGCTTCATTAAGAAGACATATCCATACCTAGAGAAATCATCTATAAAAGTAATGAAGTAGGAATAACCACCTCTCGCATGTATAGACATTGGACCGCACACGTCACTGTGTATGAGTCCCAAGAGCTCGCTTGCTCTTACTCCGTGTCCAGTAAACGGAGTCTTTGTTATCTTTCCTATGAGACAAGATTCACAAGTAGCATAAGATTGATGTTCGAACGGATTCAAATATCCTTCTCTATGTAACTTAGTCAACCTTCTCTCATTGATGTGACCTAGTCTACAATACCATAAGAAAGCCTGATTTAATTCCGGAGACTTTCTTTTAAGTGTGTTCTGGACATTGAAAACCTGAGCTTGACTCAATACGTATATGCCGTTATCTAAAGTACCGGACCCAATCAAAACTTGATTTAGGTGGATGTGAACTACATCGCTTACGAATGTAAAATCATATCCCTCTCTTGAAAGTGAGGACACTGATATGATATTGCAAGTCATACTAGGTACATACAGACAGTTACGTAGAATCAATATCTGCCCACTTGTCAAACTTAGGCGATATTCTCCCACGGATTCAGCGTCCATGCTCATTCCATTTACAACTCTGAGAGACAAATCACCTACCTTCATAACTCTACGGTTTCTCAAAGCATGTAATGAATTACAGATATGAGATCCTACTCCGGTATCTAGTACCCAGGAAGTAGAGTTAATTGACAAACAGTTCTCAATTACAAACACACTTGAGGCTGAAGCCACAACATGCTTCAAATCCTGGCTACTGGCTTTGCTAGCCCTGCAATCCTTCTGCCAATGCCCAATCCCATAACAATAGGAACATCCCTCTTTTACTACATCCAGTTCCATAACTTTTGCCCTTCTCTTTCCTTCTACTTCCCTGGTTTCCTTCAGGGTAGAAGGTAGAGACTGTAGAATCAAGTTAGTATCTGACCCGTTCTCCAACGTGGTCTCCAGATCCTTGAGCTCATCAATATAGCTAGTCATTGTAAGGACGTTGTCCCCTACAGATGACCCGAAAGCTAACATCGCTTGAATTAATTCGTAAAAGGTCTCATATCTTGCGATATGAGATTGCTCTCCATATAAATCTTTCTTATGGAGAAAGATGGAAACTGTGTCCATCTTCTCGTGCTGCTTCTGGTATACACCATCAACAGAAGCCAACGCGAGGCACTTGGTTTTCGTTTTATCTTTTTCCCTTGTCTGACAGATATCCATATCCGCGACAGTGGAAACTGGACCTGGGACGGCGGGATCTTGAGTAGTAATAGGGTGGTCCAGCTTGTCATAGGCAATGGACATCAGGACAGACCTTTGCCTATCATATAAGTCAGATTCAGTCAATTTGTTATCTAGATGTAACCTAGTCGTGGTCACAAGGTCGCTGCAAATAAGAAAGAGAGAAGAAAACACTTTAGCATGATGCTCTTGCAAGTTTAGAGTGGTTTTTAATTTATCTAAATAGGATGACTCCCACTGTTTCTCGAATCCTTTCTCAAACCATAAAAGAAGAATTAGCCAGGACTATTCTCACCGTACAATTCTTGCTTAACCGTTCAGCCAGGCTAGTATCGATACTTCGAGGGAGGTTTTCCAACGCTTTCGTGAAGTTCCTTAATTAAAGAACCTCTTTTCTCTGGGGGCGTAGCCCCGCTGACACCTTTCTAGGCACCTACTTGGTTTATAGCATTGATCGTTAAGTGACGAATCTCCTGATAAGTAGTATATACTCACAGTAGGATCGGGATCCAAAATATTATCGTATGATAATGTTGAAGGAATCCTACCAACATTCATCAAACTCCAAAATGGTATGCTCTCTCTGCAAATTTCAGTTTCTTTAGAAATTCCCGATATAAATTTTTGCCCCATGCTCTTATGACCTTGGCTTTGGTCAAAATGTCATAAGTCACATGTCAAGTTCTATCCGTCATTATCCAGGTTAATTTGAACCCATCCGTATATACCCCTGACTTTGGTCAAATGATAATACGACTGTCCCAAACCAACTCATCTATCTATACAACAAATGAATACCCAGCAGCTACCAAACACTATGCCTTGACTTTGGCCAAAATACATAGCTTGAATACTACTGAATACCCAAATGAAATGACGGAGGGCTACGAATGGTTTTGGCAAAACCGTGAACGTAGTGAACTTGATATAATCGAAGGAACTTGATAGCTTTTTTTTAAAAAAGAGTGGTTAAAGCTCCGCAATTAAAAATTCTGCTCTTTTAAAATAACCGAGTGGTTTCTTTTAAATTTTTTCCAACGATTGAACTTTGGTTTATTTTCTTTGCATTATAATAATGCGTCCCATCATTTATCCTATCATTGCAGAAAACAACGAAAATACCACGTCCTCTTATGCCATCCGCATTCGCCACGGGGTCCCGTCATCACCCGTTAGGTTACTTAACTAACGACAGAGCGGGGGCTGGGCTAGCGCGGGTGTAAAACATAAGTGACGTCTAATAGCTATTATATATAGATATTGTACATTCGTCAGATGCAATAATAAGCATTCCAGATCACAGATGAACTTTATTGGATTTACTAGCAATCCGCGTTTGCTTTGAGCCTGCAACAAAAGACGGATTACACAGTTGTGATGAATAGCCATTACCCCACCCTAGACCCCTACGGGTACGGCAAACTACCCGCCAAGTACCCAAAGTGAAGCGGTCTCCCTCAACGACGTGAGTAGGCCACTAAACACTTCAACGTACCCGGTAGTTTGTGTACCCCACCTTGGGTCTATCCTAGGAGCAAAAACAGTAAAAAGAATAATACAACGGTGGCTACAACCGCAACCTGGATGTGCCCCGCAAAAGAATATTACATCATATTACAATTACATCAAATGAATGAATATTAAACACATCTCAAACCCCGGCTAATCATCACAACATTCCAATCAAGTCCATATACACAAACAGTAAAATTATAAAAATGTGCAACCCCCTGCCAACCGACATACTAGCAGTTAGGAGAGGTTTACGAACACATTAAACATTATAGATAAAAACCCGATTAGCAATTAATTTAGAACATCGATCGACAACCTTTATCCGTGTCTACCCTAAAAGCAAACCTGTACTGAAGTAACCTGGGTAGAAACAGAATACACAGGAAAACAAAAAACCAAAAAATATGAATTTCTGTGAAAATCCGAGTCAACTCGGAGTTGACTCCGCCGCGGATCCGTGGCCAAAAGCACCATCATGCCGCGGATCCGCGGCCATCTTGCTGAGTTAAGAGCTCGTATTTTCCCAGTTTTCTTATATTTCCCTGCTGTGAATTTTAAGGCATATCAAATATTTTTTTCGACACGTTTAAAATTTACAGAAACTGTTAGGGTACCGGGGTTTCGTTTTCGTGTTTTTCCGTCGATCGAACTTCTAATTAGTTGCAAACAAGCTAGTAATGGTTTAGTTAGTTCTGATACCACTGTAAGTCCATGTAACGCACCCCACGAACTTGCGGGGAGGCGGAATATATGAAAAACGATTATCAAAGCTTCGTAACACGGACTTGAGCGCATGAATCGTGTCTAAACCGTTACTAGCAAACTACGAGAGGTTTAACTACTCGGATTCAAAGTTATACCTCACGTTACTTGTCCTTCGGGTCTTCATCACTGTCCTCCACTCCTCGTAGGCTCCTTGGGAACATCGGCACCTCAACGGCCTCCTCGAGTCAAAGACGATCCACCCGAGAGCTCCTACGCCAAGTTTGATCTCTAACTTGAGATAACTAGGTTGCTCAAAGTGCTAATCTAAGCTACCTAGGGGATATAGAGTGAGGTTATGGATGTATTAGTCTAGCTAACCCTTGATCTCAACATATGAGAGGTTAGGGTTAGGGTTTCAAGAATGAGAGAGCTTGAGGAAAGAGAAGGTGATGATGAGAATCCTTTTGGATGAATGAAATCATTTGTGTATATATGAAACATATGATAATATTAAGTAAATAACAAATAATGAATTATCACTATGTTTCAATAATACACTAAGTGATTCATCACATGAGTCATATAAAACATTAAATGAATCATTAACTCAATGTATTAATCACTACATGACTCATTAATCCAATTAATGCAAATGCCACCTTAACCCCCAAGTCACCATGCTTCTAGAAGCTTCCCGGAAAATTACGAGAACGCCCTTCCTATCCGTGAAAACACGGAAAAACTTTAGACTGAATAAATCCAATAACCCGATACTAGAATCTGGCTTAAACCAAAGCCGGCTAGTATAAACTGTCCAAACGTCGCACGTGCGTTTAAACACGTATGCGTCCGAACCCTTGTCGTAAAACCATACGACCTTTATATCGTTTCGCCTGGAGCAGGGAAACTCTCTGTGTGGGACTCTAAAGACTCGACACTACGCTGGCAGTGGGTTAACCACAGACCGCAAGCGGCACTAGCTGTACGTAACGGTCCCCAGGTAGATGTCGATAAGAAGGCCGATGAGGAAACCCATCCGAACTCCTACTGAGCCTGTCTGTGAAAATATCCGCGCAGTCCGGTCTGTTTGTCTAAGATTATCGCATGTATGGTCTAGGGAGGTGGAGAACGTCAGACCCCTAATAACCGTACAAGTCGTGCCTGGTATGGCTCATGACCATTTGAGAATCTACTGATCAGTCCACCAGTAATTCTCCATCAGCCCTGGCAAGGGACTTATGGTAATGACCAACCGATCACAGTGCGATATCAACTTCCTAAACCGGGAGAGACGAATCCCTAACAGTCGCTCATTGCCTCCATGTGGCCCGGGACTGTACCCAACTAAAACCTGTTTGCACGACTCCTTTGAGCCATGGTAGGGTAGTAATCAAAGCACAGTGGGAACTCACACGAGACAAATGACGACCTTAAGTCAACAGACTATCTGCACACATGTCACCTGAGAACTGCTATCTGACGTTAGGTATAATACCATCCAGTCAGTTCTCCTGCGAGTCCTGTCCGGTGTACCCGTAACCTAACGAGCACCTGTATACTATCTCCAGTACGACGTACTGATGGCTGTGGGACAGACCATCTCCCCAACTGGGATGAGAAGCGTACACACTAGTCTACTCTGGAGTATCGATGCCCTGTTTCGATAATCCTACGATTAGGGACAAGTATAGGATGTTGCTTATAGACTACCCAGCCCCCACTAGTATGACTGCCATCACAACGCTGGTAATCAAGCAAAAAACCTATGGGCTTTACTAATATGTATAAGTGATACGTTACAAGAAACATATGCACATATTAAAGTAGACACAAACCAAGTAGCATACTACCATATTTAGCAAGACTGTATATACAACTGTGAATATCCCAAGCTTCCATTAAGTAATATACATGCTAGTATGATACAATAATGGCCCCTAAGGCATATACACTAACAAAAACATCCAGAAAGTGCTAAATATCTTAATGGAGCAGCACAAGAAGTAAGATCCCACAATCTCCCAAACATGCGGCGGAACCGCGACCAAACTAGGGTTTGGGCCGCGGTCCCGCAGTGGTTTAAAGGAATTGGGGCCTCGCACTTCTTGGGGCTCTATAAAATACCCTGCACGATTTTCCGCATATTTTTAATTTGAAAATTTTCAACTTTTGAAAAATGGACAGAAACTAGGTGAAATGCGGGTTTTCGAAGTTTGATCGGACACTTTAACGTCGTAAAGACTTTCCCTAATGTTCTAGTTTGGCTCTGATACTATGAAAGTGTAACGTAGCACCACCACAAGGTTTTAACCAGTATCAAGCATGTAACTTTAAAATTTTCTTGGTGTTAAGCTACACTAACCTAGAATCTAACTAGATTATTAGGGTTTAGCATATGATAAAAGAAGAACTATATTAAGAGATGGAGACTACAACTTTTGTAGACCAAGTCCTTCTCTTCTATAGCTCCGTGTAGTAGTCCCTACGACTCCTCTAAGCTCCACTTGAAGAATGGATCGAGCTTGCTTCGTGACCTTCGTATCGAAGATGATCCACCCGAAATTTCTTTAGGTCAAGCTATCTCTTCACTAATCAAGTATTAGTGAAGTAAACAAGCTAGTATAAAGTGCTAATCTAGACTAGGATGATGAAGTAGGGTGTTTATCTCACTAGAATAACTCTAAAGTCCTAGGGTTCACAACTCATGTGAGGGTTAGGACTTTAGGATGAGGAAGAAGAAGATGGAAAGAGCTAGAGAGAAAATGAGCTTAAGAACAATGAACAAGTGAAGAATAGCTACTCAAATGAACTCACTCATTGAATCATAGGATTCTTTCCATTATAAAAAATGAACCATACTTCAATAGTAAAGCCAAACCAATATAATAATAAGCAAAGCCATGCTTCACCTATGCTCTAAATATCTCCTCATTTTCCACCTCTTTTTCTATTTTCCAAAAAATAGAAAATCCATCAATGATAACATATATCATATATGTATATATACATATATCATATATGTATATACATATATACATATATATACATACATATATACATATATATACATACATATATACATATATATACATACATATATATATATATATATATTAAGAGTAGAAAATAATCAGTGAGCAATAATATTAGTTAATATATAATTATATCAAATATAAATATATATCATATTATTAAATCAACACTTGATTCAATAATCCGGTTATATCACATATAACCGACTAATATCATTTATCTGTATATCACATTATCAAATCAACACTTGATTCAATAATCCGGTTATATCACATATAACCTGACCAATAACAAATGTCGTCAGATTAAAATACGGTATCACATACTCGTATTTAATCAGGCCCCCGCACATATCAACATATGTGCCCTACTTCGTTTCGCTTGAACTATGAAACCTCTGTGTGGAACTCTAAAGACTCGTCAATACGCCAGCAGTAGGTGATGATCACATCAGTTACCTACAAACCGTTAGCGGTACTAGATGGACGTAACGGCTATCCAAGTATTGAGCGAATAGAATATCAACAAGCAAGCTTGTCCAAACTCCCATGAAGCCTATAAGTAACACTTACCGTACAGTCCGGTATCTTCGTCTTATATGTCATATATCAAGTCTAGGGGTGGAATCGTCAGACCCCAGTAACTTGATAAGTCATGCCGATGTATGGCTCATAATGGTTCGAGAAACTATTGATAACACTTACCAGTAAATCTCATCAGCCCTGGCCAGGGACTTACTGTTATATCCAATCGAGCATAGCGCAACATCAACTCCCAATACCGGGAGAGACGAAACCCCTTCTATCGTTCACTGCCACCATGTCACTCGGGACTGTATCCAAAATCCACCTGTTTGCATGACTCTTTTGAGCCGTGGTAGGGAGGAAATCAAAGCATAGTGGGAACCACACAAGACACTATGACAATCTCGGGTCTACAGACTAACATGTACCAGTGTCACCAGAGAACTGCTATCTGACGATAGGTATGGTACCATCTAGGAGTTCTCGGCGAGTCCTGTTCAGTGTACTCATTCTCTAATGAGCACATGTGTACAATCTTTGATGTCAAACACCAATGGTTATGGGATCAACTATCGCCCCCATACAGGGTCAAGAAACGTACACACTAGTCTACTCTGAAATATCGATGCATTGTCTTGATATCCTTTTAATTAGGAACTATTAAAGGTTGTGCTTGTGGACTACACAAGTCCCAGTAGTATGATCCGCATCATAGTCCTGGTAGTCAAGTAAACATCCTATGGGCTTTATCAACATGTATCAGAGAGGCAGTAAAATAATACAAGTGTACATGTTAAGATAAAGAGCAACCAGATAGCATACTATCATGTCGAGCAAGAAAGTCCTCTATATATATGTCCAAGTATCCACTATATCATACAATAATGGCCTCTAGGACATACATATTCCTAACATTTACCTAAAAAAAGGGGGAAAACAAAAAAAACCATTAATAAAAGGTATGAGTTTGTTTTATGGGACTACTAACTATGAAGGCAGTGGGCCCCACGAAATCAAAATGGCGGCTCATCAATGATGAGGAAAGATGATCATTGTGAGAATCCAAAAGGATTCTCATTACATAAATAATGGGGTTTAAAAAACTCTCAATATCCTCGAAAAGCGAGTTCTGTTAAAAATAAACAACAGAATCAAATCCGTAAAAAGGATATTAAAACCCTAAGAAGGAAAATGTGTTGGAGATGGTGCCCTCAAAGTCAATTATTGGATCGCAGGTACGTGATTGCAATGATTGAGGCAGGACCTATACCGATATGACAGTCTTGCTCGAGATGATAGTATGCTATCTGGTTTGTCTTTATCATCGTATACATGCTTTAGTTCACTATTGCATGATGATAGAGCCCATAGGATTCTTGCTTGACTACCAGCAGTATGATGGCGATCATATACGTGGGAGCTGGGGTCTATAAGCACATCCTTAAAAGTGTCCCTAGTCGTGGGAGTTTCGAGACAGGGCATCGATACTCCAGAGTAGACTAGTGTATATAGTCGAGACCCCGACGAGGGGCGGTGGCCGGTCTCACAAGCCACTGGTGTCAGTTGGTTCACCTAAGATGTATACAGGTGCTCATTAGGTTATGAGTACACCGGACAGGACTCGCCGGGAACATGCTAGTTGATATTATACATATCGTCAGATAGCAGTTCCCTGGTGACATGTGTACAGGTTAGTTTGTCGACCTGAGATCGTCATTTGTCTCGTGTGAGTTCCCACTGTGCTTTGATTCCTACCCTACCATGCTCAAAGGAGTTGTGCAAACAGGTATTTTTTGGGTACAGTCCCGAGCCACATGGAGGCAGTGAGCGGATCGTCGGGGATTCGTCTCTCCCAGTATTGGGGGTTGATGTCGCACAGTGCACGGGTGGCCATCACTAGAAATCCTTGGCCAAGGTAGTGGAGAATTACTGATTTGGATCAGTAGTTTCTCAGGTGGTGATGGGCTTCATACCGACACGAATTATCGCGTTATTAGGGGTCTGACTTTATCCACCCCCTAGACTCGATATGCGATACTCTTTAGACGAACGGACCGGACTGTATGTATATTGTCACTGTCAGGCTCAGTAGGGTTTATGGATGAGTTCGCTCGTCAGCTTCCCTTTCAATCAATACATAGGCAAACGTTACGTACAGCTCGTACCTCTGACGTGCTAGTGGTTATACCCAGAGCCAGTGTGTTGATGAGTCATTAGAGTCCCCCACAGACAGTTTCCCAAGTTCGGGCGAAACGTTGTAGAGGCCGTATGGATTTATGGCAAGGTTCGGAAAATGCATGTGTGTTTTCGCACGTGTCATTTTTCGGGCAGATAATACTGGTCGGCTTTGGTTTAAGCCGGATCCGAGTATTATACTGTGTAGATATAATATCTTTGTCTCAGTTGCATTTGTATTCGGTCGTAATACAAATGCGGGTATGTTTATACTGATACGGGGTTATCCTGAAATTCGTTTCAGGATTGCTTTTGGAAGTTGCCAGTTTCCAGTTTTCTATCGGCCGTATTTAACATTCGGTTAAATGCGGATTTATCTGTCCTTCTTGGGTGAGTCATGAGGGTGAGTCATGCTTCTAGAAGGTTCTAGAAGTGATGATAAGGATAGTGACTCATTTGTGCTTTAAATGATCATTTAATGTTTATGATGACAAGGTTAAGTGATTCATTAGTTCATTAAATGAGTTCATACTAGGTGTTCTTTGACTCATGCTTTTTACTTTGTGCTAATGGTCACCACTTCCCTCCAACACTCACCCCCCCTCTTGTTATAAGTGGCCGGCCCTCCCCTCCTCTTGACTCTCATGGTTGTTAGAAAAAAGATATAGTTATTTGGTTCATGGAAATTAAGCATACTCATTTCATATTTCCACCCGATCCAAAAGGCAACTTCATTAACCGTTCGTCCATAGCTTTGGACGTAACGAGACAAAGTGTTCTACTCATTCTCTACAACATCTTGGTCGTCTCTTTTAGCAAACTTGACGACCGAGTTGCCTCGGTTCAGAGGCGGGAGCCCGTTTAAAGATCCGTCGACGTGGTGCCACCTGGACGAGAAGACTGGAGATTCAGGAGATCGGAGTAGCCGCAACAAGCGTGGGATGATGGTTGAAGACCGAAGGACTCGGATCGTTCGGTATAACTCTTCTACCCACTTTGTAGTTTGTTAGTTTAGCTTTAATGGCAGATCCGGGTTACGGTACACGATAGCGCCAGTTTGTAAAAAGTTTTTGTTCCGCATTTGGCGTCTGTTAGACGGACGGGGCGCTACCGTAGACTTACAGTGGTATCAGAGCCTCACCATTAAGCTATACTAATTTGTGCTAACGCGTTTAAAAGATCGATCGAACGGAATTTCCGAAATCACAATTTTCAAGCACACAAGTTTCTGTCGATTTTTTTAAGGGCCTAAAAATAATTTTTCATATCACAGAAAATCGTGCAGGGTTTTCTAAGAATTTTGGGAAAATTTGGGCACGTGATCCCACAAGACCACCGCGGAACCGCGGCGACTTTGTGGGAACAGTGCTCCAATTTTTCCAGAGAGCTTCTATGTGGAAATTGTGGTTTTTGGTATAGTTCTTTTGGGCCCAGATTTTGTTACTGTACAGCAGATGTACGTGGGGCCCACTTCGGAAAATTTAGTCGATCGAAATTTTAAACTTGTTAGTTTACAGTATTTACATTATATCTCCGACCGGGAATGTCATTTGATCGGTAAACCGCGTCTAATTGGTATAGTTCTTTTAGACGGGTTTGCGAACGCGACATTAGCGTTGATGTTCTGTGTTGTACTGTGATGTTGAGGATATGTCGTGGTGGATAGCAGGGTGCAATGATAGTGATGTTTGGATTTATTTGTACATTTGATATTGCGGGGCGAGCGTCCAACATGTGGACTGCCGTTACTGCCTGTTTGTATATTATTCTTTTGGGGCACGACCGGGTTGAGGTCGATGTACCCGTTGTACATATTTTTATTTCTGTACTAAGTTTATCCCGCGACGGAGTGCACGGATAGCCGGGTTCTGGAGGGCAACGGGTCCGTATCTCATGGCTTTGAAAGGCAGAGGGACCTCACTCTAGAATTAGCAGACTATTCGCCGCACTCGTAGGGGGTACAGGTTGACCCAAGGAGGGGTGCTCAATTTACTGGATTCCGTGAAGTGCTGGGTGTTCCATTCACTATGCTGTGGGGGACTACCTCGCTTCAGGTTTTGGCGGGTAACTTGCCGCACCCGTAGGGGTCTAGATTTCATTGCACAGGCTATCCACACAACCAGGAGAACGTCAGGTTTCAGCAGCGGCTCTGTGAAACCCGGGGATCCCAGATTATCTGTATTGTTCTGTGATGCTTATTACTTTTCTGTAATGTTGCATATTATCACGCCTGGAGCGATTATTGTATATTGGTATATATACTATTAGATGTTGTATATGTTTTACACCCGCGCTAGTCCAGCTCCCGCTCTATCATTAGTTAAGTAACCTAACGGGTGATGACGGGAGCCAGTAACGAATGCGGATGGCATATACGTACATTTTATTTTTCGTTCTTTTCTGATGTGATTAATTGATGGGATTGCGTTGATTCTTATCAATGCAAGGATAAAACAAAGCTATATTTGATGTTGTTGGAACCAATTTTAAAAGTGTTATTACAAAGACGTTTCCTTTTGTTATGCATAGCGATATTCAGTTGGAATATCCTGCACCTCATTCAACGAGGCAAGGGCTGATATCCCTTCACCGGGAGAGACCCCTTGGGTAGAAGTTTGTGTCAGGGTAATAACTTCAATAAAGTCGATTACAAGTTGCTTTGCATCGCGGTATTCAATTGGAATATCCTGCACCTCATTCCACGAGGAAAGAGCCGAGATCCCTTCACCGGGAGTGACCTCTTTAGCAAAAAGTTTTCGCCACTATATTTTTATAAAAAGCTATCTGGTTCCTTCAACGAAATCAAGTTCATTACGTTAAAGGTTTTTCGCCAAAAACCAGTCGTAGCCCTCCGTCATTTCTTATGGATGGTCAGTAGTATTCAAGCTATGTATTTTGACCTAACGCCAAGGCATAGTGTTTGTTAGTTGCTGGGTATTCATTTGTTGCATAGATAGATGAGTTGGTTTGGGACAGTCGTTCTGCCATTTTGACCTAACGCCAAGAGCATGTGCGGATGGGTTCAAATTGACCTGGATAGTGACGGGTAGAACTTCGCATGTGACTTATGATATTTTGACCTAACGCCAAGGTCATAAGAGCATGGGGCAAAAATTACATCGGGAGTTTCAAACATACAAGAAACTTGCCAAGTATGCGCATACCTTCTGGAGTGTGATAACTTGAGTGGCTTCCATCAAGTTATCATGCGATGATAGTTGGATCCCGATTCTCACTGATGAGTTGGTTTACTCTTCGGGTGATCCCGACTAATTCTTCTTTCAGGTTTGGAGGAGAATTTGAGATAACAGTGGGAGGTTTCCTGATTAGATAAAATGATAACCATTCTGATCTAGGTTAGAGTGCACGCAAAGTGTTTCTTTTCTCTCTCTCTCTCTTTGGCAACGACCTTTGACCGACCCTAGACTATGACTCAGTGACCAAGTTGACCGAACCTTCTTAAAATACTGACTTTTGGATTGTCTAAAGTTGCATAAGTCATTGCCGCTCCTTTTACCCTTTGTATTTCTCAGAACATCCCGCATTACTACGGACATCCACTTCCATTGGATAGATCCATCGTATGGTTATATACGAACTCGAAGAGACTTCTTCGAGGATAGATCCAGGTTCAGGAGAAATAGAATTAGTTTATTCAGTTGTCTTTTATTATCACCTTCTCTCAGGTTGCGAGGGCTCCTTGGTTTAGGAGAGTACACATATTACACTTATTGGATAGTCTTATTCCAAACCATAGGCTGGTGCCGAAAGGTAGGGAATAAAGAAAACCAATTAGCCTAAGTAGGGTGTACAGAAGGTAATAACTAAAGACAAAATAAAGGGATTAGAAAGAGGGCAAAGTAAATTGCGACTGTTATCATTCACGACCAAACCGCGTACTTCATCGCCACTCCTATTTCACCTTTGATTTTTTCCCAGTTCGGGAGAAATAGAATAAGGTATTATTCAGTTGTCTTTTATCATCACCTTCTCTCAAGTTGCGAGTACTCCTAGGATTAGGAGGGTACACCTATTATGCTTATTGGATAGTCTTCTTCCAAAACATAGGCTGGTGCCGAAAGGTAGGGAAGGGAGAAAACCATTTAGCCTAATGATGGTGTACAGAAGGTAATGAATAAAGACAAATAAAGGGATTTGGAGAGATAGTAAGGAAATATACGGTTAAAGTCATGAATTGGATTATGGAACAGGCATTACTACAAATACCAGGATACCCCTACGAAACATTTTCATGTTTCAGTGCGTTGTTAAAGGAAAACTGATTTCCCGATTACATGCTTACTCCAGGGTATGTATTTACCAGGTTACATTCTCATATCTGTATGGTTTTACAGATAATGAGTGGGAGTAAGTTATTGGGAATTAGGTGATCATCCTCATTATATCGGAATTCGTTGTAATTGGTGATATTTGAGGAAATCGTCTGGGTACAGTTTTCAACCTACGATGCACAGGTTTTGAGTTATTCAACTCAGCGGACTTATACAGAGTATTGTATGTTGTCCAGTGTCCGTCAGGACAAAGGGGTTGGTCCTCGTACTATGTTCTATTTACTTGTGACTTCTCTAGTTTTTAGACAAGTGTTTTGTAGAAATACAAGGTCTAAGTTTTGAGAAGTTGTGGGTATAAGAATAAAGTAGAGAACCAGGTGTCTCAAATATCGGGATTCTTCAAAGAGATCGAAGATGTAGATACTTGTGATTGGTATTCAGATGATAGTAATGGATTTTGAGAAACTTGTTTCTCTTTCAGGTTACTCATAATTGGATAGATTCCTAAGTTGAGTAATGTTGATTAGCCTCTCTCCATTAAGTTGATATGCACTGGAGACAGCTGCATGATTTGAATCTGGTTCCAATTAAATTAGTGCCTCTGTTTCTATATTGGATATAGAATGGTTCATATCTTACGATGTTAAGGTAAGGGGAGTTGTCCAGCTTATGCTTAAAACCAGACATTGGATAACTCAAGGCACGTTTCTGTAATGGCTGTTTGTGGGTTGACCCTGGCTTCGACAAGGGTTGACATTTCTACCATCTGGAAGATTAATAGTGATATTGTTCTTGACTCGCCACAGTTTTAGTAAAATGGATTTTTTTCAGAAAACAGTAGTGGGAGTATGATAGAACTGGAAGTGATTCCAGAACCGCAAACGATTACGGAAAATTTAATAGAACCTATATATTCAATCAGGTTTGACATTCCAATAGCCACTCCGCAGATATGGTGGGTAACCTCAGACACCCGAGAGGTACTCTGGTACCCTCAAGGACGGTGACAGGGAGGTTCTTGTTTACCCCGACTTGACACTACTGTTGTTCCAGACTATGAAACCCGGCAGGAGGATAAGTATAGCGTCGTTCTGAACTGGCTTTAGAAGTGCACGTGTATATTATTCTGCCAGAGGGTTATCGTAGTCAGTAGGAGCAGCGGAAGCACAATGGGCAAGTAGCTTATGTCTATTTATAGACTTGAGCAGATATAGCGGAGATAGATCATCTACTTTTGATATGACAGTCATGGGTTTGACTTCATCAGAATAGGGGATGGATCTATTAAGAAGGTAGTAGGGTGTGATGTCATGGTATTTGGATGACATACACAGAGTAGGAAGTAAAATTCCTATACTACGATCGGTTGTACTGTGGTCGTCACACAGTTATTTCTCCAGACAGGACATGGATATAATATAAGACATTCTGGTTACTAGATCTATGGTTTTAGATCTAGATTTGGGTAGTTTCCCAATGTGGGTACTTTGACAGTATTCTAATAGTATTTTAGAATAGATGACTCCTGGCATGGTAGTGTACCTGCAGGTGATGGAGTCACCCTCTCTAAAGGTGTCTTACAGACTAAAGGGGAGAGGGATGTGCATGATTGGCAGATCACTTGCTTAGGCAATTGATTCAATCGTGAGTTGTCAAGTACCACACCAGATGTTGTTTTTGCACTGGATGCGATAAGTTTATATTAATCCAATCCTGAAGAAACATAAGGAAGTAGTTTTAGAACATAAGTGTATGTTCTGCGGTTTTTGATGACGGCAGCCTCCTTCGGGAGACGGTTATCATTCCAGGCTTCAAAGGTGACATGAATGACAGAGTGATTGTCAGAGTTATAGTTTTCCCTCTGACAAGGGACAGTATTATGGACAGGTGGTCCAAGAGGATACTGTGGGAGGCATGGTGCTGGATACTGATTAGGTTCAGTGATCGATACAGTCTAAGAAGTTTGGATTTGGAGTTCATTTATGAACTAGGTCCCATCAGATATTCAGACATATTCTAAAACAGGTATTACTCGATTCGGGAGATGGATTTCTCCGCGAACTTGAGATTAAGAGAGACATAGAATGAAACATCATGGCGGATCCACTAACTGAAGCTATTTCTCGAACACAAGAGCTTTTCAAACTAGCTTTGTGAAACTGATTAGTAGAGGAGTTGGGTGTTCGGTATCACACGGGCTGTGAGTATGCGACATCCCAATAATTAGCCTTAAGTGCAAGTGGGAGATTGTTGGAGATGGTGCCCTCAAAGTCAATTATTGGATCGCATGTACGTGATTGCAATGATTGAGGCAGGACCTATACCGATATGACAGTCTTGCTCGAGATGATATTATGCTATCTGGTTTGTCTTTATCATCGTATACATGCTTTAGTTCACTATTGCATGATGATAGAGCCCATAGGATTCTTTCTTGACTACCAGCAGTATGATGGCGATCATATACGTGGGAGCTGGGGTCTATAAGCACATCCTTAAAAGTGTCCCTAGTCGTAGGAGTTTCGAGACAGGGCATCGATACTCCAGAGTAGATTAGTGTATACAGTCGAAACCCCGACGAGGGGCGGTGGCCGGTCTCACAAGCCACTGGTGTCAGTTGGTTCACCTAAGATGTATACAGGTGCTCATTAGGTTATGAGTACACCGGACAGGACTCGCCGGGAACATGCTAGTTGGTATTATACATATCTTCAGATAGCAGTTCCCTGGTGACATGTATACAGGTTAGTTTGTCGACCTGAGATCGTCATTTGTCTCGTGTGAGTTCCCACTGTGCTTTGATTCCTACCCTACCACGCTCAAAGGAGTTGTGCAAACAGGTATTTTTTGGGTACAGTCCCGAGCCACATGGAGGCAGTGAGCGGATCGTCGGGGATTCGTCTCTCCCGGTATTAGGGGTTGATGTCGCACAGTGCACGGATGGCCATCACTAGAAATCCTTGACCAAGGTAGTGGAGAATTACTGATTTGGATCAGTAGTTTCTCAGGTGGTGATGGGCTTCATACCGACACGAATTATCGCGTTATTAGGGGTCTGACTTTATCCACCCCCTAGACTCGATATGCGATACTCTTTAGACGAACGGACCGGACTGTATGTATATTGTCACTGTCAGGCTCAGTAGGGTTTATGGATGAGTTCGCTCGTCAGCTTCCCTTTCAATCAATACATAAGCAAACGTTACGTACAGCTCGTACCTCTGACGTGCTAGTGGTTATACCCAGAGCCAGTGTGTTGATGAGTCATTAGAGTCCCCCACAGACAGTTTCCTAAGTTCGGGCGAAACGTTGTAGAGGCCGTATGGATTTATGGCAAGGTTCGGAAAATGCACATGCGTTTTCGTACGTGTCATTTTTCGGGCAGATAATACTGGTCGGCTTTGGTTTATGCCGGATCCGAGTATTATACTGTGTAGATATAATATCTTTGTCTCAGTTGCATTTGTATTCCGTCGTAATACAAATGCGGGTATGTTTATACTGATACGGGGTTATCCTGAAATTCGTTTCAGGATTGCTTTTGGAAGTTGCCAATTTCCAGTTTTCTATCGGCCGTATTTAACATTCGGTTAAATGCGGATTTATCTGTCCTTCTTGGGTGAGTCATGAGGGTGAGCCATGCTTCTAGAAGGTTCTAGAAGTGATGATAAGGCTAGCGACTCATTTGTGCTTTAAATGATCATTTAATGTTTATGATGACAAGGTTAAGTGATTCATTAGTTCATTAAATGAGTTCATACTAGGTGTTCTTTGACTCATGGTTTTTACTTTATGCTAATGGTCACCACTTCCCTCCTACACTCACCCCCCCTCTTGTTATAAGTGGCCGGCCATCCCCTCCTCTTGACTCTCATGGTTGTTAGAAAAAAGATATAGTTATTTGGTTCATGGAAATTAAGCATACTCATTTCATATTTCCACCCGATCCAAAAGGCAACTTCATTAACCGTTCGTCCATAGTTTTGGACGTAACGAGACAAAGTGTTCTACTCATTCTCTACAACATCTTGGTCGTCTCTTTTAGCAAACTTGACGACCGAGTTGCCTCGGTTCAGAGGCGGAAGCCTGTTTAAAGATCCGTCGACGTGGTGCCACCTGGACGAGAAGACTGGAGATTCAGGAGATCGGAGCAGCCGCAACAAGCGTGGGATGATGGTTGAAGACCGAAGGACTCGGATCGTTCGGTATAACTTTTCTACCCACTTTGTAGTTTGTTAGTTTAGCTTTAATGGCAGATCCGGGTTACGGTACACGATAGCGCCAGTTTGTAAAAAGTTTTTGTTCCGCATTTGGCGTCTGTTAGACGGACGGGGCGCTACCGTGGACTTACAGTGGTATCAGAGCCTCACCATTAAGCTATACTAACTTGTGCTAACACGTTTAAAAGATCGATCGAACGGAATTTCCGAAATCACAATTTTTAAGACCCATGGTCTACTTAAAAAACAGTTTTTTTTAGATCTCTAAGAGATCAGTTCAAGAAAAGAGTAAAGCTCTGTTAATGGATTTAAAATCCAAAACAAAAAAAGGGTTTCCTAATAGATGAATTCCGTTCATAATTCTTACCAAAAAGAGTTTTTGCAGAGTTTAACTATGATCGGAAGGGATTCTGTAGGCAGAGAGCTAAGCTCTGAAAGGAGAATTAAATTCTTAAGGAAAAGAGTTAAGGAGGAAGATGAAGAAACGGTGGTCATCTCAAGGGCCAAAGGCCCCATTTATAAGACGTGACGGGGAGCGATTCAACTTCCCATTCCCGTAGGCAATCCAATGGTGGTAAAGACGGACAGCGTTGCACCCACGTGCAAGCCACGTGAGAGCAACGCCGGGGGGCATTTGTTCCCTCATAAAAAGATAGAGAAAAGGGGAGAAAATTCCCCACGGCTCAAGTCTCACGTGTTAAACACGTGAGTGCCTATATGCAGAGCATATAGGCACTGCCATTAAACAACTAAAGGCTAAATGGGCCTCACGTGTTAAACACGTAAGCGCCTATGTATAATGTATGAAAGCATAAAAAAAACCACACTGGGGTCATGTGTTAAACATGTGAGGATACCCTTTTGAAGCATTGGCTTCAGATAGAGTTGAACTCTATGCATAGAATTAAATTCTATTTTTATATGCAAAGCATATGAACATTAAGAGTAAATGGCCAAAGGCCAAATTGACCTCCCGTGTTAAATGCGTGAGCGCCCATATGGAAGCTAAGTAAGCCTCATGTGTTAAACACGTGAGGGTGCCACCCTACGTAGAATTAAATTCTACTCTTTAGAAATACTTTCCTGCATTTTTCTAAAAGAGAAAAATCCTCTCTGTTAAACAAGGAACCGTTGGATCAAAGATCCAATGGTGATTAAGCATACAATTAAATTCTATTGGGAAGGATATTTTCTGTTGAACAGATAGTTGGTGGATTAAAGATCCAATGAGTGGAAAATATTCCTTAGATCTTTCTAAACAGAAAAAGATTGTGCTCTGTTAAACCGAGCACCCTTAGATTAAAAATCTAATGGAGATAAAAATATCACCGTTCAATAGAATAAAATTCTATATATGGGAAAATATTCCCCCAATCTTGTTAAAACAAGAAAACATATTCTGTAAGACAGAAACACTTGGATCAAAAATCCAACGGTGGGTAAAATTTCCCAAACAGATTTTAAGACCAATAAAATCAATTGGAATCTCTGAATAATAGATTTTAATTAACAAACTTGCCTCCACTATATAAAGGACCCGAGACTTCAAGTCTCGCAGACGGACAGAAGTTTCTGCAAAAAAAATACAAGGAGCCCTTGAAATAACAGAGAATTTAATTCTCAAAGAAGAAGACTCTCCTCCTCAAAAAAAACTCTAGGTAATGAAAACACAGAGATTAAAATATCTCTTTTTACCTATATAAGGGTTTAACCCTTCTAAAAAAACTCAGTTCTTCCTCTGGATCAGAGATCCAAAAGACAAGTCTTCCAAAAGTTGAGAATTTAATTCTCATCGGGAAGATCTTGTTCTTGAGAATCAAAGTTTCAGAAAAGAACTAGGTTAAAAGGAAAGAAAAAGAAAAGAACACATGCTCTGGGAATTTAATTCCTCCAAAATTAGGGTTTAACCCTATATAAAGAACTTAGTTCTTATACAAAATGAAAGAAGAACTTAGTTCTCTGATTAAAAAAATGACCCAAGATCTTCAAAACAGAAATCTTGATGATCATCAATAACTAAAATGTCATTAACAGAGACTAGCATATCTATAGACAAGAATTTGGCGTCTCATGTGAGCAAAATTAGTGTTCAGCACTATTATAATACCTCACGTGTTTCCTACGTGAGTGCCTAAAACAAACAAAAAAAGAGTTAAAACGCCTCACGTGCTTCCCACGTGAGCGCCCAAGAAACAAAGAAAAAAACCCATTCGTGTTGATTGTGCAGCCACCAAATAAAGCAGCCCAACACCTCAAAAATAAAGTAGTCAAATGAAATACACGTGAAACACTCTTGAAAACCTGAAATCTGGCGCCGACGTGCTTCATACGTGAGCACCAGAGCTTTAGCCAAATGCTTAGCACTTCTATCAAAAAATGGGGAGTGAACAAACAAAACCCGAAATCAATGCTCAGCTCTCACGTGCTTCCCATGTGAATGCCATGCAAAGTGCTTAGCACTCTATATTTAGTCAAAATAACTAAGCGGTTAGCACCGATTAGGCAGCACCCATATCTGAGCGCCTCACATGTTTCACAAGTGAGCGCCAGAGAAAATTAATGCTTAGCACTATAGTAGCGCCTCACGTGAAAAACACGTTAGAGCCAGAAAAGATTAGTGCTCAGCACTATTCCAGCGCCCACGTGAAACACACGTGAACACTGAATATATTAGTGTTTAACACTGCTGGGTAGTATAGAGACCCAATCTCAGCTCAAATTGGAAAAGTTTCCTGAGATTAAAACTCTTTGATTTTAAATCAACCGAACCCATATTGCTCATGATTTCCAAACTGATCTTAATCTCAGACATGACTAATGACCTCTCACTGATGATATCCAAAATGATAGCCATTCCATATCTCCTAAAGTAATCTTAGTCTCAAATATGACCAACGATTTTTAGTCCACCACAACCTCTTTTTCCCTCAAATACGGGATTTGGTTTAAGGGTACATCTTTCCACACCTCTGATATATGTCGTTATAATTCCTCAACGTCTTCAGAGAGGTGGCAGGTCCTGACAACCAACAACTCCTTTCATCACACATTGATGCACTTCCAAATCGACGTGTACACTTCAAATCGGATCGCGTCCCAAATTGGGCGTATTCCATGTCACCATCGTTCACTCCGCCACGTAACAAATACACATGCGTGCAAGATGAATGTTGGACCGAAATGTCCTTAAACTAATATCCGTCCCCAAAACAGGAATGTTGGATCGAAATATCCTTAAACTAATATTCGTCCCCAAAACGGGAATGTTGGAACGAAATGTCCTTAAACTAATATTTGCCCCAAACATGGCAATAATGGACTATGATGTCCTTAAACTAAAATAATTGGGCCCAAATGCTTATATATTTTAAGTCGGTCTTAATCTTAAACCAGATTAATGGTTCTTAAATAAACCAAATCCAAATCTAAAATATACGGATTTAGACTGATCCACGCCCTACGGGAGACGATATAAACTAGTCTTCGTATACAATCCATAGACAACCAAAATAAACAAAAATACACACAATACGAAGTGAACTGCTGGAGCAGGAGAAAGTGGTTATCGCAACGCGATAGCATAATTAACTGCAGGGGATTGCGCCTGTAGGGAAGAGCGTCCCCATAATCAAAAACCCCTCGCAAATGAGGGGAAATCTGATAAAGTCTGCTAAAACAGTCACATCTGTCCAAACCTCTGATACATGATGCCATAAATCAACTTTGTATCTTCAGAGAGGTGGATGGAGAAGTTCAAATAATATCTACCCCCAAATTCAGGCTAGACGTCTTCGGAGTCTCGGTCCGATCTTTTGGCGGTAAACAGTATATATTATAGTTATAGGAAAATATGATATATATATATATATATATATATATATTGTAGGATTTTACAGATAATACCGGATTACTCCAAATATTACCTGTCTCCCTTCAGAAATATAGTTTTAAGATATAAAGAGTATACGTAAGACTTTTGACCCTAATGCAATATTCTGTAATTAAATACACATACCCTAATAAAATCTACGTAAATATACGTAACGATTTCAAATTATTTGTCTGTCTATAACTGAGGATATGAACATGATCTATAATCGCAACAACCTGATGTGGGGTGATATGCCATGCAAGGATAGATAGAAAAATGATATAATTTGTTCTTATCTTATATTATAAAGAGATATGTAGAGCTTAAAATATTATATATATATATAGCACTCGATTCACATGGATACACTGTACCAGCAATTATTTGATATAATCCCGCACCATATTGGGTTTCAAACATGCGGGGCGGGTCGGATAATGTCCACAACTACCAATTGCATCATTCGCAACCCAATAGCAACAATAGTAAAGAATTTTACCGCAAGATTTAAAATACCAAAATATATAGTATAAATGTACTAGGGTGTTACATTATACCCAACTACAAAAAAATTTTATCCTCGAAATTCACGGAACAAAAAAAAGACAAGAAGATACAGATTTAAGAAAAGAAGTGTGGAAACTTCTTTCGAATCGCGTCTTCATGTTCCAAAGTACATTCTCCATGCGAACGATTCCTCTACGAAACGAGTACTAGTGGGATTACTTTATTCTTGAGGACCTTTTCTCTTCGATCCACAATAACCATTGGTCGCTCTTCATACGTTAAATCTTCCCTTATAGTCTGTTTCGAGTGATTTAGGACGTGCATCTCATCTCGAACATACTTGCGGAGTTGAGATACATGAAATACGTCATGAACACCCACCAAGGATGGTGGTAAAGCCAATCGATAAGCTACCTCTCCTACACGCTCGATGATATCGAAAGGCCCTACGAATCAAGGACTAAGCTTGTCTCTACTACCAAATCGGATCACTCCTCTGGTCGGTGATATTTTTAGGAATACAAGATCACCAACTGCGAACTCCAGAGGTCTTCGTAAAATATCAGCCCAACTTTTCTGTCGATCATGTGCCACCTTCATATGATTTCGGATCACATTAACTTTCTCCACCATTTGCACAATAATATCCGGTCCCAATAATCTTCTTTCTCCAATATCGTCCTAACAGACAGGAGAGCGACACTTACGACCGTATAATGTTTCGAATGGAGCCATCTGTATAGTCACCTGAAAACTGTTATTGTATGAAAACTCCACTAAGTGCAAATGATCCTCCCATGAACCCTTGAAGTCTAACATGCATGCCTTCATCATATCTTCAAGAGTTTGGATCGTTCTTTCAAACTGGCCATCTATCTGAGGATGATAGGCCGTGCTAAACTTCAAGTGAGTTACCAAACTTTCCTGTAGAGTACTCCCAAAGTGTGATAGAAATCGAGTATCATGATCGGAATAATGATTACAGGTACTCCATGCAATCTCACAATCTCCTGCATGTACCGCTCTGCCAAGACCTCCGTCGACTAACCTACTCGAAATGGTATGAAATGAGTTGTCTTGGTCAATCAATCGACAATCACCCAAACTGCGTTATTGCCCTTTGGACTCCGTAGTAAAGCTGTCACGAAATCCATGGTTATTTGTTCCCACTTCCATTAAGGAATCGGATGTGGTTGCAACAAACCAGCTACCCTTTAATGTTCAGCCTTGAATTGCTGACACACCAAGCACTTCGATACGTAGCGAGCAATCTCCACTTTCATGCCTTCCTACCAGAAATGTTGTCGTAAGTCTCGGTACATCTTCGTGCCTCCCGGATGCACGGAATATGCGGAATTATGAGCCTCCTTCATGACTTCTTCATGAACACCTCCTTTAGGCATACATAAGCGACTTCCATATCGTAACGAACTATCTTCATGAATCAACAAATCTGTTCGAAGTCCTGCTTCTACTTGTTCTCAAAACTTTTGCAAGCTTGGATCGTGCGACTGTGATGCCTTAATATTATCGATCAAGGATGCTTGTACTTTCAACTGTATCAACTGTCCCAAAGAATCTGGTAGTACAATCTCCAACTCGAATCTCTGAAGATCAGCTATAATCTCCTTCTGTGCAGTCAACATCCGTATCGCTGGCAACCGACTTAGAGCATCCGGTATTATATTAACTTCCCTGGATGGTATTTTAGATCAAGATTATAGTCATCCATCAGCTCTAACTATCTACGATGTATCATGTTGAGCTCTTTCTGTGTGAACATATACTTTAAGCTTTTGTGTTCGGTAAGTATTTCTACCCTTTCGCCAAATAAGTAGTGTCTCCAAATCTTCAGAGCAAAAATCACTGGTGCTAGCTCCAAATCATGAGTTGAGTAGTTCTTCTAATGAGTTTTCAATTGTCTCGACACATATGCTATGACATTCCCATGCTGCATTAGAACATATCCCAAGCCTTTCCCAGATGCGTCGCTGTGTATAACTAGTCCTCTGAAACCATCTGGCACTGTCAAGATAGGAGCGGTTAGCAATCTTTGCTTCAGCGCTTCAAATGCTGACGCACACTTCTCAGTCCATACGAACGGTACCTCCTTTCATGTTAGCTTGGTCAATGGTTCTGCTATTCAAGCGAAGTTCTCCACAAACCTTCTATAGTATCCGGCAAGCCCAAGGAAACTTCTGATCTCCCCTACATTCTTCGGAATTGGCCAATCGTGAATAGCTGCAATCTTTTCAGGGTCAACAGCAATGCAATCCCCGGATACAACATGACCCAAGAATTTCACTTCTTCAAGCCAAAACTCGCACTTGCTCATCTTTCAGGGTCAACAGCAATGCAATCCCCGGATACAAATGACCCCGGATATAACTTTTCTTGTCTCAACGTTTGTAGTGCAATCCTCAAGTGTTCTTCATGCTATTCTTTTCTCCTCGAATAGATCAGAATATCATCAATAAACACCACTATGAACCGATCCAGGTATGGTGAAAAGATTTAGTCATCAAGTCCATAAATATTACCGGTGCGTCAGTAACTCCAAATGGCATCACTAAGTACTCGTAATGCCTGTATCGAGTTCGAAATGCCATCTTGCTAATGTCTTCTGATTTCACCCGAACTTGATGATACCCAGATCGCAAATCCAACTTTGAGAATACCCTCGTGCCACTGAGTTGATCGAATAATTCGCCTATGTGAGGGATTGGGTACTTGTTCTTATAGTCACCTGATTCAACTCCCAATAGTCGATGCATATCCTCCACGTGCCATCCTTCTTCTTGACTAGAAGAACTGGAGCTCCCCATGGTAAACCACTGCTACGAATCTAGCCCTTCTCTAGTAATTCGACAACTTGTTTCTTTACCTCTTCTAGTTCCACCGGTGCCATTGGATAATAAGCCTTTAAAATCGGCGGTGCTCCAGGAATAAGATCAATCGTGAACTCCACGTCTCGTTTTGGCGGTAAACCCAAGATGTCCTCAAACACATCCATAAAATCTTGAACTACTGCTGGTGCTTCCTCCTTGTTTACTTCCATCGACGAAAGAACGGCACTAGTTGGCCTAGCCCTAAATTCGACTGGCCCGATAGATCTGCTATCTCCTAAAAATATAAACTCCGGATGTCCGGAAATCTGGAAAATCACTTTCTTTGCCCTACAATCAATGTGAGCGTGGAAAATGCCAAGAAAATCCATTTCTAAGACAACATCATAACTGCCAATATCAATCACCAAGAAATCCGCGAATAACTCCCGTCCGCAAATAACAATCGAGCAACCCTTGCACTCCCTACTGGATATAATTCTCGCATTCCCAGTGTGTATATCCCAGCAACTAGATAGGGCCGTATGTGGAATAGAATGTGCACTAATAAACTTGGACGACATGAAGCAATGGAATGCACCTGAATCGAATAATGTCAATGTGGGAAAATTATAAACAAGTAGGATACCCGAGACAACATCATCTGACGTCTTGGCCTCCTCGACCGTCAAGGTGAAGCTCGTGCTTGATTAGGCCTCTGAGTGATCAGCTTCTTCCCATAAATCTGCTTCTGCGGTGGTTTCTGAATATCGTCTCTCGATCGTAGTTTCGAAGGGCAAGCACTGATGGTATGGTTGGCTGATCCACAAACTAAACAAAGTCCGAGCCTCCTTTGACAATCCTTCTGCGTATGTCCGGGTAGACAGAAAAAGTCACAAATCGCACCCCTTTTTGATCGGATACAAAAGGCCTCTTCATAGGTATAGTGTGTCGTCTGTTTACCGAAATGCTTCTGCGTACAGGAGCTCTGTTTGGCGTAAGCACCTTCTTCTGTACTACAACCTCTTACTGTAGATTACCCTTTACTTTTACCGATAAACTCTGCTGCTCTCTGCCTGCCTTAAGAACTTGGGAGAAGGTGGTCAATCCCAGATATATGATGTGTCTCTGAATCTCCACATCCAAGTTACACATAGACCGCCTTGCCCTATCTACCTCATTGGCAACCAAGTGCCCCGCAAATCGACTGAGTCAGGACCACTCAGCCGCATGTGTATCAACGGATCCGCCATTCTTCTTCAATCTAATGAACTTCTCTTCCATTTCCTCCCGAGCAGACTGCGGAAAGAACTTCTCCAAGAAACTTCACGAAAAAGTTGCCCAACTGATCGGCTTGGTCAGACGGGTCTCCTCTATGAGCTACCACTCGCGAGCGTAATCTACAAATTGGATGTGTACGACATCCACCCCTTTCTCATCTGGAATCTATGCGGCAACGAGCAGGTTCTCTATATCAACTAGCCACTGCTCCGCTGGCAATGACTCCTCCAATCCAGTAAATGTGGACGGACCGATCTTCTTAAAGTCTGCCACGGTGCCCTCACGCTGTGTTGGCCTGGAAGGTGCTGCCCTCTCAGCTGCTGTGACAATGGACTGCTGGACCGTTCTCAGACCCTCTTGGAAAGCCTCGTCCTGCCGCTGATTCGGCTCAGTTTTTTGCTTCTAGTTTTCTAGCATACCATGTACAACTCCAAGTAATGCGACGTTATCTACACGCCTATGGTATGACCGCAAATCTCTATCCGCCGTGATTATGAAGCCAAGACACTGAAGGGGATTAGCAACGGTAAATATGATTCAATAAACAAGATATTGATAGCTATAGATTCAAGACTGGTAAGATAGTAATGTGGCAGGACATATTCCTAGTTCCGGGTTTCCTGGTTAGTGTATTGGGTTCAATACCTAAATACAAAAGAACCAAACCCGATTAACCCTAAATCCTATGGTTTTGATACCAAACAAACCCTGTCACGCCCCGCTTCCCAAAATACGTAAATACAGCACGTGACAGAGCCAACCATATTGCCTATGGCTAGGAATAATCCCTCCATAATCACATTACGGTTGTCAATCAGATATCAAGAACAAGAAAGAAAATCTAACTAACACATTTCCATCTGCCACAATAAATAAAAGTCAAGAAATGCATATAGCCGAAACGAATCAAGATCCAATAAAAATACTATCTGAATCACGTCCCTTATGAGATCACATCTGTAGGGTGTTTTTCGTCACCCCATTGAGATGGGAATACGCGCGCGCTTGTCAGGCGTACTACAGATTCCCCCTGCCTAGGATAGGCCGGGGTTTATTGATTGTGGGGATCCGAATCTCCGGCAGCCGTGGACTAAGCAGCCGTTAATTACCCTTCGCCTTTGGGGCGGGGGAACCTCCAATTAACGGGTTAAACTGGTCATGAGAACTCAATGTGCAGTGTCGTGTTTTGGAGGGGTTTTGGATATATCGAGGGCCCCGCAGAGTTTTTACAGGGGTCCTACTACCCGGATAGCGGGCTGGGGATCAAGGGGGCTAGCAGCCCCCTTGCGGGGTGCGGGGCAGCGCCCCAGCCCAAAATTTTTTTGAGGGGGATAGTGTTGTAGAGTATGTGTGTGTGTATATATGTATACATATGTATATATATATGTATATATATATATAAAGGGGAAAAGGCATCCAAAGGATGCGTGGGGCCAGCGCCAGCGCTTTGAGCGCAAGAGCGCTAGCGCACCATGTGTCAGCACGTGGGCGCTCGGGCGCTAGCCCTTTGGGCGCTAGTGCTCTGAGCGCTAGCATGCCACGTGTCAGCACGTGGGCGCTAGCGCTTTGGGCGCTAGCGCTCTGAGCGCAAGAGCGCTAGCGCTCTGAGCGCTAGCGCACCACGTGTCAGCACGTGGGCGCTCGGACGCTACGCTTTGGGCGCTAGCACTCTGGGCGCAAAAGCGCTAGCGCACCACGTGTCAGCATATGGCGCTCGGGCGCTAGCGCTCTGAGCTTAAGAGCGCTAGCGCGCCAAGTGTCAGCACGTGGGAGCTCGGGCGCTAGCGCTCTGAGCGCAAGAGCGCTAGCGCGCCACGTGTCAGCACGTGGGCGCTCGAGCAGCAAAAGAGACTTGGTCCCTGCAATGGGAGTTGTACTCCCAGAAAGGGGCACTTATTATTCTGTGTGTGTGTGTGTATGAGGAGTTAAACTCCTAGGATATTTTGAAGCTGATGAAGGGCTTCTCCTCTTGATCCCTAGTTCTTCCCCAAAGTGGGGTTTCTGGAGATGGGTCTCCTTCTTCTTCCTTTGTTGGCCGGATCTTGAAGATCAAGAAGTAGGAGATTTTAAAAATCTCTCCTTTTTGAGATCTGATGGGAGATCTGAGTTCCTCTTTGTGGGTTTTGTGGTGGAAAACTACTTAGTTTTGGAAAATAAAGAGTAAAACTCTTGATTTAATTCAAAAGAAATGAGAAGGTTTAGAACCTTGGAGAAGGAGCAGGAGGCACAAGAAACCCTAGTTTTTGGGGGAATGAAAAAGTCTATCTTTTATTCATCATCATGTTGCCTTATATAGGCTTACATGTTTACATATAGCCCCTTGGGCTTTACAAAATGGCATTTTGCCCATCCCATGGTTCATGTGCCATTTCTTTTTGCACATAAACCAGGGGCCTACAAAAAATTGGCTTTTATGCCCATTTTGCATACATTCATGCATAAAAAATTACATCAAAATTATTCGTTACATGATTTTTATTTTGGTATGGAGGAGGCTGGCCACGGGCTCGACTTGGGCATGGGCCCGCTTGACCTGGGCTTGGGCCCACCTGGCTTGGGGTTGACTTTGACTCGGTCAACTGGGGTGCAAATTTTGACCCCAATAAAGTCCCCCCATCAATAAATGCACACCGCACATTTGAGTTGTGTGCATGAAATTGATGGATCTTGAAGCTGAACTTCGAGGTGGAACATCATTCCAGGGGCGGAGCATCATCCCGGGGAGCATGATTCCTGGGGATCGGAGCATCGTTCTGATTCGCGGAGCATAATTCTAGGGTCGGAGTATCCCTCGGGGAGCATGATTCCCGGGGACCAGAGCATCATTCCGATTTGCGGAGCATAATTCCAAGGATCGGAGCATCATTCCGAAGAGCGGAGCATGATTCCAGGGATCGGAGCATCATTGCGATGAGTGGAGCATGATTCCAGGGATCGGAGCATCATTCCGATGAGTGGAGCATGATTCCAGGGGATCGGAGCATCATTCCGAAGAGCGAAGCATGATTCTAGGGATCGGAGCATCATTCCGATGAGCGGAGCATAATTCCAGGGATCGGAGCATCATTCCGATGAGCGGAGCATGATTCCAGGGGATCGGAGCATCATTCCGAAGAGCGGAGCATGATTCCAGGGAATCGGAGCATCATTCCGATGAGCGGAGCATGATTCCAGGGGATCGGAGCATCATTCTGAAGAGCGGAGCATGATTCCAAAGGGATCGGAGCATCATTCCGAAGGGCGGAGCATGATTCCAGGGATTGGAGCATCATTCCGATGAGCGGCAGACATTCTGACCGAAGCATAATTTCGATGAAGAGGTTAATTCCCAGGCAAAGCATAATTCCGACAGGGAAGGCAAATACTCCGAGGCGAAGCATGATTTCGACACGGGGTACATTCTGAGACGGAGCATGATTCCGGCGCAGAGCTTGTTGGCTGACTTGATTCCAAGACGAAGCATAATTTCGACAGGGATGGCAGATACACCGAGGCGAAGCATGATTTCGACACGGGGTGCACACTCTGAGACGAAGCATGATTCCGACGCAGAGCTTGCTGGTTGACTTGATTCCGAGGCGGAGCATAATTCCGACGAGGAGGTCGTTGGTCCTCGTTGGTTAATTCCGAGACGAAGCATAATTCCGACAGGGAAGGCGCTGGTTGCTTCCGAGCAGATACACTGAGGCGAAGCTTGATTTCGACACGGGGGACACTCTGAGACGAAGCATGATTCCGGCGCAGAGCTGGTTGGTTGATTTGATTCCGAGGCGGAGCATAATTCCAGCAGGGAAGGTAGATATCCCGAGGTGAAGCTTGATTTCGACGCGGGGGACACTCCGAGACGAAGCATGATTCCGGCGCAGAGCTGGTTGGTTGATTTGATTCCGAGGCGGAGCATAATTCCGGCAGGGAAGGTAGATATCCCAAGACGAAGCATGATTTCGACACGGGGGACACTCCGAGATGAAGCATGATTCCGGCGCAGAGCTGGTTGGTTGATTTGATTCCGAGGCGGAGCATAATTCCAGCAGGGAAGGTAAATATCCCGAGGCGAAGCATGATTTTGACACGGCGTAAATTCTGGGACGGAGCATGATTCCGCCGCAGAGGTTGATGGTTTGGTTTGATTTGGGTTGACATCAGCATCGGTATACTGGAATATGGTACCAGAAGCGAATCATCATTTGCCATGAGAGGGTTTGGGAATTGGTTTTGGCTTGGCATCTGCATTGCTGCACTGGAATAATGCCAGGAGCAACTCATCATTTGGCCCAGGAGGATTTGAGAATTGGTTTTTTCTTGGCATCAGTATCGCTACACTGGAATATGGTATCAAGAGCGAATCATCATTTGCGCTTGTTTATCAGGAAGCGATGGCTTAGGAGATAGGTTTTAGGTCCCTATCACCTAAGACTTTTCAATTTTGTGAGCCGTAGGGGTCTCACAAAGCATTTTCTCCCTATGGGTCGTAAGGATCCCGTAGGTGTATTTTCTCCTTAGGAGTCGTGGGGACTCCTAAGTGTGTTACTCTTTTGTGAGTCGTAAGGATCTCACGCGGGAATTTTCTCCTCACAAAGTCGAGAGGACTTTGTGAGTGCATTTCATCTCTTTTTTACGAGTTTGCGCCCTTTCGGGTTTTCAAAAACTCACCAGCAGTCCTGCTGTTTTTACTCACGGAGCCCTTTCGGGTTTTCATCCGTGCCTATTTTTCTTGTGGACATACCCCCTTTTTTTTGAATCTTCACCACCAGTGGGATTTTGAATGTGGTCTCACCGGTAAGACTTGGGAAGGATTGGGATTGTTTTACGCCCGTGGATTGTATACGGTTTTGCAAGATGTATGATCCAGACCGTAGGGCCGAAAAAATTATGGGACTTTGTCGGTGTCTGCATCGCTGCACTGGAATATGGTACCAGGAGCGACTCATCATTCACCGTTGGGGTATGGGATTTGGAATTTGGTTGGCGTCTGCATCGCTACACTGGAATATGGTACCGTGAGCGACTCATCATTCGCCATTTAGGGATTAGAATTTGGAATTTGGTTGGCGTCTGCATCGCTACACTGGAATATGGTACCAGGAGTGACTCATCATTTGCCACTTGGGGATTGGGAAACGATAGCTTAGGAGACAGGTTTAGATTCCTATCACCTAAGGCTTTTCAATTTTATGGGTTGTAAGGGTCCCATAAAAGCATTTTCTCCCTACGAGTCGTAAGGATTCCGTAGGTGCATTTTCTCCCTAGGAGTCGTGAGGACTCCCAAGTGTGTTTTTCCTTTGTGAGTCGTAAGGATCCTACAAAGGTTTGTTCTCCTCATGTATCGTGAGGACACATGAGTGGGTCTTCTCAATGGAGCATAATTCCAAGGGCGGAGACCAGCCGCGTAACTGGTGATTGCGGTGGGGCATGGGTATGCTGAGAATTATTTGAGCCCGTGGATTGTATACGGTAGTCAACTTGGGGACCAACCGTAATGTCGGGAGAATTTTGGGAATTTGAATTTTGGTTGGCGTCTGCATCGCTGCACTGGAATATGGTACCAGGAGCGACTCATCATTCGCCGTACATTGTTTTTTTTAATATTTTTTTATACCGCGATTGCTCTATCATTTCAGCTTTTCTTATCGCGAAGGTCGCGATTGCCCTATCATTTCGTCTTTTTATTCGCGGTTGCCCCATCATTTCGGCTGTTTATTTTCATCTTTATTTTTACTCGCTGATTTTTATTGCGAGTTGCCCTATCATTTCGGCTTTTCTTTTTTTTTCTTTTTTATTTACACTTTTTTTTTTTACATATTTTTTTTACATTCCCGGTTTAACGACTTAGAGGTCGACTGTTCCCAGTTTAATGACGTAGTGGTCGATTGTTTTCAGAGAAAGGCAGATGTCTGAGAGAATCGGTTTCACGAAGAACTTCGGTCTCCGTTTGTATGAAATTGGCGGTCGCAGCTGGACTGTTTGTTAACACCTCTTTGGACAGCTCTATCTCTCCTGCCTTGTATTGCTTTTCGACCCAATCTTTGAAGACGAAGCAGTCCTCAATGGCATGACCTATCACTCTGTGATAGGGGCAGTATTTAGGGTCGTCGGTCATATTCGCTTCCTGCGGTCTTTTTGACTCTGGCAGTTGTAGACCGTTCCTCAGGGCGTCTTTGAATATTTTGTGGACTTTGTCCCTTCTGAAGGAATAGACCTTATCCAGCTTCTCTTTCAGTGGAGATTCTCTTCCCTTTCCGGACACTGGCTTCCAAGGCTGGTTGGCATTAAGCCCGCTCATCTCTTGCTTATTTCGGATAGCCGAAGTGTTAAAAGATTCGGTATCGTCAGAACCTCCGTCTTTGCGATTTTCGTCCTTTCGGTTTCTCCAGGACCTATTGTTATTTTGGGAGTCAGAGAAGGACTCCTGCTTTGAGCGCTCCAGCATCTGAACTTTTCTGGTCAGCTCTTGGAATGTTTTGAGACCCGCGGTGCATAGAAACGGGGCCATCCAATTGTTGAGATTTCCGACGAGGAGACAGACAGATTGGTCCTGCTCTATCGGCGGTTCACATTTGAGGGAGAGATTGCGCCATCGGGTTATAAAATCCGTGCTGCTTTCGTTGTTCTTGGGTTTGGTCCTTACGAGCTCGGCAATGGTGATCTTATCGCTGACGCTCATGAACCTTTGTCGAAAGAAAGATTCCATTTAGACGAAAGTAGTAACGGAGCCATCCGGTATGCTCGCGTATCAGTCGAAAGCAACATCGGTCAAGCTATTAACGAACTGGCGGAGGAGAAGCGCATCATTGCCCCCAGTATTCCCGCATGAGGCTTTGAAGTGGGCGATGTGCTGATTCGCATTTCCCGTCCCATCGAATCTTCCAAATTTGGGGATGACATAGCCGCTAGGAAATTCTACCAGATCATACTGAGCAGGATATGGTCTCCCACTACTGCTGATATCTTTTTGCGCTTCGGCTTCGGCCACCAATGTTTTGACTTTGCTGGCAACTAAATCCATAATTTGATCTTGAGTTAGCGGGCTACTGTCATCGGCAGCCAAGACATTTCCCGAGATAGGATGCGACTGATTTTCATGCGGTCCGCCCACTTTTGGATTTGAGGGAACGGACGTCGGCTGTTTCGGGACACCGTTTCCCGGTTCATGAGAGCCCTGTGCCTGATTGGGAGGCTGAGAGGCAAGTTGGGCCGTAAGCTGTAAGACGACATTTGTCAAGTAGTCAATTTTTGAGTAGAGCTTGGTCATCTCCTTGTCTTTGCTTCTGAGCTATTTTCGGAGCTCTTGGAGAAGTTGTTGCTCTGCGTTCTTAGGACGGAAGATTGGCTCATCTTCGCTTTCCGAGCCCGACTCCTCATGGACCGAAGGGTCTTTCTTCCTATCAGCCTCGCTGGGAGGATTTTCATCACCCTCCGTAGGATGCTGGTCTTGAGAAGTGACAGCTATATTCACACCAGGTTGGATTTGAGATGTGGTGGCCCCATCCTTACCTTTGCTGCAAAGGTTGTCATTGGGACGAGTGCCCACCATGTAGACGGTGTGAATAACACATTCAGCCATCCCCTCATCTTTGGCGAGGTAACCCTGTTCCTCGAACCTCATGAAGTTCGGCCCAGCAGGAGCCCTGGCCCTTTTGTTGGATCTATATCTAAACCTTTCCTGCCTTAGCTTCTCAATTTTAAGGGCTTAGCGGGCATCTGTTTCCTGGAAAGCCACCGTGAGTCGATTAGCGGGGAGCTTAGAGAAGACACCCGATCGAGCAGTTGTCAGAGGCACCGCCAGAGCTTGCTCGAGACGCCTTGTTGCTTTGTTGGTGTTGATGGCCTTGCCCCCAGCTGGGGCCAAGGAGAGCCGTTCAAACACCGACTTGCGTTTAAGTTGGGGCGCCTTCGAGACCACCACATTTGGCCTCTTGCCTTTCGAGACCGGTTTGTCTGTTACCGGAGCTTGATGAGCTGGGACGACGTTAGCTGACACGAACATATTAGAGCCAAATGGTAGCGGCTCCTCCTCCCATTGTCGCCCGAGACTGGCCGGAAGGACCGTCCTGGAGTCCATCTTCATCGTGTAGGAGACGGGAGTTGTGTCGAGAGCTGAACACATCTTCGGAGACATTGTTGAAAAGTGATTGCTTGAAACCTGCATGAAAGAGCATTATTTCAGTATAAATATAGATACGTATATTGATTGAGTTCGCATGAACGTTTAACCCGAAATATAGGAGGAGAGATAGGTCCCACCGGGCGTGCCAGAATCTGTAGGGTGTTTTTCGTCACCCCATTGAGATGGGAATACGCGTGCGCTTGTCAGGCGTACTACAGATTCCCCCTGCCTAGGGTAGGCCGGGGTTTATTGATTGTGGGGATCCGAATCTCCGGCAGCCGCAGACTAAGCTGCCGTTAATTACCCCTTGCCTTTGGGGCGGGGGAACCTCCGATTAACGGGTTAAACTGGTCATGAGAACTCAATGTGCAGTGTCGTGTTTTGGAGGGGTTTTGGATATATCAGGGGCCCCGCAGAGTTTTTACGGGGGTCCCGCTACCCGGATAGCGGGCTGGAGGTCAAGGGGGCTAGCAGCCCCCTTACGGGGTGCGGGGCAGCGCCCCAGCCCAAAATTTTTTGAGGGGGATAGTGTTGTAGAGTATGTGTGTGTGTGTATATGTATACATATGTATATATATATATGTATGTATGTATATATATATAAAAGGGGGAAAGGTATCCAAAAGATGCGTGGGGCTAGCGCCAGCGCTTTGAGCGCAAGAGCGCTAGCGCACCACGTGTCAGCACGTGGGCGCTCGGGCGCTAGCGCTTTGGGCACTAGCACTCTGAGCGCTAGCGCGCCACATGTCAGCACGTGGGCGCTCGGGCGCTAGCGCTCTGTGCGCAAGAGCGCTAGCGCACCACATGTCAGCACGTGGGCGCTCAGGCGCTACGCTTTGGGCGCTAGCACTCTGAGCGCAAAAGGGCTAGCGCTCTGAGCGCAAAAGCGCTAGCGCTTTGAGCGCTAGCGCACCACGTGTCAGCACGTGGGCGCTCGGGCGCTAGCGCTCTGAGCGCAAGAGCGCTAGCGCTTTGAGCGTTAGCGCGCCACGTGTCAGCACGTAGGCGCTCGGGCGTTAGTGCTCTGAGCGTAAGAGCGCTAGCGCGTCACGTGTCAGCACGTGGGCGCTCGAGCAGCAAAAAGGACTTGGTCCCTGCCCTGGGAGTTGTACTCCCAGAAAGGGGCACTTATTATTCTGTATGTGTGTATATATATGAGGAGTTAAACTCCTAGGATGTTTTGAAGCTGGTGAAGGGCTTCTCCTCTTGAGCCCTAGTTCTTCCCCAAAGTGGGGTTTCTGGATATGGGTCTCCTTCTTCTTCCTTTGTTGGCCGGATCTTGAAGATCAAGAAGTAGGAGATTTTAAAAATCTCTCCTTTTTGAGATCTGATGGGAGATCTGAGTTCCCCTTTGTGGGTTTTGTAGTGGAAAACTACTTAGTTTTGGAAAAAAAAGAGTAAAACTCTTGATTTAATTCAAAAGAAATGAGAAGATTTAGAACCTTGGAGAAGGAGCAAGAGGCACAAGAAACCCTAGTTTTTGGGGGAATGAAAAAGTCTTTCTTTTATTCATCATCATGTTGCCTTATATAGGCTTACATGTTTACATATAGCCCCTTGGGCTTTACAAAATGACATTTTGCCCATCCCATGATTCATGTGCCATTTCTTTTTGCACATAAGCCAGGGGCTTACAAAAAATTGGCTTTTATTCCCATTTTGCATGCATTCATGCACAAAAAATTACATCAAAATTATTCGTTACATGATTTTTATTTTGGTATGGAGGAGGCTGGCCGCGGGCTCGACTTGGGCATGGGCCCGCTTGACCTGGGCTTGGGCCCACCTGGCTTGGGGTTGATCTTGACTTTGACTCGGTCAACCGGGGTGCAAATTTTGACCCCAACAACATCGATAAAATAAAACTACAGAAATAAAATAAACTAAGCATCTCTAAAACTAATCATCTAGCTTCTCATTGCTCGGCTTGCTTGCTAAAATACTCCTGATTTTCCTGCGACAAAGTCAAAGGAATTGGGCCATGCAAAACCCAGACGTCGGTGCGTCATAAATATCAAAATAATAGTAATAACCAGGATAGGATGCTATGATTAAACATGAGTGTAAATAATAAACACGAGTGTAAACAGTGAGCTATATGTATATGATGTGTATCCTAAAGTCTGTGCTTCTAGGTTATCTATTCTACAAGTCTTTGAAATCAATTAAATGGAAGCATCGATATAACTCAATAGCATCCCGTGCGTGCCCGGGACCTTGGTCAAGACTCTCGAGGCTGAATCCGAGATGTGCCGCTAAGTAGTAAAAATGGGTATCATGTACAGACGAATGATGTCAGCGGCATCATTCCGGGGCCGAAGCCCGTATTGACTGATCAGTCTCTGGAAAGTATCGAACTGTTGAGTTACAAGTCAGGTTTCTTTATTGATTTCCCCTTACCTCCAGGTTTTGTGTTCAAGTCAGGTATTGATGATATCAATCTAATACCAACACAGGATCAAGCAGGTACAGGTCTTGTCTATCTAGACAACAAGTCGTGTCCATCAGGACAACAAGTCAAGATTGTCGGCATTAGTAATAATCCAAGTAACAGGTCTGGTAATTTCTCGTGAACATGTCAGGAAGTGTGTATTAAACATGATAGATACTAGATGGAAAACAGTAACCAGCTATCTAAATACGGTAAAAATGACTAATGCATATCATCTATGTGGTAAGATGTAATCAATATATTCATATATCTATCTGTAATAATTATTTTACATCTGCTACAAGGTATACGGCAATCTAGATAAAGGATACTGAACTGAAGCAAAACATTATAATAATATTATAACGAACCAGCATGCAACTAGATAAAGCCGTTATTGGTATGAATACGGATTGATGCAGTAAAATTGTATATTGAAAATAACTTGCTAACTATTAACATACATATATTAATAAATAACTATATATTGGAATATGTAATGTAGCATGTCGCAAGTTTAGAAACTTGGCTGAGCGAAATCTCACGACGAATATACGGATATCACTTTTCGAACACTGAATAACGATATGATGGAAAACCCACGTACATAGAACTTGACCTGAACTGAGAAACTTCATGACGTGGTGACTGGACTAGACGATAACGGTAACTGGGTTGTATGGATTGTGCTCATCGGCGGTGATCAACTCCGGTGAACTAGTCGAAAAAGAATAGAAGAAGAAAGAGATGGGGTTGCTGGGGTTCTGGGGTTTTGGTGTGGACGGGAAAGAAGAGGGAGTTAGTCAGCGAGGAGGTGACGGGGAGAGGCGGTCAACGACGGGATGTCATGGCCGTGAGGGGTTGATGGTGATCGGGAAATGAGAGGGAGAAGAAGAAGAAGGTGCGGTGGTGTGGTGTGGGTGCTCTGGTGTTTCCGACGAGACGAGAAAGGTGAGAGAGGAGGTCGGGTCAGGCCGCGAGGTCGAGGGCGAGGGGGAGGTGATGGGTTCTCGATTGTAGGATGGCTCGGGGTTCAGGCAAGAAGATGGGGAAGATGATGATGGCGAGGCGACGAGGAAGAGGAGAAGACATGGAAGTTATGGCGAGGAGATGGGGACGGCGACGAGACGGCGAGGCGTGGGTTTAGGGTTCGGCGAGAGGTAGCGCGAAAGAGAGACGGATGAAGACAGGGGAGAGGAAGAGAGTGTTTTTAATAATAATATTATATTATATATATGTGTGTGTGTGTGTATATATATATATAGGGAGAGAGATAGAGAGATTGGTAGGGACGGGGGGAGAGAGAGACGGAGAGAAAGAGTTATAATAATTAATATTATATATATATATATAAGCTGTAATGTATATATTATGGTTATAGGAAAATATTATATATATATATATATATATTGTAAGATTTTATAGATAATACCAGATTACTCAAAATATTACTCGTCTTCCTTCAAAAATATAGCTTTTAGATATAAAGAGTATGCGTAAGACTTTTGACCCTAATGCAATATTCTATAATTAAATACATATACCCCCAATAAAATCTACGTAAATATATGTAACGATTTTTAATTATTTGTCTGTCTATAACTGAGGATATGAACATGATATATAGGCGCAACAACCTGATATATGGTGATATGCCATGCAAGGCTAGATAGAAAAAGGATATTATTTGTTCTTATCTTGTATTATAAAGAGATGTGTAGAGCTTAAAATATATATATATTATATATATAGCACTCGATTCACATGGATACACTGCACCAGCAATTATTTGATATAACCCCGCACCATATTAGGTTTCAAACATGCGGGTCGGGTCGAATTCTGACCACAGCTACTAATTGCATCATTCGTAACTCAATAGAAACAATAGTAAAGAATTTTACCGCAAGATTTAAAATACCAAAATATATGGTATAAATGTACTAGGGTGTTACAGATACCCGGGTAGCCATTACGTACAGCTAGTGCCGCTGACGTACTTATGATTATGGATTTATCGAGTAACTCACTGCCGGCGTACTGTCGAGTCATTAGACTCCCACACAGAGGGTTTCCTTAGTTTAGGCGAAATGATGCAGTGGTTGTATTTTGATACATGCAGGGTTTCGATTAAATACGTGTAATAGCTATACGGACTTCAATCGGGCGGATGATAATACTAGCTGGCTTAGGATGAAGCCGGATTATTAAATCAAGTATTGATTTAATAATTTACATATATATATTTCGATATGTATATTCTAGTATTATGTTCATTATATTATTCTATCTCTTTGGGTATTCGTATTTTGATACGAATACGAGTATGTATATACGGGGAATGTATTTTTTATTTATACAAAACACATTCTAGAAGGTGGACACCTTGTTATAGATTTTCTATGTTGTTAAAAATAGAAAAGAGGTGTAAAGGTGGGGTATGGAGAAAGAATGGTGAATGAAATGGCTTTGTATTTGTTTATTGCATTTGTATGCACTATTCAAGAATGATTGCTATTTTCTATTTGGAAAAATACTTTGAACAAAACTATGCTAGCCATTTTCATTTTGTGATGGATTTTTTCATTTCACCATTTCCTTTCTCTCTTCTTCCTTTGAGCTCCTTCTTCATCTTCTTCTCTACACTCTCATGAGTTGAGAATCAAGGGTAGAAAGAGATAGAAAAATACTTGAACACTTCACTACATCCCTAAGCACTCTAGATTAGCAACCTAGGGTTTTTAGTTGCTCCACTTGATTGTTTGTGTGGATCTAGAGCCTTGAACCATATCCCTCGAGTGGATCATCTTCGACAAAGGAAAGACCAGCTTACAAGCTCGATCCCGGAGTTCTCTAGGAGCTAAATAAGTAGATTGAAGACTGAAGGACATGAGTCATTTGGTATAACCTTCTTTCCATAGTAGATAAACTCTTTGTAGATATCTAGTTTAAGTGTTTGGTTAAGCTTCTAGGGTTTAAAATTTCTAGCGCCTCTCGAATTTCTTTTTTCATTCCGCAAAGGCCGCGATTGCAGTGACAAGAGCGCTAGGAACTATAACATGGTATCAGAGCCACCCATACACATAAACTAGTTAGTTACGACGTTCAAATTCCGCCATTTTCATCGCGCAAAAACTGCCGACAAAAACAGTCCCGAAATTCCTAGTTTTAATATGTTTGCACTCCCCGTGGGCTTACGGTTTGAACCGAGAAGCCGCGGGGTGTTGCATGGGTACCCCGGTGATCGACCCGGGGGTACAAAAGGTCGGGCCCATCCCCGAGACCACCATAAGGTGTCCTTAGGGGGTGGGGACCCGAGCTCTACCCCAATGGGTAGGCTCGGGTCTGCCACCCTTTTGGGGCCACCTCATAGTGGCCCCGGGGGGGTGGTATCCCCTCTAGCCCTCCTGAGCAACAGTTAATTTTGGATACTTCCACTCGGCGTAAGTTCGAGAGAGTTTTGAGTTCGTTTCGACTGCCGGATTGGCTTAAAAAGTTGGAATTTTGAGGTTTTAGAGAACTGTTTTTTCAGTTTTGGAAAAAATTGTTGTGTTTGCTATTTGTGCATGGAATTCTAATGTCGTGGATTTTGTTACTTGCTTATGTGATGCGTATATGTTTTGTTTAACGTCTTCTAATTGATATACATCGATTAGTAATGGTTACACGCATCTTGTTTACTTGTGATGATGCTTGAGATATCTCTGTGATGGTTTCGATGGATTGTCGTCTTTTGTGCGATGTTAATTGTGCCATTTTATATCATTTATATATTCATTATTGTGGGACGAGCGTCCGATATGTGGACCATCGTTTCTTCCTGTTTGTATATTCTTTTATTAGGACACGGCCGGGTTAAGGTCGATGCCACCGTTGTATATTATTTCATTTCTGTACTAGGATAAACCCACAGAGAAGTGCTCGAATAGCTGGGTTCTAGAGTGCGTTGGGTGGTCGTCTCGCAGTGGCGAGTTCGAGCCGCCCGCTCTAGAATTGGCGGGTTATTTGTCACACTTGTAAGGGTTTTAGGAGGACCCACGGTGAAGTGCTCAAGTCACCGGATTCCGTGAAGTGCCGGGTGGCCCACTCATCACCTAGAGTGTGGGTTGCCTCACTTCTAGAATTGGCGGGTAACTTGCCACACTCATAGGGGTCTTGGTTCTATATTGTATGGGCTATCCACACGACCGAGAAATGTCGAGTTTCATTTGTAGCTCAAATGAAACCCGGGGCTCCTAGATTATCCGCTATTCCATATTGCTTATCACTTTCATGTGATGTTGCTTATCTCATGCTTATGATGAATGGATATATATATATATATATATATATATATATATGTTGTATATGTTTTGCATCCGCGCTAGCCCTGCCCCTGCTCTGTTGTTAGTTAAGTAACCAAATGTTGCATGACGGGGTCCTGTGGCGAATACGGATGGCATATACGTACATTTTATTTTCGTTCTTTTCTGGCGTGATAGGTTTTAATTGATGGGACCGCATTAATTTTGATTAATGTAAGGAAAAATAAACCTAAAAGATGTTGTCGGAATAAATTTTTTGAAAAACTATAGTCGTATTCTTTTGCTTTGCATAAAGATATTCGATCAGGAATATCCTGCACCTCATTCGAGGAAGCAAGAGCCTAGATCCCTTAACAAGGAGTGATCTCTTGAGCAAAAGTTTATATTACTATAGATTAATCGGTTTTCTTCAAAACCACCCATTTTCAAAAGCGGAGCCTAAACCACCCATTTTCAAAACTGCTCAGTTCCTTCAACTATATCAAGTTCATTACGTTAAAGGTTTTTCGCCAAAAACCAGGCGTAGCCCTCTGTCATTTCAGATAAATAACAGTTAGTATTCGTGCTATGTATGTTGCTCTCTATCAAGACATAGTGTACGGTAGCTAAATGTTTCTTATCTATTGCATTTTGATACGATTAGTTAGGACAGTCGAATAGTCACGGTCTCTATCAAGGGCTTATGCAGGTGGGTCTAACTTAATCCAGGACAATGACGGGTTGAACTTGACTTTCGATTTATGGTATGTTGGTCTCTATCAATACCATCTGACGCTTGGGACAAAAACCACATCGGGAGTTTCAAATAAACAGGAAACTTACTGTCACGCCCCGCTTCCCAAAATACGGAATACGAGGGGTTGACAAGGCCATCCATGCTCCTACGGTCAAGGAACCATCCTGCCGTAGTCACACTTCGGCTTCTAGCTTTACATGGTAATCAGTAAATAATGCGCAGGTAATGAGAAATGCAGTAACTGGAACAAAACAGTATAAAGAACTGACTTGATGGGAAATAAAAGGTATAACCCTGGATAGCTAATCAAGATGTCCGTGCTGTACGTCTAGTCCTGATCCAGCTTAAATCTTCTCCTCACACTGAGCATGCATACTCAGGTCGTCAGAGCGACACAATAGCAATATGATATATAAATTCATGTGACAATTCTAACAGTGATAATAGATATATATAACAGTAAATCAATGACGGTGTAGGTATGAACATGCAGTAATCAATGCAGCGGAACAGTAAAAGCAGTATAATGATATGCCACGTATGTCAACACAGTAAGTATGTATATCGATGCTATCATCCCTATCAGTCTCTAAGTCTCACTGTACAGGTCACTAAACCTATCGTCAGTCCAAGTGTGAGAGTCAACCACTCGCGAGTGTCCTCCACCCAAGGGTAGAACCCAAGGGCAAGGGACCACGGGCCTAACATGTATATCACGGTAATAATCATGTACCCTGTAAATCTCCATATATCTCCATAAATATATAATCCGGCATGGGACTCCCGAGATTCTGTTGAACTCATACTTAAACTACCCCACACCCCGTGGTCTACATCAAACGCTAACCATAACCCTAAATACCAATCGGTCTGTGACAAGTCTGCGCGAGAACTGGAGGCAGGACCTCCATCAAGCACGTCCCGACTAATACCTAAGATAAATGGCAGTGTCTGGTGCCTTATCTATGACACCCGTGCAAGAGCTTCCATAAGTGTCCCATACCACTTATAGTCACACGTACACGCGTTCCACAGACGTCGACAATGCAATAAGATCATAAAGTTCACTGATTGTGTACAAGTACGTATCACTTTCACTTATTCACTGATACACGAATACTAACGTACTCGCCACAATCATCACTAATACCTAACACTGGGTAATGCACGTTATCACTAGGTTATCAATGCAGTGACATGTGTATGATATGATGCGTAAACAGTATATAAAGCATGTTTAGGATGTCATGAATTAGTAATCTACCACTTGAATAATTTATCATAAATCATACGGTTACAGTTTAGTGAAACGATGAACGGGGAATATATAGTTTGTTCAGTTATCTATCCAGCGAATTTGGTTTCATGCCAATCGGGTTCCAGGATCATTAATTATAGCCATTTCATTTTAAGCGTTCACGGCTGGTAATCCGGTTTCAGAATCGGAAGTCCGTTTCGCAACGCATTTTAATCCCAGTTGGGTTCAGATTTTAGCGACGCTACAGTTGAATGAAATCTAGGGTTTTCAGTAAGGTTTTCAACGCAATAGATGGATTTTCAATCACATCTGTACGTCATGAGTTATACATTGTTTAACGCTAGTATGTCGATTCTGATTCTGTTGGGACTGTTATGCGTCCACATCTATTAAATTACCGATTAAATATCAAACGATAACGAAACAGGATGAAACCACTTGTGTTGTCTAGCTAACAGATTCACCTATGATAAACAGTGGAGTTCCACAACCTACGAGTTAAGGAAACAGGGTGGTGTTCATTACGGGACAGTAAACAACAACTGGAGTCGCTCTGGACTGCAGTCCAGAGTCGCACTCCGATCCAAATATTATCACAGTTTATGTACATAGACAAACAGAGACTTGCATAGGGTTATAGTTCGTCGAGTCAGCTTAGATTTGAGGCCTCGAGCGTATCATTCCAGCATGTATATAATTTATGGTGATTTTAACGGTTTTCAGGTACAAGAAGATTCCAGTTTTATGAGTAAACTTGGGGGTAGTCGTTTTAGTCGTTAATGGTCATATTATCCAACGAAATTTGTGCAAGGTATTCATCACTACAAGGGCCTAAATAAGCAATCCAGTTCTGTCAAATTAGAAAAGTATTTTCTTTGGGAACATGCATCGAACAGGTACGTAATATAATTTATCAGGAAAATTACTACGGAATCTATACAATTTTAATTTGTAATAAAGATAACTTAGCATGTAGCAAGTAGGGAACTTGCCTGGAGACGCACGGCAGCGAAGTACAGTACGGGAGCGCGACGAACTGGCACGGCGACGGCAGTGGCTCCGGGTGAGCTCGGGTTTGTTCTCGGCAGTGGGCTTGTCGGCATCGTCGGGTGTCTGCGGTGGTCGAAGCTCCTGATGGTGGGGCTGCAGTGGGTTTGGGGGGCCGATGATGGGTGGGCAGAGGGGCGCCGGCGGTGGTTGGAACGGCGGTGAGGAGATGAGGGGAGAGAGGTGGTGTTAGAGAGAGAGAGAGTGAGAGAGCTGAGAAAGAGAGAAAGAGAGAGAGGGCTGAGAAAGAGAGAGAGAGGTATTGAGAACAGAGGGAGAGAGAGTAGAGGAAGAGAGAGAGGGGGGGAGGAAGAGGGAGAACTGAGAAAGAGAGAGGGAGAGATATAGGTAAAGAGAGAGAGTGAGGAGGAGAGAGAGCCAGGGAGAGGTAGAGAAAGATAACGACGGTGATGATGATGATGATGATGATGATGAAGGGAGTCGACTGAGGTGGTTCAGGCTCGCCGGCGTTGGGTGCGGGGTTCGAGCTTGGGTGCAGTGAGCGGGTGGGGTGATGAGGAGGTTGGTGAAGGAGGGAAAGAGCGAGGGAGAATGGTGAGGAGACGAGGGCAGTGACGGTGGTCGTTCTCGTCGTCGGCGGCGACGGGGAAACGAGGGTGCTGTGGGTTTGGGAGCGATGGAGAGGAAGAAGAAGGAGAACGAGGGAGAGAGAGAACGAGATGAGGAAGAGGGTGAGTACGAGAGGAGAGGTCGAGGCGCGCGTCGTGGGGGTAACGCGCGCGTCGTGGGGGTAACGCGCGCGAGCGTGGGTGGAGGAGTCGGCGGAGAATACGGATCTCGAGCGAGGAAGGCGGTGAGCGGGAAAGTTATAGCCATTGGAGGAAGATGGGTCGAAGCGGGTCGGGTCGAGGGAAGCGGGCGCGGGTTGGAGGCGTGGGAGCGGGCTGCTGGGAATGGGCTGGGCCGAGCCAGAAAAGAAAAGGAATTTCCCTTTTCTTAAATTCCTGTGGGCCGGCAGAGATGGGCTGAGGGAATTAAAACAAAAAAAAATGGATAAGAAAGGAAAGGGCCGGGCTGAGTTTAAAATGAAGGGAAGAGAAATAGGAAAATGGGGTTTTGTTTAAAAAAAATGAAACGGGCTGAGGAAAAGTTTGGACTTGGTTTTAATTAAAGAAGTGGGCTGAGGAAATAATGGAAAAGATAAAAAGGAGGGATTTGGGTTTGGTGTTAATAAAAGAAATCAAGTTGTTAAAAGGAATGGGCTTGGGATTTTTGGTTTAGGATAAATATTTGGAACTAGGGTTTGGGTTCAGGGGCTGACTTTAGACAAAAATATACACAAGGTTTGTTTTAGGTTTAATTTCAAAAAGGAAAACGGCTTAGGCCGGAGGGAATGAAATGTAAGGTCTGGGTTTAATAGGATTTTGAAAATAAATAAATAATTATAAATAAATTTTATATGTTAAAAAAATGATATAGGGATATAAGTGTATATAGAGGAACCGGGTATTACATCATACTACCCTTGCAAAAATTTCGTCCTCGAAATTTAAAATAAACGATAAGTTATACAAACATAAGCGAAAGCTATTATATTGCAAACTAACACATAAAGATTTACTACAATCCGTGGACGAAGAAATTTGAATGTATATATATGTAAGAACCACATACGAAAGATAGGTCTAATAGGTATAAGGCAGGAACAACTATAATGGTAACTACATATATACGAGAATTTAGATGACAATAGCGAATAATGATAATCAAGGCGTATTCGATAGAATCGAACCCAAATATGTGCACGTATAAGTATATCAAAGATAGCACGGCAGAAAAATAAGTATAAGGCACAATCATTTATATTAATAAACATAGTCACAATACCCGAAAATAATACAACGACCATAAAGTAGTGAAAGATTAGTCGGTAGGTTAAAACATTTTAGGATAATTTCTTGATCGAATACTTTTAAAATAACTTAGAAAACCCATGTAATGAAAATAAGAAACATGTAACGAAAATATACGCGATATAAGGTTGCGCTACTGAAAATAATGGGAAAGCTAGTAGTGGAGTACCTGAAATGCGTAAAACGGGAATAGTCGATAAAACACACTCTTCGATAAATATAAATTAATGAAAACCAAATTTTCGAGTAATAATGTCCCTATATATATTTAGGGTAATAGGAAAAACACAAAGAGGTATAGGGCTAGCTAGGGTAATGATTACAAAGAAGTGTGGCTCATTCAGAAGGTCGGTATGTGGCGGTTTTAGACTGAAAATCAAGGAGATTGGGATAGGGTCAGCACAGGAAGTAAGGGTGAGTAACAAAGGACTACAAGGGAAAAGTATGGGGAGGATAACGGTCGGTACATCATATGAATCAAAAATTTAAAGGAGTAGCTAACTCGGAAATTTCATAAGAAAGGTCCTCCTTCCAAAAGGATCTCAAACGGGCACAGACGAAGGATGAAGGGTGGACCAATAAAAGATCGGATGTGGTACTAGTTAATCTTGGTGAGGGTCAGAACAATGTAAGGAGTAGGGGTGAACAGATCTCTGTAGGAAAATAATTGTATAGAAGAAATAATCAAGCATCAAGGGAACTAAGAAGATCGAAGGATTTGCGAACTCAGCAATTTTATCCCATTCCAGAAGATTTTAAACAAAACATTCTCAAAAACGAAAAGGTGGCCCTAAACTATACACAAATTTATTTGGCCAGAAAAGACAACATCTAAAAGAAATCCCGTCAGTCGCGGTTGTGAAGATTCAGCAGGTTGCGGTAGGCTCGCGCGCTCGGGTAGGGCGTCCATTTCCATAGCGCCTCACGGAGACCACCATTGGGAGTTCTTCCACAGTAGGGTCTTGTCCTTCTGGTCCTTCTTTCTCGGCTGAAGCTTCTTCATCGAGATCTGATTCCATGTAATTCTCTTCTATGGGATTTTCCTCCACTGGATTTCCTTCTATCGAGTCTTCCTCGGGATCTGCCTCTATCGGGTTCTCTTCAGGGTCCTCTTCCTCTTCGTCAGGATCGCCTATCAAGTCAAACTCTGGGGCGGCTGCTCCTTCATCCTCTGAATCGTTGTTTCCGAAATTGACCTGGGGACCGTTGATCTCATCGTCAGAACTCATCAGCGTGCGGTCTAAGGAAACGCATGACTGTGCATCCTCATCTAGATGCGGCGCTGCTCCAGGGTGGGCCATGGCCTGAAAAGAAAGAGTCCTGATTAGACGGTGGAATACATCAAAAAAATAGCTCAGTGTACGAAGTATAGGAAAATATGCGGTGGCAGGAACTGACAGGATTAAAATGCTGTGATAAAGAAAAGTATAAATAAGGGGAAGAACTAGAGAATATATTACGATTCAAGTTTTTTTGCATTCAACTAAAAGTTCGACAGATACAAGATTTCAAACGGAAAGAAATATTTTTAAGATGATGACAACATTATTACTAAAAGTAGAAAACATGAAAATTCTTCTTTGACTACTAGAACGTTGCATTCTCGTCACGTGAGTTGAATCCTGCGCTGGGTCCGCCTTATCCTCGATATTTGAACTACGCAATAATCATCACTTGGCAGAAGTGGAAAGTGTGGATGAGTCTCCTCCTTGTAGCTCCTTCCTTTTTGGTCAACCGTTGATAAGATGTTCGTTGGATCCGCAAATCAGACATTTCCCTTGGGCGCGGCGACAATCCCTCTGAAAGTGTCCTGGCCTCTTACAGTACCCACAACATGGGGTCTTATGATGCTTCTGTCGCGGAGAAACAAATTGGCACTTCATCTTCTTCACTTTTCCGCGTCTAACGGGGATCCCTTTATGATTTGAGACTCCCGCTGGTGCCCGATTCACCTGCCTTCTCAGTCCTTCAGCTAACAAGTCGTTCGTTCGCTCCTGAGCTTCCTTCAGACCTTGCAGTACATTCAAAATCTCAACGGTCTGATTCTGGGAAGCGGAGATAGACGAAAAGTCGTTGGAAGACATGATCCTGAAACAATAATTTTGAAGATGATATAAGGCACAAGCTATAAGAATCAAGATATAATATGGATTGGACAAAGATTCAAGGATATCAGATGTGATGAAATTCATTGCAATTGGAAAATCAACTGTATGACTCTAAGTCACTTAAACAGGGTATGGTAGTGTAACTGTGATGTAGTTCACAATTACAACCACGTAATTTTTCCAAGTCACCTGAAACCCTAACGAATGGATAGCAGAACACTCAATGTGAATATGGATCAAGGATATCAAGTTTACAATCTAGACTGAGGGATGTCTTAGATTGTCAAGCTCTACACGGAAAACTGCAATCCCAATCGAAGCAAAACCCGGCTCTGATTCCAGCTAAACCATGTCACGCCCCGCTTCCCAAAATACGGAATACGAGGGGTTGACAAGGCCAGCCATGCTCCTACGGTCAAGGAACCATCCTGCCGTAGTCACACTTCGGCTTCTAGCTTTACATGGTAATCAGTAAATAATGCGCAGGTAATGAGAAATGCAGTAACTGGAACAAAACAGTATAAAGAACTGACTTGATGGGAAACAAAAGGTATAACCCTGGATAGCTAATCAAGATGTCCGTGCTGTACGTCTAGTCCTGATCCAGCTTAAATCTTCTCCTCACACTGAGCATGCATACTCAGGTCGTCAGAGCGACACAATAGCAATATGATATATAAATTCATGTGACAATTCTAACAGTGATAATAGATATATATAACAGTAAATCAATGACGGTATAGGTATGAACATGCAGTAATCAATGCAGCGGAACAGTAAAAGCAGTATAATGATATGCCACGTATATCAACACAGTAAGTATGTATATCGATGCTATCATCCCTATCAGTCTCTAAGTCTCACTGTACAGGTCACTAAACCTATCGTCAGTCCAAGTATGAGAGTCAACCATTCGCGAGTGTCCTCCACCCAAGGGTAGAACCCAAGGGCAAGGGACCACGGGCCCAACATGTATATCACGGTAATAATCATGTACCATGTAAATCTCCATATATCTCCCTAAATATATAAGCCGGCATGGGACTCCCGAGATTCTGTTGAACTCACACTTAAACTACCCCACACCCCGTGGTCTACATCAAACGCTAACCATAACCCGAAATACCAATCGGTCTGTGACAAGTCTGCGCGAGAACTGGAGGCAGGACCTCCATCAAGCACGTCCCGACTAATACCTAAGATAAATGGCAGTGTCTGGTGCCTTATCTGTGACATCCGTGCAAGAGCTTCCATAAGTGTCCCATACCACTTATAGTCACACGTACATGCGTTCCACAGACGTCGACAATGCAATAAGATCATAAGGTTCACTGATTGTGTACAAGTACGTATCACTTTCACTTATTCACTGATACACGAACACTAACGTACTCGCCACAATCATCACTAATACCTAATACTGGGTAATGCACGTTATCACTAGGTTATCAATGCAGTGACATATGTATGATATGATGCGTAAACAGTATATAAAGCATGTTTAGGATGTCATGAATTAGTAATCTACCACTTGAATAATATATCATAAATCATACGGTTACATTTTAGTGAAACGATGAACGGGGAATATATAGTTTGTTCAGTTATCTATCCAGCGAATTTGGTTTCATGCCAATCGGGTTCCAGGATCATTAATTATAGCCATTTCATTTTAAGCGTTCACGGCTGGTAATCCGGTTTCAGAATCGGAAGTCCGTTTCGCAACGCATTTTAATCCCAGTTGGGATCAGATTTTAGCGACGCTACAGTTGAATGAAATCTAGGGTTTTCAGTAAGGTTTTCAACACAATAGACGGATTTTGAATCACGTCTGTACGTCATGAGTTATACATTGTTTAACGCTAGTATGTCGATTCTGATTCTGTTGGGACTGTTATGCGTCCACATCTATTAAATTACCGATTAAATATCAAACGATAATGAAACAGGATGAAATCATTTGTGTTGTCTAGCTAACAGATTCACCTATGATAAACAGTTGAGTTCCACAACCTACGAGTTAAGGAAACAGGGTGGTGTTCATTACAGGACAGTAAACAACAACTGGAGTCGCTCTGGACTGCAGTCCAGAGTCGCACTCCGATCCAAATATTATCATAGTTTATGTACAGAGACAAACAGAGATTTGCATAGGGTTATAGTTCGTCGAGTCGTCTTCGATTTGAGCCCTCGAGCGCATCATTCCAGCATGTATATAATTTATGGTGATTTTAACGGTTTTCAGGTACAAGAAGATTCCAGTTTTATGAGTAAACTTGGGGGTAGTCGTTTTAGTCGTTAATGGTCATATTATCCAACGAAATTTGTGCAAGGTATTCATCACTATAAGGGCCTAAATAAGCAATCTAGTTCCGTCAAATTAGAAAAGTATTTTCTTTGGGAACATGCATCGAACAGGTACGTAATATAATTTATCAAGAAAATTACTACGGAATCTATACGATTTTAATTTGTAATAAAGATAACTTAGCATGTAGCAAGTAGGGAACTTGCCTGGAGATGCACGGCAGCGAAGTACAGTATGGGCGCACGATGAACTGGTACGGCGACGGCAGCGGCTCCGGGTGAGCTCGGGTTTGTTCTCGGCAGTGGGCTTGTCGGCGTCGTCGGGTGTCTGCGGTGGTCGAAGCTCCTGATGGTGGGGCTGCAGTGGGTTTGGGGGGCCGATGATGGGTGGGCAGAGGGGCGCCGGCGGTGGTTGGAACGGCGGTGAGGAGATGAGGGGAGAGGTGGTGTTAGAGAGAGAGAGAGAGAGAGAGAGAGCTGAGAAAGAGAGAAAGAGAGAGAGGGCTGAGAAAGAGAGAAAGAGAGAGAGAGGTATTGAGAACAGAGGGAGAGAGAGTAGAGGAAGAGAGAGAGAGTAGAAATATAGAGAGAGGGGGAGGAAGAGGGAGAACAGAGAAAGAGAGAGGGAGAGATATAGGTAAAGAGAGAGAGTGAGGAGGAGAGAGAGCCAGGGAGAGGTAGAGAAAGATAGCGACGGTGATGATGATGATGATGAAGGGAGTCGACTGAGGTGGTTCAGGCTCGCCGGCGTTGGGTGCGGGGTTCGAGCTCGGGTGCAGTGAGCGGGTGGGGTGATGAGGAGGTTGGTGAAGGAGGGGAAGAGCGAGGGAGAATGGTGAGGAGACGAGGGCAGTGACGGTGGTCGTTCTCGTCGTCGGCGGCGACGGGGAAACGACGGTGCTGTGGGTTTAGGAGCGATGGAGAGGAGGAAGAAGGAGAACGAGGGAGAGAGAGAACGAGATGAGGAAGAGGGTGAGTACGAGAGGAGAGGTCGAGGCGCACGTCGTGGGGGTAACGCGCGCGAGCGTGGACGGAGGAGTCGGCGGAGAATACGGATCGCGAGCGAGGAAGGCGGTGAGCGGGAAAGTTATAGCCGTTGGAGGAAGATGGGTCGAAGCGGGTCGGGTCGAGGGAAGCGGGCGCGGGTTGGAGGCGTGGGAGCGGGCTGCTGGGAGTGGGCTGGGCCGAGCCAGAAAAAAAATGGAATTTCCCTTTTCTTAAATTCCTGTGGGCCGGCAGAGATGGGCTGAGGGAATTAAAACAAAAAAAATGGATAAGAAAGGAAAGGGCCGGGCTGAGTTTAAAATGAAGGGAAGAGAAATAGGAAAATGGGGTTTTGTTTAAAAAAAAATGAAACAGGCTGAGGAAAAGTTTGGGCTTGGTTTTAATTAAAGAAGTGGGCTGAGGAAATAATGGAAAAGATAAAAAGGAGGGATTTGGGTTTGGTGTTAATAAAAGAAATCAAGTTGTTAAAAGGAATGGGCTTGGGATTTTTGGTTTAGGATAAATATTTGGAACTAGGGTTTGGGTTCAGGGGCTGACTTTAGACAAAAATATTCACAAGGTTTGTTTTAGGTTTAATTTCAAAAAGGAAAACGGCTTAGGCCGGAGGGAATGAAATGTAAGGTCTGGGTTTAATGGGATTTTGAAAACAAATAAATAATTATAAATAAATTTTATATGTTAAAAAAAATGATATACGGATATAGGTTATATAGAGGAACCGGGTATTACATCTACTTGTGATGCATACCTTCTGGAGTGTGGTGACTAGAGTGACTTCTATTTAGGTTATCACACGATGATAGTTGGGTCCCGATCCTACTGATGAGTAGGATTACTCTTAGGAGATATTTATCACTTCACAATTAGCTAACCTATTATGTGTTTAGAAATGTGTTAACGGGGCTATGCCTCTGCGAAAACGGGGTTTATTTTAATTAGGTCCATGCGAGAGCATGGGGAACCTTACTCGGAGTACCAACACCCACCTGGCTGAACGGTTAGCGAACTTATAATGTGTAAATGATCCCGACTAGTTCTTCTTTTAAAGGTTTGGAGGAGAATTCGAGAAAACAGTGGGAGCTATCCTGATTAGATAAATTAAAAATCAATCTAATTTTGCAAGAGCGCACGCTGAGTGTTTCTTTTCTCTCTCCAGGTAGCAACCATGTCATGCCCTAAATAAGATAATAAAATGTATGACTTGACCGACCCAGATTCTTATTCGGGGCTGGGGAATGTCGGTTGGGCTCTGACTTGTGACAAATGTCACAAGCTTGAGTAAGTGAAAGAGGATTACATGAATTCCTTGATGACCCCGGTGAAGAAGAAGCATACTTTTGCGTCTCCTTCAGGTGTTCTTATTATTGAAAACTGTTTTTCGGTCAGTCCTATCTCCTGGGTACTAGATACCGGATCAAGATCTCATATTTGTAATTTATTACAAGGACTGAGAAAAAGTAAGATGATTGGACCTTGTGATATGTCCCTCAAAGTAGGCAACGAAGCATAAGTTGATGATGCTGCCATCGGTGAATATCACCTAGTATTGCCAAGCAGCAATACTATGATTTTGAACAACCGCTACTATGTACCTTTCATGCTTTGCAATATTATATCAGTTTCTTTACTAAATAAAGATGGATATAACTTTGTTCTAGATAGAAATATCATGAATATCTACCTTAATCAGGCATTGGTTGCAGAAGGTACATTGTGTAATGGTATTTATGTTCTTAATCAAAACATAGTTCTTAATGTACAAAACTCACGCAAGAGGAAGAGTTCAGAAGTGAACGAATCCTACATGTGATATTGTAGACTTGATCATATCAGTGAGAAAAGACTATCTAAGTTACATAAAAATGGATATTTGAATCCGTTCGAATTTTCATCTTATGAAATTTGTCAGTCTTATCTCAAATGAAAGAAGACCAAAACTCCGTTTACGGGACATGGAGAAAAATCTGCAGAGCTCTTAGGACTAATACATAGTGATGTATGTGGTCTAATATCTATATATGTAATGGGTGGATTCTCGTACTTCATTACATTCATCGATAATCTCTCTAGATTCGGATATGTAATTCTGATGAAACACAAATCTGAAGTTTTTGAGAAATTCAAATAATATAAAAGCGAAGTAGAGAACCAGACTGGTAAAAGTATTAAAATTCTACGAGCCGGTGGAGGAGGTGAATACGTAAGCATGGAATTCCTTGAATTTTTAAAAGAGAATGGTATTCACTCTCAGCTTACTCCTCCATATACACCACAGCACAACGGTGTATCGGAGCGGAGGAACCGTACTCTATTGGATATGGTTCGCTCCATGATGAGTAGTGCTGAATTGGCTCTTTAATTCTGGGGACTTGCACTTGAAACAGCAGCATACCTATTAAATCAGGTTCCATCTAAATCCGTACCTAAGACTCTATATGAAATATGGAGTGGTAAAAGACCATATCTTAAACGAGTTAAGATATGGGGTTGTCCGGCTTATGTTAAAATCCAGAATTCGGAAAACTTCAGGCACGATCAGTTTTATGTAAGTTTGTAGGATATCCCAAGCATTCGAATGGATATCTATTCTACCATGTCGAGAAACAAAAGGTATTTGTTTCTCGACATGCCACCTTTCTTGAAAGGATATTTCTTACAAAAGAAATTAGTGGGAGCGCGGTAGAACTGGATGAAGTTCCAGATCCACAAATTACAACTAAAGATTTGATAGAACCAAAGGATTTAATAGTTTTGAACGAACCTCAACCACTCCGCAGATCTAGTAGGATTTCTCATCCGCCTAAGAGATACTACTGTTTTCTCATATATGGGGATTGAGAGAATTGTATCTTGGAAGAAGATGATCCTACTAGTTTCAAGCAGACCATTACCAGTAACGACTCTGATCAGTCATAATTATTGCACATTTTTATGGTCATTTTCCCTATTATTATTAATTACTAAATGGTGTTATTTATAATTTAAGAACATATGTGGGTTTATGTATAAAAAGATTTTGTCATATGTTTTGTAACTTATAATTAATATAATTAGGGGAATATATGCATATCATATTTAAATAAAATATCCATATGATTCTTAATTATGAAAATATTCATATCATATCAAATATTCTTAACCGTTATTATTAAGATGTGCATATCATATCATATCATATCCATTAAGTAATTTAATTAAGAATTGGTTAAAATATTATCTCAAATAAACCAAATAATACTAATGATTTGATTTGAGATATTGTGCAGGTATTAAAATAACAAATCAGTTCATGGCTACAAACATAAGTAGGAGATCCACATCAAATCGAGTTAGCAAATCGAATTTGCCGAATTTTAGGGGCAAATTGAAGATTCTCGCAACTGTAGAGAGAAAAATATATTTTCAAAATATATTCATCAGAAGGATCTCCTAAAATCGAGAGAAGAAAGTACAAAAAATCTGGAGGCGCAATAACATCAACAGGCGGCGGTTCAACGGCCAAATAGGGCTAAAGGCGGCGGTTCCGCAGTTCTATAGTGGTCGTTGGATGTGAAATTATGATCGTCTTTTCACATACTTCAAGTTGACTTCTAGGATTTCAAATTCCAGAGCTTATATAAAAGACCGAAAGCAATCTAGGGTTATCGATTGATCATCCACCGATCGATCTATCTACCGAGCAATTTAGGGTTTTTAGTTCTTTTAGTTTTTATTCAGCAATCAAATTTTTTAATACAAAAGTTTCAATAAAAGATAGATTCTTTTTTTTTTAAATTTTGTCTCATTAATTTCTGCATTTATTTTCCGCACTTTTTTTTTCTTATGGATTCCTTATTCTTCTACCTTTTGTCGTTTTTCCAATTGAGCGAGTAAATTCTCGCTTGTTAGGGTTTGCAGGATGGGATGGTATAATGGATAAAAAAAATCCCTTAATTTATTCTTATGTTTTAATTTTTATAAAGTTTAGCAAAGAGAGTCTTAACCCTCTTATTCGGGTGTGATACCAATTCATGATAGTTACGATCTCGATTTGAGATTCGTTAATACTTGCTTTGTTGAGGGCTTGAGATAAATATGGATCAATGGAAGGACAAGGGTCAGTAGAGGGAAACCCTAATCCCTCCAAGTACCCTAATCCACATTCATCGCTATTTCTCTAGTATTAAATAATTAAAAGATAAAAAGAATTATTTTTAAAACTCAATCTTTTAACTACTAAATCCGAAAAATCCTACAAGCTCTTCTCTTATAAAATTTTCAAATCTCTTTAGTATAAAACGATAAAAATCCAACATTTCTTCTATTAACTCATCTAAAATAAGATAAGTAATTCACCAATTCCCTGTGGACGACCCGTACTCACTATCGGCTAGCTATTGCGATACCGTTATTGATTGCGGTAATTAGGACACATATAAAGACTCACTTTTTCACACCAATCAAATGGCGTTGTTATCAGGGAAATAATAGTAATATTTTTCTTGTTATTCGGGTTGATTTTTTTAATAAATAAAAAAACAAATCTTTTTTTAAAATAAAAATAAAAACCGCATTTTTATTTTTAACGATTCTTATGCGAGTTTTATAAGAAATCTGAAGCACTTGGAGCGAACCAATAGAGATTCAGAGACTGTCAAATAGGAGTAGTGGAGTTTAGTGGAAAAATTTGGAGACGGGATCTCACCAATAGGCAGTGGAACCACGGCGGATTAGTGGATTTGGCGGCGGAACCGCGGCCAAATAGTGGAGTCAGGCCCCTAAATTTTTCCAGTATCATGTCCTCTTCTTCCTCTCTCCTCTGAAGCTCCAATAAATGGTTTCTACATGCAAAATTCTTTGTAAACGACGTCGCTAAAAAATAAAAAAATCTTTTTACATGTTTTAGATTTTGGATTGTTTTGCATGTTTAAAACGGATATTAAGCGGCAAGAAATCCAAATTCAGATTAGGTGAGGAGTTCATTACCCTTCCTAAGCCCAAAAAATCACAAACGAGCATACGCATCACTCTACATTAATAAAAAATATCTAGACCAAGTCTCTAAGGACAATCGCGCTTAATTAGGATAAGGGGGTCATGGGTAATCTATTGCTTATCCGCATTATTCTTGTGGTGTCTAAGACAAGTGTGACTAAGGCATGTGGTTTACTTAATTAGGCCCGCTATTTCGGTGATTCGTATAGCGGATACCTCCCACTTACCTGGCTGCAAGATTGATAAAGAGGTGATGGAGAATTTATCATACGCCTTGTTCTTTAGAAGTCTAGGAGCGGTCTAGTGATTTGACTTAGGTGGCCCTAATTCTAAGTATTGTTTGTGCACGTTTGTGATTGGTTAAATCGGGTCTCTCTTTCCAAGTAAAACAATTTCAAAAATCCAAAAAAAGGCTTAAAATTTTTACCATTTCACCATTTTTTCTCTTCGTCTCAAATTCTTTTCACTCACTTATGATGGGTAACCCAAACCGACCAACTCTTAGCGAGCTTTGCTACACACAACCAGATATTTTTTTATATCGTTATTGTTTTGGTAGAACTTCCGATCCCACAATTTCTTTAAGGGATAGGGTAGAAGGCTCTAGAAATAACAGTTGGACACCTCATTCGAATTCCTATCAACCGTGTCAAAATTCAACACCTTCTTATGTTGATAATTCTTTTAAGGCTAGTGAGGAAACTTTTAAACCCATGTGCATTGCTGAGCATATTACGAAAGCCTGTAGCCAAAGTATCATACCTTTCACTACTCCAAAACCCTTAGGACAACAATTACAATCATTTCCATATGAACATGTTGATACTCCTTTTGAGACGAATATAGCAACTTTTACACCCATGACCATTTCTCAGCAAATTGCAAAATCCAGTCGCCAACAATTCAACCAATCTCAATTTTCTTCATATCACAAAGTTGATCCTAATCCTATTTATGAAAATTGGATACAACCATCTAGCTCTTATCAACAGTACCAAACTTTCATACTCTCTCATGTTGATACTTCTCTTGAGACTAATATGGCAATTCGTAAACCTATTTCTATTGGGGAACATATTGAACTCGCCCGTAGCCAACAATTGAACACATTCTAACCATACTTAACTTTTGCACCTTATCTAAGCAGTGCTTCTGAATATCAATTAGGAAGTTACACGGTTCAAAGAGAATCCTTCATTGAAACTTCTTCACAAATCATGTCTAGTCTTGAAGTAAAGTTAGAATTGAGTAGTGAGAAAGAACAAGAGATCCTTCCAAGTCAAACCAGAACCAATTCTTTTGATCTCAACACCTTCCATCCTGAAATCCAACTGAATGTATTTGATGATAAACCACTTAATAATCTAATTGATGAGATGCCCGAGAATAACATATTTGACTTGCCCAATCGTGAGTGTGAAAGAGAGCCTTACACCGTTCCAAATCAAACCAATCCTCATCCGACTAAACTTGACATTTCAAACTTTCTAATTCTATCAAGTGAACCTAGTGATCCATCGATTAAGGATAATATAATTGATGAATTTTTAAAGAACTATTCGTTTGGTTTCACTGACTGTTCTAGTGAGATCAGTGTTGCGAATATTTTTGAAGATGAACTCGCTATGTTGGATGAGTTGGATTCCCCGACCCATCATGTCCCTTCCATTGAATGTGAATATCTTCCTATACATTTAACCGATCATATTCTTACCACCAATCTATCCGATATGCAAAATGATATTCAGCCTTCATCTCCCATATCTGGTCAACAATACTCGACACCCAAGTTCGTTTACCCATTTCATTACATACTTTCTTTGGCTCTTCTCATTATCTTTCAATTCCACCGAGTTTTGATGAACCACACTCCGATATTTCGAGTTCTATGATTCTTGAAAGACCGCTCGAGTTAGAATCTTTTGAGAATAAGGTAGATGAGCTTTTCGAGTCTTCTATCTTCATAATTTCTGACAAATCAAGTGTTTTGAATCCTGGTGCTCAATAGATTGATCTTGAAACTTTCAATCTTCCTAGTGAATCGGCCTATTCCACTGATATAGATATCGATTCATTTCTTTCCGATGAGATCATCAATTGGAACATTGATGAAAGTTTCAAAAGCATTTTCGCTGAAGAACTCGCGTTCCTTGAAGACTTAGATGCTGTGATGATTCAACCTCCACCGGAAATTTATGCGCCCCCCTTTCAGGCCGAAGAAGTTGAACCGCCACCCCTTCTTCTAATCACATTCGAGAATACGACTATTCCGCCCATTCCTTATCTTATCGTTACTCTCATTTCTGTTTCTTCTACTCGGGATATGATATAATCTCCATTCTTATACAGTCTCGAGTTTTCTTCACGTCTATCCGTTACACTATCTTTCACCAACCATGGTGTTACCTTGATAAAATATTTGAATGGTTGGTGTTGGTTTTTGGGCTTTGTAAAGACTTGTACTAATGCGATTTTCTCCTCTCTTACTTTGAACTTCAAATGCTTAAATAGTGGAAACACTGTTTTAATTAAATTTTGAGGGAAGAAAAAATATTTTTAAAATGGCTCTTGAAAGAAAGAAAATTTTTGCACGATTGTGAGCCAAGAACAAGTTTGAGGGAGGGTTTCACTATAATTCACTCTTAACCCCTTCTTTACACCATCTTCTTGAACTTTTTCTCCTAATCTCCAGGTTTTAAGCTTACAGAACAATATCAGTGAGGACACTGCTGCAAATAAGTTTGGAGGGAAGATTTGTATGTATCCACGCATCATATGTAAATTTTGCATTGCATAAAAAAAATACTAGAATATTTTGAAAATAAAAGTTAGACAGTGAAAAAAATTATGAAAGAGAGGAAGAGACTTAAGAAATGCAAGAAAAGTAGATGTTTTAGAACGAAAATAGTAATACGTGGTCATGAGCTGTTGTCCCAAGGGTTAGTAAGATGAAGAAATTACTAGTCTGCGGATAGAAATAAGTCTGAAAGATGGTCCCTATTCTTGAGTCCAAACTTCTGAACGTTGATACCCTAGTATAGCACTTGCACACATCTTGAAGCTTGGGATAGTAGAGAATACCTTGAAATACTCTTACCTAAAAACCTTAGTATGAAAAAAATCAACAAAGTATAAATGACACATAAAATAAAATTTAAAAGAAAAATGAACACTGATTTTGTAATTACATAAGGCAACGTATAAAAAATATAGCGAGGGTGCCTTATCATCTAGTGCCTTAGATCAACTGGTTTGAGGGTCACTGCTAAGCCTTAGGTGCTGCAAAACTAGGATATTGTTAATTACGCCTTAATAAGTGAGCACATTCGGTAATCGGTTGGTTAGTGCCTCGAGAAGTATTAACGGTCGCATAAAGAATGTGTGAGCAAATCCATCTTAAACATCACCGACTAAAAAGTACTAAAGAATATGGATAAAAGGTACGATAGCTAGAAGTGAATTCTCCAAGTGTATGGATGAATTTTACACACGCAGCGGTATATGATCGATGTTTGGAGGAAAGATAGGAAGGAAGACTAAAGACGATATTTTATTGAGGGAGGATATGATTTCTGACATTTTTTCAAGACCATTAAGATAGGGCTCATGACAATAAAAAACTGGTGTAGTTTGAAACTCTTATTTTCAAGTTTTTCTTTTATATGCTCTTTATTTTTGCATGTAATTTTTGTCTTCTTTCTTTTATTTTGGGATTTTGTGGGTGAAATCGGCTGAATACTCTCAAAAGACAACACTTCTCCTACTAGGGACACATAGAGGTTTAAAGGCTTGTTACACGAGCTAAGTGCAATCATATTGCCTACGAAAGTGTGCTAGGTTTTTCTTTTTCTTTTTAAAATAAAATAGTTTGCTCAGGACGATCAAAAGATAAGTTTGGGGATATTTGATCAGTCATAATTATTGCACAATTTTACGGTCATTTTCCCTATTATTATTAATTACTAAATAGTGTTATTTATAATTTAAGAACATATGTAGGTTTTCTTAACTTATAATTAATATAATTTGGGGAATATATGCATATCATATTTAAATAAAATATCCATATGATTATTAATTATGAAAATATTCATATCATATCAAATATTCTTAACCGTTATTATTAAGATGTGCATATCATATCATATCATATCATATCCATTAAGTAATTTAATTAAGAATTGGTTGGAATATTATCTCAAATAAACAAAATGCTACTAATGATTTGATTTGAGATATTGTGTAGGTATTAAAATAATAAATCAGTTCAGGGCTACAAATGTAAGTAGGAGATCCACATCAAATCGAGTTAGCAAACCAAATCTGCCGAATTTTAGGAGCAAATTGTCAAATCTCGCTACTGTAGAGAGAAAATTATTTTTTCAAAATATATTCATCAGAAGGATCTCCTAAAATCGAGAGATGAAAACGCAAAAAATCCAGAGGCGCGATAACATCAACAGGCGGCGGTTCAGCGACCAAATATGGCTAAAGGTGGCGGTTCCGCGATTCTATAGTGGCCGTTGGATGTGAAATTTCAAGGGCATGATCGTCTTTTCACATACTTCAAGTTGACGTCTAGGGTTTCAAGTTCTAGAGCTTATATAAATGACCGAGAGCAATCTAGGGTTATCTATCGATCATCCACCGATCGATCTATCTATCGAGCAATCTAGAGTTTTTAGTTCTTTTAGTTTTCTTTCAGCAATCAAATACTGTAATACAAAAGTTTCAATAAAAGGTAGTTTCTTTTTTTAATTTTGTCTCATTACTTTCTGCATTTACTTTCTGCATTTATTTTCCGTACTTTTATTTTTTTTCTTTTTCTTATGGGTTCCTTATTTTTCTACTTTTCGTCGTTTTTCCCAATGAGCGAGTAAATTCTCGCTTGTTAAGGTTTGCAGGATAGGGTAGTATAATGGATGAAAAAATCCCTTAATTTCTTCTTATGTTTTAATTTTTATAAATTTTAGCAAAGGGAGTCTTAACGCTCTTATTCGGGCGTGCTACCAATTCATGATAGTTACGACCTTGATTTGAGATTCGTTAATACTTGCTTTGTTGAGAGCTTGAGATAAATGGAGATCAATGGAAGGACAAGAGTTAGTCGAGAGAAACCCTAATCCCTCTAAGTATCCTAATCCACATTCATCAATATTTCTCTAGTATTAAATAATTAAAAGATAAAAAGAATTATTTTTAAAACTCCACCCTTTAACTACTAAATCCGGAAAACCCTACAAACTCTTCTCTTATAAAATTTTCAAATCTCTTCAGTATAAAACGATAAAAATCCAACTTTTCTTCTATTAACTCGTCTAAAACAAGATAAGTAATTCAACATTTCCTTGTGGACGACCCGTACTCACTATCGGCTAGTTATTGCGACACCATTATTGATTGCGGTAATCAGGACACATATAAAGACTCACTTTTTCACACCAATCAGACTCTGATAAATGACTGGATGCTATGCGATCCGAAATGGAGTTCATGTACACCAACAAAGTTTGGACCTTGGATATTGCTCCTCGTGGAGTAAAACCCATTAGATGCAAATGGATCTTCAAAAAGAAGATTAGTGTAGATGGACAACTGGAGACCTATAAGGCTAGACTTGTTGCAAAAGGTTTTTGTCAAAGACCCGGTGTGGACTATGACGAAACCTTTTCTCTAGTGGCTTTACTGAAATTCATTCGATCCTACTTGTCATTACTGCTTTTCATGACTATGATATCTGGCAGATGGACGTAAAAACGGTTTTTCTGAGCGGACGTTTGGAAGAATGCGTTTATATGAATCAGCTAGAGAGATTCGTGGACAGTGGGAGCAGTGGGAAGGTGTGCAAGTTGCTTAAATCCATTTATGTATTAAAGCAGGCATCGCAGAGCTGGAGTATCTGTTTTGATGAGACAATCAAGAAATTTGACTTCATCAAGAACGAAGATGGGCCGTGTATATATAAGAAAACTGTAGGAAGAACTATCGTATTTCTAGTCTTGTACGTGGATGACATTCTCTTGATAGGAAATGACATTCCTATGCTGCAATCGGTCAAGCTGTTCTTGTCACAAAGGTTCTCTATGAAAGACCTGGGTGATACCTCCTACATTCTGGGGATTAAGATCTACAGGGATAGATCCAAGAGATTGTTGAGACTTTCACAGTCCAGATACATAGAGGCCATACTAAAGAGATTTAGTATGGAACATTCTAAGCGCGGTAATATACCCGCTTTGCACGGAATCACCCTCTCCAAAGTGATGTCTCCAAAGACTGATGAGGAGAGGGCTCACATGAGCATTATACCCTACGTTTCGGCGGTATGATCTATAATGTATGTGATACTATGTACCAGACCAGATGTATCTTACGCACTTAGCGTGGTGAGCCGGTATCATTCGAACCCAAGGGAGAACTACTGGATAGCAGTGAAGAACATTCTTAAGTGCCTGAGAAGGACTAAAGAATTATTCTTGATGTACAGAAATGGGGACCTCCAGGTAGAGTTTTTTACCGACTCGAGCTTCCAAAGTGATAAGGATGACAACAAGTCTGTCTCGGGTTTTGTGTTTACCCTCAATAGAGAGGCGGTCTGTTGGAAGAGCTCCAAATAGGACACTGTCGCAGACTCGACGATGGAGGCTGAATACATTGCTGCCAATGATGGCGCAAAAGAAGCGGTCTGGATGAAGAAGTTCATTACTAAACTTGAGGTGGTTCCGTCCTTTGTTGATTCAATACCTTTGTATTGCGACAACAATAGGGCTATGGCTTTAGAGAAGGAACCACGGTCCTATCAAAGATCTAGACACATCTTGAGGTGGTATCACCTGAGCAGGGAGATCGCAGATCGCCGGGAGATCGAGGTGCAGAAAGTAGATACAAAAGAGAACACGGTGGATCCATTCACAAAGGCCTTCCCTCAAGCACAGTTCGAGAGACTTTTTGAGATGTTGGGTATGCGTTACTCCAACAACTGGCCCTAGTGCAGACGTTGGCTACTCAATATGTCGACATATGGCCTTAGTGTAAGTGGAAAATTGTTGGATATGTATTCCCTAAAGGCCATTATTGTATGTGTGTGTGTATAGTGGATGCTTGGACATATGTATGTAATGGACAATTTTGCTCGATATAATAGTTTGCTATTTTGTTTGTTTTTATCTTAACATGTGTATATGTTTTACTTATTATTACGAATTGCTAATACATGTTGATAAAGCCCATAGGATTATTGCTTGACTACTAGCGTTGTGATGGCGATCATACATATGGGGGCAGGGTAGTCCATAAGCACGTCCTTAAATGTCCCTAGTCATGAGAGTATCGAGACTGGGTATCGATATTCCAGAATGGACTAGTGTATATATTTTTAGACCCCGACGAGGGGCGATGGTTGGTCCCACAGCCATTGTTCTTTGGCACCTAAGATCGTATACAAGTGCTCATTGGGGTGAGTACACTGGACGGACTCGCCGAGAACTTCTAGATGGTACTATACCTATCATCAGATAGCAGTTTTCTGGTGATATGTGTACAGGATGGTCTTTAGACCTGAGATCGTCATTTGTCTCATGTGAGTTTACACTAAACTTAGATTACTACCCTACCACGACTCTACTGAGTCGTGCAAACAAGTTCTTAGTTAGATACAGTCCCCAGCCATATGGAGGTAGTGAACGATTGTTGGGGATTCGTCTCTCCCGGTATAGGGAGTCGATATCAAACTGTGTTCGGTTGATCAGTACCATAAGACCTTGGCCAAGACAGTTAAGATTTACTGATATTTAGAACAGTAGTTTTCGGATTGGTCCTGAACCACATCGGCACGAATTATCGGGTTATTAGGGTCTGACATTTACCACCCCTAGACCCGGTATGCGATATGTTAGATATGTATGCCCTAGAGGCCTGTATTGTATAGGATGCTAGGCATGTATATGTACAGAAACAATCTTTGCTCGAAATGATAGTATGCTATCTGGTTTATCTTCATCTTAACGTGTGATGTGTTGTATTTCATATCTTATATACATGTTGATGAAGCCCTTAGGATTATGCTTGACTACCAGGATTGTGATGTGGATCATACTAGTGGGGCCTTGGCAGTCTAAAAGCATATCCTTTAATAGTTCCTAGTCGAGGGTATATCGAGACAGGGCATCGATATTACCAGAGTAGACTAGTGTGTATGTTTCTTGACCCTGGGGACGATGGTTGTTCCCATAACCATTGGTGTTTGACATCAAAGATTGTACACAGGTGCTCATTGGAGAATGGGTACACCGAACAGGACTCGCCGAGAACTCCTAGATGGTATATATACCTATTTTCATATCTCAGTTCTCCGGTGACACTTGTACAGGTTGGTCTGTAGACCCGAGATTGTCATAGTGTCTTGTGTGATTCCCACTGTACTTTGATTTCCTCCCTACCACGGCTCTACTGAGTTGTGCAAACAGGTGGATTTTGGGTACAATCCCGAGTCACATGAAGGTGGTGAGCGATAGGAGGGGTTTCGTCTCTTCCGGTATAGGGAGTTGATGTCGCGCTATGCTTGATCGGCCATAACAGCAAATCCTTGGCCAGGGTTGTCAAGATTTAATGATAAGAGTTATCAGTAGTTTCTTGAACCGTTATGAGCCAAACATCAGCATAACTTATAAAATTACTGGGGTCTGACATTTACCACCCCTAGACTTCATATGCGACGTATCAGACGAAGAGACCGAACTGTATGGTAAGTGTTGCTAACAGGCTCGATAGGGTTGGGATGAGTTTGCTCGTCGGCCACCTTTTCGTCATGTACCTGGGTAGCCGTTACGCACAGCTAGTGTCGCTGATGTGCTTGTGGTTAGACCCACTGCCAGCGTACTGTCGAGCCTACACAGAGGGTTCCCTGGTTCAGGAAAAATATGTAGAGGCCGTAAGTTGTTACAGCAGGGTTTCGATCATATTCGTGTACTGGCTACACGAATGATGATCGGAAGGATAATACTGGTAGGCTTTAGTTTAAGCCGGATACCGGTATTATATTATTGGATTATTTGTATTCGTATTTTTCAGAATACGAATACGGGTATACTTATACAATATACGGTGAGGGGTATTCTTGTAATTGTATAAGAGCACCTTCTAAAAGGAGACACCTCATAATAGGATTTTTGTTTTATGAAAATAAAAATATGAGGTGGAATTATGAGAATTGTCAAAGCATAGGTGAAGGAATGGCTCTTTGTATTTTTTTATTCATTTGGGATTACTATTCAAGTATGGTGCATTATTTTAGAGATAAAATAATACACACCTCAATTATTTTCCATGAGCCATATCTTTTTCCATGGTTGATAATTCTCATATCACACTTTCATCTTCTCTCTCCTAATTATCTCCTTCTTCAAGCTCTAAACTTTACCCTTCATATGAGTTGTAAATCAAAAGCTTAGGGATCCCTTTAATCCTCAAATTAATCTCTACATCATCTAAGTAAACATTTCTAGCACACTCGATTTCTTAGTTAACTCTTGTGAAGAGTTTGAAGCTTGTTCTATAGCTCTCGGGTAGATCATCTACGACCTAGAGGTGGCCGTAGATCGAGTTCCTTTAAAGCATCCAAGGAGCCTAGGAGTCGCATCCAAATGAAGACCCGAATGACCGATTCTCAATGTATAACTCCCTATCATAGTAGATAAGATCTCTAGATAGGGTTTCTAGTTATGGTTTAGCACAAGATCTAGGTTTAAAGTGGGCGTTGCATGCAAGAAACTTTTTGTTTGCCACTTCCGCCTCCTCACAAGAGTTGTGAGGGTGTGCAACATCCACTAACATGGTATCAGAGCCTAACTAAATCATAACTAGTTGTTTAGACGACGTTTAAAGCTTCGAATACAAAATAACTCCGAAACCGTAAAATCGAAAACCTGCTCTCTGGAAATTTTTAAAAAGTGTTCTAAAAAATTTTTAAACATGTGCAGAATACTTGTTATGAGATAACTAGACAACCCTAGAAAAACGAGCCCAAACCACCAAGATCTCACCTGTGAGATCATCGTTTTCCCGACGTCGCCAGATGAACAGTGAGGTTTGGGCTTGGGTTTTTTAGGGGTATCTGTACTCTGGGTTTTTGGCTTTGTGGTATTGTTTGATTATTTCCAGATTACATGTGATGTAACCTAAGTGTTAGAGGAATTCGAAGTGTTTCGAAATCGAATTTTTAACATCGTTTATCCGCTTTTCAGTTTGTTATGTGTTTGAAACGTCCACTAATTTCTATACAACGATTAGTGGGGGTTGCACATAAGTATATCATGTGATGGTATGTGTATATGAATATGTTGGATCGTCGTGGATGAATAGCCGGGGGATGTGAGAAGAGTGTTTTTCTTTTCTTTCATTCATGTAATTTGTAAAATTGATGTAATATTATTTTGCGGGGCACATCCGGGTTGAGGTTGTAGCCACCGATGTATTATTTCTTTTTACTGTTTTTGCTCCTAGGATAGACCCAAGGTGGGGTGCACAAACTACCGGGTTCTCGAAGTGCCGAGCGGCCTACTCATTTTATTGAGGAAGGTTGCCTCACTTCGGGAATTTGGCGGGTAGTTTGCTGCACCCGTAGGGGTCTAGTGTGGGGTTTGGCTATTCATCACGATCGTGGAATCCGTCTTTCGTTAAGGGCTTGAACGAAATACGGAATTCCTAGTATATCCAATGTATTCATCTGTGATCTGGAATGTTTATAAATACGTGCGACGAATGGCTATTTATATATGAGATATATAATAAATATTGCTTATGTTTTGCACCCGCGCTAGTCCAGCCCCCTCTCTACCGTTAGTTAAGTAATCTAACGGTGCATGACGGGGCCCCGTGGCGAATGCGGATGGCATAAGCGTGTTAGTTGTATGTATGCCCTAGAAGCCATTATTGTACATATGATGTATATTATAGTGGATGCTTGGACATATATAGAAAGGACTTTCTTGCTCGACATGATAGTATGCTATCTGGTTGCTCTTTATCTTAACATGTATACTTGTCTCTTACTGTCTTATGGTTACATGTTAGTAAAGCCCTTAGGATGTGAACTTGACTAACAGGATTATGATGCAGATCATACTAGTGGGGCCATGGTAGTCCATAAGTTCATCCTTTAATGTTCCTAATCATGGGTGTATCGAGACGGGGCATCGATATACCAAAGTAGACTAGCGTATACGCTTCTCGACCCATGTGATGGGCGATGGATGATCCCATATCCATTAGTGTTTGACATCAGAGATGGTATACGGGTGCTCAGTGGAGACTGGGTACACTGGACGGACTTGCGAGAACTCTTAGATGGTATTATACCTGACGTCAGATAGCAGTTCTCTGGTGACACTGGTATAGGTTAGTCTGTAGACCCGAGATCGTCATAGAGTCTTGTGTGATTCTCACTGTGCTTTGATTTCCACCTTACCACGTTCAAAAGGATGTGCAAAATGGTGGTTTTTGGGTACAGTCCAGAGTCACATGGAGGCAATGAGCGATAGGAAGGGTTTCGTCTCTCCCGGTATTGGGGGTTGATGTTGCGCTGTGCTCTATTGGCCATAACAGGGAAGTCCCTGGCCATGGCTGATTTAGAGATTTACTGGTAAGTGTTATCAGTAGTTTCTCGACCCGTTATGAGCCTCATATCGACATGACTTATCGGTTATTGGGGTCTAACGTTTACCATCCCTAGATTGGATATGCGACATATTAGACGAAGAGACCGGACTGTATGGTAGTGTTACTGATAGGATTTAAAGGAGCTAGAGCGGGCTTGCTTGTTGATCTTCTGATCGCTCAATACCCGGGTAGCCGTTACGTCCAGCTAGTACCGCTGACGGCTCGTGGGTGCTTGATGTGATCATCACTTACTGCCGGCGTATTGACTAGTCTTTAAAGTCCTACATAAAGGTTTTACTGGCTCAGGCAAAACGAAGTAGGAGCACATATGTGATATGTGCGGGACCGAGAATAATACGAGTATGTGATACCGTGTTATATTCTCGCAATATTTTTATCGGTCGGTTATATGTGATATAGCCGGGTTATCGAATCAAGTGTTTATTCGATAAGTTGGTACATATAATATTAGTCGGTTATATGTGATATAGCCGGATTATTAAATCAAGTGTTGATTTGATAATTTAGTGTATAATTGTATATTTGATATACTAGTTTACATTAACTAATATTAGCTCACTTAAGCATTTATTTTTCTCACATGTGCACACTTAGTATATATGTGATATATAATAATTGTGTTTTTTTTATTTTGTGTCATGGTTGTTGATACACACTATATGGGTGTATGAGACTTACACCATACTAATTATAATGTAGGGTTTAAATATTTAAAGTAAATCCAAATTAGTGGATAATTGCTCACATGCATGAAGCTTGTAGAAGCTTGTGGATATATTGACTTAGTCCACTCATTTTGTTTCACTTAAGATATTTATTAACCTAACCATTATAATTTAGCTACAGTTATCTCTCTACATGAGTTAGTATATGATACAAACTCACCCATGGTTGATTCTCTCACCTCATTAGTTCACTCTCATCTCTTGACTTCATCTTCTCATCCTTGAGAAAAAGCTTGCTAGATTTTTCCAAAGTGAGAAAATATTGTGAGAAAAATAAAACTAAAGTGAGCCCACTTCCTACTTCATCATCCTCTACTAGATTAGCACTTTAGTATAGGGTGTTAGCTTCACTAATCTCTCATTAGTGAAGTAGTAGCTTGAGTGAGTGTCTCCTCGACGTAGATCATCTTCGGCCTCGAAGACTTCAAGCAAGATCGTTCCTTTCACCTTGAGAAGCCATGCAAGAGTCCGGGAGTTCCATGATCGTAGCGAAGGGACCACTACAAGGAGCTATTGAAGTGAAGGACCGGTCTACAAAGGTTGTATTCCGTTATCACTTAGATGTAAAGTAGTTTACTTTCTAGTTTAGCTCCTAAAACTCTAGTTAGATCCTAGGTTAGGGTTGTTTGGCACACTAAATTTTTAAATACGGCATGTTTGATACTTTGTGGAACCTTGTGGTTGTGCCTAAGAACCTTACAAAGCATACGTTCTATTTTCGTTTCTTTTCTGTGATATTTAGGAAACGTAAATGATGGGACAATATTAATGTGATTAATGTTAAGAAAAAGAAAGCTAAAGATGTTGTAGAATCAAACTTTTTTAAAACGGGTAACTCTAGTTTTTGCTTTGCATAGTGGTATTCCTTGATGAATATCCAGCACCTCATTCGATGAGGAAAGGGCCGAGATCCCTTCACCAGGAGTGACCCCTTTAGCGAAACTAGCAAATATTACAAAGCACTCGATTTATTTTTATAGTTGATCTAATTTTTGCTTTGCATCGTGGTATTCCTTGATGAATATCCAGCACCTCATTCGATGGGGAAAGAGTCGAGATCTCTTCACCGGGAGTGACCTCTTTAGCAAAATTAGAAATATGCTACAAAAACATTCGATTTTTAAACTGGAGCTTAAGCCACTCCTTTCACTCGATTCTACAATGATATCAAGTTCAAAACGTTAAAGGTTTTTATCAAAACCATCCGTGGCCCTCCGTCATTTTAGGAAGCAGAGTACTTAGTATTCGTACCACGTTTGTTGACCATAGTTAAGGCGTGGTGTATGGTTGCTAAGTGATGCGATCGATTAAGACATTCGTATGACTTTGTTGACCACAGTTAAGGGTCATATGGGTGGGTCTAAATCAATCATGAAATGGCGGGTAAAACTTGACTTGTGCTTATGATTTGTTGACCATAGTTAAGGTCATAAGACACTAGGGGTAAAAACCATATCTGGAATTTCAAGAGTTGAAATTTGCAATGAGATTGCATACCTTCTATTTGATAGTTGGATCCCGATCCCACTATGACTAAAAGTTACTCCTGGGAGAATTTTGCACTTTACAATTAGCCAATCCAGTAGGTGTCTAGAAAGGTGTCAACGGGGTTATGCCTCAAGGGAAACGAGGTTTATTTTAATTAGGTCCATGCAAAAGCACGGGGAACCTCCCTCGGAGTACCGACACTGCCCTGGCCGACCGGTTAGCGAACTTGTAGATTACAATTAATCCTGGCAAATTTTCTTTTTAAGGTTTGAGGGAAAATTTGATAAAAAGCAGTGGGAGATATCGATTAGATAAGATTAATAACCAATCTAATCATGCAAGAGCTATCGCTAAGTGTCTTCTTTTCTCTCTCCTAATGGCAGATACCTATGACGGGACTTAAGTTTTTATTAGACAAAAATAAACTCATGGGGCATAATTATAAAGAATGGTTGAGGAACGTAAATATTGCTCTGACCTATGATAAGGTCGCATACATCCTAACTACTTCAGCCCCTCCTAGCCCAGGCCCTGATTCTTCAGTTGCAGATAAGGAAATCCGCAAGACATGGGATATAGACTGCGCAACAGCCAAATGCCTCACGCTTGCTTCTATGGACAATGAACATCAGAAGCAGCATGAGAAGATGGACGTACAATCCATCTTTCTCCATACAAAGGACTTGTATAGGGATGAATCTCGTACTCTCCAATACGAAGCATCCAGAAAGTTGTTTCAGATGCGGATGGCTACTGGCACTTCTGTAGGTAACCATGTATTGAAGATGATAGGACTTATCGAAGAACTAGAGGACCTGGGATGGACAATGGAGAATGAACAGTATATTGATATTGTTCTACAGTCTCTCCCCCCTGCCTTTGCTCAATTCATAGTGAACTTCAACATGCACAACATGGAGAGGTCACTTCCCAAACTTCTCAATATGTTGAGGAGTGCAGAGAGCACACTAAAGATAGCAAAAACTCCCGCTCTAATTGTTGGGCCATCTTGCTCTTCCGTCCCAAAAGCTAAGGCCAAGAGAAAGAAGAAGAAGAATCCCATCAAACCGAAAGGTGGAGTGAAAAGGCACCGGGGAAGGACAAAACAGGGGCTGCTGCGTCAGGAAAAGGAGAATGCTTCTACTGCCGCAAGACTGGGCACTGGAAGAGAAACTGCATTGGATACCTTGCCGACCTCAAGAAGAAGAAGCATGGTGATGCTTTCACTTCAGGTGTGTTTGTAACAGAAAACCGTTTTTCAATTAACTCTTCTTCCTGGGTATTAGATACCGGGTCAGGATCTCACATCTGCAATTGTGTGCAAGGGCTGAGAAATAGCATGGTTTTTAAGAAAGGTGATCACACTCTCCGAGTTGGAAATGGTTCCTCTGTACATGCTGTATCAGTAGGAGAGTATCACATTGGTTTGCCATCTTGTTGTATATTGGTTTTGAACCCATGTTATTTTGTACCTTCGATATTATGTAATATTATATCGATATCATTGTTGGACAATGAAGGATATAATTTTGTGTTACAAAGTAATGTTATGAACATTAAACTTAATCAACTGTTGATTGGGTCTGGTACATTAAATAACGGGATATACGTTCTGAATCAACACACAGTTTTCAATATACAACACACAAACAAAAGAAAGATTTTAGACATAAATGAAGCTTTTATTTGGCATTGTAGACTTGGTCACATTAACGAAATAAGACTAACCAAGCTACATAAAGATGTATATTTAAACCCGTTTGAATATAAATCTCATGCGACTTGCCAGTCTTGTATCAAAGGTAAAATGACCAAAACTCCGTTTACTGGACACGGAGAGAGAGCTAATGAACTTTTAGGCCTCATACATAGTGATGTATATGGACCATTGTCTACACATGCGAGAGGTGGTTATTCATACTTCATAACATTTACTGATGATTTCTTGAGATTCGGACACGTGTTCTTGATGAAACATAAGTCCGAAGCCTTCGAAAAATTCAAGGAGTATAAATCTGAAGTAGAAAAACAAATAGGCTTGAGTATCAAGAAACTTCGATCAGATCGAGGAGGTGAGTATTTAAGCACAGAGTTTCTAGATTTCCTAAAAGAGAATGAGATTCTCTCTCAGCTCACTCCTCCGTACACACCACAGCACAACGGTGTGTCGGAATGGAGAAATCGTACCCTATTAGATATGGTACGGTCAATGATGAGTGATGTTGAGTTACTACTTTCATTCTGGGGGCTTGCATTGGAAACTGCAATATATCTATTAAACAGGGTTCCGACCAAAACCGTGTCTAACACTCCATATGAGATATGGTATGGGAAGAGACCATCTCTTAAAAGAGTTAGGATATGGGGTTTTCCGGCTTATGTGAAAAAGCAAAATCCGGACAAACTCGAGACACGATCGGTTTTTTGTAAATTTGTGGGATATCCAAAACATTCGTATAGATATATTTTCTACCTTAAGGAGGAACAAAGGGTTTTTGTTTCTCAGTATGCCACATTTTTAGAAAATGAATTTTTTACAAATGACACTTTTGGCAATGCGGTAGATATGGAAGAAATTCCAGAACCACAGACGAATACCAATGATTTGGTGGAACCTGAGGTTTTAATAGAACCCAACGAACCTCAGCCACTCCGTAGATCTAGTAGGATTTCTCGCCCACCTGATAGATACTACGGTTTTCTAATTGATGGTGATAGAGAAGACTGCATCATAGATGATGATGATCCTACTAGTTTTCAGCAGGCTATCGCGAGTGGTAACTCAGTGAAATGGCTGGATGCCATGAGATCCGAAATGGAATCCATGCACACCAACAAAGTATGGACTTTGGAGGTTGCACCTTCTGGAGTAAAACCCATAGGGTGCAAGTGGATCTTTAAGAGAAAGATTGGTGTGGATGGTCAGGTGGAGACCTATAAAGCTAGGCTGGTTGCAAAAGGGTTTCGTCAAAGACCGGATTTGGACTATGATGAAACCTTTTCACCAGTCGCAATGCTTAAATCCATTCGGATCCTGCTTGCTATAGCTGCTCACTATGACTATGAAATCTAGCAGATGGATGTTAAAACGGCATTTCTAAATGGTGATTTAGAAGAATATGTTTTTATGGATCAGCCAGAAGGCTTCATTGACAGTGGGAGCAGCGGAAAAGCATGCAGGTTGCTTAAATCCATCTATGGATTGAAGCAGGTATCACGGTGTTGGAACATCTGCTTTGATGATACAATTAAAGAGTTTGGTTTTATCAAAAATGTAGATAAACCTTGTATTTATAAAAAGATTGTAGAGAGTATTGTCATATTCCTCGTATTATACGTAGACGACATTCTCTTGATAGGAATGTTCCCGCCAAAAATTTCTACGCAAAGGAGTCCAAGGTATCAAATGGCAGCGATACGCTTAAGGAAATGCGAACCAGTATCTTCCGTCCTGTATTTTGATAAACTCCCGAAGGAGGAAGAACTAAATTCTGATGATATTGGAAGCATCTCGAAAAACCCTTCGATTTGATATATTATGGGCTTCATAATTCATCCGGGATCAAAAGTTATGGGCAAATATGCTATGCGCTGTTCCCTGATTAAAAATCAGGAATTATCTCAATGAGGTATCACGTGCTCACACATGACCAATGATCACGTGTTGACACGTGATGGTTGAAGCAGCGGCAAAGGACAGAGCGCGGAAGAGGAGCCCATTCAGAGGGTCACGTGCTCACACGTGACTGGGGGTCACGTGCTCACACGTGACCAAAGGTCATGTGGCAACACGTGACTGGCTGTAAAAGCCTTGCTGTTCAACAGAATTAAATTCTAAAAAAAAATATCATTTAAATCTCTCCAAATAGAATTAAATTCTAAAATCTTCTAAATCTTCCCAAATGGAAAAGGATTATGGGGACCGTTGGATTAAAGATCCAAGGGTGATTAAATATCATCAATTTATGGAAAAATCCTAGACAAGGAAAGATTTTCCCTAAAATCTCACCGAAATAACAAACAGAATATCTTTGGATCTAAAATCCAACGGTGAATAAAATTCACTGAATGATCTAAAGGCTCATATTAAATATGAAAACAAATCAAATCTTTCAATAAAAGATTTGCTAAACAAATTGATTCTTTTCCTTCTCCTATAAATAGGAGCCAAGAAAAGAAGAGGAGGGATCTACCTTTTTGGAGAGAAGAACAGAGAGGAGAATTTAATTCTCAAGAGAGAAGAAAAGAAAGGAGAATTTAATTCTCAAGAGAGAAAAACTCTAGGTGAGGAGAGAAAAAAAGGATCAAAACTTCAATAAAGAGAATTTAATTCTCAAAATCCAAGAGTTTAACTCTTATACAATAAAGAACTTAGTTCTTCTTCTGGTTGAAGATCTGTACAGAGCACATCTCCACATAAGATGAGAATTTAATTCTCATCGGGTCGAGATCCTGCCATGCAGATCCTAAACTTAGAAGGGGAATTGAGTTTTGAGAATTTAATTCTCCCAAACTCACAGGAATTTAATTCCTCCTAAAATGAAACTGGGGTTTAACCCTAATCAAGAATTTAATTCTTTTACATATCTGGGAATTTAATTCCTTTAAAAAGAAGTTAGGATTTTACCCTAAATAAGAATTTAATTCTTTCACAATAGGGATTTAATTCCTCCAAAACAAAATTAGGGTTTAACCCTACAGAGAATTTAATTCTTAAAATAATGAGACTTGAAAGATCTCCATGCACATAAAGAACATTGGTCCCGTGATGACACGTGACCCCAATCCCCAGTGATCAGAAAAGAAGGAATAAAACTAGGTCACGTGTCCCCACGTGACCCCTAAAAAGATCCCTAGAAATAAAGAGGAAATATCTTTGAGGCAATGCCTCACGTGCTCCCACGTGACCCCCAAAACGCAGAAAGAAAAAGCAAAGGAAATGAAGGCTTTGGGCGCCCTCACGTGTTATCACGTGACCCCTCAGCAAATGTTTTAACAGTCAGCGCACAGATCCCCATCACGTGCCAACACGTGATGCTCAAAATAAAAATGAAAAGTGTTTAACATTTATTCGCAGATTTGAGGATAAAACAAAGGAGATCTGGCTCCACATTTAGGGCGCTCTCACGTGTCCCCACGTGACCCCTAACAAATCCCTTTAATATCTAATGGATGGATGCCTATCACGTGCCCGCACGTGATGGCCAGGAAATGAAAAGTGTTTAACACTTAATTGCAGAACGAAGAAAAGGGATCTGGTCCCCCCTTTGGGCGCTCTCACGTGTCCACACGTGACCCCTCTGTCTTTAGTGTTTAACACTAATTCGGGGATTATATTTCCAGTGTTTTACACTGATTGTTTCTAGTGTTCAACACTAAATTGAAGATTATATTTCCAGTGTTTAACACTGATTGTCTTTTAGTGTTTAACACTAATTTGAGAGTTCTGTCTCCAGTGTTTAACACTGTTGTTCTCTAGTGTTTAACACTACTTTTAGCCAAATTGGCTAATTTTCCAGAGGCAAAAGTCCCTCCTCCAAATGAATCTCAAAACTGAGGAAATCAAAGACAAAATGTTGTCAGAGCCCCCAAACCTCTGTTTAGCACTGCTGAATGATGAGGGGCTGAACCCAGACAAATGTCTAATGGCCCAAAGGGCCAATATTTCAAATATAATTGGACTTAGCCCAAACTGGCCATAAGTCCTCAAATCATCTTGAACTGAGCACATCTGCTCTTTCAACCAACTCATTGGTTCAAGGGTACATCTCTGAACTCCTCTGATATTTGTCGTTGTAATCCTTCAACGTCTTCAGAGAGGTGATGGGTCCCGACAGCCATACATTTTATGGACCACCATGTCCCTAAACTGGCAATGGACCACCATGTCCCTAAACTGGCAATGGACCACCATGTCCCTAAACTGGAACAATAGAGCCCCTCAAATGCTCTTTTGTCGGATCTAAACGATCCTGTTAAGTTGATCTCAGTCTGGCAATTAGGCTAACGTATCCTTAACAAACGTTTAAGTTGATCTTAGCCTCAAATATGGCTAACGTGTCCTTAAACTAACATCCGTCCCCAAATGGGAATGTTGGACCACCATGTCCCTAAACTGGAACAATAGAGCCTAAATGCTCTGTTGTCGGATCTAAACGATCCCGTTTAAGTTGATCTTAGCCTCAAATATGGCTAACGTGTCCTTAAACCTTCAAACAGACTTTAGTCCCAAATTGGACTCTAGATCCCCCAATCAACTTTGGCTCAAGGGTACATCTCTGAACTCCTCTGACATCTGTCGTTGTAATCCTTCAACGTCGTCAGAGAGGTGATGGGTCCCGACGGCCATACATGTAATGGACCCCTATGTCCCTAAACTGGAACAATAGAGCCAATTGCTCTTTTGTCGGATCTAAACGATCCCGTTAAGTTGATCTTAGTCTCAAACTGGACTAACGTATCCTTAACAAACGTTTGAGTTGATCTTAGCCTCAAATATGGCTAACGTATCCTCAAACCAAAACCCCAAACCCAAATCTAAGAAAACACGGATTTGGACTAATCCACGTCCTACGGGCGACGACATAAATTGGTCTCCGTATACAATCCATGGGCAACCACAAACAAAACAAACACCCACGACACGAAGTGAAATTCTGGAGAAGGAGAAAGTTGTTACCGCGAAGCGGTAGCATAATTAACTGCAGGGGCTTGCGCCTGCAGGGAAGAGCGTCCCCACAATCAAAAACCCCTCAAGCGAGGGGGAATTTGACGAAGTCTGCTACATCGGTCGCATCCGTCTAAACCTCCGATACACGGTGCCATAAATCAACTTGGCATCTTCGGAGAGGTGGACGGATAAAACCAAATAGCATCTGCCCCGAATCACAGGCGAGACGTCATGTCTTGGCCGCCATTCGGAAGGGAACAAGGAAATGATGTTTTTATGCTACAATCGGTCAAACTATTCTTATCGCAGAGGTTCTCCATGAAAGACCTGGGTGATGCCTCATACATTCTGGGAATTAAGATCTATAGAGATAGATCTAAGAAATTATTGGGATTTTCGCAATCGAGATACATAGACACCATACTAAAAAGGTTTAGTATGGAAGATTCCAAGCGAGGTAATTTACCCGCTTGTCATGGGATCACCCTCTCCAAATAGATGTCTCCAAAGACTGATGAGGAGAGGGCTCGCATGAGCATTATACCCTACGCTTCGGCAGTAGGATCTATAATATATGCGATATTGTGTACTCGCTCAGATGTAGCTTATGCAATGAGTGCAGTAAGCAGGTATCAATCCAATCCAGGGGAGAAACACTCTCTGGACTGTTGTGAAGAATATTCTGAAGTACTTGTGAAGGACTAAAGAACTGTTCTTGGGGTATGGTAATAACTACCTCCAAATGGAGGCATTTACCGATTCCAGCTTCTAGAGCGATAAGGATGATAGTAAGTCCATCTCGGGGTTTGTATTTACCCTAAATGGAGGGGCGGTATGTTGGAAGAGTTTCAAGCAAGATACCGTCGCTGACTCTACGATGGAAGCTGAGTATATTGCTGCTAATGATGCCGTAAAAGAGGCGGTCTGGATGAGGAAGTTCATTTCTGAACTTCAGGTGATTCCATCCATTGCTAATCCAATACCTTTGTATTGCGATAACAATGGAGCCATGGCTTTGGCAAAGGTACCGCGGTCCCATCAGAAATCCAGACATATCTTAAGGCGGTATCACCTCATTCGGGAGATAGTGGATCGCCAGGACATCGAGGTACGAAGAGTAGACACGAAAGACAACAAGACAAATCCATTCACCAAGGTCATCCCTCAAGTCCAGTTTGAGAGACTGTTCGAGATGTTGGGCATGCGGTACGCCGACAACTGGTTCTAGTGTAGACAGTGGGTATTTATTGCACCAACTGCAGGCCTTAGTGCAAGTAGTAGATTGTTAGATATGTATGTCCTAGAGGCCTGTATTGTATAGGATGCTAGGCATGTATATGTACAGAAACGATCTTTGCTCGAAATGATAGTATGCTATCTGGTTTATCTTCATCTTAACGTGTGATGTGTTGTATTTCATATCTTATATACATGACCTTAGGATTATGCTTGACTACCAGGATTGTGATGTAGATCATACTAGTGGGGCCTTGGCAGTCTAAAAGCATATCCTTTAATAGTTCCTAATCGAGGGTATATCGAGACAGGGCATCGATATTACCAGAGTAGACTAGTGTGTACGTTTCTTGACCCTAGGGACGATGGTTGATCCCACAACCATTGGTGTTTGACATCAAAGATTGTACACAGGTGCTCATTGGAGAATGGGTACACCGAACAGGACTCGCCGAGAACTCCTAGATGGTATATATACCTATTTTCATATCGCAGTTCTCCGGTGACACTTGTAAAGGTTGTCTGTAGACCCGAGATCGTCATAGTGTCTTGTGTGATTCCCACTGTGCTTTGATTTCCTCTATACCACGGCTCTACTGAGTTGTGCAAACAGGTGGATTTTGGGTACAATCCCGAGTCACATGGAGGCGGTGAGCGATAGGAGGGGTTTCGTCTCTCCCGGTATAGGGAGTTGATGTCGCGCTATGCTTGATCGGCCATAATAGAAAATCCCTGGCCAGGGTTGTCGAGATTTACTGATAAGAGTTATCAGTAATTTCTCGAACCGTTATGAACCAAACATCAGCATGACTTATCAAGTTACTGGGGTCTGATATTTACCACCCCTAGACTTCATATGCGATGTATCAGACGAAGAGACCGGACTGTACGATAAGTGTTGCTTACAGGCTCGTTAGGGTTGGGATGAGTTCGCTCGTCGGCCACTTTTTCATCATGTACCTAGGTAGCCGTTACGCACAGCTATTACCGCTGACGTGCTTGTGGTTAGACCCACTGCCAGTGTACTGTCGAGTCTTTAGAGTCCCACACATAGGGTTCCCTGGTTCAGGTAAAAGATATAGAGGACGTAATTTGTTACGGCAGGGTTTCGATCATGTTCGTGTACTAGCTACACGAATGATGATCGGAAGGATAATACTAGTAGGCTTTGGTTTAAGCCAGATACCGGTATTATATTATTGGATTATTTGTATTCATATTTTTCGGAATACGAATACGGCTATACTTATACGGTATACGGTGAGGGGTATTCTTGTAATTGTATAAGAGCACCTTCTAGAAGGAGACACCTCATAATAGGATTTTTGTTTTCTGAAAATAAAAATATGAGGTGGAATTAGGAGAATTGTCAAAGCATGGGTGAACGAATAGCTCTTTGTATTTTTTATTCATTTGGGATTACTATTCAAGTATGGTGCATTATTTTAGAGATAAAATAATAACACCTCAATTATTTTCTATAAGCCATATCTTTTTCCATGATTGATAATTCTTATAACACACTTTCATCTTCTTTCTCCTAATTATCTCCTTCTTTAAGTTCTAAGCTTTACCCTTCACATGAGTTGTGAATCAAAAACTTAGGGATCATTTTAATCCTCTACTTAATCTCTACATCATCTAAGTAATCATTTCTAGCACACTTGATTTCTTAGTTAACTCTTGTGAAGAGTTTGAAGCTTGTTCTATAGCTCTCGGGTGGATCATCTACGACCTAGAGCTGACCGGAGACCGAGTTCCTTTCAAGCATCCAAGGAACCTAGGAGTCGCATCCAAATGAAGACCCGAAGGACCGATTTTTAAGGTATAACTCCTTATCATAGTAGATAAGAGCTCTAGCTAAGGTTTCTAGTTATGGTTTAGCATAAGATCTAGGTTTAAAGTGTAGGGTTCCTAGGCACTCTTACAAGGGTCAAGAAGGCATCAACCATGCCCGAATAAAATTTAGACGTGCCGAACAACCCAAAGCCGGGATCTTTGCTAGATTATTAGGGTTTCACATGCAAGTAAATATCTTTACAACTAAAAGTGAGGGATTACAACCTTTGTAGTCCGCTCCTTCGCTTCATAAGCTCCGAGTAGAAGTCCTTTTGCCACGATCCACGATCTCCCAGACTCATGAGAGGCTCCACAACTCGAAAAATCCATGCTAGCTTGTAGTCTTCCTTTTCTCCGATGATCTACCTTGAAGTTTCTATAACTCAAGCTCTCTCTCTCTCTTAAGAGGTGAACACCCTGATCTAATTGGCTAGATTAGATGAGAATGATGGAGTAGAAATATTGCTCTCTTTTGTTTTCAAATTCTCACTTTTATTCACCACAAAATGAAAAACTAGAAAGCTTTCACAAAGCTTAAGGTTGAAGAAGAAGAATGAATGAAAGGATACTTCCTTTTGTGATGAACAATGAATTACTGTAGTGGTTACAAATCTAACCATGAGTTAAGAATGATAGAATTAACTCATGTAGAGAATTAACTAGAGGTTGAGGTTTGGATTGGGTTAAATAATTTCTTCACAAAATATCAAGCTTAAGGATAAAGCATGAAGCTTCATGGAAGCTTCATGCAAAAGCTAACCCTAATCCAAACCCTAACCAAGTTTAAACCCTAAACCATTGTTAAATTTGTAACCCTAACATGTTACAATATTATATATCACATATACAATATATTTTGTAACAAAAGAAAATAATACAATTAACATATATCGCATATATATCCATGTATTATCCCGTGAGAAAATGAATCAATAAAGCGAGCTTATATTAGTTAACGTAACGTAATATACCACATATATAATTATACATTAAATTATCGAATCAACACTTGATCCGATAACCCGGCTATATTATATATAACCGACTAATATAATATGTACCATTTCATCGAATCAACACTTGATCCGATGACCCGGTTATATCACATATACCCGGCCGATATCTCATATCGCGAGAATAGAATACGGAATCTCATATCGTATTATTCTCGGTCCCGCACATATCACATATGTGCTCCTACTCCGTTTTGCCTGAGCTAGGAAACTTCTATGTAGGACTCTAAAGAATCGTCAATACGCCAGCAGTAGGTGATGATCATATCAAACACCCACAAGCTGCAAGCGGTCAGCTAAACGTAACAACCACCTAGGTATTGAGCGATCAGAAGATCAACAAGCAAGCCTGTACATTCTCCTGTGAATCCACTCAGTAACACTCCCATACAGTCCGGTCTCTTCATCTGATATGTTGCATATCTGGTCTAGGGGCGGTATACGTCAGACCCCAGTAACCGATAAGTCGTGTCGATATAAGACTCATAACGGGTCGAGAAACTACTGATAACTCTTACCAGTAGCACTCCATCTCAGCCCTGGCCAGGGACTTCCAGTTATAGCCAATCGAATACAGCACAACATCAACTCCCAATACCGGGAGAGACGAAACCCCTCCTATCGCTCATTGCCTCCATGTGATTCGGGACTGTACCCAAAAACCACCGTTTTGCACTCCCTCTTGGACGTGGTAAGGTGGAAATCAAAGCACAGTGGGAATCACACAAGACTCTATGACGATCTCGGGTCTACAGACTAACCTGTACCAGTGTCACCGGAGAACTGCTATCTGACGATAGGTATAATACCATCTAGGAGTTCTCGGCGAGTCCGTTCAGTGTACCCAGTCTCCACTGAGCACCCGTACACCATCTTTGATGTCAAACACCAATGGATATGGGATCATCCATCGCCCATCAAATGGGTCAAGATGCGTATACGCTAGTCTACTCTGGTGTATCGATGCCCTGTCTCGACACACCCTCGACTAGGAACAGTTATAGGATGTACTCTTTGACTACCCTGGACCCACTAGTGTGATCTCATCACAGTCCCAGTAGTCGAGTACATATCCTAAGGGCTTTATCAACATGTGAGAGCAAGACAGTAAACTAATACAAGTCAACATGTTAAGACAAAGTGAAACCAAATAGCATACTATCATGACGAGCAAGAAAGTCCTCTCTATATATATCCAAGCATCCATTATAATATACATCATATGTACAACAATGGCCTCTAGGGCATATATATAACTAACAATCTCCCACTTGCACTAGGGCCGGGTGTTGTAGTATCTCATACCCAACTTCCCGAATAATCTCTTAAACTGTATCTGGGGAATGGCCTTCGTGAGTGGATCTGCAGTGTTGTCCTTCGTGTCAACTCTCCTGACCTCGATCTCGCGGTGATCAACTATCTCCCGGATCAGGTGATACCGCCTCAGAATATGTCTGGATTTCTGATGGGACCTGGGTTCCTTGGCCAAAGCTACAGCTCCATTGTTATCACAATACAAAGGTATTGGATGCTCAATGAAAGGAACCACACCAAGTTCAGTGATGAACTTCTTCATCCAGACAGCCTTTTTGGCAGCATCGTTGGCAGCGATGTATTCAGCCTCCATCGTCGAGTCTGCCACGGTTTCTTGCTTGGAACTATTCCAATAAACCGCCCCTCCATTTAGGGTAAAGACAAATCCCGATTGCGACTTAGAGTCGTCCTTATCACTTTGGAAGCTTGAATCGGTAAAGGACTCCACCTGGAGTTCTCCGTTACCATACACCAAGAATATCTCCTTAGTTCTTCTCAAGTACTTGAGAATGTTCTTTACAGCTGTCCAGTGATTCTCTCCTGGATCTGCTTGATACCTACTCACTACACTTAGTGAGTATGCCACATCAGGTCTGGTACATAGCATCGCGTACATGATAGAGCCTACTGCCGAAGCATAGGGTATCCCTTGCATGCGAGCTCTCTCTAAATCAGTCTTGGGAGACATCTCTTTGGAGAGAATGAGTCCAGAGATCGTGGGTTGGTTCCCACGCTTAGATTCTTTCATACTAAACCTCTTTAGTATGGTGTCAATGTACCTGGATTGGCACAATCCCAGTATCCTCTTGGATCTATCTCTATAGATCCTAATCCCCAAAATGCAGGAGGCATCACCTAGATCTTTCATTGAGAATCTATGTGATAAGAAGAGCTTGACTGAGTGCAGCATAGGAACATCATTTCCTATCAAGAGTATGTCATCCACATACAATACGAGTAAGACAACCTTACTCTCTGCAACCATCTTGTAAATACAAGGTTCATCTATGTTCTTGATGAAGTCAAACTCTTTGACTACCATATCAAAACAGATGTTCCAACTCCGCGATACCTGCTTTAACCCGTAAATGGATTTAAGCAGCTTGCACACCTTTCTGCTGCTCCCACTATCTACGAAACCCTCTGGCTGAGTCATGTACACGCTCTCCTCTAAATCACCATTTAGAAAGGCGGTCTTAACATCCATTTGCCAGATTTCGTAGTCATGGTATGCAGCAATGGCAAGTAAGATCCGGATGGACTTAAGCATAGCCACTGGAGAAAAGGTTTCGTCATAATCCACACCTGGTCGTTGACGAAAACCCTTTGCAACAAGTCTAGCTTTGAAAATCTCCACTTTTCCATCTACACCAAGTTTCTTCTTAAAGATCCACTTGCTCCCAATGGGTTTTACCCCTTCAGGAGCAACATCCAAAGTCTATACTTTGTTGGTGTACATGGATTCCATCTCAGATCGCATTGCATCCAGCCATTTCACAGAGTCACCACTCGCGATAGCCTGCTCGAAGCTAGTGGGGTCATCATCTTCCATGATGCAATCCTCGCTTCCACCATCAATGAAAAAACCGTAGTATCTCTCAGGTGGATGAGAAACCCTACTAGATCGGCGGAGAGGCTGGGGTTCGTCGGGTACTACTGAATCCTCTGGTTCCACTAAATCTTCTGTTGTAGTTTGTAGTGCTGAAACTTCTTCCAGTTCTACCTCAGAGCCACTAATCTCTTTTGCAAGAAATTCCTTTTCTAAAAAGGTGGCGTGCCGAGAAACAAACACCTTTTGTTCTTCGGTGTGGTAGAAGATATACCCGTGCGAATGTTTGTGATATCCAATAAACTTGCACAGAATAGACCTTGCCCCGAGCTTGTCCGGATTTTGTGTTTTCACATATGCCGGACAACCCCATATCCTAACATAATTAAGATATGGTCTCTTTCCTTTCCATATCTCATATGGAGTGGTTGGCACAGATTTGGTGGGAACCATATTCAATAGGTCTGCAGTTGTCTCCAGTGCATATCTCTAGAAGGAAATAGGTAACTCAGCTAAACTCATCATAGAGCGCACCATATCTAATAGGGTGCGATTCCTCCGCTCCTATACACCGTTATGCTGAAGTGTATAAGGAGGAGTAAGCTGAGAGAGAATCTCATTCTCTTTTAGATAATCTAGGAACTCATTACTTAAGTATTCTCCTCCTCGATCAGATCGAAGGATCTTAATACTTTTGCCCGTTTGGTTCTCTACTTCGTGCTTATATTCTCTGAATTTCTCAAAAGTTTCAGACTTGTGTTTCATCAGGAACACATGTCCGTATCTAGAGAGATCGTCAGTGAATGTAATGAAGTAGGAAAAACCGTTTCTGGTGTGTGTAGACATAGGACCGCATACATCACTATGTACCAGTCCTAAGAGTTCCGTAACTCTTTCTCCGTGTCCACTAAACGGAGTCTTGGTCATTTTCCCTTTGAGACATGAATAGCAAGTATCATAAGATGATAATTCGAACGGATTCAAATATCCATCCTTATGTAACTTAGCCAGTCGTATCGCATTGATATGACCAAGTCTACAATGCCACAAGAAGGATTCGTTTATTTCTGAACTCTTTCTCTTGTGTGTGTTTTGTACATTAAGGACTGTATTTTGATTGAGAATGAATATGCCATTATGTAACGAGCCTGATCCAATCAACTTTTGATCTAGGAAGATGTTCATAACATTATCCTTTACTACAAAATTATATCCTTCTTTACTTAATAAAGAAACTGATATAATGTTGCACATCATGTTCGGTATATAATAGCACTCAATCAGAATCAGTGTATTACTACTTGGTAATACAAGGTGATATTCACCAACTGCTTTGGCTGCAATACTTGCACCATTCCCTACTTGTATGGAATGATCACCCTTTCCCAGTTCTCTACCTTTACGTAGCCCATGTAACAATTTACATATGTGGGATCCCGATCTGGTATCTAATACCCAGGACGTAGGGTGAACTGAGAAACAGTTCTCAATAACTAACACACCCGAAGAAGGTGCATCAACATGCATGTTCTCCGTTTGGGCGGCGTGAGAATCCAGATATTCTCCTATTCCCTGTTCAGTCTTATAACTCTTATAAGAAAGAACGGGACCAACGTTCCCCTGCTCAGTATAATAAGCAGGTTCAGTCAATACATCCATATTATTATCTTGATTAAGGCCTAACAGGGTCGCTACCTGGAGAGAGAGAGAAGAAAACACTTTAGCGTGTGCTCTTGCAAGATTAAATTGGTTATTATCTTATCTAATCAGGATATCTCCCACTGTTTTTATCAAATCTTCCTTCAAACCCTAAAAGGTAAAATTAGCCGGGATTAATTACACTTTACAAGTTCGCCAATCTTTCAGCCAGGCCAGTGTCGGTACTTGAGGGAGGTTCCCCGTGCTTTCGCACGGACCTAATTAAAGTAAACCTCGTTTTCCCATAGGCATAACCCCGTTAACACCTTTCTAGACACCTACTTGATCGGCTAATTGTCCTGTATAAAACTCTCCCAGGAGTAACTCTTACTCGCAGTGGGTATTGGGATCCAACTATCTCATAGGAGGTATGCAATCTTATTGCAAATTTCAACACTTGAAATTCCCAATAATATTTTTACCCCTAGCGTTCTATGACCTTGACGCAGGCCAACAAACCATAGTCCGCTAGTCAAGTTCAACCCGTACATTTCTTGATTGAATTAAACCCACCCGCACGACCCTTGACGCAGGCCAACAAAGTCGTACGAGTGCCCTAATCCAATCACATCTCATGTTACAGATAAGTACTAGTTAGCTACCGTACACTACGCCTTGACGCAGGCCAACAAACGTAGCACGAATACTAAGTAATATCTATCTGAAATGACGGAGGGCTACGCAGGTTTTTCAGAAAACCATAAGCGTAATGAACTTGATATCGTTGTAGAAACAAATGGTTTTTGTTGAAAAAAGAGTGTTTTTGAGGCTTTTCTAGTTTTGCTAAAGAGGTCACTCCCATTGACGGGATCTCGGCTCTTTCCTTATCGAATAAGGTGCAGGATATATCACATATACCGCTGTGCAAAGCAAGAACTATATAAGCTATCAAAAACTAAACCGTGAGTTTGTAGCATCTGCCAATTTAGCTAAAGATGTCACTCCCGGTGAAGAGATCTCGGCTCTTTCCTCATCAAATAATGTGCAGGGTATATCATATATACCTCTATGCAAAGTAAAACTGTAGCTACCCTTTTTATAGAGTTTTGATTCTACAACTCTTTTAGGTTTCTTTTCTTTTTATTAATCTCATTAATAAATCCCATCAGCTTATGCTTCCTAAGAATCACAGAAGAAACGAAAGCATTAATATTTATATATCAGCATATATATATAGTATAAGCATTCGTCTCAGGCAGTAATATGATCTCATCACAGAACATTGCAGCAAAAGAACATATTTGAAATATTGGATATACTAGGATGTCCGTGTTTTAAATACGAGCCTGTATAAAATACGGATTCCACGGTCGCGATGAATAGCCAAACCCACATCCCTAGACCACTACGAGAGCGGCAAGTAACACTGCCAATTCTAGGGTTAGGAGACCCGGTCTCGACTCCTCGAGATGGCCTCCCACTGGACCCCAGAACCCGGTTACTTGTGCTCTCCTCCTTGGGTCTACCTAATGCGGAAAAGTAAATAATATACAATGGTGACATCATCCTCATCCCGGAAGTGCCCCAATAAAAGAATATTACATACAAATGAATTTTACATGAATGAAAATAAAAACCCTCATCTCACATAAAACCCCCGGCTATTCAGAACACGACGATCCAATATAACATATCACAGCAACACATAATATCTCATATCATCAACGTAAGCAAGTATGCGTATCCCAATTGTCGTTGATGTATAGCAACGAAACCGGCGATACCCCACATACTACGCTTAGGGTCACAGAAAAGAAAGCGTAAAACTACAACATTTGGAATCCACATTCACTTTAGACATCGTAAATCCGAAATATCACACACTTCGCATTTCATGCCTAACTATATGAATTCCACATATTGTATCACATTCCAGATAAATAGACAATATTAAACTTTCCGATCGAATAATCAAATACCCAAGATTTCCTAAATAGCTGAACACTTGAGCGGAGTTCAAATAGTCCCAGAATATGTCACAGTAGCAGTGGTCCAGCCGCAGAAGGGTCAAGCCAACGCCTCACATGTGGCACGCCGTACTGCCCCAAACCCTAAAGTTTAGAGGCAGTTCAGACGGTCACATAATCGAGTTAAGGTTTGTGTTCTTCTAGAGGGTCCACCGCGTTACTTGCATATTTTTCCGAAAGATTTAAACTCAAGAAAAATTCAACACTTGAAAGTTTTTCGTGCCGGGAAAAAATGAGTTAATGATATCCGTTCGAACATTTTAACAGTTTCTAAATAATCCGGAAAACATAACGAAATTAAATATTCCGATCGAATCAACGAATACAAAATAATCCCCAGAACACTCAACACTTGAGTCAGGTTAAAAATACCCAGAAAACTAAACTTGCAACTACGGTCATTACTGTGCTAAAACGAGTGCATAAGTCTTCTGTACTGCCGCGGATCCGCGGTCCAAGCGAGGTACAGCCGCGGTTCCGCGGCGGTTTGTACGGCTTATGCGCTCGTTTTTCACTGTAATTCTTATATTACCCTGCTTAATTTTTTAGGTATTTTTAATTCAGAAAAATCACAGTTTTTAAAAAATGTCCAGAGAGGGGGTCGTTTTAACGTTTCGGGGTTTGTTCGGAGTTTTAACTTCGTATACACGTCGCCTAATGCTCTAGCTAGGCTCTGATACCACTGTAGGGTTCCTAGGCACTCTTACAAGGGTCAAGAAGGCATTAACCATGCCCGAATAAAATTTTAGACATGCCGAACAACCCAAAGCCGGGATATTTGCTAGATTATTAGGGTTTCACATGCAAGTAAACATCTTTACAACTAAAAGTGAGGGATTACAATCTTTGTAGTCCGCTCCTTCGCTTCATAAGCTCCGAGTAGAAGTCCCTTTGCCACGATCCACGATCTCCCGGACTTATGAGAGGCTCCACAACTCGAACGATCCATGCTAGCTTGTAGTCTTCCTTTTCTCCGATGATCTACCTTGAATTTCTATAACTCAAGCTCTCTCTCTCTCTCTTAAGAGGTGAACACCCTGATCTAATTGGCTAGATTAAATGAGGATAATGGAGTAGGAATATTTCTCTCTTTTGTTTTCAAATTCTCACTTTTATTCACCACAAAATGAAAAACTAGAAAGCTTTCACAAAGCTTAAGGTTGAAGAAGAAGAATGAATGAAAGGATAATTCCTTTTGTGATGAACAATGAATTATTGTAGTGGTTACAAATCTAACCATGAGTTAAGGATGATAGAATTAACTCATGTAGAGAATTAACTAGAGGTTGGGGTTTGGATTGGGTTAAATAATATCTTCACAAAATATCAAGCTTAAGGATAAAGTCAAAGCTTCATGAAACTTCATGGAAGCTTCATGCAAAAGCTAACCCTAATCCAAACCCTAACCAAGTTTAAACCCTAAACCATTGTTAAATTTGTAACCCTAACATGTTACAATATTATATATCACATATACAATATATTTTGTAACAAAAGAAAATAATACAATTAACATATATCGCATATATATCAATGTATTATCCCGTGAGAAAATGAATCAATAAAGCGAGCTTATATTAGTTAACGTAACGTAATATATCACATATATAATTATACATTAAATTATCGAATCAACACTTGACCCGATAACCCGGCTATATTATATATAACCGACTAATATAACATGTACCATTTCATCGAATCAACACTTGATCCGATGACCCGGTTATATCACATATACCCGGCCGATATCTCATATCGCGAGAATAGAATACGAAATCTCATATCGTATTATTCTCGGTCCCGCACATATCATATATGTGCTCCTACTCCGTTTTGCCTGAGCCAGGAAACCTCTGTGTAGGACTCTAAAGAATCGTCAATACGCCGGCAGTAGGTGATGATCATATCAAACACCCACAAGCTGCAAGCGGTCAGCTAAACGTAACAGCCACCCAGGTATTGAGCGATCAGAAGATCAACAAGTAAGCCTGTACATTCTCCTGTGAATCCACTCAGTAACACTCCCGTACAGTCTGGTCTCTTCGTCTGATATGTTGCATATCTGGTCTAGGGGCGGTATACGTCAGACCCCAGTAACCGATAAGTCGTGTCGATATAAGGCTCATAACGGGTCGAGAAACTACTGATAACTCTTACCAGTAGCACTCCATATCAGCCCTGGCCAGGGACTTCCAGTTATAGCCAATCAAACACAGCACAACATCAACTCCCAATACCGGGAGAGACGAAACCCCTCCTATCGCTCATTGCCTCCATGTGATTTAGGACTGTACCCAAAAGCCACCGTTTTGCACGCCCTCTTGGACGTGGTAAGGTGGAAATCAAAGCACAGTGGGAATCACACAAGACTCTATGACGATCTCGGGTCTACAGACTAACCTGTACCAGTGTCACCGGAGAACTGCTATCTGACGATAGGTATAATACCATCTAGGAGTTCTCGGCGAGTCCGTTCAGTGTACCCAGTCTACACTGAGCACCCGTACACCATCTTTGATGTCAAACACCAATGGATATGGGATCATCCATCGCCCATCAAATGGGTCAAGATGCGTATACGCTAGTCTACTCTGGTGTATCGATGTCCTGTCTCGACACACCCTCGACTAGGAACAGTTATAGGATGTACTCTTTGACTACCCTGGCCCCACTAGTGTGATCTCATCACAGTCCCAGTAGTCGAGTACATATCCTAAGGGCTTTATCAACATGTGAGAGCAAGACGGTAAACTAATACAAGTCAACATGTTAAGACAAAGTGAAACCAAATAGCATACTATCATGACGAGTAAGAAAGTCCTCTCTATATATATCCAAGCATCCATTATAATATACATCATATGTACAACAATGGCCTCTAGGGCATATATATAACTAACATAAAGTGGGCGTTGCATGCAAGAAAATTTTCGTTTGCCACTTCCTCCTCCTCACAAGAGTTGTGTGGGTATGCAACATCCACTAACACAATACTCTTAAACGAAAAAGATTAGACTATACAGAGATTGTCATAGATAGACTCTGTAGGGGTTCTGATGAACTTGCTCGTCGGCCTTCCTTTTGACAGATACTCAGGTAGCTGTTACGTACAGCTAGTGCCACTGACGTGCTTGTGGTTATGGATTTATTCACTAACTCACTGCCGGCGTACTGTCGAGTCTTTAGAGTCCCACACACAGGGTTTCTCTGGTTCAGGCGATGTGATGTAATGGCCGTATTTTGATATGTGCAGAGTTCCGATTAAATACGTATACTAACTATATGGAATTTAATCGGGTGGATGATAATACTAGCCGGCTTAGGATTAAGCCAAATTATTAAATCAAGTATTGATTTAATAATTTACATATATATATATTTCGAGATGTATATTTTAGTATTATGTTCATTATATTATTCTATCTCTTTGTGTATTCGTATTTTGATACGAATACGGGTATGTATATATGGAGAATGTATTTTGTATTTATACAAAATACATTCTAGAAGGTGGACACCTCGTTATGGATTTTCTATTTTGTTAAAAATAGAAATGAGGTGTAAGTGAGGCATGGAGAAAGAATGGTGAAGCAAATGGCTTTGTATTTGTTTATTGTATTTATATGCACTATTCAAATATGGTTGCTATTTTCTATTTGGAAAAATACTTTGAACAAAACCATGCTAGCCATTTTCATTTTGTGATGGATGTTTTAATTTCACCATTCCCTTTCTCTCTCCTTCCTTTGAGCTCCTCCTCCTTCTTCATCTTCTTCTCTACACTCTCATGAGTTGAAAATCAAGGGTAGAAAGAGGTAGAAAATTACTTGAACACTTCACTATATCCCTAAGCATTCTAGATTAGCAATCTAGGGTGTTTAGTTGCTCTACTTGATTATTTGTGTGGAGCTAAAGCCTTGAACCAAATCTCTCGGGTGGATCATCTTCGACGAAGGGAAGACCGGCTTACAAGCTTGATCCCGGAGTTCTCGAAGAGCTAAAGAAGTGGATTGAAGACCGAAAGACACGAATCATTTCGTATATCTTTTTTTCCATAGTAGATAAACTCTTTGTAGATTTCTAGTTTAATTGTTTGGTTAAGATTCTAGGGTTTAAAGTTTCCTGCGCCTCTCGAATTTTTGTTTTTCATTCTTTAAAGGCCATTGTAGCGGCAAAGATGCTAGTAACTATAACATATATGTGACCGCGGCATGGTTAAAATCTTAAGGTTATATATAAAATTTAAGCTCGATGATCGAATGTAATCCATTTGATATTGGAACTTATTGGAGCCTACCAAGGGTCTTCGATATAACCATTTAGTACTAGCAAGGATTAAAAAAAAAGTTAAACTATTGACCAATTCGGAGTCCAGAAATGAGGCGATTTTGGTTTGGTTAAAGTAACATAGTAGCCAAACTTGAAGAATGTTAAAAATGCATTCACCCGGATATCTAAATATTATTTTTGTCAAATGAAAAAGAAAAAAGTTTCTTGGTGTTTGCTAATGGTATTTTGTCCAAAAATAAAGGTTTGAAATAAAAAAAACATAAAATGTGATGAGCCTGGATCAAACACACCTACCTTTGGATCTTCAATCTAACACTCTCTCAACTGAGCTATCCCTACTTTTGATTATGTAGTGAAGTAACCTATAGATAACTTATAAGATCACCTTTCCACGTACTTCTATTTAATTGTTTTTTCACAGCAAACCATGCATGAAAACTTAAAAATAAAAATAAAAATAGAAATCGCATACCTCTTATCTTCAACTTATGCTCGATGGTTTCTCTCTTAAGAAGTGAATCTATATTTTATAGTTCATAATTCTTCATTAGTTATAGTTATACATAATATGACTAATTAAATAACATATAAGACATAACATATCATGGTTCTAATGTATTAAGCAAGAGAAATTCTGGGTGGCTCTCTCTTACCCAAAACTCTCTTTTATCTTTAAACCAAAAAACATTGATCTCCATATTATTCTCAACATGCATTTCTCTCGTGTAGGACAATAAGTAATTTTGTATCATTAAAGTAGAAATGATCTCGTGACATGTTTTCATTTTATTTTTGTAATATAAATATGATAAAAAGGATCTAGCCTCGGCCGTTAGCGAATTTCTCTTCCAGCGGTCAAAATATCCTTTCATATTTTCGACGTATCATCAACATCGCCCATGTTGATCTATATTTTTTTAAAATCTGTGTACGCCGGTAAATCATATCATTTACATGGTTTTTTGGGTTTTATTGAACTGCGATAAAATTAATGGTTCTTAGTGATACAACTATTCACATCTTTAGATATACCAGCAAGAAACTTGAAAATCAAAAGAAATTTTATATGTATATGTTTTTAGACCATGAGAATCAATATTGATGATGTTTAACAATGTGAAATTGAATTTTGTGGCCACCATAGAGGAAATTCTCTCTAGAGGCCTTGTTTTCTTAGCCAAGGGGTCATGATTTTTTGAGTTTTAAGAAGGATATAAGGAAAAACAAACATGTTCCAGGTCAAGGTAAAACAATCACTAATAAATAAGTTAGCAGTGCCAAAACAATATCATAAGCATATTCCATCTCAACTAATCCATAAACATGTTTCATAACACCTAATGCATGATGCATGGAACCAACTGTTACAAAAGGTATGAAAATAAGAAGAATCAGTAGATAAAATTTAAGAATGCATCACGGATTCGGAGTGGCTGCTATAATAGCACCCATGCTATTACATCAATGCTCCAAATCCATTCAAAATAGTAATGATGGACGGTTGAGATTTATGTGAAACAGGAGGCCATTGGTGTTGGTGTATCATGCGTGCTTTGCATTCACATTGCCTAATCCTGTTTAACTAGCATCAAACCGACAGTCAACAATAAATTTCCAATTATAATTAGGCTGCTTAACTTTGTTACAACCCATGCACATCTTCGCGGCAAAACCAACGACTTATTATTATCAAAATCTTCTAGAAACCATAAATTCATCACCCCAAAACTGACCCACCCTCCATAGTCAAGTTGGGCCCAGTCGGTGACATTAACACCCAAAGAGTTCTCAAAAAAGGCGTCCAGGTTGTTTCCCCTCTCTCTTTGCTCTCTCAGAAGAAAAAGGATCTCTCTCGATCGAGCTTTGGAATTTCTAGGGTTTTTTAGTTTCTTCTATTTTGAATCTCCAATGGCGTACGTTGATCACGCGTTCTCGATCACCGACGAGGACATCATGATGGATTCGCCGCACGTGCCGCAGAACAAGCCACCGATCAAGGAGATCGCGCTCGCGCTGTCTCTTCTCGTGTTTGGATCTCTCGCGATCGTCGTCGGGATCGTCATGGCGTGTAATCACGTCGGCGGCGATGCCGCTCACGGTGAGAATCCCCCCTCCCTCAAAACCCTAGATAGGATTTCACTTCTCGATCTCAAGAGATTTGCTTTGCATCAGGAAATTCAGTAATTATATGCTGAAATTGCTGCAGAATTGGATTTTTTGGGCGGGGATATATGTGGAATTTATTGCTTTATTTTTGGTTTTCTATAGAGGAGGGGATTGGTTGAAGTTTTCGACATGTAAGAAGTTAGGGTAGGGGTAGGCCTTCAGGAAGATGGATGAATTCGATGGAAGTAATTATTTTAGCTATGACAAGTAATTTGATTGAAAAGACGAGCTTTAGTAGAGCTGTATCTAGTAAAGGCTTGTAATTGTACATTATGATGTAAATAGCTACTGTTTCCAATAGCTTAAATATTGGAGTGGAACGATGTGGGAACGATATGGGAATATCGATCACTCTACTTGATTGCTCAAAATCTGAAGAAACCCACACGAGAAAACACAAATCACTTGCAAATAAATGAAGAAGAAGTATGATTACCTCCTCCTCCAACTAAAAGCCTCATATTTTCAATAGCAATAATAATCTCCAAAATACAATTCTCTTCAATCTCCTCAAAAGCCTCATGACACCCTGTTAATATTAGTTCATACTTATCTAGTCCTAATAGGAACAGAACAATATTTCCTAAATAAGGTTCCTAATATTACACTTTGTAAACTTAAAAAGACCTAAATAAAAGAGATTTTTTAAATAAAGAAAGTTAATAAATATCAAATATTACGCCAAATGGAATTCCTTGAAGAAATAGGATTCTCGATATGCTCCTGTATCAAACTTCTGATTAAAAAAACTCGTTCTCAAGTTTAGATATTCAGATTTTTTTTCACATAATGCTCTAAATAAACTACATTGAATCAGAAACTCCATAATCATATAGCAGCTCAATCTTATATGCATTCTGCCGGCATGTTTTATTACTTTGAATTATCTATTTGTGCAATTGTTCAAGTTCTCAAGAAAAAATTGCTTTATATGAAGATAAATCCCATTATGTCTCTTTCTTGCAATTCTGCTCGTCTTAGAGATTTGTCAGCATCGGTTTTATAATATAGTTTGATTTCTCCAGCAAGCTTATGCTTTTATCTCAACCAAATTGTCCCATCAAGCCGCCATTGATACTCTCTTAGGATGATGGCTTCATGAATAATGGTTCCGATACATAAAAACGACTTTCTTTGTAGAGGAACCCGTCATGAAATAAATATCCTTCTCAAACTCAAGTTTTGTATTAAGTCCACAATCACCAAAATCTGCATATTCTTGAAAAAACTTTTTAAACAACTCAAACCACAATCACCTTAAAAACGACTTTCTTTGTAGAGAAACCTGACCAAAAATAAAAGTCCTACGCAAACTCTAGTTTTGCATTAAGTCCACAATCACCAAACTTAGCATATTCTTAAAAAATCCTTTTAAACGACTCAAACCACAACCACCTTGAACTACATCACAGATAATAGTACCATTTGTCGGAAAAGCACATCCGTTATATTTTTCATGGGTATACATGTATTGGATAAAACATGGCATAAAATAACGTCACCGTATAAGGATTCATCATTTCAAGATCAGATTGATTATGGTTATCATGTTTCGTTTGCAATCTTGATGCAATTTTTCAGGAATAATATTTGCAAATTCCTCCAAATGACCATAAAATTGTAACAGGTTAATGACCTTGTCTTGATCATCAATTCTATAAGTGGAAATGTTTTGTAAATTTTTTCAACCACGTGAGCCAATTCGAACAGTTTATGAAGTTCATTTCTTCGCTTTCGCATTCACTTCTTATTTTTTTGGTTCCAAAGTAATCTTGATGTCATCTTTTATGAATGAATAGGTAATCTTGTAATCATCATCAAACGTCTTTTGAACAAATTGGGGGTTGTGTCTCAAACAAGATATGACTTACATCATTCCCCAAAGGAAATCATAACAAATCTATCAATTGAGCAAGAATCTAGGCATCGTTCAATTATGAGTACTTTATTTTCTTCACAAGACCATGTAAGCTCAAAGAGATGATCTATTTTCTTGATCTTTAAGTAATGCATGTTCTCCTGTACAGCATTAATCTCACAATTTTCATTTTAATGATAACGTTGCAAGTTATCCTCCAAACGATGTTTGATTATGGAAGATGCTACTTTGAAGCAACTTTCCGTTATCTTTTTTCCTTTTCGATATTGTTTTGTCGAATCACAGGAGGTTCTCCTTCATCGCTCTAAATAAGATCATCAAGACCTTTAACTCCATAATAATCATAATCGGTACTTTGAATTCTTCTTTCTCTTTTGAGACTCATGTTCCGCCGAATCACAAGAGTTTTTCCATGGTCGCTCTACCTAACCTCATCATCATCCGCATCTTCATAATAATCATAAATGGAAAATCTCTTTTTGCCGGCCTCGTACTCATCGGCCTCAAGCATATTGATCACCTTTCGATTAGGGCAATTAGTTTTATAGCGTCCATACCCTTGGTACTTGAAACATTTGGTAATTAGCTTTATAGTATCCATATTCTTGATACTTATAATATTGGCCAAGTTTGCTTCCGCCTGTGCCACCATCTTTTTCTGGTCTGATTAGAACTTCTTTCTTTATTGACGTCGGTTTTAAGTTTTCAAAACTTTTTGAATTGTTGTTGCCCGCTTACAAAGAATTATCACTCTCTCTTGTTAGGAAAATTGTAGTAATCATTATTTTAACATTCAATTGTCTCCCCATCTTAATAGCCAACTTACACATGCCCTTATAAGAGTCAAATTGTTGAGGGTCTACTGCATCACGAACCTCCTCTTGCTAACCACCCATGTAGCATGCAATCATTTGTTGTTTAGCAAGTTGGTTCCAAACCGGATCATCAAAAGATCAAACTCCTCTCTATATTCTTCCATCGAGCAATCTTGTCTCAAGTTATGCATTTTGAGATAGGTGCTTTTCTCAAAATCGTCATGTAGCAACTTCTCGTGTATCTTTTTTCATATGCTTATAATTATCGATCTTAGTTTCAGCTTGTGCTCGCGCGCTTTTCAAATTCTCCGACCAAATTTAAGCATGCTCCCTTTAATTTGATAGTTACGGTCTTCACTTTTCGGTCTTCAGGTATATCCTTGTATTCAAATATATGCTTGACAGTGTGCAATCAATCGATAAAGGCTTTCAGATTGATTTTTCTCAAAAACACCGAAACTTCCACCTTCATGTCTTAGCTACGAACGATCTCTCTTTCTCGAACTACCCGCATCCGACTCTCTCCGCAGAGCACGGTGATGGAAAGGGTTTCCACCTGCCGACTCAAGACTACCACCGTCTTGTCTCTGAAGAATCTTCTTGAAGTTTCCGGATTTGTCATTGGAGCTTGTCGATCTCATTGTCACATAAATCTCGTTCATATGGTGGGACAGTCGCTTGCCCACACCTACGATTGGCCATCGATCTTTCGCTGCTTCAGAACTTGATGCCGAACTCCGCTCTTATACCAATTAATGTGAGAACGATATGGGAATATCAATCACACTAACTCGATTGCTCGAGATCTAAAGCAACTCACAAGAAAAAACACAAATCACTCGCAAATAAATAAATAAGAGGTATGATTGCCTCCTCCAACTAAAAACATCAGCTTTTCAATAACAATAATGAACTCCAAAATATAATTGTTTAATCGCTTCAAAATCCTCAAGACACCCCTTTTTATAACAGTTTAAATTAATATAGTCCTAATAAGAATAGAACAATATTTTCTAAATAATCAACTTTCTAAACTAGAAAAACCTAAATAAAAAGAAATTTCTAAATAAGGAAGTTTTCTGAATATAAAATATTATGCCAAATAGAATTTCTAAATGAAATAGGATTCTCAGTATGATCCTGCATGTTCCTTATAAATCTGAAGAAATATATGTAACCAAGAATTTGTTGGGGTAACATTTTTTTCATAGATACTTGTTAATCTTAGATATATCTTCTAGTTTTATGCACATTTACGATAATTATTAATTGCAATCTTTATTTCCGTCATGACTATTTTCATATAGCACATTTCATTTATAGCTCATCCATCACTTATAACTTCTCAACCGACTTATTAGCATACGTAATATTAGCACCCGACTCCTTTGTAGTTATTTCTCCACCTGAACTAGGGTAACTCTTGGTAAAATAGAAAAGAAAACTTTTATCCCTTCAACTTGGTAAACACGAGAGAGATTACGGCTTTCTCAAAAAAAATATAAAGACAAGAAAAAGAAAAAGAAATGGATAATGAGTGTATATGCAACAAAGCCTGAAAACCGCAGAGAAGATGAAGAGTGTGTGATGAGGCCACATGTTCAATGCATGCATCCAACACAAAGGAATAGGAGCCTCTACACCTTATATAACTCAAAATAAAATTTCTAAAAGTTATCTTTTGCTCGACAAAAAGAATAATCAGATTCATCCTTTGGTTTTCCTTTTTTCTGAATGAAGTTTCTTTTTTCTGAATGAAGTTTCTTTTTACAATAGGTATTTTCTTCGCCGTGTTGGGATCGCTGCTGTTCTTGCCAGGATTCTATTACACGAGGATTGCGTACTATGCGTATAAAGGTTACAAGGGCTTCTCATTCTCCAACATCCCACCCGTCTGAAGGCAACTTCTTTTCTCATATGTACAGTGCATATCTTTGTTTTCATAGTGTAATCTGAATAACCGCACCCTGTAAATTAACTAGTAAGCTTTAGAAAGCAACATTTTACTGAAATTTGCTTGCAGCCAATGATGCTGTGTGGAATTGTCATGCACCCTTTCAAGCATATTTGCTGAAATACAAAACTGAATAAATTAATCTCTGCCAGGAATAAATTTTCAATATAGACGAAGCAATGTTTACTTGGACCGTTGGGATTTGTTTATAGCAATTTGATAGTTTACCTACATTGGTTCAATGTCAGTGTCCTTGTGATCGTATTGGGCAAAAAATTGTTTACTATTGAGAGGTTTGGGAGTGGAGAAAGCTTAATTATGCACTGGGTAAAGGGAATAGTCGGTCAAGTTTTTAGGAAGAAAATCTAATGATTTTAATACAAACAGATGTTACAGATCCTCTTCCTTACCTTTTTTGTGTTTCTTTTATTTGATGGATTTGTTTTGATGTTCCATCACTTTTGGAAATTGTGTTGTGCATCTGAAGTGTCGCAGTACATGTTCATAGGGGATAAAATGCTATGTAGTTGTGCTGCTTTGTGAATGTGAAGTGCCAGAATAATGCAGGAGTAAAATTTTTGGCATCCAGATTCGAAACACATGTTTCTATATCTGAAGGGAAGTGTCAGCAGTATATGTTTATAGGGGAGAAAATGCTATGAAGTTGTGTTGAAGCATTGGAATTATGTAGGAGTAAAAATTTAGGGCATCCAGACATGTGTATATATAACCTGCACAATTGTGGACTTAGGCCCTGTTTGGGAATGGAGTTAAGACATACACAAAGTTATCTACTCCAACATATCCGAACTATGTCATGTTTGTCCTTCATTTTGGAGTTTAGAGAGCTCCGGTTATCTACACTCCAAAGTTGAGATAGCCAAACCTTAGAGAACTCCAATTCAACCTAGGTTTTAGAAACTCCAAAAAGTGTGGAGAACCAATTTTCGAGTTTAGATAACTCCATAACAACATTTTGGAGTTTGGAGACCTCTAAAGCCAACACTCATCATAGTTATGTTTTTAAAATGGAGGTAGGGCTTTGCAAGCTACAGTTCGAATAAACTCCAGGTTTCCTAACTCCATACCCAAACAGGGCCTTAACCATTTGAGCGTGTCTATGCACATCAAAACCAAAATAGTAAGTAAGCTGGGACATCTACAGATTTATGAACTGGACTTTTTCTTTCTTTCTTCTTGGTATCGTCCTTTATTATATAGAGGTATGTTCTTCAACCTATAGGGGTTTCACTAACCTTTTGTGTATATAGTAGTTTCTTTCTTCTTTTCCGATTACCTTCGATCTACTGAGGAGTCATTATATCTCGCTCAATCGTTTCTATCTTATTTTCCATTTGTTAATTCATTGGTGATATGGACCCCTTTGATATTGCTGGCCATATGTGTGAAGAGAAGATGTTTTGCCACACCAAGTTCAATAAGATACCAACTAAATATGGTGTTCTTTTGGTCTCCTAAACCACTCTGAGAAAGTTTGTGCAACCCCTATGCCTATTCCTCCACTCATTCAGCATCTTGAGGGAGTTGTTTTGTAAAACCCGGTGCTGACTCCTTCCCTGCTTGGGTTCTCCTGCCTTTTTCTCTTGTATTTCAAAGCAACAGTATTGAATAATCGCGATAACGGACAGTGTAGATCAATGTAAACCTAAACTAAACAATCTGTTACATTCAGTGTTCTTTTTAATCAGAATGCTCCCATGGCTCACACATACATCTAGAGAAAAACACATGCCTATAGGAAAAGTAATCATCTGACTGTTATAGAGCAAGGTATTGAAGCAAAAGGTATCAAGGCTTCTACCATCATAACGGGCCAGCTATGGAGAGCAAGGCTCTATGACAAGTTGATATTATTATATAGCTTATTGTCAACACATCCCCATTAATTAAAATTGATGCCGCATTCTTTGACAAGGAAAGAAAGGGAAGAAGGGCATGCCGTAATTCCTACTGGTCTATTTCGACTCCATTATCAGCATGTAGTTTTAAGCTATGATGAGTACTGTGTTTCTCTTTAAGACAGGAGGAGGAGAAGATATATTTTTTGTAAGATCAACTCTGACAGATAAAGCCAGATAGCAAACGAGAAACACATTACAGACTGCAAGAACTACATGCAGCCGAAGTTGTAAATAGTCACCTTTACCTTTAAAATCTTTACCCATTTGTGGAACTGCTGTAACCAAATAAATGCAATTGAATTATGTTACAAAACCATAAGAAAAATACACCCAACATTTCTTTAAGTAGATTCATGTTGCAGGTTGACTGTCTAATTTGGTTTGGTTATCAACAACCAAGGATTACATACATTTCAGAATACATGTAATCGAGGTTCTGTGTAGTTTATACCTTTCTTATGAACAGACAAATGATTATGAATGGATGTTTGCTACTTCCAAATTGGCACTTGCTTTAGCTGTTCCAATTTTCTTACCAAGGTTGGAGTACAATTTTCAGCTAAGTTGGATGATTTGTGTGTAATTCTAGGGGCTTGACTTCTGCAAATGGAAGCGAAACCTTGATACAGTATTGGGATTATTTTGTTTCAGTTTGATTGTAGTTTGTAGCAGTTTACTTATGTATTCTGATTGTTCTTAGAAATTAAGTGTCCTTAGTAGATGAAACAGAAACGATTTGGCAATTCGTATATAGGAGAAATGAAATATTACCTTCATTGATTCCTGTCTGGAATCAATGAAAATTGCTCAGTGGCAGCGGGTGAATAAAAATAAAAGTGCTTTCTACACCTCCAGAGTTTACTCTGATATTTCTAGTGACGGAATAGCTAGCTTGTCTGGTATTTCTAGAGAACATTGGCCTTTTATTTACCTGGGAGCTCCAATTTATTCAGGAAGAAACAAAGCATTGCACTATGAGCAAATCATTGAAAAATTAGAAATAAACTTGAAAGGCTGGCAAAATAGTTTCCTGTCAAGTGCTGGAAGGCTCGTACTCATTAAGCATGCCCTCCTTTCAATGCCTCTGCATATAATGGCAGCTTGCAACCCTCCCAAAATTGTGCTTCATAAAGTTAATGCATTATTGGCTAGATTCTTTTGGAATGATCAGAATTCTAAGAAGCATTACTATTGGATTTCCTGGAAGAAAATCTGCATGCCTATTTCAGAGAGGGATTAAATGTTAGAAACTTGGAGGAAGTATCTTTGGCCTATACATTGAAAAAAACATGAAAATTTGAAAAAGGAAATTCTTTATGGGCAGATTTTATGAGGAAGAAATATATAAAGAATAACTCACTTTTTGCTCCACAAGCCTCATCTGCAATTTGGAGAAAAATTTATAAAGTGCTGGCAATAATTCAATGCAATTCAAAGTGGCAAATAAGATGTGGGAATATTGATTTTTGGGTTAGTACATGGCATGTTGATATTCCATTAAAATTCTATGCATCAGGGCCAATTAAGCCTTTAAAAATGAAGGAGATTCTCACAAATGGAGAATGAAAATTCATATGTACAGTATATTATTCCTTAATATTTGATCGATGATATTAAGTCAAGAAATTATGATACTGATTCCTCATCATATAACTTATATGGAAGTCACAGCCACAAAGTAATTTCACTCTCAAATCTGCTTGGAGCATATCCAGAAATGCTTATCCAGTAGCTATACACTCAATCTCTCTAATGCCCAAATTCCAATTAAGGTACTTATGTTTACTTGAAGGCTTCTCACAGATACACTGCCATTGGATTCTGCAATCCAGAGGCTAGGCTTTTCTCAATCCAGTAAATGCATTTGTTGTGTTCTCCCTCTAGAGAATTTGCATCATTTATTTTTTGATAGTGACTTGGCTAAAGCATTATGGTTTGAGGCTACGAACGCATTTCAATTTAGTGCCGAAAAGTTTGTTTGGGGCACTGCTATTGTGTTTTAATTTCTGGTATGATATCACTATTCTCAATAGCATATCAAAATGGATTCCACATTTGCTGCTTTGGAATATTTGGAAGCAAAGATGTGTAGTAAAAAATCAAGAGCATTCTACCTAGTTGAAGCAGTTTGGCAAAAAATTCTTTCTGAATTGAGGAGCCTGGCAATTATAAATAAAAATCATGCATTCTCTGTTGCAAATGTTATACTGGAATCTTTATCTCTACAAGATATTATGACTTCCACTCATAGAACAAAAGAAATTATAACAGCCAAATGGCTGCTACCCCCTCAGGAAAGCACAAATTAAATATCGATGGAGCACAATCAATTGAAACAAAAAATGCATCTGGTGGAGCTGTGCTCAGGGATTCTAAAGGTGAGATTGTTTTTATAACTAAATTTTACTATGCCAGATGTGACATTTTAGAAGCTGAAGCCAAAGCTATTCTGGACGGGCTGTTGCGATGCTATTACAAGAAAATATATAACATAGAAGTGGAAACTGATTCAAAGCTACTTATGGACTTTATCAAAGGCAATAACAGAGTTCCTTGGAAGATTAAATATCTTGTTAGAGCAATTGTTTGCATACTGAGTAAGATGAAAGCAGAAGTTAAGCATATATATAGAGAAAATAACAGTTTGGCAGACTATGCAATTAAAGATGGTTTAATATCACAATGCTCGAGTTCCTATTGTAATATGAAGCTTCCAAATTCTTTGAAAAATTTAGCCAAACTGAATTCGGAAGCTATTCCAAATCTCAGAATTATAAAAGCAAGAACAAGAGCATAAACTGGAAGATACAAAATAGCAGACTGAAGAAATGTTAGAGCTTGATGTTAAAAATGTTACCTTCGAAGCGTTTAAGGCATTTGGCTATTAATTTTGGGCTGCTGAAGTTTATTCATGAAAGTTGTGGAGATTGAGATTGAATATGTGAAGATCCTTTCTGCAATGAAATCTCATAAATAGAAAAGATTAGATCTGATTCTCTATGTTTAGTTGAAGTTGCAAAGCTCAGTGAAAATGGAATTTTTATTTTACATAGAGCTTACCTGGGAAGCTTGCAAAGAGAAAAGTATAAATTGAAAAGTTTATAAGAGGAGATCATGAATCTCAGAGAGATAATCACGAATATAAAGATCTGCGGTACTAAAGGCCGATGAAAAGCTTTAAAATGGGATCTTTCAACCACCTGACGCTGTACTTAGATGGAATAAAAAAAATTTGCCTGCCTGGAACTTGCTGGAGCAAAATTTTTGAAGAGGAGAATGATTTTCTTAAGAAATCGCTCAATTTTGAAGATTTTACAAAAAAGGAAGTGGATCTCTATGTGGAGATATTAGATCTGGAAAAAAAATTGGCAACCGGTTGCAAAACTTAACAAAAGATGTGATCTTTATACTCACTGAAGTTTACTATGATAGATCTCTTGCAAAAACTTTTTTGTCAAAATAATGGTAGAAAAAAGAGAATTTTTTCAAGTCCTGAAGTTTCGAGAGAAATGGAGAGAAGGAGAAAAGGAAACAGCGTTTGGGAACCCTAGATTCCTTTGTTGTATATATACTTTCTAAGGCCCAAGTACTTTTCAATTAAAAAAAACCTTCATTGATTCCTGTGTGCGGTGATCAAAGGCCTGATATTTATCCTTTATTAAGGAATGCCGATAGTATTGTATATTACAGATCATATATGTTTTTAATTCACAATTAGACCATGGGAGGCATATGTGTCTATAAGGGCTGAATTTATTAAAAGTTTATCTAATGGATTTAGATATTAATGAAATATTACAAATTCTTGAACCCTAACTGTAGCTTATGTAAAATTATGAGCTACAGACAGTTCCTATAAATTACTTTCTGGTAGATTTTATGAGATCTGTAGGTTGAATTTGGGTATATTGTATCATTTGCTTAACAAGGATTAGTTTTGGCAGAGGGAGAGTTAACTGCTGATTTGGGCTTAAAAATCGCCAAGTATTATTCTTAGCTGACCTCTACTTGTACCAGTGTTATCCTTTGCTGTTGAGATAAGTGCTCTACAGAAAAGTAGGCACTTTTGAGGAGCAATGCTCATTTATAATGGGAAGGATAAGCTTAAGGTTTTGTGACCACATGCCTTGGTTTTCACATGAACCTGATAGTATTAGTGTTGTATGAAATGGGAAGACACTTGTAGGCATTGATACATGATTGAACTATTCTGGCATCAAAAACTTATAGGTTAATTTGATCTGTCCTTCCAAACTGCAAAAACTCTATCTATGGTATATATAAATAGATAAAGTGTCACTAATAGCATTGAGGTGCGTGCATCAGATTATGATTTGTTATTCTAAAAAACAAGAGGGAAATAAAATTAGAAGGCGCGGAATGCCGCGGAATGCTATACAGTGCCATCGTAGAAATATTCCTACAATGAAGGATCGGCCCTGACTATGTAGATGTCATGTCCTAAACTGTAGACACACAAATCTTCTTGTAGTTTGGATACTCTTTGCTCATTCATCTAGCATTATGAAAGGTTGTATGGTCCGAAATCCGTTAATCTTGCATTCATTCGATGCAGTGACAAAAGTTATCTAAATTATATGAAGATTGTCATATAGGTATTTAAGGACATGACGAGCAAGATGGCTGGTGCCTATCGTCCAGAAAATTGATGGATAGTTGACTTTTATAGCTGCCTATGCAGAAAATATCCTATGGCTTCATTTTATCATATAATAGACATCTGCCATGTGTGCCTTTGGAAATACTAGTTATTTTCTCCTTTGGCCTCTCCTGTTTGTTCTTTGAGCCTGGGAATTGAATTGCATCTGAGGTCATGGGGACAAGGAAATGAGACAACAAGATGAGAATGGAAAGTAGAAAGAAGGTGGAGTTTGTGCAGGGAATGCACCCACATGTGCAGGCTTTTAATAAGGGGGTAGGCTGCTAACAACACTCATTTTTTAAACTGAAAATCCCTAAGCTGATCCATTTTTGTTTGTTCCTTCCCCTTACAGCAGCAAGCAGCAGCAGCAAAGGTCCCAGCTATTTAGTGCTGCTCCCAAATCATAAATACCACCTCCATAATGGGATTTTGGTCCTTTCCGGTTGTCGTAAAACTTCTTTCGTTGATGCAATTACTGTTAGATAAAAATACAGAAAACAAATGCGTTCTTTTACAGGTTAAGCCCTCTTTTTTACCCTGGTAAAAGAAATGCGCTTCTTAAAAATCTATAGGTGTGTTATGTGGTGGAATGTGAATTGGTATGGTGGTTGCACAAAATGCCATGGATCATGGTACTTTCCATGATCAAAAGTGAGTATTGTTCTTGTTTAATTTTGTTCAGAGCCTTGCATTTGGTTCCACATGAGTGGTGACAAAATTGTCTAGTATATGTTTGATGATAGGAAACTGAAAGAGACCTTTTTTAAGGATTTTACCAACAGTGTCTATTCCAATCCTATATACATAATGTAAAGGTATAGAGAGGTGGCAGAATTTTCAAAATGCCAATTTTGCCCTCATAAATTTTGGTATTTCCACTTTCTACTGCCGTCTGTTCCATCTCCTTTTCAAAATGTCAATTTTGCTCTCACAAATTTTGGTATTTTCACTTCCTATTGCCACATGTCCCATCTTCTATTGGTGCACGTGTCCACCTCCTGCTCTATTTAAGATGGAGCACTTCATCCCCATTCTCTACTCAAAAGAGAAAAACCAAAAATAAAAAAAAGTTGAGAGAGTGGAGAGAGAAAGACCTTTAAAACTCTACCGATCTTCTTTTCCTATTTTGCATTCAGGGTTGAAGGACGAGAATGGCAATATTTGTGCTGTGTGTTTTGAAGAAATTGAGATGGATGGCAACGGTGATTTAGTCGAACGAGTGCAATTGTGTTGTGATCATACATTCCACATGAAGTGTATTGTTTCTTGGTTGTTCAAGAAAAACTCATGCTCACTATGCCGATGTGAGAAGCCACGTCAAATAAGTAAAGATGTCGCTGTTAGTTTTTCTTTATTGATCGATCGTCTGTTGTTTCTGTTATTTTGACATGTAAAATTCGAAGAAGAATAAACAATGTTAACAAGTTCTGATTGTGTTTTATAATATTTTCAATTGGTTTAATATGGTTAATACGATGATGAGATGATACATTTTATGGATATATGGTATAAATCATTTAATTTTCTAACTCGGTCGTGTTTTTGCAATTAAATTTGGCAAATGACGGAAAAGAAGAAAAAAAATTGAGAAGATGCCAGCATGCAAGTGTAGAAAAAACTCAAATGAAAAAAAAACAATGAGATTGCCAATTGGTTTTAATGGGTACTTCTTTGTTAGGAACAACGGATTTATAATCATAATTCGTAACAAGCATAAGTAAGAATTATTAAACCGAAAAAGACAGTAGTCATGAAAAAAGAGAAAGAAATTACCATTTCCAAAAAGACTGTAAAAAAATAGGGACGTTATCAGATAGAAATAGGACAGAAATGATAAGTCGGGCGGAATAGATCTAAAGAAAAACTGCTAAAATTAGAAAACTGCTAAAAATAAAAGTTGTTAGAACGAAAAACTAATTATTTGATTGCGTCCCAAATTGATTCCCGATACTTCCTGTCGAATCTTAACTGATTCGGGTGCTAATTTCACTCCTAATTCGAAAGTCAAAGTTCGGAGCAAATCTTTGACCGCGATTTCGGGGCCTTAAATGATGGATTTTCGCGATTCCGGGAGACGTCAATGCATGCCTACGGCAATCCATTGACCCAGACGATTTTGCGAGATCTTCGATTTGGCTGGTGGAACGCACGAATCGGACAAGATTTGACAGTTTGCGATTCTCGGGTTGAACTAGACCCGACGTGTTTTGGATCGGTCGAGCAACTCCAAGTAGGCTAGGATTGCGTCAATAAGGCATAATACCAGCGCATATACTGAGAGGGTACAAAGGCCCACGTGCAAGTGTATGCGGTCGCAAAATAGTGACGTTAATATTAGTCATAATTTGACAGAAAAAGAAAAAGACATTAGTCATGACGGCCAGAAAAAAGACATTAGGCATGATTTGACAGAAAAGGACATTGGTCATGATGGACTGTAGAAAAATAATGACGTTGGCATTGGCTATCGTTTGACAGAAAAAGGACATTAGTCATGACGGGCTGTAGAAAAAAAATGACGTTAGCATTGGTCATGATTTGACAAAAAAATGACATTAGTCATATCCACCTCCTATTGCCACATGCCCCATCTCTTATTGGCACCTATCCCCACCTCTACTCTATTTAAACCAAGGCACTTCGTTTTCGATCCTTACAAAAGAGAGGGTAAGCCGGAAATATTTTGCATCTCTTAATGTCACAAAATCTTGACGTAGAACAGCCATTGCCTCTCTCAATGGTCAAAGAGTATAACAAACCGTCGTTGTTTCTCCTACTCCATGCAAAGCTGACGCCCATGTCGTCGGATGCCGACGGTGTTGATCCTTACGTTTGGACTCACGGGTACATTGAAGACTCCGCCCAAGTAATCATTCCCTCTCCCGTTGGCCTTCGTGATGGTAGAAAGTGTATTTTGGACGAAATGCCATCTTTTAAGCATCGCAAATATGTAGCCTCTAAATTACGTTCGCCCGAGAACTGTCGTAGCTTCGCCGGCTGGGTGGTGCATCGTAAATGCCCCATCCAAGATCAGCATCGCATGTATCTTGAAACGGAGATCAACAAATTCGTCCATGAAGCTGTGGAGGTAGCAAATGCTAAATTTCATATCAAGATATATGTTTATACTAGCGTTGATAGGACTGTGACAATTAAAAGATCACGTAAGCGAAAGAGACAAGAATTGAAGGACGGGATTGACGATATTGTTTGTGCGGTGTGCTTCGAAGAAATTGAGAAGAATAGCAGTGGTGATTTGTTCGAAGGAGTGCAGTTGTGTTGTGACCATGCATTCCATATGAATTGCATTGTTCCTTGGTTGTTTAACAATAACTCATGTCCGCTATGTCGATATGAGAACCCATCTAAAATAGATTAGGATGTTAATTTTAGTTTTTCTTTGTTGGTCAACCTTCTGTTATTTCTGTTATTTTGGCATGTAAGTTTCGAAGAAGGGATGAACAATATTCACAAGTTCTGATTGTGTTTTCAAATATTTTCAATGGTTTAATATATTTAATATGATGATCATATGATGTATTTGGATATATAGTATAAATTACTTAATTTTCTAACTCGGTCGTATTTTTGCAATCAATTTTGACAAAGGACAGAAAAGGACAAAAAATTGAGAAGGTGACAGCGTCTAGGTATAGAAAAACTCAAATAAAAAGGAATAATGATATCACCAATTGGTTTCAACGGATACTTCTTTGGTTAGAAAACATGCATGTTATAATCATAATTCGTAACAATAATAATTAAGTATTATTAAACAGAAAAACACATTAGTCATGATGCTCTTTTTTAATTGGTAAGTGGTGCAGCTCTGCTTTGGGATGCAGCGCTTCTAAACAGATTTAGGAGAAATTGAAAGAAAAGAAAGATGACAATGGCAATTTCACCAAACTAGGGTTTTATTTAATTAAAATTTGCCTCTTATAATTGCAAAATGTAAATCACAACTAATTTTCTAATAAAAGAAGAACTGCTAAAAATAAGGCATAAAACCAACTTCGGAATTTTCGGGTTGAACTAAACGTGATGTGCATCAATGAGGCATAATACTAGCACATAAATTGATAAAGGACAAAGGCTCGCGTGCATGTGCATCCAATTGAGTACGTATATGAGGAAAAACGTTATCAGGTACAGGCAGGACAGAAAATGGACATTGGTCACGATGGAAGAAAAATAGTGTTAACGATACGAAAATAGTGAACTTAACATTAGTGTTGATTTGACAGAAAAAAACATTGGTCACGATAGACTGTAGAAAATAGTGACGTTAACATTGATAGTGATTTGACATAAAAAGGTAACGACAGAAGAAGGACATTAGTAATGACGGACTGTAGAAAAATAGTGACCTGAATATTGGTAGTGATTTGACAGAAAAAGAACAGTAGTCATGACGGACTGTAGAATAACAGTGACGTTAACGTTATTCATGATTTGACAGAAAAAGGACAGTAGTCATGAAAGACTGCAGAACAACAGTGGCGTTAACCTTATTCATGATTTGACAGAAAAAGGACATCAGTCATGAAGGACTGCAGAACAACAGTGACGTTAGTATTATTCATGATTTGACAGGAAAAGGACATCAGTCATGATAGACTGTAGAAAAATAGTGCTAATGACAGAAAAAGGACAATAGTCATGACGGACTGTAGAAAAATAGTCACCTGAACATTGATAATGATTTGACAGAAAAAGGACATCAGTCATGATCGACTGTAGAAAAATAGTGCCGATGACAGAAAAAGGACATTAGTCATGATGGACTGTAGAAAAATAGTGACGTTGACATTTGACATGATTTGATAGAAAAAGTACATTAGTCATGATGGACTGTAGACGACAGAAAAAGGACAATAGTCATGACGGATTGTAGAAAAATAGTTCCTGAACATTGGTAACAATTTGACAAAAAAGGACATTAGTCATGACGGGCTGTAGAAGAACAGTAACGTCAACATTATTCATGATTTGACAGAAAAAGTACATTAGTCATGATGGACTGTAGCAAAATAGTGTTGACGACAGAAAAAGGACAATAGTCATGACGGAGTGTAGAAAAATAGTAATCTGAACATTGGTAACGATTTGACAGAAAAATGACATTAGTCATGACGGACTGTAGAACAACAGTAACGTTAACGTTATTCATGATTTGACAGGAAAGAGACATCAGCCATAACGGACTGCAGAATAACAGTGATGTCAACGTTATTCATGATTTGACAGCAAAAGGACATCAGTCATGACGGACTGCAGATCAACAGTGGCGTTAATATTGGCCGTGATTTGACATGACAGAAAATGATTTACAGAAAAAGAAATCAGTCACGATCGACTGTAGAAAAATAGTGCTGATGTAATGAAGAAGAGAGACACGTTACCAGATGTAAAAGGACGGTAGAAAAATAAAAAACGTTAGTAGTGATGAGACATAGTAAATAAAATAAATTCATATGATAAAACCAAAATATTTTATCAGAAATTTAAAAAAATAAAAATGATTGAATTTGTTTTTCTCTCCACCTCCTATTGACGTCATGCCTCGTCATCTCTTTCCCCTATTTAATCCAGCGTTTCTCATTTTCTTTCTCACCTGAAGAAAAAGGGAAAATATTGAAAAAAGAGAAAATAGAGAAAGAGAGAGATCCCATTCTTACCAAATTCTGGATTTTCCAACACTTTTGAAACTTAAATCCTTGGCTTGGATCGTTTCAAAGCACTATATTTTCAGTAAGTATTTTTATGTCTTTCTTTGTTTTCTTCTTCAACATATATGATCATCAATCAGGATGGTTTGCTCTAAACTTTTTTTTCGATAACTAAACTTTTCTTTTTCAACGTATTATATTTCATTCTTCATTTAGTATTTTTTTAACTGATGGGAATATTTTTAAAAGTTGTCATTATTAATGCAATACTTGACTTGAATTGATATTTTTTTCCATTTGCAGGAAAGCATTCGTTTGATTTGGTCAACAACAAAATTGGAGTAAAAACTAAGGTAACAAAAAATCTATTTTTCGAAAAATTCAATATTTAAGATTTTTATTTATTTATGCTTATATGTAGAAGTAAATTATTTGTTCTCTAAATTTAAATTCCTATTGGTATCTGTACAGTTTTCCATTTAAATTATTAATAAATGATATGACATATTTATTATTGTTAGTTAATCATTTATGTTGATCTCTATAATTGTTTCTATTGTGATATTATCTTTTGTCTTTTATTTAGCTATGCATGGGAATAAATCAAAACACACTCACAAACCGTTATCAGAAGCACAAAAACAATGTGAACGTGAACGTGAAAGAATAAGATATCAAAAAAAACAGTCATCCAACACTAATACTAAAAATGATGAATTTTCTTTCAGGTGAAAGCGAGAGGCATTTGATTTTGGTATCCCGCACTTTAAAAGACCATTAGAACAAATTCCTAATTTTTCTACCAATGTTGAATGCAACACATCTTTGATGGAAGATGATACCGTTTTGTATCATTCTACGGAAGTGGGCTTTTTGAATGATCATCGTATAGTTAATAAAGATATTCATCAAGATTTGTCATGCAGTCAAAAAAACGATAATGATAGTAAGAGCACACTTCATTCTCATTATATATTCTTATAAAACACAAAGTTTTATCTAATTTTACTTGAATGTTTGATATTAATTATATTTAAAGAACATATTACTCAAAAAACTTAAATTTTTTTAATTTTTTTGATTTACAAATATTTTACATGTTTTAAAAGATATAAGATTATTTTAAATAAAACCCTCTATAAATATAATAATATAATATATTACATTTTCTTATTGCTGATTAAATTCTAATGTATGTATGTCTTATAATGATACATGATAAGAAAGTTTTAACGATAATTATTTAACAGATTGGAGTAGTCGTTTCCATTATTTGGGATCTCCTACTGAAAAATGTTCTAGATGTGATGCAATTGTATGGAAAGAAAAAAGGGTTAGAACTAATGATAAGAAAAAAATAAATTATTCACTTTGTTGTAAGAGTGGAAAAGTTTCTCTGCCTCTTCTTGAGAAGACACCTGAAATGCTGGACTCTTTATTGAACTATCAAAATGTTTCTGAACAAGCTAAACAATTTCGGAAAAAAATTCGTTCGTTCAACTCTATGTTTGCTTTTACATCTATTGGTGCAAAGATAGATTATCAAATTTTGAAAGGAAGGGGGCCATATACATTTCGAATTCATGGACAAAACTATCATAGAATAGATTCATTGCTACCGGCTATCGGAAGTCGACCTAAATATGCACAGCTTTATATATATGATACCGAGCATGAAATCGAAAATCGAATTGCATCTATTGAAGATAATTGTAATGCTACGGAATATGATTCAGAAACTGTGAAAAGTTTAAAGGAAATGTTGGATAAATACAACAAATATGTTAAGAAATTTCGATGCGTACGTGATTGGTATAAGAACAATAAGGATAAAGAGTTTAGTTTGCGCATTCTTGAGGATAGAAATCATAAGGGTCAACAATATAATAAACTAAATTCAACAGAAATAGCTGCTCTGATGATTGATGATGAATTTTTTCCTTCATCTACTCGAGATGTTATTGTCAACGATCGAAAAAAAGGATATCAAAGAATTAGTGAGATTCATCCAGCATACATGCCATTGCAATATCCCTTATTATTCCCATATGGAGAAGATAGTCGGCATAATTATATTGAAGGTAACAATACGAAAGGAATAAAGTTTCAATGAAGGACTTTTACGCATTTAGGTTACAACAGCGTTGTCATAAAGAAACAACGTTGTTGAGAGGTGGAAAATTATTACAGCAATATATAGTTGATGCTTATGCGTCTGTTGAAGGGAATCGTCTTGGATGGATTCGTAATAATCAAAAAACTTTACGATGTGAGTTATATCAAGGCTTGCAGGACGCTGTTGACGATGATGATAATGATGCTCACATAATTAGTAAAAAAATCATTTTGCCTTCATCCTTTACTGGAGGTCCACGATACATGATTCAAAACTATCAAGATGCTATGGCAATTTGTGCATGGGCCGGGCCTCCGGATTTATTCATTACTTTTACATGCAATCCTAATTGGAAAGAAATAAATGATTTTTTATTGATTGCTGGTGGTCAAAGTGCATCTGATAGGCCTGATATTGTTGCCAGAGTTTTTCACTTAAAACTTATGCAGCTTCTTGATGATTTGATTAAACATAAATATTTTGGACGAGTAATTTCTGGTAGGTTATTGTCATTATTTGTTGATATATGTTTCGTATATTGTTATATGTTTCTATTTAAAAGTTTAATTTTTCCATTTGTAGATCTATCTGTGGTAGAATTTCAAAAACGAGGATTACCACATTCTCATATCCTTACTACATTGGAAAGTTCAAAAAAAATAAAACTCGCAAAGGATATTGATAATTTAATTAGAGCTGAGCTTCCTGACATTAAAATGGAACCTTTACTTCATGATTTGGTAGTTACCCATATGATTCATGGACCATGTGGTACACATAATCCAAAATGTGTTTGCATGAAAAATAATAAATGCTCAAAAAAATTCCTTAAAATATTCAATGACCATACTATTATTGATGAAAAGGGATATGCAATTTACCGGAGACGCAAATCAAGATCCTACACGGTAGATGGAAAGGACATTGACAACAGTTGGGTTGTGCCTTATAATGCAAATCTGCTACTGAAATATCAATCACATATTAATGTTGAAATATGCAATCATAGACGAGCAATAAAATATTTATTTAAATATGTGAATAAAGGATCTGATTTTGCAACAGCTATCATGCATCAAAATGTGGTCGAAAGATATGACGAGGTCAAATTATATTTAGATTCTAGATATATTGCAGCATCTGAAGCTTCATGGAGGCTTTTTGAATTTAAAATAAATAAACGTCATCCTGCCGTTGAATGGTTGCAGTATCATCTTTTTGGTGAACAAATGGTTTTGTTTAGAGAAGATGGGACCGTTCAAGAAATAATGGAGTCTAAGCGAGCTAATAAAACAATGTTAACTGAATGGTTTACCATGAATCTTAAATTTCCTCATGCAAGAAACTATACTTATGTTGAGTTTCCAAATCATTTTGTTTGGAACAAAAAAAACTTATGTTGGAAGTAACGAAAAATAAGGAAAGCGATAGGTAGATTATCTTATGCACATCCTGCCGCTGGTGAAAGATATTATTTCAGGATATTGTTGACACTAGTGAAAGGAAGGATTAATTTTATTGATATGAGAACAATTGATGGTGTTGAATATGAAACTTATAAGGCAGCATGTATAGCACTTGGACTTCTTGATGATGATAATGAATGGAACTTAGCACTCCAAGAAGCGTCTAAGTGGGCTACGGCTAATCAACTTCGTCGCATGTTTTGCACGATATTACTTTTTAACGAAGTTATGAATCCTCGAGAACTATGGGATTTACATTGGGAGGCCATGAGTGATGATTATGAAAAACGTTTGGAAAATTTGCATCCTGATTTAAAAATTGTACTCGGTAACGAACAATTAAGAAATTTTGCGCTTCATGAAATTTTGCGCTTCATGATATAGATGTGATTTTGTCATATAATAATAAAAGCTTGAGAGATTTTCCATTTATGCCGATACCCTCTCCTAGCAATTTAAACAAGAACAATAGATTGATATTTGAGGAGCTAAATTATGATACTTTTGAGTTGTCGAAAAAATCTATTGAATTGGAATGTGGTTTAAATGATGAACAAAGAAAAATCTTTGATGCGGTTATAAATTCGTGCGAAAAAAATATTGGAAGGCTATTTTTTGTGTATGGAGGTGGTGGAACTGGCAAAACATACTTATGGAATGCAATTTTAGCGAAGTTGCGTAGTAAGAAACAAATCGTTCTTGCAGTTGCATCTTCTGGCATTGCTTCTTTGTTACTACCGGGAGGACGTACAGCACATTCAAGATTCAAAATTCCTATCGATCTTCATGAGTTTTCATCTTGCGCAATATCTCGCCAATCTAATCTTTCTTCTCTAATCAAAGAAACAACACTGATTATTTGGGATGAAGCTCCGATGATAAATCGCTTTGCATTTGAAGCCGTAGATTGAACTTTCAAAGATATTCTATCTAATATTAATCCACAACTTGAGAATAAACCATTTGGTGGAAAGACTGTTGTTCTTGGTGGTGATTTTCGACAGATTTTACCAGTCGTCCGTAAAGGTAGGAGACAACAAATTGTGTCCGCTATATTACATAAATCATATCTATGGGATCAATGTGAGCTGTTTATACTGACAAAAAATATGCGTGTTCATACGAATACGAGGTCAGAAGAAGACAGCGAAAATTTTGCAAAATGGCTAATCGATATTGGTAATGGTGATGTTAAAGGAATTCAAATGGGCAACGATTGTGATGATAATTGGATAGAGATTCCGGATTCGATGTTATCTAATCACAGACTTGGTATTAGTGGATTAATAAATAAAATATATACAGATTTAAATGATAATTATCAAAATCCGCGGTATTTGGAATCAAGAGCAATACTTGCATGTAGAAATGAAGAAGTTGATGAAATTAATAGAAAAGTCATATCTCAAATTAGTGAAGAAAGTCGGATTTACTTGAGTGCAGACACGAAGGTTTCTGTTGCTGATGATTCTGCTTGCAATGATTTTTTACATACAATGGAATTTTTTAATTCGTTGATATGCTCTAGATTGCCTCCTCATTCGCTTGAGCTTAAAGTAAATACACCGATTATGCTACTTCGTAATTTAGATCAAAGTATTGGTTTATGTAATGGCACACGTCTTATCATTAAACAGTTAGGTGAAAGAGTCATAAAAGCAGAAATCATGACTGGTACAAATATTGGAAAATGTGTGGCAATCCCAAGAATAATTATGTCAAGTGATAATGAAGATCTTCCTTTCGTTCTTAAACGGCGTCAATTTCCCGCTCGTGTTGCTTATGCTATGACTATAAACAAAAGTCAAGGACAAACCTTGGGAAAAGTTGGACTATATCTACGTACACCAGTTTTTTGTCATGGGCAATTGTATGTTGCATTCTCAAGAGCTAGATCCGCTTCATCCTTAAAAGTTTTTCTAGAAGACCAAATTGACATTCCAAAAAATTGTACACAAAATGTTGTTTATAAAGAAGTTCTACAGAGCGTTCTCACAAAGGTAAAGATACATAAGAACTATATACACAACAAATGAAATCGAGTATTAATCCCAATATTGGAAAGTATCGCTTTGATTTAAATATACTTTTACAATAAATTTATTTTTAAATCAGAGTGTTGTTTTCCAATATTGAATTAATACTCGATTTCATTTATTATATATATGTAGTTCTTACATTAAATTTTATATAATATATGCATTCACTTGATCTATTTATTTTTGTCAGATTTTTTTATATCGTGATGTTTATTGTTATTGATTTTTTTTTCTATTTTCTGTGTAGGATGGAAAAGAATAATTCAAATGATTGTGATGGAAATATATTCTTAAATGAAGAGTCTGTTCTTTTTGAAAATTTTGAAGATGAGGTCAATTATCAATACAGTAGTAATGAAGGTGGAGATGACAGTGATGGTGTTAATCTTACCATTGGGGAAATAAAAAATAAATGTATCAATGATAAGAAATCTCGGAAAAGAGAGCATGATGTTTTAAAAGGAGAGAAAACATTGAATAAACGTGGGAAAAAAATTAAACCGGTTCATAAGTCAAAAAAAGGTATGAGCTCCTACAATATTATTTCAAATTTTATATTTTATTATATTTGAATTTTAATAAATTACTTATATTTTATTGTGCATGTCAGTTTCAGATTTGGAGGATCATGACGACTGTGATATTGGTAATATTCAAGCTCATTGTGCAGGTGAAAACAAAGGAAAATTTGCAAGTAAGAGAGCAAAAGGATCATGGAGACAAAGTGAAAGTAGTAAAAAAGAAATTGCTCCTGTGACTCCTTTAAAGAAGAATTATAAAAACGGTATGTGTATACCGATTATTTGTTTTATTTATTGTAAAAACAACTTCGTTCTAATTTTACTACGTATTTTCTTATACTAAAAGACGAAGAAACCAGTAGCCAACATGAAAGCAAAAGAAAGAAAGAGAAGAATCTATCGACTTTGATTTCTGACGAATCTTATCCAGAAAGTAAGAAGAAAATGCTACCTACACCTTTAGAGATCACCGCTTTTGAAAAAATTGTAGAACGAGGTAAATTGTATAATATTAAGGTACGTATCACGTGATTGTGGTATGGTCGATTGTATGCAAAGTCATCAAACTCGCTTACATTTGTGGCTAGAGACGAACAAGTGAGTTGTTGTTTACAACAGCAGTTATCTTTTCAACGTAAAATTTATTATTTAAATATTAATTTTACGGCTTTTTGCAGGGCGCTGAACGGGAGGTGTTAGTTGATGATCTATATGCTGACAAATGGAAAAACATAATATTCGTTGATAAAGTATACATGATAAAAAAATGTTGTGACTTTGATAACTGGTAAATCTATTAAAGTTTTGGAAAACGGATGGCAATTATCATTGACAAGACAATCAGAGGTTGATGAAGTTTCTGTGAAAGAAATATCGGCTGGCCGTACTTACCATTTTAAAAAGTTGTGCAAAATACGCGATCTTGCGCGTAAGCCTGAATGTGTTTATGGTAAGATAATGTGTACTCATAACCGTTGAGCTTTTTAATTTTTACTATAAGTCATTACAACATTTATATATTCATGACCTTTTATATTCATTATGTGAATTGCAGATATAGTAGGATATGTCGTTGATGTGAGCCATGAACGTATTATCTCTTTAAAGTCTGGAGGTACAAGTAAATTAGTTGAAGTATCACTCATTGATGATGGTGGTTACGAGAAACCGATCACTTTAACGATCTGGGAGAATTTTCTGACAAAGCACATGGGTATTTTTGGGGAAGGATACACTGATAGTTTCTTAATTGCACCGATAGGTGTGCGTGCAAAAGAATTCAGAGGTAAATTTTTTACTTGCACCCATATAATTTTTGTTATTTTAAAAATAAAATTAAAATTTAGTGGTTATCAATAGTTATTAAGTTTTTACAAGTGTAGCACTATTAATATGGTAAATGATACAATTATTGGAAGTTACATGTTAGAAACAACAGGCTTTACGAAAATGAGATTTAAAGCCGATGGTATCCCCGAAGCAGAACGGCTGATGAGATGGTAGTATATCATATATTTATTATATTTCGAGTATATATTTTTACATTTGTTAAAGGCAATGTTGATAAGAGTGTCATGCTTTTAGGGTTCGATTTGATCTGCTAACAAAGCAAATTGGGTATTCGAGACAACTAGGAAGCAGCAGCAATAATGCAAATCAGATGGTAGAAACGTGTACCATTGAACATCTAATCAATGAAACAAGAATTTGTCCTCCACCTAATACGGTATGAAATGATAATTTATATATAATATATATGATATATAATTTAATATTAACATGTATTTAGCATATAATCTAAAGTAAGTTATATTTTTATATTTTTGTTTTATTAAAAGGGTTTGTTTATCTCTATTTTTCTATATAGGTTCTGGATTTTATGGTTAATGCCACAATTATTTACATCTTTCCCGATGAACCATGCTATGATGTATGTTCTCAATGCAAGCGAAGTGTAAAGGTTCAGCCTGGGCAAAATTATACTTGCATTTATTCGGATTACGGGCATATGGGGTCGGATTCTAGGAAAAGGTATTTTTTAAAGTAAACCTTATAGGTTGCTAAATAAAATTAATACATATTATTTGATCAATATATACATATTGTAGGTACCGAATTAAAGCAAGAATTGAGGACAAAACTGATGAAACAAATATTGTAGCTTTTGATCAGCATGCTCAGACACTTCTCCATTATCCATTGGATGATATGATGCAACTTTATTCATCGGTATGACATAGATTGTTAAAATAATTTCAAATGCAACATAATAATTAATGTATATCTAACAATTTTTTTTCGTTGATGCAGAGTAAAGATTCGTATGACTATGAGAAACATCTTGATAAGTGTGCATCTATTGCATATAAGATAAAGATAAGAGTGACTAATAATAATCATAAATTTATCCAAAGTGGAGGATTTACTGTCAATAGTCTGGAAAGGGTTGTCCGTCAATTTTATAAAGCCCCAGCTTTGGAGCCAACTGGAGAAGATGATGGTGAAGATTAGTACTAAGATTAGGATATTTATATAATGATGTTTAATTAAGTATTATTGCTTCCGGTATTTCAGTATGATATTGTATAATTATGTGTGGAGTTGTGGTTATTATAAGGGTGTTTATGAGAATCTTTTGTCATCAATCACATTTAACAGCTGTTGCATTATTATAAGCTTAGAAAGTTCCAATGGTATTGTTCAGGCCATAATATTGCATTTTTCATTCCCCTATTCTTATCCGTTTTATAAATAAACAGGTACTCTTGACGCATGTTTATTACATATTACAGGATACAGGCTCTTGGAGCGAATACAGTGAAAAAGACGAAAATTGATACAAAAAAGGGACTTTTGACCAACAAGTAGACGGATCCTAGTCAAGCCTACAACGAAGAACAGTTCACAATGAACAAGGCAACGCATGGTCCGAAATGTCAAGGGAAACAGTCAAAAGATCATTACAAATTTTCACTGAAGATCTGGAGAAGACTCAGAAGTCAAATTGAGAAAAGAAGTGGAAAAATAGAAAGCCCAAGAATCCAAGAAGAAAGCACAGAAGTTTCATTACCCAACTCCCTTTTTTGGCCGCGGAACCGCGGCCAAACTTAGGCTGGCGCCGCGGTTCCGCGGCCATTCAGAGCCCGTGTCGGTGGAATTCTTCTGTGTCGGTGCGTCGGTGCGGGTGTTGGGATTTTCCGTGGGCAAATCTGTAATTGCGCATATGCGAGAGTCTGTAACCCTAGTTTTCATGTTTTCCTATAAATTGTAATCACAGATCTGTAAAACTCATGCCTCTTTTCAATCAATAAAATTCAGAATTGCTGGGAGTTTATTCAGATCTGTTCTATATTGCTTGGAGGGAGCCATCGAACTAGTAAGTTAATTTTAATACTTTATTTTAATTCTTTTAATCAGTATGTCTTTTCATCCCCTAATGAGCGAGTAATCTCCTCGCTTGTTAGGGTTAGCCTTAGGGAAAGGTTTGAGAGATGAGATCTCTCACCCCTTTCATGCCATTCACACCTAAGAGTTAGAACTCCATGCATGCACGCACAACCGCTCCCTACGGCATCCTACCCCTCGAGGTAATGATGAACCGTAGTATAAAGGGCCGGTTGCGCGTGTTTTCAATGGGGGTTAGGGTAATTATCGATAAAGGAAGGATAAGAATCTAGAGGAAGAAACATCCTCCCAAAAGATTCGGATCCACTTTATTGATAATTACACCAACATCTAATAGATTAAAAATAGGGCAATGAAAGCGGTGAGGAAACGTTTAATCTCCAAACTTCCCCTAAACCTAACCCTAGCAAGACTTTAATTTAGATTAATTTAGTTTAGTGATAGATCTAGTATTTTAGATTAAATCAATCCAAACAACATTTGGAATCAACTCGTAAAGACACAATAAGAAATCTACCTATCTCTGTGGATCGACCCGTATTCACCGGCTAGCTGCAAAGCGACGCCGTTTCTGATTGCGGTAAATACAAGTATTTTCATACAAATCAAATGGCGCCGTTGCCGGGGATGGCGTAAAATTTCTTTCTGTGTAATTTCGGGTTGATATAAATTTTAAAAAATTATAAAAATCTGAAAAGAAAAAAAAATTATCAATTTTGATCTGTTTGAAGGGTTTATGGTTTGAATCTTGCAGGAACAGTGAAGAATCGCGGATCTGGAAATTCACAGAGGGCAAAAGAAAATAAATCATATCAGAACAGAGGGGAAAGATCACAACAGAGCCGCATAAATTTTTTGAGCCACTGTTCTCCTCATCCCGCCGCGTTTCCGCCGCAAAGGTGGGCCCCAGACCGCGGTTCCGCCGCGCCTTGGCCACGTCAGCGCATCAATTTTATGTGGTTCGATCTCTCCTTCCCCCCTCTGCAACCTACAATATATCCACTGTGAAAATTTTCTGCAGGAATTCTTTGCGCTAAAAATTCTTTCTCCCCCTTCTAAATAACAGATTTTCTGCAGGTTTCTTTGCGCCGCGCTAAAAATTGATTGCAAGTGAATTTTATTGTTTTGCATAATTTAATCGGACTCTAAGGGGCTAATTGACCAAACTCAGATTGGGTGGGGATTTCATCACCCTTCCCAGGACCCCAGAAAACACCTAACGCATTTGCATTGACCACAATTAATAAAAAAATATTAGACTCAGACCTAAGGACATCGAGCTCAATAGGAAAAGGACCAGTATAGACATCGACCGTTTATCCTAACTGATTTTGCGGTGTCTAGGCTAGTGGTTTTTAATTAGGCCCACTACTGTGGTTCCTTCCCACTTACCTGGCTGTACTTGTCGGTGAAGAGGCGGTTTGAGGTCCTATTTCTAGCCCTAGTTAGGAGCTGTCTAGCAGACCTAGGTGACCCTAGATCTAGGCCTGAATGTGCATGTGTGGTTGATACATTTGTGTCACAAGTCTCTTTTCAAAACTTCTTTGCAAAACTCTCAAATAAAAAAAAAAGAGAAAAATCTTTTCAAAACTTGCAACTTGTCGCTAAAGAAATCTTGCAACTCACTTCCACCACTTTCCCTCACTGACGTTATCTTACCTCTACATTCTGTCTTTTTCTTTTTTCTGACTACACTACTCCTTTAGTGTATGTCACTTTGGACTAGGGATACTAACGCCCGATTAGTCCGTGTTTCGTTGGTACCGACCGACGAACCCTTCGACGAACCCTTCGTCGAAATTCCCTCCATTTCCTTACCTCCACCTTTAAATTCTTCTTTCGAAGGTATGTCGGGACACGACCCCAACGATACCTTACCAACGGGAATGATTCCACCTCCGTTAGGTGTGAATAACCCAATTCTTTCGCCTGTTGTAGCGCCCGCACGAATTGCGCTCCAGGATCTCTTCTACCCCGTCCGCACTTCTTTACCTACATGTCTTTCACCCCTACCGGCAAATGGGGACAACTTTGAAATAAAACCACATTTCATCAATATGCTGCCAAAATTTCATGGTTTGGAATCCGAAAATGCATATATCTTTATCAATAAATTCCAAAACGTTTGCGCTATGATGAAAACGACCCAATTAAGTGATGACGCTATAAGGCTAAGGGTCATTCCTTTCACCTTATATGACCTAGCCGAGAAGTGGCTATATAGTACCACATCACATTCTATTAGAAATTGGGACGAGTTTGTGAGAGCTTTTCTGAAAAAGTTCTATCCTCATCACAAAACTGCTAGAATCCGCAACGAGATTATACAATTTTCACAGCTTTCTTCCGAACCATTTTGGAAGTGCTTCGAGAGATTTAAAGACCTACTTGTTCAATGCCCTCATCATGGGATCGAAAGTTGGCAACTTTGCCAAACATTATACGAGGGATTGAACTCGGCAACGAAGCAGTTGCTAGAAACCATATTTCAAGGTCATTTTCTCTCCAAGTCTAGCGACGAAGCGTGGCAGTTTCTTGAGGATCTTAGTGAGCAAACAATTCAGTGGGAGAGTACCAAGACCACATCATCTTCTTCTATTGGTCAATCTAGGGCAGGCATACATCAAGTAGATATGTCGATTGCTATGAAGGCCGAGATGGCCGCACTTATGAAAAAGCTAGAAGCCATTGAGACCAAAATCTCATCGTCTTCTCCTGCCCCTGCTTTACCCACACGAACTGTTTGTGCTTGTTGTTCGGATCCATCGCATCTAACCGAAGAGTGTCCTAATAATGCATCTACTCAAGGACAGGATCAAGTCAATGCTGCATTTCAGAAACGACAAAGAAACGATCCGTACTCTTCGACATACAATCCGGGGTGGAGGAGTCACCCAAATTTCGCTTGGAACCAAAATCAACAAGTCCAAGGAAATAACAATTTTCAAAGACCTCCTCCTCCACAACAACAACAAGCACCTCCACAAACTCAAAACCAGCAACCTTTCCAACAACAACCTTATACAAATCAAATGAACAATTTGGTTCAACCAAATGATGATAAGGTTATCTCGCTAGAAAAAAGTCTAGATGCATTTCTCAAGCAATCTATTGAATCCGCAGCAAGATTTGAAAATTATGTTCAGTCTTTGATGAATAACAATGCTTCACACGACCAAAGTATCAAATCTATTGAGGCACAAATTGCACAATTAACTGCTGCGTTGAGCGAGAGAGAAAAGGGAAAGCTTCCGTCTCAACCAATGCCAAATCCCGGTCACACACAAAACGCATATCACAATCACAATGTAAATACGGTGACCACGTTGAGATCCGGAAAAGAGTTGCAAAATAATGTAGGTATTAGTGATGACATCCCCGCCGGTGGTTCTTCTTCTTCTTCTTCTTCTTTTTCTCCATCGTCATCTTCCCCTTCTTCATTTTCTTCACTTTCTTCTTCACCTTTTTCTTTAGAGCCTATTCTCCACCCTTCACACGGCTCTACTTCTCCTAGCTCGAACGGACCCATTTCTCACAACATGAACACATCTACACCGGGATCCGTTCCTACTCCACATTCTACTCCACAGACATTTGACTCAACGAGTTTTCAAAATGCTCCATTCCCAAACAGGTTGAGTCCTAATAAACCAACTGCACAAGTGGAGAAGATTGTGGAGATATTTAAGAAGGTTAGCATAAATTTACCTCTCTTGGATGCAATCCAACAAGTCCCTTCATACGCGAAAATCTTAAAGGGCTTATGCACCTCAAAGAGAAAGGCATGTCAAGTACCCAAGAAAGTGCTAGTGGCTAGTGCAGTGAGCAATGCTATTAACCACCCTCAAACCTTACCCCAAAAACGAAAGGACCCCGGCTGTCCTACGATTTCAATCACAATTGGGGATAAGAAAATTAATCGAGCGCTTTTAGATCTTGTGTCTAGTGTTAACCTGTTTCCCTACTCCGTGTTCGAACAATTAGGGGTTGGAGAGTTGAAACCCACTCGTTGTACTCTCCAAATGGCTGATCGATCAATCACCCATCCAAGGGGTGAGCTAGAGGATGTGTTGATCAAAGTTGGGGAGTTCATATTCCTCGTTGATTTTATTGTTATGGATACACAACCTGTTGCTAACTGTCATGCCCCGCTTCCCAAAATACGGAATACGAGGGGTAGACAAGGCCAGCCATGCTCCTACGGTCAAGGAAAAGTCCTACCGTAGTCACACTTCGGCTTCTAGTTTTTCATGGTAAACAGTAAATGATGCGCAGGTAATGAGAAATGCAGTAACTGAAAGAAACAATGTAGAGACTGACCTGAAGTGGAACAACGAATGTAACTCGGAATAGCAAGTCAAGAAGTCTGTGATGCACTGATCCAGGCTAAATTTTCTCCTCACACTGAGTATGCATACTCAGGTCGTCAGAGCGACACAATAGCAATATAATCTATATAAAATTTACTGACAGTTCTAACAGTGGTAATGGTTATGAATAACAGTAAATCAATGACAGTATGAATATGAATGTGCAGTAATCAATGCAGCGGAACAGTAAAGCAGTATAACGATATGTCACGTATGCCAACACGGTATATAAGGAATGTAAATGCCAGTATCCCTATCAGTCTCTAAGTCTCACTGTACAGGTCACTAAGCCTATCGTCAGTCCAAGTGTGAGAGTCAACCACTCGCGAGTGTCCTCCACCCAAGGGTAAAACCCAAGGGCAAGGGACCACGGGCCCAACATGTAACAAGAATATCACGGTGTATATATCACGTACCCTGTAAATCTTCATATAACTCCCTAAATATATAAGCCGGCATGGGACTCCCGAGATTCTGTTGAACTCACACTTAAACTACCCCACACCCCGTGGTCTACTACATCAAACGCTAACCATCACCCTAAATACTAATCGATCCGTGACAAGTCTGCGCGAGAACTGGAGGCAGGACCTCCATCAAGCACGTCCCGACTAATACTTAAGATAAATGGCAGTGTCGGATGCCTTATCTGTGACACCCGTGCAAGCGCTTCCATAAGTGTCCCATACCACTTATAGTCACACGTACACGCATCCCACAGACGTCGACAATGCAATAGAATAATAGGGTCACTGATTGTGTACAAGTACGTATCACTTTCACTTAATCACGGATACACGAACACTGACGTACTTGCCACAGTCATCACTAGAATCTAACACTGGGTAAATGCACGATATCACTAGGTTATCACTACAATGATATGGTTATGATATGATGCGTGAACAGTATATAAGCACGATTAAGGTGTCATAAAAAATAGTATTCTATCACTTGCACGATTTATCATGAAACGTACGTATATAATTTAGCAAAACGATAAACAGGTGGTAATTAGTATGTTCAGTTAGCTATCCATCTAATTTGGTTTCAAGCCAATTGGGTTCCAGGATCATTAATTATAACCACTTCATTTTAAGCGCTCGCAGCTGGAAATCCAATTTCAGAATCAGAAGTCCATTTCGTAACGCATTTTGATCCCAGTTGAGATCGGATTTTAGCGACGCTACAGTTGGATAAATTCTAGGGTTTTCAGTAAAGTTTTCAACGCAACAGACGGATCTTCAATCGCATCTGCACGTCGGAAGATATACAATGTTTAACACTAATATGTCGGTTCTGATTCTGTTGGGACTGTTATGCATCCCGATCTTTTAAATTACAGAATAAATATCAAACGGTAACGAAATAGAATGAAACTAATTGTGTTGTCTAGATAACAGCTTTACCTATAATAAACAGTGGAGTTACGCAACTTACGAGTTAAGGAAATCCTGTGGTACCACTTACGGAGCAGCAAGAAACAATTGAAGTCGCTCTGGACTGCAGTCCAGAGTCGCACTCCGATCCAATTTTCACCACGGTTTAAGTACGGGAATGTCTGGAAACTAGTACAGGGTTAAAGTTCGTCGAGTTGTCTTCGTTTTGAGCCCTCGAACGCACCATTCTAGTGTGTATATAAATTATGGTGAATTTAACGATTTTCAGGTACAATAAAGTTTCAGTTTTACGATTAAACTTGGGGGTAGTTGTTTTGGTCATTAACAGTCATATTATCAAACGAAATTTGCACAAGATATTCATCACACTAAGGGCCAATAAGAACAATCTGGTTCCGTCAAATTTGATAATGATTTTCTAAGAGGACAAGTATCGAACAGTTTTGTTACAATATTTAACATAAGGCAAAACATGGGATATATATACGATTATAATTTGTAAACTAATAATAAATAGCATGTAGCAAGTGGGGAATTGCCTGGAGACGTTGGGGCACACGGCAGCGACACGACACACGTGCGGCACGGCAATGACACACGCGCGAGCGGCAACGTCAAGATTTGGCCTTGGCTTGAACTGGTTGGCACGGGCTTGGTTCGAACTAGAGGGGTTGTTGCGAGCTCAGGCGGTGTCGGGGCTAGGGATCGCTGACGTTGTCAAGGCCGAGGGATTTGCAGAGGGAGAGTGTATGTGTAGGCAGAGGGATAGATGAGTGAGAGAGAGAAAGAGGACTGAGAGAGAGAGAGAGAGAGAGAGAGAGAGAGAGAGGGGCAGTTAGAGAGAAAGGGACAGAGGGAGAGAGGGAACAGAGTGAGAGAGTGTTGAGAGAGAGAGAGAGAGTTACACAGAGAGAGAGAGAGAGAGAATGAGAACAGAGAGAGAGAGTGAGATGCAGAGTGAGAAAGAGGGGGAGAGAGAGAGCTGAGAGATTAGAGTGTGAGAGAGAAAACTGAGAGAGAGTGTAGAGGAAGAGGGAGAGAGTGAGAGAGTGAGAGGGAGCCAGAGAGTGGGTGAGAGCAGAGGAGGAGAGAGGAACAGGGGAGAGAGAGAAGGTTTGAGTCGAGGAGGGGTTGAGGAAGAAGGAGGAGGCCAGAGGTGGGTGCCGGCAGTGGTGGCGGGCATGGGCGACCGTGGCGTGGGTTCGAGAGAGGGGGAGGAAGGAAAGAAGGGAGGGAGCGTACTTGCCGTTGTCGTTGTCGACGGCGAGGTGGCGATGCTTGGTATGAGGGGACGGTTGGTAGTGGCTTCGTGTGGGATTGCGAGGATGAGGATTGAGGGAAAGACAGCGGGAGTGAGGGAGAGAGGAATGGAGATGAGGCGTGCGTCGATGATAACGCTCGCGAGTGGGCGACAAGAGCGCGAGCGTGGACGAGGAAGGCGGCGGAGAAAGTGGATCGCGCGCGAGATTGGCGGGAGAGCCGTTGGGCAGACGAGGGAGATGAGGTGCAGGCCGGGTCAGGTTTACACGGGCGGGCCAAAGGAGTGGGCTGGGGGATAAGAATAATAATAAGAAATTGAAGAGAAAAGAAAGGTGGGCTGATGGGCTGGCGAGCCAAGGGATTTTGAAGAAAATTATTGGGGAAAAATATATGGGAGTGGGCCGGGCAAAAATATTTAGGGGATTATTTAAAATGAGATGTGGGCTGTGAGATTGGAATGGGAAATGGGTTTAAATAGATTTTCGTGGGCTCGGGCCAGGAATTAATAATAAAAGAATTAGAGAAATGGAACGGGCCAGGGACAAGGGTAAAGAGAAAAGAATTTAAATTGGGTAAGAGAATGGAATGGGCCGGCTGAAAGAAATTAATAAAGGGTAAAAGGGTTAAAATGAATGGCCGGCTTTTTAGAAAAAGAATGGGGAAAAATGGCTTGGGATCTTTTATTGAACAAAAATGGGTTTAATAAAGTTTCTTTATATAATCGAATGAAAAATAACAAATTTATAGTTTACAGAGAAATATGGATTTAGGCGTATAAAAAGAACCGGGTATTACACTAACCCACGGAACCAAATTCCGGTGATCCTCGGTCGACCATTTTTGGCTACTTCCAATGCTGTAATAAACTGTCGCAATGGCTCCATGACTCTATCCTTTGGGAAGATATCTAGTGAGTTCAATATTTATAAGATGGGAAGTCTCCCCCCCCGGTGCCTAAAACTAGTACACGAGAAGTTTGCTCTGTTCACGAAATCACGCGGGAGGACTGCGAGCTTGAAAGATTCTTGTTTGATGAAAACAGTTTTGACGCCACTAGTGCGTCCCTCCTTGAGCCTACCACCGTTGACACAACCGATATGGATTATGAATGTTTCACTTTTTCGGATGATGACGACTCACAGCCCGAATATGAGTCTTTTGAATTTGTGGATGAGTTAGTTGAACCATCCGAATCGGTTGTTTGCAGTGATTTCGAACCTGTGTTGGAGTCCTTTGAGTTCGAGGTAGATTCCGCAATGATTCTTTCGCCTCCGAAACTCGAACTCATGTCCTTACCGTCTCACCTTAAATATGCTTACATAGGTGAGAATGAGACTTTTCCCATTATAATATCAGCCTCTCTAGCCTTCGAGCAAGAGAACGCTATTTTAAAAGCCTTACAAGATAGGCGGCAAGTTTTCGGTTGGACTGTGGCGGACATCGAGAAGATCAGTTCCCTTATAATTGAATATCATATGAAATTGATGGATGATGCCAAGTCAATAGAGGACCCACATGAACATTTTGGGGATATTGTGGTTAGTCAACCTCCTCTTTTAGAAGTTGAACCACCCTCATTTCTTTTAATAAGCTACGAGAATGCCAATATTCCACTGATTGCTGATCATTCGCATTCTCGTTTTGATTCATCACCACCTCCTGTCTATTCACCTCCATACCTTCCATACCACCACTTCTATCTTCCCCAATTCTTTTTGGACTGCCACAACTTATTCTTCCACCAACCAATACTCTTTACTGATAAATTTTTCAACTGGTTGGTATTGACTTTTGGTCTATGCAAAGTTTGGCAGTAATGTCTAACATAGTTTAAATGAAGTTTGGAGGAGGGCCTTTCTGTATATATTTTTGTTTTCCTTAACAAAAAATATAAAAAATTATAAATAAATAAACAGGGAAGTGCCGGTATTTTGACCCTCTTGGTTTAGCATGACAGTGAGGACACTGTCAAGTTCAAGTTTGGGGGTATGCTCAGTACGTCTTCTTCCTTCGCATTCATTTGTACATATTTTTGCATTTGCATACTTATTTGAAAACCCATAAAAATTAAAAAAATTTGAAAAATTATAAAAATAAATGTATTCAATTTTGGCTAATTGACTTGAGTTTGACAAATAGGTTAACTGGCTAGGAACAACTAGATCTTAGACTTAGTGAATTAAAAACCCTAAAAATAACATTCCTTAAAGTTTAACGGTAGAAAGTATATGCCATATAGTTTATTTAGAAATAGGCAAATTTTGGGTGTACTTCTTGGACTAAGTCGAAACAAGGGAAGAGTATTGACGTTCTTATTAGAGTATAAGTTTGAAAAATAATTCCTAACTTAAGTCTAGATTCTGAAAACGCATACCCTAAAATTTGCACAATCACGCACCTTGAAACTTGGAATAGTAGAAGAGACCTTGAAATACTCTTGTCTAAAGTCCTTAGTACGAAGAAAATAGAAAAGAAAAAAAAAGTGTGAATAAAGAAAAAAATGGACACTGGTTTTTGTGATTACTTAAGGCTGCAAAAATAGAAAAATATTTAGCGAGGGTGCTTCATCGCCTGGTGCCTTAGACCAACTGGTTTGGGAGTCACTGCTAAAACCTTGGGTGTTGCAAAACTAGGAAGTACGCTTTAAAGTGCTAACGCATCTTGTAATCAGTCGTTGGTACCTCAAGAAGTATTAACGGTCGCATGAAGGATGTGTAAGCAAAATTCGATTAAAAATTCACCAATTAAGAAGTGCTTTGAACAACGGACAAGAGCATGATTGCTTGATTTGAATTTCCAAGTGTATGGGTGATCTATACACACACGTGGGGATACGTGATTGGAGTTTAGATGAGAGAAAGGAATGAAGAATAGAACTTGTATCTTTAATAGAGTTGATAGAAATTCCTAAGTGGAGATAGAACCCTAGAAGGAAAACTTAAGAGATGCCGAAAGCTAAGTAGGTCTACATAACATATATAATCTTAAGTTAGATGATGAGGAAGTGTGAAGAATATGGGTGGATAATTTGCGGGTCGAAGTTAATAGAATTCTTAGTTAGAAAACCTAATTGGAGAACAAAAGTCAATGGGCCGAGTTGATAGGATTTTGTGAGTGTAATCCGCTGAAAACCCTCAGGAGACAACACTCCTCCTACTAGGGACACCTAGAGGTTTAACGGCTTGTTGCACGTGCTTAGTGCAATCGCGTTTCCCTGCGAAAGTGTGGTTAGGATTTTAGTGAATAAAAAAATAAGTTTGCTCGAGGACGAGCAAAAGATAAGTTTGGGGGTATTTGTTCAGACCATAATATTGTATTTTTCATTCCCCTATTCTTATCCGTTTTATAAATAAACAGATACTCTTGATGCACGTTTGTTGCATATTATAGGATACAGGCTCTTGGAGCGAATACAGTGAAAAAGACGAAAGTTGATACAAAAAAGGGACTTTTGACCAACAAGTAGACGGATCCTAGTCAAGCCTACAACGAAGAACAGTTCACAATGAACAAAGCAACGCATGGTCCAAAATGTCAAGGGAAACAGTCAAAAGATCATTACAAGTTTGCACTGAAGATCTGGAGAAGACCCAGAAGTCAAATTGAGAAAAGAAGTGGAAAAATAGAAAGCCCAAGAATCCAAGAAGAAAGCCCAGAAGTTTCATTACCCAACTCCCTTTTTTGGCCGAGGAACCGCGGCCAAACCTAGGCTGGCGCCGCGGTTCCGCGGCCATTCAGAGCCCGTGTCGATGGAATTCTTCTGTGTCGGTGCGTCGGTGCGGGTGTTGGGATTTTCCGTGGGCAAATCTGTAATTGCGCATGTGCGAGAGTCTGTAACCCTAGTTTTCATGTTTTCCTATAAATTGTAATCACAGATCTGTAAAACTCATGCCTCTTTTCAATCAATAAAATTCAGAATTGCTGGGAGTTTATTCAGATCTGTTCTATATTGCTTGAAGGGAGCCATCGAACTAGTAAGTTAATTTTAATACTTTGTTTTAATTCTTTTAATCAGTATGTCTTTTCATCCTCTAATGAGCGAGTAATCTCCTCGCTTGTTAGGGTTAGCCTTAGGGAAAGGTTTGAGAGATGAGATCTCTCACCCCTTTCATGCCATCCACACCTAAGAGTTAGAACTCCATGCATGCACGCACAACCGCTCCCTACGGCATCCTACCCCTCGAGGTAACGATGAACCGTAGTATAAAGGGCCGGTTGCGCGTGTTTTCCATGGGGGTTAAGGTAATTATCGATAAAGGAAGGATAAGAATCTAGAGGAAGAAACATCCTCCCAAAAGATTCGGATCCACTTTATTGATAATTACACCAACATCTAATAGATTAAAAATAGGGCAATGAAAGCGGTGAGGAAACGTTTAATCTCCAAACTTCCCCTAAACCTAACCCCAGCAAGACTTTAATTTAGATTAATTTAGTTTAGTGATAGATCTAGTATTTTAGATTAAATCAATCCAAACAACATTTGGAATCAACTCGTAAAGACACAATAAGAAATCTACCCATCTCTGTGGATCGACCCGTACTCACCGGCTAGCTGCATAGCGACGCCGTTTCTGATTGCGGTAAATACAAATTTTTGAGACTAATCAGGTATATCCCAATAAAGAAAGAAAGAGTAACAGAAATTTATAAGCAATTCTCAACACATAGAAATTATTACAAGTAGAGTAAAGACAATAAACATTGAAAAATATATAAATACAGATTGACGAAGTAATTTGGAAACCCATGCGATTATCTTGCCCATGACCGAATTCAAGTTCGATTCTCTAAAAAGTTGGATCAAAGAATTGTGAGAAATCAAAACCAATCCTTTAAACCGCATCCTCTCATCTAGCAAGCAAATAATAATTATTAACTTTTTTTTTTTACTATCCTTACGATGAGTATCACTACGCTTACCATCATTACGAGTAATCCAAAGAAAGATTAATCCAAAAACAAGTATCATCAGTATCCCAACAATAAAAGAAAGGGACAAACAATGAAGAATCAAAAAAACTAGAGTAGACATGATTTGAAAATTCTAAATAATTACTTACCTTTTCTAGAGGAGATAAAAATATTTATAAAATTGGATTTATCTCACCTGCCGAGATTGAGAAGAATGAAGCAAAGAGTTTCTTTTTTTCTTTGATTAAGAAACTGGGTAGCACGAAGAATGCTGCAAAAATCAAAAATCAAGTTTTATTAAGCCGAGGAGAATAAAAATTAGTTCTCAGAGTTAAAAATGTGATTTTCTTTGCGGATTCTAAAATTCTGAAGTTTAAGTTTGCATTTTTGATTTTAGCGTCAAAAAATTGTTAAGAAAAAGTACAGATCTAATGATTTATAAAGCAGAAGAAATCACAAAAAGCCTCAAGGTTGGACATTTGGTTGCTTAGAAGAGAGATCGTTAAGAGTAGAGACTGGATCTGATAATCACAATACTAGAGACGAAAAAAAATTTAGCGAGCCGAGTGTTTTTGCTCATTTTATACTTACCTATATAGTTCCCAAGGTTGAAAAGCTCAGATCTCTAAAAATACTCTTGAAAAATAATGAAAAATTTTAAGATCTGAGGTTGGGGTGAGGCGAAACGGACGAAGAAAAGGAGAGATGAATGATATCGGTGTGGAGAGATCAGATCTACTAAAAAGATTTTTGAAGACGGGTGGAATTTTGTAATTTGGTTGCTTAGAAGAGAGATCGTTAAGAGTAGAGACTGGATCTGATAATCACAATACTGGAGACGAAAAAAGTTTAGCAAGCCAAGTGTTTTTGCCCATTTTATGCTTACCTATATAGTTACCAAGATTGAAAAGCTCAGATGTCTCAAAATACTCTTGAAAAATAATGAAAAATTTTAAGATCTGAAGTTGGGGTGAGGCGAAATGGACGAAAAAAAGGAGAGATGAGTGATATCGGTGTGGAGAGATCAGATCTACTAAAAAGAATTTTGAAGACTGGTGGAAATTTGTAAACTTTGGAGTTGGAATGGGGCGAAGACCATGAAGAAAAAGATAGATGGAGATATTTTCTGCCTTTAGCTTTTTCTACGGGAACTCTAATTCCCGCGATGTGTATATATCCCTTTTAAGGGTCATGGTGTATGGGCTAAAGCCCACTTAATATTTTTCTTAATAAAATTCAGCTGGGTCTACTCCCGATTTAATTTTTAAAAAATATAAATTGGAAGACCGTTTGAGAAAAAAGAGCTTCTTTATTTATCAAAATTTTGATTAAAACCCTTTTAATGGCAAGAAAGTGAAGATTGCAATGATTTACAAATAAAATGGTGGAAAGAAGAAGAAAATTGAGATATTGGGTTATTTTTTCATTTAAGAGAAAAAGTGAGAAATAGAGAGAGCGGATATTTTTCTCTCTTCCGCCTCTCTCGATCTATTTAATAAACCCCAACTCTCTTCATATGTATGTATAACCTATATTTGGGCATTGATGTATTAGGCCTGGCTCACAAAATCTATTATTTTTTAATAAAATAACCGGGCTTTCCCAGTTTCGTTAAAAAAATGCCAAGAAAGTGAAGAGGAAACTAATTAAGACTAAAAACTCTATAATTCTATATCGGTTCTGGATTTTATGGTTAATACCACAGTTTCTTACATGTTTCTCGATAAACTATGTTATATATATTCTAAATGCAAGCGAAGTATAATGGTGCAGTCTGGGCAAAATTATACTTACTTTTATTCATATTGCGGGCATATAGGGTGATGATAATTTATAATATACTTTTTAATCAATAATAGCATGCTACTCTGAGTTTTTAATTTCAGGATGAGCATAAAGTTCTATCAGAATGCATTTAAAACTCTGTATTATGAGAGAATATAATTACACAATATCATATTCCAAAACCCTCAATTAAATAATTAGTTATAATAGATATCTAATGGCGTATGCAAACTAGAATTAATTCGTAACTCCATATCTCCACTTAAACAATATCTTTGAAGTGTGTGTTTTTGTGTCTTCAGAGTTGTCTTATCTCCAAATGGTTGTTATATACAACTAACAACTGTTACATTATTATAAGCTTAGAAAGTTTCAATAGTCTATCCAAATAAGGAAAGAAAAAGTAACAGAATTTTACAAGCAATGATCAGCACAGAGAAATTATTACAAGTAGAGTAAAGATAACAAACGCTGAAAAACATAAATACAGTAAATGGATCTAAGTATTGGTATTTCTGGAATTTCATTTTTTCCAATCAAAAATATATAAAATTGTATGACAACAAAATATGGTTAATAGTTCCTTTATTATTCTAAAATCTTCTAACACATTTTTTTAATGAAAATCATGAAATATTTTGAAATTGTGTTTGTTCTGTTAAATTTTCCATTTGAAAAAATTTGTAACAAATCCATTAAACAATATTTTTGATATCGTGTGTTTTTGTGCCTTAAAAGTTACCTTATCTCCAAACAATTGTTGTCCTCTTTTGCCTGTGAAGGAAACTTCTCGGTATTTATCAATATACTTTTTGAAAAAAATTTCTATAGTTCAAATTAGAACCTTAGTTTACTAGCTTGAACCCCTCAATTCATCAAAATACATTATCATTAATAGCATAACTATCTTATACTTAGGATTCCATTAAGTAATCGCTAAAATAAAGCTAATTCATCTTAACATTTTAAAACAAATCATGTACTTATGATAAATGGATCTGAAAATATGTTCCACGCATAAAATATACTTAAAAACTTATGATTGCAATATCCCAAAAAAAGTAAAATGAGATAGAAAGAAAATTCATATTATAGATAAGATATCAGCAACACCACCAACAACTAGAACACTCAATCATTGAGTGGTGTGGGTTCTCCAATACAAAGTTATCAAACAATAATCATTAAGTTCTTCATATATAAAAAGAAGAAATATATTTTGATTGTCCAAAGGTCTGCAAGATAGCCACAATGGTCATAAATTCATCGTCTTTCTTCTCATCTAAACCCCCATAAATCTTCATTGATTCTGGCGACGGTGGCGGTGGAGGAGGCGGTGAATAAGAAACACGGTCATTGGAAAAACCCAGATAATGAAAATTGTTTCTCGCCCCTTCAGATCCATTGAACGATATCGAAGAGAGACTGTCATTCACGATCAACTCCTCCGATGGCGGCGATGGAGGAAGCGGTGAATAAGAAGCATGGGAATTGGAAAAACCCGAGTAATGAACAAAATTGGTCCTTGCCCGTTCAGGCCCACTGAACGATATCGAATAGAGATCGTAAGCTATAGCGGCACCCTCAGCCGTGTCGAATGTGCCTAACCAGTGCCTTTTTTTGGTGTGTGGGTTTCGGATTTCTGCTGAATATCGTCCACAATTACGTTTGCGGACGCCTAAGTATCCGGTGGAGCCTCGGGTTGTTCTTCTCTGTGGTTGGTTTTGGTTGGGAAGTTGCATTTGTGAGAGGTGATCTTCCATTTGGCTACCGGATATGAGAGTGAAGATGGTAAGGGTTATGAGGTGATCAATCTATATATAGGCTACAAAGTAGAATATACAGTAATTTAGATTGGGGTTTTCTTATGTAAATGTGTCTTAGTTGAAATATAGAAAAATCTTCAATATATAAGTGATGATGTGGATTGCATTAATTTAGATTATGGTTTTGTTAGATGATCGAATATTTGGTATAGTTGAAAGGCTAAAGTTTGGGTATGGCATTAGCATATGAACGAATTTTTATGGTTCTTAACTAAGAACGGTAGAGTTCTAAATGTCGTTTGCATTTAAATTTAGGGTTTTGGTAAAGCAGTTGTACATTCATGTTTAAATTGTGTTTTACCAGGTTTTTGTGCATGTCTTCTTCTAGAAAAACAATAATTCTTAATTGCTGAATGAAACAAATTATTAGCATGCCTCAGATTAATTTTAAATTGGTTTATGTTACACATTGCCTATGCATATAGAGGATCTTTTTAGTTACTAAGTAAAAATCTATAGAAATATATGATTTAGAATTCTATTTCCATGAGAACCCCCTCTCGCCCAATTTATTTGTTTACTCAAAAAATTTAGATTCCAAAATTTCAAGATCATCTTGAAAACTCTTAATCGAACTTTACACTTTTAAACAAATTTTAGATTTATCACTAACTAGGTTTACTTAATGCGTTCTCGCTTATCATTTTTCCAAAAGAGATATTGACTTATAAGATTCAACATATTTTGTAGCTTCATGCCTTCATAACAAATGGGTACCATTCTGTTGTGTTTAGTTTAGATGAGTTATGTTATCAGCTATCTGGAAAGGGTCATACTTGTTTATCTCTGCAGTCAGATCTTAATGTATACTGCATATTTTATTGTTATCGAGGAATTTGTCCAACTCCGAATAGATTGTGAAAGCGTTGTTCAGGACAACGATTGGATAGATGATGCGTGATTGATCAGATGATTGTCTGTATAATATCATATAAAGAAATATGAAGAAAATTGTATGATGGGATATATGGAGCTATGTATTTCCAATGCACTATAATTGCATTTCCTGTTTTCACGGTTGAAGCACGTTTGGTTGTCTTCTTTTTCACTAGACAATATCAAGAATTTTCTTTTCAAAATATTTTTTATTTAATTTACTCAAATTACGATGCTATTAAATCAGTCAAATCATACATTTGTCAAAATATACCTTATTGAAAACTGTTTATATGCAGAGTGCAATAATGATATGAGCTGTAAATGTATATATTTCATCTTTCCAATCATGTATTTTTTCTTCATTCCTGTTTATACATGATATGATATCGAAATAGTCATTTAGACTAAAACATAACTCGACTTTAATTTTTCTTTTTAACAGAGAATGCATTAATTGTTTTTATCTCTTTATTCCCTTATCACCTCATGTAGTCAAAAGAACTTTATTGCAAAATTCACCACTTGGTTGCTATGACAAATAATACTTGCTTTTCTGGAATCAGATTTTGATGTATACTGCATATTTTATTACTATCGAGAAATCTGTCCAACTTCGAATAGACCGTGAAAGCGATGTTGGAGACAACGATTGGATAGATAATGCATGATTGGACAGATAATTGTTTGTATAATATCATAAATAGAAATATAAAGAAAAATGCATGATGGGACAGATAAAGCTATGCATTTCCAATTCACCATAATTGCATTCCCTGCTTTCACGGTTGAAGCACGTTTGGTTCTTTTCTTTATCACTAGGCAATATCAAGGATTATCTTTTCTAAATATTTTTATTTAATTTGCTCAAATTACGATACTATCAAATCAGTCAAATCATACATTTGTCAAAATATATTTTTTTGAAAACCGTTTATATACAGAGTGTATTAATGATATGAGTTGAATGCATATATTTCATCCGTCTAATCATGCATTTTTTCTTTATGCCTATTTATACATGATATGACATCGAAAATAGTCGTTTAGACTAGAGCATATTTCGGTTTTCTTTTCTCTTTTTAACAGAGAATGCATTAATTCATGACGCATATTTATATTTTATTGAAAATCGTCCTAACATAAAGAGATTATCATAAATAGAGCAAAAATAACTAATGTATAGAGAAAACACATAAGTGTTGGATAAAAAGTTGTCGGGACTATCCATACTTGATTTTTCGATTTATAAGATATAAGATAAAACTATTACATGTTAGAAAGTTCATATAAATCATAAACTGGGTATCGTAATATTATAACTTGATGTAAATTTTATGAGTTACCTAAAAAGTCATTTTAAAATAACTCTACTTTTTCAAAGATTCCTATTAACAAATACAACCAACTCTTTCTGTGATATAGTTATGGTGATGCGTGATTGATCAGATAATTGTTTGTATAATATCATATATAGAAATATGAAGAAAAATGTATGATGAGATAGATGGAGCAATGTATTTCCAATGCACCATAATTGCATTTTCTGTTTTCATGGTTGAAGCATGTTTGGTTGTCTTCTTTTTCACTAGACAATATCAAGAATTTTCTTTTCCAAATATTTTTTTTATTTAATTTACTCAAATTACGATACTATTAAATCAGTCAAATCATACATTTGTCAAAATATACCTTATTGAAAACTGTTTATATGCAGAGTGCAATAATGACATGAGCTGTAAATGTATATATTTCATCTGTACAATCATGTATTTTTCTTCATTCCTGTTTATACATGATATGACATCGAAATAGTCATTTAGACTAAAGCATAACTCGGCTTTAATTTTTCTTTTTAACAGAGAATGCATTAATTGTTTTTATCTCTTTATTCCTTGATCACCTCATGTAGTCAAAAGAACTTTGTTGGAAAATTCACCACTTGGTTGCTATGACAAATAATACTTGCTTTTCTGGAATCAGATTTTGATGTATACTGCATATTTTATTACTATCGAGAAATCTGTCCAACTTCGAATAGATTGTGAAAGCGATGTTGGAGACAACGATTGGATAGATAATGCATGATTGGACAGATAATTGTTTGTATAATATCATAAATAGAAATATGAAGAAAAATGCATGATGGGACAGATAAAGCTATGCATTTCCAATTCACCATAATTGCATTCCCTAATTTCACGGTTGAAGCACGTTTGGTTCTTTTCTTTATCATTAGGCAATATCAAGGATTATCTTTTCTAAATATTTTTATATAATTTACTCAAATTACGATGCTATCAAATCAGAAAAATCATACATTTGTCAAAATATATTTTATTGAAAACCGTTTATATACAGAGTGTATTAATGATATGAGTTGAATGCATAAATTTCATCCGTCTAATCAAGCATTTTTTCTTTATGCCTATTTATACATGATATGACATCGAAAATAATCGTTTAGACTAGAGCATAATTCAGTTTTCTTTTCTCTTTTTAACGGAGAATGCATTAATTCTTGACGCCTATTTATATTTTATTGAAAACTGTCCTAAACATAGAGAGGTTATCATAAGTAGAACAAAAACAACTAATGCATAGAGAAAATACATAAGTGTTGGATAAAAAGTTGTCGGGACTATCCATACTTGATTTTTCGATTTATAAGATATAAGATAAAAGTATTACATGCTAGAAAGTTCATATAAATCATAAACTGGGTATCGTAATATTATAACTTGATGTAACTTTTATGAGTTACCTAGAAAGTCATTTTAAAATAACTCTACTTTTTCGAAGATTCCTATTAACAAATACAATCAATTCTTTCTGTGATATAGTTATGATGATGCGTGATTGATCAGATGATTGTTTGTATAATATCATATATAGAAATATGAAGAAAAATGTATGATGAGATAGATGGAGCTATGTATTTCCAATGCACTATAATTGCATTTTCTGTTTTCACGGTTGAAGTATGTTTGGTTGTCTTCTTTTTCACTAGACAATATCAAGGATTATCTATTCCAAATATTTTTTATTTAATTTACTCAAATTACGATGCCATTAAATCAGTCAAACCATACATTTGTCAAAATATGTCTTATTGAAAACTGTTTATATGCAGAGTGCAATAATGATATGAGCTGTAAATGTATATATTTCATCTGTCCAATCATGTATTTTTTCTTCATTCCTGTTTATACATGATATGACATCGAAATAGTCATTTAGACTAAAGCATAACTGGACTTTAATTTTTCTTTTTAACAGAGAATGCATTAATTAATTGTTTTTATCTCTTTATTCCCTTATTACCTCATGTATTCAAAAGAACTTTGTTGCAAAATTCACCACTTGGTTGCTATGACAAATAATACTTGCTTTTCTGGAATCAGATTTTGATGTATATTGCATATTTTATTACTATCGAGAAAACCGTCCAACTTCGAATAGATTGTGAAAGCGATGTTGGAGACAACGATTGGATAGATAATGCATGATTGGACAGATAATTATTTGTATAATATCATAAAAAGAAATATGAAGAAAAATGCATGATGGGACAGATAAAGCTATGCATTTCCAGTTCACCATAATTGCATTCCCTGATTTCACGGTTGAAGCACGTTTGGTTCTCTTCTTTATCATTAGGCAATATCAAGGATTATCTTTTCTAAATATTTTTTTTACTCAAATTACGATACTATCAAATCAGACAAATCATACATTTGTCAAAATATATTTTATTGAAAACCGTTTATATACAGAGTGTATTAATGATATGAGTTGAATGCATATATTTCATCCGTCTAATCAAGCATTTTTTCTTTATGCCTATTTATACATGATATGACATCGAAAATAGTCGTTTAGACTAGAGCATATTTCGGTTTTCTTTTCTCTTTTTAACGGAGAATGCATTAATTTTTTATGCCTATTTATATTTTATTGAAAACCGTCCTTAACATAGAGAGGTTATCATAAGTAGAGTAAAAACAGCTAATGCATAAAGAAAACACATAAGTGTTGGATAAAAAGTTGTCGGGACTATCCATACTTAATTTTTCGATTTATAAGATATAAGATAAAAATATTACATATCAGAGAGTTCATATAAATCATAAACTGGGTATCGTAATATTATAAGTTGATGTAACTTTTATGAGTTACCTAGAAAGTCGTTTTAAAATAACTCTACTTTTTCAAAGATTCCTATTAACAAATACAACCAACTCTTTCTGTGCTATAGTTATACTTCTATCTATATATATGGGAGGTAATTTTAGTTATTGCCACTTCAAAGTTCAACAACTTAACGGATATTATTGTAAGTCAATTTTTATTATACTTGAATAAAATTTAAAGGTTTTTTTTATTTTTTACTCGACTGCCTTCTTAGTCGATTATGTCTCTATGCTAGAATTTGAAATGAAGAGTTTAAAATTCTCTTAAGTTTCATAAAAAAATATCCCACTGACTTTGGATGCATAGTTTTTTTCTTCTAGAGTTCAATTTTGATATTATAAAAACATTATGCTTATTTAAATGTTTTTATTTAAGTTCATGTATGGTACTTTGTGTTGTTTTTTTATATCGTTCATTTAATTTCTTTGAAGTAATATCCATTTTGATATTTTTTTGTTATTTGCCTATACAACTCATTTTTATTTCTTTGAGGTAACAATATTTACTTAGTTGAGTATACTTGCTGAAACGAAGAACAATAATAAATCAATACTATATATATATATGATTTCAACTACATAGCAGTATCTAAAATTAGTTTAATAGAATATTAATACAATGATATGGATTCAGATATACGATTAGTATTGCATTGAATGGATCTAACCATTGGGCTCCCTGGAATGTCATCTTCATCAACCGGAAATGTAAGTTCTCTTCCATATATAGAATTGTATAACGGTAGAGTATAATTAACAATTTCTGTATTATTCTATAATTTTCTAATACTATTTTTATAAAAATCATGAAATATGTTAAGCTCAACTTTATTATATTAAAATTCCTACTAGAAAGAAAAAAATTTAATAACAAATTTTTTTTTAACTATATATAACTTCAAATTTTTAATTTCAGGATGGGCATAAGGATGTACTCAGAATGCAATTGGAATTATACATTACAGAAAAATATACTACTAAATGGACAGCGAGAGTTGATATTGTCAATTTTAGTATATTATGATTTATGTTTCGTGATTTCATAACCAATGGATACCATCCAGTTGGATTTAGTTTAGGTGGGATATGCTATCAGTTGTCTGAAAATCATAGTTATGTTTCTTTGTGATCGGATCTTGATGTTTTCTGCATGTTTTATTGCTATCAAGGGACCTGTCCGGTCCGAATATATCGTGAAAGTGATGTTCGTAAGAATGACCATCATTGCACATTTATCACTCCGTCTTATGAAGTGTTCGAGCATGCAATAACTGTCGCTTCTTTAATGCATGGAGATTATCCTTGATGTAAAAGTATTTTGCTATGTATAATGAAATTCTAAAATCAAGATGTAATATCGCAGAGTTTAAGTGATATTTATCTATCATTTTTGATCATATCAGTTATAAGTTATTTTTATACAATTATATAAACTTTAGTTATATGAATATTTTATAAATTCTTGCAATCATTATACTTATGATACCTTACTTGCTATATAATATTTGTTGTTAATAAGAAATTAAAAATAATAAGTCTAAAAGAAAATAAAAATCAATAAGCCAAACAATATATATTCATTTATTCTAAATATTAAGTTATATACTGAATAGAAAGTATAACATTGATTGGACAGATGATTGTTTGTACAATATCATATATAGATATATGAAGAAAAATGAATGATGGGATAGATGAATCCAGCATTTCTAACTCACCATAATTGCATTCTCTATTTTTGTGGTTGATACGCATTTGATTGTCTTCTCTACTATTAGACAATATCAAGTATTATCTTTTCCAAATATTTTTATTTGATTTACTCAAGTTACGATGCTATCAAATCAGTTAAATTATATATTTACCAGAATATACTTTATTGAAAATCTTTCGCATGTATAGTGCAATTATGATATGATCTATAAATACATATACTTTATCCGTCCAATCATGCGTTTTTGCATATATATATATATATATATATATATATATATATATATATATATATATATATATATTAAAATGAAGAAAAATGCATGATTGGACACATGAAGCCAGCATTTCCAGTTCACCCTAATTGCATTCCATTTTTTCGCGGCTGAAGTACTTTTTGTTGTCTTTTCTGTCACCAGACAACATAAAGTAATGTCTTTTCCAAATATTTTTATTTAATTTACTCAACTTACGATGCTATCAAACCAGTCAAATTATATTTTATCAGAATACATTTTATTGAGAATTTTTCACATGTATAGTGCAATTATGATATGAGTTATAAATGCATATATTTCATCCATCCAATTATGTGTATTTTCTTCATGCATATTTATATATGATATGACATTAAAATGAAAAAAATACATGATAAGACCACATGCAGCTATACATTTCCAATTCACCATAATTGCATTCGCTACTTCCTAATTTTAAATTTCAAACTGACTTGGTGACTCTTATATATATATATATATATATATATATATATATATATATATATATATATATATATATACATAAACCATGATCATGCATTTTCTCACAAACACTTGTGCCTGACTATTTCAAATACTCAAGTTGTCCATGATGAAGCTTAAGCTTAGTCCGTCGGTAATGAAGAAAGGCCATAAAAAAAGTAAGACGTCGACCGTGACCTCTCTCCCACAAGATATTCTCATCGAAATAGCCATGCAAGTCGTCTCCAAGTCCTCGTCTCCTCTCGATGATATTAAAAACCTACGTGCAACGTAAGCATTTATTACTTTTTATAATTTCAGAACCTACATATAAATTATCTAATTTCGTTTTGTATGCATTTTAGATGTAAGAGTTTTTACCGTGCCTCCAAAGATAAAATGGTTGGGCGTTCAATCTCGATGATTAAGGAGTACTTGAGGATGTATTGGTGGGAAAAAGGTGCATGTCTAATTTTGCTTCGAAACTGTGCAAATAGCGGCAATCTTGATGCCAACTTTATTCTTGGACTGGTGAATAATTTGATTTAATACATATCTTCCTATATATATATAAAAATTGTCTAATTCATCGATGTTGGGTTTTTCTTTAAACCTATAGGAAGAGATATACAATTTAGGAAGGATGACTTTGGGTATGGAGCATCTCAAGACAGCGATGACTGGTGGCCACTTTGCAGCGGCATATGTGGTCGGGATCATACTGTTTTTTGATGCATATACACGGGCACACGCCATTGAAATTCTGAACAAGGTTTCTTGCGGCGATCTTTTATACGCTGGTCATGAAATTAAAGAGTGCATGAGATCGGGAAATCCGATAATAAACAGATGCAGAAGAGATACTTTGCAGATTACGAATAAAAGTTGGACGAGAATGATGTTGAAGATGGAACCGAGATCTCCTTGCAAGGATAAGCTGTGTGGAAGGGTTGTGAAGGAAAAAAGTGATGGCTACTGGGTTGATAATGATCTACTTCCGAGGGCATTTTGCGGTCAGTTTTGTCGATGGATGGACGAGTGCTATAAATTCTTTGGAAATTAATGCCAATGGAAACATTGCTACCATCTCTTAACTGATTGTGTTTTCGATTTTTTTTTCAATTTTTAGGTTTCAGAAGTATGTGTCATATTTGCTGGGTAGGATGTTGAAATCTGTGATCACTTTGCAATGGTTCGTTTTTGTTAGTAAGAAACCAACATCTCCTTTTGTTGCTAAATATAATTTTCATATCGTAACCGGTTTTAGTTTGCTGTTGAATGATAATAGTCTCAGCAGAAAACATTGAAATCGGAAATATTGGCGCCATTCATTTTTTGTTGTGTTCTTCATCACTAAACAACATCAAATATTATCTTTTTCAAATATTTTTATTTAATTTACTCAAGTTACAATGCTATCAAATCAGTCAAGTTATGTTTTGTCAAATCTACTTTATTGAAAACCGTTCAAATACAAAGTGGATTATGATAAGAGTAAGAGTTCAAAAAGTAACACATTATTAACAAACTAAAATGATATATTTATTAATATTTTATTTTGCTATTACTTTTTGAACTCTTACTCTCCTATATAAGGTCACTTTATTCATTTTCCAAGTATTCCATTATATTAGGCCGCTGTGAGATTGTAAGTTTTTTCAGTTTGTTATTTAGTGTTGTTTTATTTTTTTTATGTAATACGGATATGGTGATGTACTTTATGAAAACTTAGGACATGAATTTTTGCTTATATTATATGTCTATTTCAGTGAAATGGATGACTAATAAATATCATGTACCTTATTATGCTATCATCCATTAATGCCTTGCATGTCTTTTCAATTCAGAGAAACAAAAAAACACATTCTTAATTCTTATTTAAAATAAAAATATAATTTATAGTCTCTTAAGTATCTATTAATCATTGAGTATAACCAAGATAAGTTGAGAGTACGAGAGACTAAATAGAATTTAAATTTTTACTTGAAAACTACTTCATCGTCTCATTTTTCTTTGATTCATGCTATCCCCGCGCGTAGCGCGGGTACAATGCTAGTATTATCATGAAAAGGATAGTTTCCAAGGTAATGGAACAGAAAAAAAGTAACCCAAAATTTTCCTTGATAATAAAGTTAAATTTAGCTCCAACCTCCTATTAGCTGGACCTTTGCAACTCTGTAATGACAAATACTTGCTGAGTTGTTTAAACTTGAATTTTCTTTTGTTCAATTTTGAGTTGATTCGGTGAAGAAATAAGCCAAAGCAGTGGTTGAGAAAGATGTGTGATTGCTTTCTACCAAATCAGTTTAAAACTTTTTACTGTGATTTCTTTTCTTTCTCCCTTCAAATTTAGCAATTGGTTCAAAAGTATATAAACTCTTTATCAATATACTTTTAAGACTAGCAAGTGACTCCGTGCACAGGGAGTTGCCCAAAAATTATGGTATCGCATAGATATGGTATCGCATGGACATGGTATGACCAAAATCATAACTTAATTTTATTGCAGGTTAATCTTCCAAGCTTGACCTAAATTCTCTCGCAACAATTTATAAAATTTCTTCACTTTTTCTAAAAATAATTCCATTGCGGACGTGTGTTTCACCAACGCTAATTAATACCGGAACGCTAATTATTACCATAACGAAAAAACGGCGATTCATTTTTTTTATAATAACGATCTGATATTCAACCAAGTGCTTAAAGAAAATTTCGCCTATGAAGCACGGATACTTGCATATGCCTCATGAATCGTCTCCAATTGCGCAGCGGAGTCTGTACTTCTCGGATTCTTTCAGATTTGCTCTAACTTGTAAATCTCTGATCAATCTCTCTCGAATCAATTGATTTTCTCTTTCTCTCGAAAATTAAGGCAATCAAAAGTTTGAAAGCGTATTGAATATAATACCATTATTTATTTATATTATTATATGGGTATGCATACCTCAATATATATTCATATTTAGTTAACTTAAAATCGATATAAAAACGTATCCCGTATTCTAGGTTTTTGGAAAATTGCGAATCCACAAATCCGTATTGTATCGTATCTCGTATCCGTATCCAAACTCATGCTACATAGGATTTCATAGCTATGGCTTTTCAGATTTAGTTTGAGATGACTCTTTAAATTTGCAACAAAAGCATTAGAACTTTAAATAGATTTAATCATTGCCTATTTGCATTAAAGAATCATGAAGGACTCAAAGATCATTTTTGAAACTAGCATGGACCCCACGGGTACGTGTGTGGGATCAAAGCTCGCCTAATATAGTTTTGTAAACCGAAAAAAGTTATATACGCTTTATTACTTCATAAAAAATCAAAGGTATATAGTATTACTCATTTTAACTAATAATCAATAAATAAGTATTAGTAATTTCTTTCAAAAAAGCCAGTGGTATTTCAGATAAAAAATTCATGCAATTAAAAAAAAGATTAACAAACGATTTAAAATCAAAGCTCCCACCTTTGAAGAAAATGTTAAACTTGCATGCCAAAAACTTTGTAAACAATAAATATCTTATGCTCTTCAATTAAATCTCAACTAAAGCGGAATGTAATAAAAGGCCAATATTTTCAATAGCCTTAAAAATTATGCTGTAAAGGATAAAAAAAAAATATGGTTGCAAGTACTACGTAGTAAACTAATCTAGTACAGTTTAAAATTGCATAAGAAGACAAAGTAACAATTTAGTAATATTTATATCTTGGGCATCATCCTCTTTGAAAAGAAGTATCATATATTCATATTATCAACTTAAAATAAAGTGCTATTCTACATAAGCAAATTTAGTAAGAAAATTTTACAAAAATGCCTTAAATTCAGTAAGCAAATTTTACTAAAATACCTAAGTGCTATTTTTGAATAGTTTAGTGAAAAATATCTCTTGAAGACCATAGTTAAAGGTATTTTGGTGTAATAAAAATACTTTAAGGTAATTTAGCGAAAAACCTTGATTTTTGAAGGTATTTTAGTGTAATTTACCCAAAACAAGACAGCAAAGCCAAAACCAACAAATAAAGAAAACCCCAAGGGCAATTTAGGCAATATAAATAACAGTGCTTTTGTCTTCCACCCAAAATATGCCTTTTTAGCGAAAGATGCTCTTTTAAACTCTCCTGTGTATTAGACATATGATAGCAAATATGATCCCTTATTATCCATTTTTCCTCTAATTTTAAGATTAATGCTTGTATGAAACTATAACTCTAATAAAAGAGGTTTCGGTAGCTTGTACATGTTGGAGATTTTGACAGAGCAATAATGAAAAATTGGAAGCAAAAATGATTCTGCAGATGAATTTTATTAGAGTAAAAAACAAAGCCTTTAAATAGGCATTACAAGCTAAACGTGAATTGAAAGCAGAGCAAATTCTTAGCCTAGAAAATCTCAACTGTTTAACTACTTCCGTCGGCACATAATCTGTCTAGGAGATTTATTCAACTTGACTACTAACAAACTACTAACAAACTACTAACAGAAACATTCGAATTACTCTAACTTCAACACTCCCCCTTTATTCGAAAGTTGAAACTCCCAATTGTGTACTGAACTCTTCATGTTTGCTTGTGGCAAACTCTTGGTTAATAAGTCTACAATCTGTTCATTGGTTCCACAGTTATCCAACTGAATTTCTTCTTTAGCAATCAGCTCCCTTATAAAATGATGCTTGATTTCGATGTGTTTCGTCCTGCTGTGGTGCATCGGATTCTTTGCTAACATCACTGCTGACTTGTTATCACATTTCATACTAGTAGCTTTGATCTGTTCTTGCCCCAAGTCGCTTAGAATCCTCCTTAACCAGACTGCTTGACAACTTGCTGCAGCAGCTGCCACATACTCGGCCTCTGTCGAAGATAAAGCCACTGAGGCCTGTTTCTTTGAACTCCAGAATATAGCTGCAGTACCTAGGACGAAACAATTGCCGGATGTGCTTCTCCTATCTTCCACAGAACCGACCCAGTCGCTGTCGGTGAAACCTTTTAGGCTGAAGTCATCAGTCTTGCAAAACCAAATACAATAACCTTTAGTTCCTGCCAAGTAGCGGAGAACTCTCTTGGCTGCTCCAAAATGATGGCTTGTTGGACTGTGCATAAAACGAGATAAGACACCAACAGAATAAGCTACATCAGGTCGAGAATGAGTAAGATAAATTAGTCTTCCAACCAAACTTCTGTAGAGTCTTGCATCTGTCAATCTCGTACTGTCATCCGAACTCAATTTCTCATTTATATTCATTGGTGTCGCAACAGGCTTGCATCCTTGGATATTAAATTTCTTCAATGTGTCATCCACATATTTCCTCTGTGACATGAATATCCCTTTCTGAGTTTGAACGATCTCCAGCCCCAAAAAATATTGTAACTCTCCTAAATCAGTCATCTCAAACATCTTTTTCATTGATGCTTGAAATTCATGTATAAGCTGCAAGGACGAGCTAGTATAGATCATATCATCTACGTAAAGACTTACTATGAGTAAGTCATTCGTACCTTGATTCTTTACATAGAGAGTTGGTTCGTGAAGGATCCTTTCAAACCCATTCTTGAGGAAGAAATCGTCGATCTTACTGTACCAGGCACGTGGTGCTTGCTTGAGCCCATAAAGAGCTTTCCGCAACTGAAATACCTTGTCTTCCTCTATCTTGCTTTCGAAACCTGGTGGCTGACTTACATAGACCTCCTCCTTTAAATCGCCATTTAGAAATGCGGATTTAACATCGAACTGAAAAAATTTCCATTGCTTTTGGGCTGCTACCGCCAAGATTATCCGCACGGTTTCAAAACGAGCCACCGGAGAGAATGTTTCTTCGTAGTCGATTCCCTGTTGCTGCGTGAAACCTCTAACCACCAGCCTAGCTTTGTGTTTCTGAACACTTCCATCTGCCAAATACTTTGTCTTGAAGATCCATTTTAAACTAATAACATTTTTACCTTCTGGAAGATCGACCAACTCCCACGTTTGATTTCTTTGGATTGCTGACAGTTCTTCTCTCATTGCAAGTCTCCATTCTTTTCTTTCCATGACTTCTTCCATAGTGATTGGGTCCCCAACAAATAGAACCAGTGCTGAAGTTGCGTTCCCCTCAATCTCAAACCGATGTCGAGGAACTCTCCCCCGCTCACTTCTACGTAGCTGAGCTGACTCTTTCGGAGAAGATTCTTCAGATGTTGAGACTGGGTTTGATTTCTCCGGAGTTGAAGACTGTGAACCTTCCGAACCATCATTTTCGGGCTCGACTTGTTCAAGGGCACTTTGTTCTTCTTCAGTCTGAACGTGAGCGATTTGGCTGTTGTCTTTGGCTTCCCAATTCTAACTGGCCTGTTCGTCAAATACAACATTGCGACTAACGGTAATCTTTTTACTCAAGGGATCATATACTCGGTAAGCCTTTGATTTAGTGCAATAACCAATAAACACATGCTTTTGTGATTTCCCATCTAGTTCATGTCGTCCTGTTGTAAGCAAGACATAACATATGCACCCGAACACTCGAAGATGACTTACGGAGGGTTTACTTCCGCTCCATGCTTCATACGGAGTTTGGTTCCATACTGCTTTGGTCGGTGAGATGTTGAGAATATGAACAGCTGCTTGAACTCCTTCAGCCCAAAAAGAATCTGGTATTCCATTCTGTTTCAACATCGATCGAACCATTTTCATAACCGTCCGATTCTTGCATTCAGCCACGCCGTTCTGTTCGGGAGTATACGGTGCTGTGAGCTGCCTTCTTATTCCTTGTTCATCGCAGAAGGTATCGAAATCTTTTGAGGTAAACTCACCTCCACGATCGGTACGGAGTATTTTTACAACTTTCCCACTTTGTTTTTCCACAAGTGCCTTGAACTTCTTGAAGCACTCGAAGCTTTCTGATTTGTGCTTCAAGAAATGTACCCAGCTCATCCTACTAAAATCATCAATAAATAGGAGAAAGTACTTACTGCCAGCTAATGATTCTGTTCTCATGGGACCACACAGATCGGCATGGATGAGCTCGAGAATATCTTCAGCTCTCTTTGATTTTCCTATCGGAAAAGATTGTTTTGCTTGCTTTCCAATCATGCACCCTTCGCAGACTTTCTCTAATGACTTGATGACAGGAAGATCATTCACCATTTGCTTGTTCTTTAGCAGCTGCAGTCCTTTAATGCTTAGATGGCCATATCGCTGATGCCATAGCTCGTTTTCCGCAAGAGTCTTGCTCACCATGGCTCTTTCTGTTATTTCAGCAAAATCAAGAGCATACATACGATTTGATGACATACGAGCACAAGCAAGAATTTTACCAGTGATTTTGTGTTTCACCATGCATTTAAAATCATCAAATACCACCATGTAACCAGATTCATTCAATTGTCCAATGCTTAGCAAGTTGTGTGCTAAAGATGGAGCAAAATGAACATCCTTAATAAATTTTTTCTGGTTATCTACTGAGATCTCAGCTATACCCTTGCCTTTAATCTGTAGTTGTTTATCATCTCCAAGCCGTACTTGTGATTTGACAGTCTCATCGAGCTCTTTGAATTTGGAGCGATCTCCGGTCATATGATGAGAGCATCCACTATCAATGTACCAGATGTCATTCTTCTTTGTTGTTGTTGCTACTGACATAAACAGGAAGTTATCTTTCTTTTCTTCAGCATAATTTGCCTTTTCTGGTTTGGACCAACAATACCTATCAGAGTGCCCAAATTTATTACAGCACGAGCACTTGACAGTATTGTTTCTGCCTCGGCCCCTGCCTCTATGGCCTCCTCGACCTCTTCCTCTTCCATATTGATTTGAGGATTCAGACTCCCCCTTGGTCTGAAAGGCTATTTCTTCATCCTTCCCATTAGATCGGTTGATTCGCGCCTCATGAGCTTGAAGTGATCCCATCAGTTCATCAAACGAGAAGGTGGACAGGTCCATAGATTCTTCGATTGCAGTCACCACATGATCGAACTTGGATGGCAGACTCCTTAGAACCTTGGCAACGACTGTTTCGTCTGATATCTGATCTTCGTAGGATCTCATTTTCCCTACAACTGACGAAACTCTTGCCAGAAAATCTTGCACAAACTCGTTATTTTTCATGGAAGAAGTTTCAAAATCACGCCTTAGGGATTGCAACTTTACCCTTATTACCTTGGAGAAACCCTGATATTCAGTCTTGAGCGTGGTCCACACTTGCTTGGCCGTGGTAGCTGCGGCTATCCTGGAAAAAATTGACTCATCCACTGCCTGCTGGATGAAGAAGAGAGCTTTGGTATCCCGTTTTAGATGCTCTTTGTTGCGAGTCTCGTCTTCTTTATTTTCTTCATATCCTGTTTCGACATAATCCCATAGATCTTGAGATCGAAACAGTGTCTTCATTTTGATGCTCCAAAATTCATATAAATCTCCTTTGAACAGCGGAATTTGTGGCTGTGAAGTACTGACACCGGCGTTGGCAGCCATGTTTACGAGTGAAGCAGTCAAAGAAAATTCCCAGTTCTGAAAGAACCTCGCTCTGATACCACACTTGTTGGAGATTTTGACAGAGCAATAATGAAAAATTGGAAGCAAAAGTGATTCTGCAGATGAATTTTATTAGAGTAAAAAACAAAGCCTTTAAATAGGCATTACAAGCTAAACGTAAATTGAAAGCAGAGCAAATTCTTAGCCTAGAAAATCTCAACTGTTTAACTACTTCCATCGGCAACTTGACTACTAACAAACTACTAACAGAAACATTCGAATTACTCTAACTTCAACAGTACATATAATAGTTGTACGTATCCTTAAAAAAATTAAAATTTCTAAGGGAGCTTAGAGGGGAAGAATTTATGAATCCAGAGTTCTAAATCAAATTCTCTGTCATTTGGGTTGCATTCTCATATTTTTTAGAATTTCAAAATGAAAATGCTCGTTTTCCGAAATGCAATTCAACATATTCATGTAAACAATCAATGAACACAAAAAAAACATGCATACATGAAACAAAGAGACACAAGTAACAAATTAATAGAACTTGAGAGGAGATGAATAATGGAGGGAAAAAATTAAACGAAAAACAAATGAGATACACCAAATGTCTGCATAAAGAACATTACAAGATTAAATAAACATACAAAATAAATAGATTGTTCAATCACATAGTTTTAAATAAATCAAATACAAATCATCACAAGTAATCTTCTCAACATACTAATTCCACATAACTTATCTTATTGTTATGCAACATACTCAACATGCTAATATCTGATAAAAAAATGTAGCCTCGATTTCTTTTGACAACCCAACATCTTCATGAAAAACTACTTTTCCTAAGAGAGATGCAAACATGTTCAAGATTTTAACAAATTAATAACAAGAAAGACAAGGCATTTCCTCTCAATTAAAATGATTTTTTTATAAATAGTTTATCCATCCTATTTCTCACTACATTTCAAGAGATATATAAATATGGTCAAGATTTATAAGAACAAGGACTCCATCTACTGTTTACTCTCATATTAATCTAAAATTTGATCTAACTATGGGGAAAATGCATACCTAATTTTGCATTGATGATTTTCTCTCAAGATAATGCCACGATATATTTTCATATAATATTCTGCAGTTGCTTAAAAATTTTTAGAGCCCATTTAAAAATCGACAGAAACTAGATTTCAATGTTTCAAGTTACGGAGTAGTTTCGGTTTCGTAATCTAACAAATATCGTCTAATTCTCTAACTTGGCTCTGATACCACTGTAAGGTTTTCTAGTACGACAGCAAGATTTCGGGAGGCATCGTCCATACCAAATTAAAAAAAAAATTGCCATGCTAAACAACCCTAACCCTAGAATCTTAACTTGAGAATTAGACAATACAATATGTAAATATCTTTACATCTAAGTGAGTATGGAATACAATCTTTATAGACCGGTCCATCACTTCAAATGCTCCGTGTAGAAGTCCCTTCGCTCCAAGTAGTGGTGATCCGGACTCTCCGTAGGCTCCACTAGTCGAAATGAACAAGCTTGATCAATGATTTTCGAGGCCGAAAATGATCTACTTTGAGAAGACACCAACTCAAGCTACATCTTCACTAATTAAGGATTAGTGAAGCTAACACCCTAAACTAAATGACTAATCTAATAGAGGATGATGAAGTAGAATTTTTGCTCACTCTATTTCTTTTTCTTGAGAAAGCTAGAGAGCTCAATGAAGAAGATGAAGGAAATAATGGATGAGAGAGTGAATGGCAATCATGGGTGAGTTCATATCACATATAACTCATGTAGAGAATAAACCATAGCAAAAGATTATGGTTAGGTTAATAAATATCTAATGCAAGACAAATTTAGTGGACTAAATTAATGGTTTCCACAAGCTTCTAAAACTTGCAACCATGCGAAATTCCCACCAATTTATATTTGCATTCAATAAATAAAACCCTAATTATCTAATGGCATGGCATGAGTCTCATACACCCATGTAGTCTGTATTATCAAGCATGACACAAAAAAGAAAACAAAAATAATATATATCACATATATATTAAGTGTGCACATGTGAGAAAAGAAATGTATAAGTGAGAAAATATTAGTTAATGTAAATTACCATATCAAATATACAATTATATATTAAATTATTAAATCAACACTTGATTCGATAAGCCGGCTATATCACATATAACCGACCGATATCACATATTGCGAGAATAGAATACAGTATCACATACTCGTATTAATCTCGGTCCCGCACATATCACATATGTGCTCCTACTTCGTTTTTCCTGAGCCAGGAAACCTCTGTGTATGACTCTAAAGACTTATCAATACGCCAGCAGTAGGTGATGATCATATCAAGCACCCACAAGCCGTCAGCGGTACTAGCTGGACATAACGGCTATCCGGGTATTGAGCCATCAGAAGATCAACAAGCAAGCCTGCTCATACTCCTGTAAAACCTGTCAGTAACACTACCGTATAGTCCGGTCTCTTCGTCTGATATATCGCATATCCATTCTAGGGGTGGTAAACATCAGACCCCAGTAACCGATAAGTCGTGCCGATGTGAGGCTCATAACGGGTCGAGAAACTACTAATAACACTTACCGGTAGATCTCCGAATCAGCTATGGCCAGGGACTTCCTGTTATAGCCAATCGAGCACAGCGCAACATCAACCCCCAATACCGGGAGAGACAAAGCCCCTCTTATCGCTCATTGCCTCCATATGATTCGGGACTGTACCCAAAAGCCACCGTTTTGCACGTTCTCTTGAACGTGGTAAGGTGGAAATTAAAGTATAATGGGAATCACACAAGATTCTATGACGATCTCGGGTCTACAGACTAACCTGTACCAGTGTCACCAGAGAACTGCTATCTGACGATAGGTATAATACCAACTAGGAGTTCTCGGGGAGTCCATTCAGTGTACCCAGTCTCCACTGAGCACCCGCATACCATCTTTGATGTCAAACACCAATGGATGTGGGATCATCCATCGCCTATCAGATGGGTTAAGAAGCGTATACGCTAGTCTATTCTGAAATATCGATGCCCTGTCTCGATACACCCTCGACTAGGAACAATTAAAGGATGTACCTATGGACTACCCTGGCCTCACTAGTATGATCTCCATCACAGTCCTAGTAGTTAAGTACTCATCCTAAGGGCTTTATCAACATGTGAGATCAAGACAGTATCACAATACAAGTCTACATGTTAAGACAAAGAGCAACCAGATAACATACTATCATGTCGAGCAAGAAAGTTCTTTATATATATATCCAAGCATCCACTATAATATACATCATATGTATAATAATGGTCTCTAGGGCATACATATAATTAATAAGTTGTGTGCATGAAATTGATAGATCTTGGAGTTTACGGGGATCCCACTATCCGGATAGCAGGGTAGGGTCAAGGGGGCTAGCAGCCCCTTACGGGGTGCGGGGCAGCACCCCGTTAGAAATTTTTTTCTAGGAAGGGAGGTAAATTTAATGTGGGTGCATATAAAATGAGGGGGGAGGCGTCTTAAAGCCGTGTGCATGGAGCTTAGCGCCGGCGCCTCACGTGCCGGGCGCGTGGGCGGTGGGCGCCCGCAGAAGAGGGGACTTGGTCCCTGCACTGGAAGTTGTGCTCCTGATTTGACTTCTGGAGTTAAATTCCTAAAAAGAGATTAATTTATGGAGTTAAACTCCAACAGATCTTGAATGGAGTTAAAACTCCTAGAAATATTTAGAAATGATCAAAGGGGCCCATTTTTCTCCCATTTGGCCCTATATCTTCCCAAGATGGGATTTTTGGATATGGATCTCCTTCTTGTTCCTCTTCTGTTGGCCGGATTTGGGAGAAAAAGGGGAGTGAGATTTAAAAATCTTCCATTTTTAAGATCTGATGAAAGCTCTAAGTTCGCCTTCAAGGGTTTGATGGTGAAAAACTGTTTATTTTTTAAAAAAGAAAAAGTTAAACTCTTGATTTAATTCAAAAGGGGAGGAGAAGGTTTAGAACCTTGAGGAAGGAGAAAGAAGCACAGAAACCCTAAATTTTGAGGGTAATGAAAAGTTATTTTATTTTATTATCATGTTACGTTTTATAGGCTTACAAATTTACACATAGCCCCTTGGGCTTTACAAAATGGCATTTTGCTCATCCCATACCTCATATGCTCATTTCTTTTGCACATGAGCTATGGGCTTTACAAAAATTTGGCTTTATGCCCATTTTTCTTATATTCATACATAAAAAATTATATCAAAATTATTTATTACATGATTTCATTTTGGCATGGGGGAGGTCGGCCGCGGGGCTCGATTTGGGCATGGGGGCTTGGGCCCGCTTACTTGGGGTTGACTTTGATTTTGATTTGGTCAACCGAGGTGTAATTTTTGACCCCAACAGTGTTGGCCAACCGAACACGGCGCGACATCGACTCCCTATACTGGGAGAGATGAATTCCCAACAATCGCTCACTGCCTCCATGTGGCTCGAGACTGTACCCAACTAAAACATGTTTGTACGGCTCAGTAGAGCCGTGGTAAGGCAGTAATCAAAGCACAGTGGGAACTCACACGAGACAAATGACGACCTCAGGTCGACAGACTATCTGTACCCATGTCACCAGAGAACTGCTATCTAACGATATGTATAATACCATTTAGCTAGTTCTCGGCGAGTCTATCCAGTGTACTCACCCCCAGTGAGCATCTGTATACAATCTTAGGTGCATCACACCAATGGCTGCGGGACCAACCATCGCCCCTCGTCAAGGTCTAGAAATGTATACACTAGTCTACTCTGAAGTATCGATGCTCAATCTCGATACTCCCACGAGTATGGACATTTAAGAATGTGCTTATCGACTACCCAGCTCCCACAAGTATGATTGCCATCATAACGCTGGTAGTTAAGTAAGGATCCTAAGGGTTTTATCAAAATGTATAAGCGATATAAAATAACAAGAAAAACATATCACATGTTAAAATAAAGGCAAACCAAATAGCATACTATCATATTGAGCAAGATTGTCCTGTACATACATATCCCTAACATCCTATACAATGAAGGCCTCCAGGGCATACATATCCAACAATCTCCCACTTGCACTAAGACATGTTATTGGCTTATTGAGTACTCAACGTTTGCACTAGAGCCAGTTGCTGGCGTACTGCATACCCAACATCTCGAACAGTCTCTCGAACTGGATTTGAGAGATGGTCTTGGTGAATGGATATGTCGTGTTGTCCTTTGTATCTACTCTCCGCACCTTGATCTCCCGGAGATCTACGATCTCTATGATCAGGTGATACCGCCTCAAGATATGTCTGAATTTTTTATGGGACCGTAGTTCCTTTGCCAAAGCCATGGCTCCATTGTTATCGCAATACAAAGGTATTGGATCAGTAATGGATGGAATCACCTAAAGTTCAGAAATGAACTTTCTCATCCAGACTGCCACTTTTGTGGCATCATTAGCTACTATGTACTCAGCCTTCATCGTCGAGTCTACTACGGTTTCCTGTTTGGAGCTCTTCCAACAGACTGCCCCTCCGTTGAGGGTAAATACATAACCCAAGACGAATTTAGAGTCATCCTTGTCACTTTGGAAGCCAGTCGGTAAAACCCTCGATCTGGAGGTCCTTATTACCGTACACTAAGAACATCTCCTTAGTCCAGGTACTTAAGAATGTTCTTTACTGCTATCCAATGTTTCTCACCGGGGTTGGACTATGACGCTGAGTGCATAAGCTACATCTAGTCTGGTATACAACATCGCATACATTATCGACCCCACCGCCGAAGCATAGGGTACAATTCTCATGTGAGCCCTCTCATCATCAGTCTTGAGAGACATCTCTTTGGAGAGGTGATTCCGTGACAAGCGGGTAAATTACCTCGCTTGGAATCTTCCATACTGAACCTCTTCAGTACGGTGTCTATGTACCTTAACTGTGAAAGTCCCAACATTCTTTTAAATTTGTCACGATAGATTTTAATCCCCAGAATGTACGAGGCATCACCCAGGTCTTTCATAGAGAACTTCTGTGATAAGAACAGCTTGGCCGATTGTAGTATAGAAATATCATTTCCTATCAGGAAATGTCGTCTACATATAAAACGAGAAATACCACAGTTCTCCCTACAATCTTCTTATAAATACAAGGTTCATCTAAATTTTTGATAAAGTCAAATTACTTGATTGTCTCATCAAAGCAGATGTTCCAACTCCGCAATGCCTGCTTTAATCTATAAATAGATTTAAACAACTTGCATACTTTTCCGTTGCTCCCACTGTCTATGAAACCTTTTGGTTGATCCATATAACACACTCTTCTAAACATCCATTTAGAAAAGCGGTTATAACATCCATCTGCCAGATGTCATAGTCATGAAAGACAGCAATGGAAAGTAGGATCCGAATGGATTTAGCATAGCCACTGGTGAAAAAGTTTCGTCATAGTACAATCCTGGTTTTTGACGAAAATATTTAGCAACAAGTCTAGTTTTGTAGGTTTCTACCTGTCCATCTATACCAATCTTCTTTTTGAAAATCCATTTGCATCTCAACGGGTTTTACCCCAGGAGGAGCAACATACAAAATCCATACTTTATTGGTGTACATGGATTCCATCTCGGATCGCATAGCATTCAGCCACTTCACCGAGTCTCTACTCGTGATGGTTTGCTAAAAACTAGTCGGCTCATCATCATCAATAATGCAATCCTCTCGATTCTCGTCTTAGAGAAAACCATAGTATCTCTTGGGCGGATGAGACTACCTACTAGATCTGCGGAGTGGTGTAGGTACGTCCGGTTCCATTGAAACTTCAGGTTTGAAACTTCAGGTTCTACTAAGTCTTTAGTAATAATTTGTGGTTCTGGAATTTCTTCCAGTTCCATTGCGCTCCCAATAATCTATTTTTCAAGAAATTGAGTTTCCATAAAGCGGGCATGATAAGAAACAAAAACCTTTTGTTTCTCAGCGTAATAGAAATAATACCCTCTAGAGTTCTTAGGGTATCACATAAACTTACACAATATTGAACGTACTCGAGCTTGTCCGGATGAACCTTTTTGACAAAAGAAGGACAACCCTATATCTTAAGATAATTAAGACAGGGTTTCTTCCTACTCCACATTTCATATGGAGTGGCAGGAACAAACTTAATTGGAACCTTATTCAATAGGTATGCAGCAGATTCTAGTGCATAACCCCAGAAGGATGGCGGTAACTCAGCATTACTCATCATGGAACGCATCATATCAAGCAAGGTGCGATTCCATCTTTCTGATACACTGTTGTGTTGTGGTGTGTATGGAGGAGTATGCTGAGAGAGAATTCCATTCTCTTTTAGATATTCCATGAACTCGGTACTTAAGTATTCACCACCCCGATCAGATCGGAGTATCTTGATACTCTTGCCGGTTTGCTTTTCCGCTTCATTCTTATACTTCTGGAATTTCTCAAAGGTCTCGGATTTATACTTCATCAAGAATATATGTCCATACCTTGAAAATCATCGGTAAAATTAATGAAGTAGGAATAGCCACTTCTTGCATACATAGACATTGGCCCACACGCGTCGCTGTGTATGAGTCGCAGGAGCGCAGTGGCTCTTTCTCCGTATCCAGCGAATGGAGTTTTGGTCATCTTTCCTCTGATATATGATTAACAAGTTGCATATGATTGATATTCAAACGGATCTAAATATCTATCTTTATGTAACTTAGTTAATCGTGTTTCATTGATATGACCAAATTTATAATACCATAAGAAAGCTTGATTTGATTCTGGAGCCTTTTTTTTAGTGTGTTTTGGATGTTGAAAATTTGATGTTGATTGGGAACGTATATTCCGTTATTCAGTGTACCAGATCCAATCATTTCATGATTTAGGTGAATATTTATGATATTGCTTTCAAGTGCTAAATTATATCCTTCATTAGATAACAAAGATACCGATATAATATTACCCATCATACTGGGTACACAAAAGCAGTTATGCAATAACAAAATATGTCCACTCATCGATCTTAAGTGATATTCTCTCACTGCAACAGCATCTACACTGGTTCCGTTGCCAATCCTGAGGGCATATCATCTTTCCTCAAAACTCTACAGCTTCTAAGCGCCCGTAAAGAATTACAGATGTGGGATCCTGATCCGGTATCCAATACCCAGAAAGTAAAGTTAATAGAGAAACAATTTTCAATCATGAACAAACTTGAAACCGAACCCAAAATTTTCTCCGTATCTTGATTCTTGGTTTTTAAAGCCCGGCAATTTTTCTTCCAATGTCCCTTATTGTGACAGTAGAAGCACTCTTCCTTTGTGGCTGCTCCCCCAATCTTTTCCTTTCCCTTGCCCTGTACCTTTTGCACACTTCTTCTCGGTTTGGTGGGGGCCTTCTTCTTCTTCCCTTTGGTCTTAGATTTGGATTTAGTGGAAGAAAATTCCCCGACAAACAGAGTAGGTGTTTCCTTGGATTTCTTCAAGGTGCCCTCTGCCACTCTCAACATGTTGAGGAGCTCAGAAAGTGTGACTTCCAGCTTTTGCATATTGAAATTCAATACGAATTGGACATAGGTGGAGTGAAGAGACTGTAGAATTAAGTAAGTATACAACTCATTCTTCAACGTAGTTCCCAGATCCGCGAGCTCTTCGATGAGAGTAATCATCTTTAAGACGTGGTCCCCAACAGATGATCCGACAACCAAGCTGACTTGAAATAATTTTTTCGAGCTCTCGTATCTTGCGATACGAAATTCCTCTACATATAAATCTTTAGTATGGAGGAAGATAGAAGCAAGGTCCATCTTCTCGTACTTCCTTTGATGTTCTTTATCCATGGAGGCCAGCACGAGGCACTTGGCTTTCACGCAATCCAGATCCCAAGTCTTACGGGCCTCAATGTCTGCGACCGAGGATGTCGGACCTAGAATAGGGGGCTTTAGCTATGAGGTTGTATGCAACCTTATCATAAGTAAGGGCTATTTGGACGTTCCTCAGCCAGTCTTTATAGTTTGGCCCAGTCAGTTTGTTTTTATCTAGTATAAGCTTAAGTTCCGTCATGGTCGCTGCAATTAGGAGAGAGAGAAAAGAAACACTCAGCATATACTCTTGCAAGTTTAGATCGGTTATTAGTTTATCTAAACAGGATGGCTTCCACTATTTCCCCGAATTCTCCTTCAAACTCTAAAAGAAAAATTAGTCAGGATTAATTGCACCCTACAAGTTCGCTTATTTTTCGGCCAGGCCAGTGTTGGTATTTCGGAGGGAGGTTCTCCATGCTTTCGCACGGACCTAATTAAATAACCTCGTTTTTCCATAGGCATAGCCTCGTTAACACATTTCTAGACACCTACCTGATTAACTAATTGCAAAGTGAAAAATTCTCTCGAAGAGTAGCGGATACTCACAGTAAGATCGGGACCCAACTATCATTGTGTGATAATTTTGAAGGAAGCCTGCCAAAATTACCACACTCCAGAAGGTATGCAACACCAGCAAGTTTTCTGTATATTTGAAACTCCCGATGTGGTTTTTGCCCCGAGCGCTTATAACCTTGACGAAGGCCAAAACATTATAAGTCGCAAGTCAAGTTCAACTTATCATTGTCCAGATTAATCTAGACCTATTTGTACAAGCTCTTGACGAAGACCAAAACAGCTGTACACATGTCCTAGATTAATGTATCTATTTATACTATAGATAAGCATCCACTAGATACTAAACACTATGCCTTGGTGAAGGTCAAAACATATAGCATGAATACTAATAGATGCCTATCTGAAATGACGGAGGGCTGCGACTGGTTTTGGTGAAAACCGTTAACGTAATGAACTTGATATAGTCGAAGAAACCTGATAGCTTTTGAAAAGGAGTGGTTTAAGCTCCGCTTTTAAAAGTTGTTTTTGAAGTAAACCGAGTGGTTTTGCAATTGTTCCAACGATGTCAGATATTAGGTTTATTACTTTGCATTAAGTGAGATTAATGCGGTCCCATCAATTAACCTTATCACACCATAAAAAGAACGAAAATAGAATGTACGTATATACCACCCGCATTAGATATATATATATATATAGAGAGAGAGGTTAATGGAGGAAAGATGCCATAGGAGGGAATTTCCTCCTATGGCGTCGAAAAATACACCCTCTCTCATTTTTTCCGACGATCGGCATCCACCATCTTCATCGTTATCATCTAAGATGTGGGTACACCAAATTTTATGTGATTCTACAACCTTTTCACCGTTGATTTAGTGGGTTCAAAATTAACGGTTTACTGACAATAGAACTTTTTACATTGCTAAATCAACGGTGAAAAGGTTGTAGAATCACATAAAATTTGGTGTACCCACATCTTAATAATAACGATGAAGATGGTGGGTACCGATCGGCGGAAAAAAAGAGGGAGGGTGTATTTTTCCGACGCTATAGGAGGAAATTCACTCCTATGGCATCTTTCCTCCATTATTCTCATACACACACACACACACACACACACACATAGGCAGATATAAGCATCACAGAGAATAGAAAAATGGATCAACTAGGAACATTTGCATTTCAATGAGCCACCTATAAAACACACTCCTCCACGGTCGTGTGAATAGCCGAGTGTGAATAATCCTAAACCCCCACGAGTGCGGCAAACTACCCGCCAAATCTAGAATTGGGTGACCCAGGTCTCGACTTCTCGAGATGGCCACCCACTGAATCCTAGAACTCGGTAGTTTGTGCACTCCTCCGTGGGTCAAACCTAGATGCGAAAAAGAAAAATAATATACAGACGGTAACTACATCCTCAACCCGGATGCGCCCCAATAAAAGAATATACATGAATTATTATATGAATTACAAATAATCCACTCACATCTCACATTTAGATTCACACCGGGCCATTCACACGACAATCTATGAAACCATTCGCATCCGAACATCACAAGATATATGCAACCCCTTCTAATCGACGTATAGTGATAAGAAGACATTTAAGAACACATATACACATCAATAAAGTAAGTAAAGAAAACCACGACGTTAGAATTCCGCGCACAATTAGCGTACAAAACCATTTTCCAAGTCTTGAAAAAACTGTCCACTAAAGTCCCCAAAAAATTCATTTTAAACCAATTTTGGAGTCGAAACGAACACGAAACCCGTACGAATCTTCGCGGAGGTGAAGGATATAAAATTAATTGTCGATCTAGGGGCCTCGGGGGGGGTGTACCCACCCCCATGGGTCACCACGAGATGGGCCCCAAGGGAAGGCAGACCCGAGAACACCCTTTTGGAGTGCTCTCGGATCACCACCCCTAATGCCGCCTTATGGTGGTCTTGGGGGGTAGGCCCGGCCTTTGGTCAACCCACGGGTATCTCCGGGGTGTCCATACTTCACCCCACGGCTTCTCGGTTCAAACTGTGAGCTTTTAGGGAGTGCAAACATCTCAAAATTCCAATTTTAGGGACTGTTTTTGTCGGTTGTTCGTGCGCGAAACAAACGGCGGATTTAAAACGTCGCTACGAGCTATCTGAGACTTATGGAGTGGCTCTGATATCATGTAAGTCGATGTCGTATACTCCACAGGGTTTGTAGAGAGGCGAATTTACAAAAAATAAATTAATAGCAAGCAATATCAAATAAACTTCCAAGATCTACCATAAGACCTAGCTAGCTAAACTAACAAAGGTTCTAATATATTATGAAGTGATTTATACCTTTGTGTTCAAATCTTTCGAGTCTTCTTATTCTCTTCTTAAGCTCCTCTTTTGTATGGATCGAGCTTGGTCGTCGGCTTCCTCGTGTCAAAGAAGATCCACCCGAGAGTCTATGGTTCAAGCTCTAACCTCTAAATTGAAGTAACTAAATTACCTAGTTTGCTAATTTAGGCAACTTAGATGATTTAGAGAGTTAATTGGACTAATTTATCTCAATCATCCTAGGATTCTCAACACATGAGAGTGTTTAGGGTTTGAGGAAGAAGAAAAGAGCAAAAGAGGAAAGAGAGTGTCAAGTAAAGAATAAGGTTATGAATGGCTAAGTGTTGATAACTATGAAGCATTCCTTTTTCAATAATAATAATAACAATAATACAACCATACTTTAATAGTCATCCAAAATGAATGAGTCATCCAAAGCGGCCATGCTTCAACCATGCTCTAATAATACCTCATTTCTTCACCTCATTATCATTTGAATAAATGGATTAATCACAAATGATGTGTCTTCTTCTAGAAACACTCTTGTGAAAATACAAGAATACCCCTCACCGTATATACATACCCGTATTCGTACCACGAATACCAAGAGATGAAAATAATCCAATATTATAATACTATAATGCGGCTTAATCCTAAACCCACTAGTATTATCCGTCTGATCAAAAATACGTGCAGCTAGAACACGTATATGATCGAAACCCTATACGTAAAACCATACGGCCTCTATATCGTTTCGCCTGAACCAGGGAAACTCTCTGTGTGGGACTCTAAAAACTCGACGGTACGCTGGCAGTGGGTTTAACCACAAGCACATCAGTGGCACTAGCTGTACGTAACTGCTACCGGGTATCTGTCGAAAAGAAGGCCGACGAGCAAACTCGACCGAACTCCTACTGAGCCTATCCGTGACAATCTCCGTACATTTCGGTCTGTTCGTCTGAGAGTATCGCATGCTGGGTTTAGGGGTGGAAAACATCAGACCCCTAATAACCTGACAAGTCGTGCCATGTAGCTCAAGACCATAAGAGAATCTACTGATCTAATTATCAGTAATTTTCAATCCGTCCTGGCCAGGGACTTATGGTGTTGGTCAACAGAACACAACGCGATATCGACTCCCTATACCGGGAGAGATGAGTCCCCAACAATCGCTCACTGCCTCCATATGGCTCGGGACCGTACTCAACTAAAAGCTGTTTGCACGACTCAGTAGAGCCATGGTAGGGTAGTAATCAAAGCACAGTGGGAACTCACACGAGACAAATGATGACCACATGTCGATAGACTATCTATACTTATGTCACCGGAGAACTGCTATCTGACGATAGGTATAATACCATTTAACTAGTTCTCGGCGAGTCCGTCCAGTGTACTCACCCCCAGTAAGTACATGTATACAATCTTAGGTACATCACACCAATGGCTGTGAGACCAACCATCGCCCCTCGTCAGGGTTTAGAAATGTATACACTAGTCTACTCTGGTGTATCGATACCCAGTCTCGATACTCCCATGACTAGGGATATTTAATGATGTGCTTATCGACTACCCAGCTCCGACAAGTATGATTGCTATCATAACGCTAGTAGTCAAGTAATGATCATAAGGGTTTTATCAACATGTATAAATGATATGAAATAATAAGTAAAACATATCACATGTTAAGATAAAGGCAAACCAAATAGAATACTATCATATTGAGCAAAATTGTCTTGTACATACATATCCCAAGCATCCTATACAATAAAGGGCTCTAAAGCATACATATCCAACAATATATAGATTAGAAAGACATTTTTCTAGAAATATCCAATTACTCGTGTATTTATCGTTTATATACAATTGTCAGAGAAACTAATTTATTTCTTATTCTCTTATCTTTACTCAACCGACACTTTTTCTATAGCCTATTTGTTTATGTTTATATAATGTATATTTCAATAGACACAAAAATTTTGCAAACAACATCATTCTTCTGTAAGACTCTTGCTGGACATTCGTTATATACACTCATCTAGTATCGGTATTTATTATAAATGCAGTTAATATGCTCAAGCACAAAAAATCTTTCAATAAAAAGTTCTGCTATAGCCTGAGCCCAAATTAATTTTTTCCATCACAACTATCTTTCATGTGATATTTAGGAGAGGGCCCTATCATGACTGAAGCCGAGTTAATAAGTTATTAAATAAAGGTTACTTGTAATTACATGAACATTCAAGAGACGAAATAACATTTTGGACTTAAAGCTTGTAGAATAAGGGGTTGGATGTGATTTTGAAGAAAAATGGAGAGGCATAATAGAATTTTCAATATTTATGTTTATAGAATAGGCACCAATATTCCTATATTAGCTGGTATATTCATCTAGTGTTTTTTCTCCCAATTTGCACAGTGGTCCGTTATAATCATAACAGATTCATTATATAAATTTTCTCTAAATTTACAGACACATATTTCAATCTATGATATGATTCACACAGATAATATTATCAAATATTTAAAACTGTAAACTATATTATTCTCGCCCAATTTTAATTGTTTTATTCTTTTAATCATAAATTGTTTATTATTTTTCTATACTTATTTATTTTCTTATAAAGAAAATGATAAGTAGATATGTGCACATGACTTGACTTGATTAAGTCGAATAAAAATACCCAGCTAATGAATCTGCAATAATTATAACAAACTTTATTAAGTCCAATCATGCAAATATGTATATATATATTTTTATCATGAATTGATGAAGTCTAATTAAAATTCTCAACTAATGCCAACTCTTTGTGCTTAAACCTAACAAAGATCATGTCGTGAGAATAACTCTCCAAATAAAAGTGAAGGTTTTAATGTTAAAGAAGTTTTGAGTGAAGGGGTGGATATTAATTTTCCAGCTAATTTCAAGCTAGATGATGACTCAACCAAGGTTTAAAATACATATTTTTAAGGGTAAATTTTAGTAAACCCTATCCATCTTCTGGGATTATTGAGATAACCCCATTCAACTTTAAAAATACTATAAACCCCCACCGAACTATCAATATTGTATGAAATTGTTGGTTTGATTAACTCGTGCAAACCACAATTGGATTGAATAATCTCAAAATATTTTATAGATAGATTGAATAGACTCAAAATGAACGGAATATGATATTTTTTGAGAAAATACCCTTTCAATTTTTTAACGAAATACCCTTCAATGGAGTTTTAGGCTAATTTAGAAGACCCACATCATATGCTGCCTAGCTCTAAAAGGGAGAGGAAAATCTTTAGATTAATTATTAATTGGATAATTAATGCTGGGGGAATTGGTTGACAACATAATGGTGATCATGTGGCAGAGAGTATGATTGACATTTTAAACAACATTTTTAATCAATTAGTAATATTTGCATCAAGCCCTTGGGAATTCTCTTTCTAATTACTATATATGAACATGAGAAAGATAATTCTTAGAGATTAGCTTAGAGTCTCTATACTAGAGTTAGAAAGTAGCAATATGGTCTAAAGAGCTTTTAGTTTCTTCGTGTTGTTAAAAGACGAACAATAAAAATAGATGATTAGTGCCTGATCAAACTGCATACAACTGTTGATTTCTTTTAATCTGTTTATTTATTTTAAATAAATAACTTAAACTTCCAATAAATATCTTGATGACCTCTACTAGCTAGAGCTAGGCTGCCACTATATCAAAATTATAAAGTTATGAAATATTTCCCACGATCATATATACAGTGAATTATTTCCATAACATAAATTAGACATGAAGACCAAAGATATAGCCATTTACAATTCTGAGTGTAAGGCGATGAAAGGAGGAAAAAACAACAGAAAAAGATCCAAAGCCATTTATTTGAATTATACTACACAATCACTTACTGTATTATTTTCCATATATAACAAAAGAAAGAGAGAGGGGAAAAAAACTATACATGCATGGCCATAGATCGAATTGAGAAACGAAAATTCAACAAAAGAAGGGAAAAAAAACCCATTACAAATCGATCATAGATATTAATACATAGAGAACAAAATTCAACCTACTTGAATTCTCTTATAATTACTTAGAGGAACAAAAACAGAAGCGACATCATCAGGGACACTGTAAAATACGCGCCGCAGCGGCGCTGACCGCGCCTTCCTCTTCGGCGGCTGACGTGGCTTTCGCGGCGCCGGGGGAAGACCAATGCAGGCCTCAATTTGTGATGATGCTCAATATCGGTGACCTCCCAGATTGTGACACGTGGCAGATGACGTGTCCCGAAGCCCGCAAGGAAGGACCAAGAGCAGCATGTCGGAAGAACACCCGGATCTGGGACCCTTGGACGTGGCCGACCCTCTTTGATCGACCACAATTCCTGTGCCCGCCTTACAAACAACTGTTGTCTCACCTCCGAGCTCCCGCACAATTAGGCTCCTCGGCCTCCTCAGCTCGTCTCCGGGCTACCACAGAACCTAGATATCTCGGCCTTCCGCTCGTCCCCGAGCCTCCCGCCGAGCTCATATTCCTCGGTCATATCGACCGACCAACGGCACCTATCGCAGGTGCAACCGCCTCACCTCCGTGAATCTCACCATACGCGAGATATCCGCCGGCCACGTCCCGTGTTCCACGCCATCACGATCCCCCATTAACGAGCCTGTCTCGCCATTAATGGGAGATCCCGTCTATCATGCGGACGTGACGCCGGAAGCTTAATGGCCGGCGTGATTCCCGCGCCTGTCTGCCTGTTGCCACAACTATATAAACCCCTCTCCAGAAGGATCAAGTAAGTCAATTTCTCCCCACTAGGCCGTTACTCTGCTCAAATATCCGGTCTAACTTGATCGTCGGAGGGTCCTCGGTAGTGCAACCATCCCGGGACTTCCTTGCAGGTAGCTCGGCCACCTCAACCTAAAACCCATTGAGAATCCACACGCTTCATGAGTCAACATCCAAATCAATCTCAGCCGTCCATCGTCGCTTGACAGCAGATCTGCGGAAGGTAACATCTTGACGTGATACGACGCACGTCAATTTGGAATCCTCAGACTTTGGAGTCACACAACTGTCTCGATCATTTTCTTCTAGTTTCTTGGGTTGAAATTTCTCTATGGAAGCCTTTACTGGTGCAAGAGATGGGCGTTCTTGGATGAGGAATTCAAGGTCCATTTTTCTGAATAGGATCAATTTGGAAATTAAGTAGGGTTAAGAGATGGAGTGGGGGTTCAATTAATATGCATGCAAGAGAAGGTAGTGTTGATGAGTAATTGTGGAGGGAAATTAATTAAGGAGCTAGAAGAGAATAATTATGTTGTGAGAGGTGGTGATGGGAGTTCAATAGTGGTAGCAAAGCAGTGCAAATGATTGTTGGGGATGAGAGAGAAGGTAGAGACCAAAAAAAAAAAATTATGTATAGAGAGAGACGTGAAAATGATTAACAATAACGTATATTTCCATCTTCATTCTATCAGCATGCATGCATGCATGTATATAATCTTGGTGGACCGTTGACAATAATATTCGAATGGTGTAAGCAACGTCTGATTGTATTTCGGTTACACATGCTCATAAGCAAACGGTTTAGATTTGTAGAAAAATATTAACAGAATCAGCAAAGAGCTAATTAGGGTAATTTCAACTTAGAGTACCATAGAAATTTTTCGTTCTCTTATAAAAGGGATCGAGAAAAACAAATATATAGAGCTCCAATTTATTTGTCCATTCTTCTCACGACTTTTGTGGCCAACTCTTTTATCGTTTGGGAGTTCAAACTCTTAACTATGTTAATGTAGCTTACAATTGGATTTCGATCCTTTCAGGTGAAGTTTCATTGGAAAATGACAAATAAATTCCAATAACCCAATTTCGTCTATGTTCGCATAAAAAATAAGTTTAGGTTAATAGGGCGCCCCGTTATTAGTAGAGACCGGATCGGATGGAGTGGCAGTTTGAATGGCCCTTACATCAAGCAATTGCGTATCTTCACGGTAAAGAAAGCGCGTATAAAAAATACGAAAATTTTCAAAGATTCGTTAAGATTGAGATGATCAAATAGAAATATATGCAGATCATAGGAGATTCTAGGGTTTCTAGTGTCTCGGAGTCATAAATACAAGAGGTTGCGGCAGGAGTAAGGATGACTCAACCAATCATCAAACTACCACTATCTAGTTTATGATAACATGGTTCTCCGGTGATTAACGCGGTCGCTGTCAAGGTATGACGAAACTTGAGACGTCCATACCTCCTATATCGGGTAATGCCTCTACGTTCCTTAAGATGCATAAAAATTATGTGCTAAGATGAAGGAAGGCATGTAATGCCTAGTTTATTTTGTACTCTAATATCCGTATTTCGTATGTTTTTCTATTTAATTATTCCTAAATATTTTCCACTTATTTTTCCATATATTTTCTAAACTTTTAAAGCCTAACCCTTCACCCAAAACCCAACCTTTTCCTTTTCTTTTCTTTGAACCCGACCCGACCTATCCTACCCGACCCGATACCTTTCACCATCTCTCTATCTCTCTCCACTCATAGATATATATTATATATTATATAATATTTTTATAAACCCTATTCTTTACTTTCCCCACGTCCCCCTCTCTCTTCTTCTTCCCTACGTTCCCGCCGCCTCCTCGAAAACCCTAACCCACGCCCTAGCCTCGTCGCCACTAGCACCGCCTGCATCTCCTCTTCTTCCTCCTTTTCCCTTCATCCCTGACGACGAGACCCCAGCAAGCCAAATCCTGACCACTGCAACCCATCACCGAAGCAGCCCTCGCCTGCACCCTCACGTCGCCGGAGCCTCATCGTCGACGTCTCCTCGTCTCGTCACCACTTCCTCCCCCACATTTCCTTCTTCCTCGCAACACCCGCTCGTCTATTTTCCTTCACCCATGATCCTAACAACCCCTGCACGACCCACGCTCACCCACGACGAGCTCCTCCATCTCCCTTACGCTTCCCCGAGATCCCCGCAACTGTCCCCGCGACCTCCGTGGCACACCTCCCTCTCTTCTTACAACTGACTCTCTCTATCTCACTCATCACCATGGCTCCAAGACTGCCACCGCGACGGCCTCCCATCTTCGTCAGTGCATCCCCATGGCTGCCGCCACCGGTCAGCATCGCAACCTCCACAACCAAGCTCCTTCACCATCTTCCTCCCTCCTTGTTTACACCACCGCCTCCTCCACTGCACTGATCACCTCGCCGGCCACCACCCACTGCAACAGCCGTCGACGAGCAACCATCGCCGACCCGTCTCCTGCACCGCGACCTACCTCGTCCTTGTCCGCTCCCTTCCCTCACTACGAGCTCTTCCACCTCTCTCCTCATATCAGCTCCCCCACTTCCTCACACCGTCGGCCACCGCCTGACACCCTCATCGCCGGCAAAACCATCTCCCTTCCCCAGTCAGCATCACCAAGACCCCTGCCATCACTCACTGTCGTCACCATCGCTGTTTCCATCCCCGAAGACAACAACCATCACTGCCTCGCTCCCTCCACCTGATCTGGCCACGATCCAGTACTGCGCGACGACCACTCCACCCTCGACGGTCTCATCTCTGTGAACTCGAAGCCTTCAAGTACCGCCACCAACATCGATCTGTACAAGCTGTAGCCAATCAAAAGCAAGATTCAAGGCTTCGCCGCTGCGATTCCAAGGCTCACGAACTCCGGTTTTGTCGCAACGACCATTTTCGCATCCGTGACGTGCATTGCGGCTTCCGACATATCCATTATCTCCATGATATCGTCAACAAAGCAAGTGAACCCATTCACTTGTTTTCATGGTATAGTTAGGACATTTTTGGGGTATAAATACAACGCTTTTAATATTAACTGAACCGAAATTAAAACTTTAGTATAAAACACCTATTAATGTTTGCGGATCATGTAACCAATGAATTCTATACATGATGACAAACAACATATTGAAAATTGGTACCAATCGGATAATTTTTGACCACGGATTCGATATCCCCAAGTCGAGTATCGAAACAGACTAATGCGACTCTCTTTAGGTCAATCCCCGTCTTTACGCCTTGATGGCGGTACCACTGATATTTATGTTTGTTTAGTGATAGATAGCGAAACATTAAAAGTTTCGTAGCAAAGGACGCAATTACACACCCAAAGTGATGCTTCTAATGTCCATACCGAAACTTGCGTTTTACTGAATACTTGACACTGTTAAATTCATAATTAATTCCAGAAAAATTCAATCGCAGCGTGCCTGGGTTCGTTACGAAAGGTACTGCATAATCTTTAACAGGACATGTAGTTTTACTGTTAGATATATCCTATGAACATCGAAAACAAAGAACTTACCTGACCTTGGACTCCAGTCCAGAGCAGGAACTTACCCCTTGACTTGCATTTATACCCCTGAAACCTTGATGTTTATGCTTCTTTCATTCCCTCTCTTCTGTCATTCAATTCCGGTAATTGTGATAGTGTGTTGAGACAATTACTTATGCATAGGCAAATTTTTTAGCTTTCCAATAGTATCGGTTTCACTAAATTCCTGTATCATTTGGTATTTAAATCATATTTTAAATGGCTGACATGTACGACAGATTTCTGTCATTTCAGCTTGCACCCTTCATCAGTAATCTGATCGTAACTCCCAAACCAAGATGACTATTGTTGATTCGTCTCCTACACTATAAATTTAACTCATAGACCTACAATTAGTTCAACAGTAGCGTCGCCTAATTATACTCCCAACAGGGAGTAAAAAGTGTCACGAAACGGACTTCCAGTTCAGGAATTGGATTTCCAGCAGTAAACACTTAAAATGGAATGACCATAACTCAAACCTGAAACCCGATTGACTTGAAACCAATTTTAATGCTTATATAATCAAGTATACTTCATATGCCTTTTTTATTGTTTCGCCAAATTATGTACGTGTGATTTTATGTGATTTTTCTAATCCAACCGACACCGGTTGCTCATATGTATTCAGTAGTGCATTTAGTGTATCCCCATCATGTTGTATGACTGTTATACCCTTATAAATAGTGTTCATTTGTATCGATATCCTAGTGACCATGTTGCATTACCAAGTGATAAATGTTAGTGATTGGATTGTGGTAAGTACGTTAGTGTAAAAGCGTGAGTGAATAATGAAAGTAATACATACTTGTACACAATCAGCGGAACCAATTAGTTACTGTATTGTCGACGCCTATGTGACATATATAAATGTAACTATAACTGGTATGGGACAGGTATGAAAGAACTTATATTAGTGCTATAAGTAAGACATCGAGTACTGTCCATTTATCGGTTTTAATCGTAATGATATTATTGCATACATATCTACATCGTTAATAATTATACACTAGTTAAGTGCTCGACACAAAATCCTAGACCAAAACATATCTTAATATGGCGGAACTTGCAATTGTTAGATTCCTTTACTGTTGTGAATATCGTGTAGAAATTTGGATGCAAAATATTGTGTTTATAATCATGTAAAGTCGCCCTCTAAGGACGACACTAAATCTGAATTTTTACCGCGTATGTTACCTTGTTAAAATCATTGTAAATTCAATACAGTTTCGAATGTGATGTTCTACGGCTCATATCGAATACGACTCGATAATATAGAACCATCCATAGTTTACTTTTCGATATCGATAGATTACTGTAATGAGAATTGGCTGCGAATGCGGCACTTGAGTGCAGTCCGGGGCAGCATTTCACGAGGATGCCTGAATTTAAATAACTTCACGTCCTTACTTAAAACTAAAAATGCGCGGAGCCCTATATGGTCATGTAGATAATTTAGTTAGCTAACACATAAATCTGGTCCTGTGTAGTTTCACTGTCGTTTGATATTTATTTTGTAATTTTTAGTATCGATGTGTTCTACAGTTTCTGCAGTAACATTTCTTACTCCGTCACATTAAACAGAACATAACTTCTAGTACAGGAAGGATATTGATAATACATTTGATGCATTGGAAACCTAACAGATAGAACTAGATTTTATTCAACTGAGGCGACACCTGAAACTAAACAAAATCCCTAGCAAACTGCATGCGAAGTTGGACTCCCAGTTCTGAAACTGGAATTCAAGCAATCTATCGCTAATTTAAAATGGTGGCAAGTACCTAAACTGAGTTTCGTTTGACATGAGATTAATTTTATTGATTATATAATCAAGTGTACTTTGTACTCCTTTTATATTGTTTTGGTTGATTTTATACGTGTGTTTTATGGTAAATTGTGCAAGTTATATGACGTTGGCTGTCATAATATAGTGAATGTCTGTTCAGTGCATTTTTGTCTATTTTGTGCTTGATTTATACCTGCTGCATAGTAATTGTTTACATTGAAACCTAACGACTGTTTTGCATTGTCGATATATAAGTGTTAGTGATTGGGTTGTGGAAAATACGAGAGTGATATTGATAAGTGGAAATGTGATTGAAAGTGAAAGTTGTACGTATTTGTTTACAACCTATCTAATACCTGAATTCATACTATAACCTGGGGAATGGGAAAATCAATATGGAATTGAACTCGTATTTAGCGAGGTACAGTGATTTAGAGGATGATCATTCGCTATTAGTGACACACACACACATTAGGTCTTGGGCCTAGCGGCACGACTGCAGGGATATGTTCCGGGCAACAGTAGACCGTAGTCTCGGCCATGCACGAGACCCTTTTTAAACATGAGCATCATTTACACGAATTGATTTCATTGACTTAGTGACTGATAAGTAGCGACATACACATTGCCTAGTTTACTGACATGATATTTATACCATACTGTTCATATGTAATGATGTTCATTATACTCATTTTCTGCATTCTGTTGCACATTTCATGTTTAATCGAATTGTACCCATCATATATATATATTTATTGCTATATGTGTCGCCCTGACGACCTGAGTGTGCATACTCAGAGGACGAAGTGGATCCAGTCTAGGAGCAGGACCTGCCATTCGAGATCACGGAGGTCTAGAATGCATCATCAGCGCCATTTCTTTTGCTTTAAGCACCATGTATTTCGTTGGTTAGTTTTTCCCTTGTGCAAAATAAATGTATTTCAAACTCTTTTATTGCGATGTAATAAAGTTGTGAACTGTGATTTTCCTTTACTCTAATACTGTTTACTGACCACCATGTAATGCTAGAAGCCGAAGTGTGACTACGGCGAGATTATTCCCTAACCGTAGGAGTATGGCTGGCCTAGTCACCCCTTGTATTCCGTATTTTGGGAAGTGGGGCATGACACAGTCTTTTGGACGAGCTCCAAACAAGACATCGTTGCTGACTCAACGATGGAGGCAGAGTATATCGCTGCATGTGATGCCGCAAAAGAGGCAGTTTGGATGAGGATGTTCATTATAGAATTTCAGGTGGTTCCGTCCATTGTTGACCCAATACCTTATATTGTGACAATAACGGGGCTATAGATTTAGTGAAGAAACCAAGGTCCCATCAGAATTGTAGACATATATTAAGGTGGTATCACCTGATCAGGGAAATTGTGGATCGCCGGGAGATCAAGATGCGCAGAGTAGACAGGGAGAACAACACTGCGGATCCACTTACAAATGCCATCCCTTCGACAGATACATGGGTAGCCGTTATGTACAACTAGTGTTACTGACGTGCTTGTGGTTAAACCCATTGCCAGCGTATTGTCGAGTCTTTAGAGTCCCACACAGAGGGTTTCTCGGTTCAGACGAAATGGTGTAGTTTGCGTAATTCGATACGCTCGGGCGATTGAACACGTGTATTTATACACGTGCTTTAATCGGACGGTTTAGTAGTACTAGCACGTTTGAAAGATGACCAGTTTTAATGCTAGTATTATATTTCTCTCTTTTGGATATTTGTATTTTAACACGAATATGGTATTTATACGAATATGTGTGTTTGTATAAATACGGGTATTTGTGTTTTGATACAAATACATATATTTCTTTCTAAATATGAATATACGTATTTAGTATTTTCAGTACAAATACGGTATTTGTATTTTTGTAGAAATACGATATACGTATTTATTATAAATACGGGTTTAGGTATACTTGATTATACTCATACAAGTATTTGTATGTGTATGTATACCTAGATGAGATGGCTACACTCTTGTTCCCTCATAAAATATCGGGAAAAACCCTAATGGGGCATCACGTGCCCACACGTGACCGGGGTCACGTGCTGACACGTGATGGTTTCCTAGGGATTCTGCTGAAATAGAATTAAATTCTAATCAAACAAGCAATCTGTGGAGTCACGTATCCACACGTGATGGGGCTTTCAAAAAACCCACTGAAGGAATTAAAAGGCATAATAAAACAACAAGAAAAGTTCCCAATGGGGCATCACGTGTATACACGTGACCAAGGGTCACGTGCTGACACGTGATGATTCCTTAGTTCTTTAAAACAGCAGAATTAAATTCTGGTTAAAATATTTAATTAGGAGGGTCACGTGCAGACACGTGATGGGTTCTTAAACTCTTTAATTAATAGAATTAAATTCTATTTAAAATGATCAAACAGTGGGATCACGTGCCAACATGTGATAGGCTCTTAAAGCCTTCTGAACTAATAGAATTAAATTCTATTTAAGGGAAATCAAAAACCCTAACTGGAAAAATATTTCCTTAGATCTTTCCAAAACAAAAAGATTGCGCTCTATAAAGCGGAGCACCGTTGGATTAAAAATCCAATAGTGATTAAAAATCACCAATTTATAGAAAGATTCTATACAAGGAAAGATTTCCCTGAAATTCACCAAGAATAACAGACAGAATATCTTTTGGATTAAAAATCCAATGGTGAATAAAATTAACTGAGTGGTCTAAAAGATCATGTTGGTTGCAAAATCAATTAAAATCTTTCAATGAAAAATTGACTAAACAAACTGATTCTTTTCTTTCTCCTATAAATAGGAGCCAAGAAGAGATGAGGGGGAATTCTTTTTTTTGGAGAGATACAACAACAGAGAAAAAAAAAGAAGAGAATTTAATTCTCCAGAGAGAAAAGAAGATTTCCTCAGAAGAGAAAGAAACCCTAGGTGAGAAAGGAAAAGATATCTAAGCTCCATAAAACAAAAGAGAATTTAATTCTCAAATTAAGAGTTTAACTCTTCTGAATAAGAACTTAGTTCTTCTTTTGGTTGAAAATCTGCAGAAGCAGATCTCCCCATAAGTTGAGAATTTAATTCTCACCAGGAAGATTCTGCCATGCAGATCTAAAACTTAGAGGGAGAATTGAGTTTAAGGAATTTAATTCCTCCAAATACTTAGGAATTTAATTCCTCCAACAGAGACAGGGTTTAACCCTTAAAATAAGAACTTAGTTCTTCTTCATGGTTGAAGATCTGCAGAAGCAGATCTCCCCATAAGTTGAGAATTTAATTCTCATCGGGGAGATTCTGCCATGCAGATCCAAAACTAGAGGGAGAACTAAGGTTTAAAGAATTTAATTCTTCTATATACATAGGAATTTAATTCCTCTAAACAAAATTAGGGTTTAACCCTACAAAAGAATTTAATTATCAAACAAAGGACTTAAAACTCTCCATGCACGTAAACCTGATCACGTGGCAACACGTGACCCTCCCTTCAATGATCAGAAAAGAACGAATGAGATATGGACACGTGCTCTCATATGACCCTTAAATAGACTCTTCAAAATGAGAAAGAAAAAACTTGGAGGCAATGATTCACGTGCTCACACGTGACCCTCAAAAGAAAGGGAACAAAGTCAAAGGCAGTACTGATTTATGGTGCCTCATGTGTCCCCGCATGACCCCTGACAAACATCTTTTAAAAGGGCAAAAGAGGGGAAACAGAGGAATTAATACCCAATACTTGGGCACTATCATGTGTCCACACGTGATGATTACAAAGATTAAGTGTTTAACACTTATTTGCAGATTTTGAGAGTAAAATAAAATGAGGTTTGGCCCAATTCTCAGGCGCCTCACGTGACCCCACGTGACCACCTCATTTTAGTGTTTAACACTATTTTAAGTGCTTCGTCCCTAGTGTTTAAAGCGCATCACGTGGCAGCACATGATCACCAAATATCCTCTAGTGTTTAACACTATTTTAAAATCAATCTTAGCCCAAAATTGGCTAAGTTTTCCAGAGGCAAGTCCCCCCTTCAACTGAACCTCAAAATTGATCAGTTCATATGATATGCAAAGTAAAGCCCAGAGCTATAGTGAATGGTTAGTGCTCAGCCAAAGACAAAATGTTGTCAGAGCCCCAAACCCCTGTTTAAGCATTGCTAAATAATAGGGAGCTGAACCCAGACAAATGTTCAACAGTCCAAACAAAGGTCCAACATTTCAAATCTAATTGGACTTAGCCTAAGTTGGCCATAAGTCCTTAATTCAGATTTAACTGAGCCCATGTGCTCATAATCTAATTAATTGATCTTAGTCCCAAATTGGACTACAGATTTCCCAATCAACTTTTGTTCAAGGGTACATCTCTTCACTCTTTTGATATTTGTCATTGTAATCCTTCAACGTCGTCAGAGAGGTGACGGGTCCCGACAACCATACATTTCATAGACTATGACGTCTTTAAACTGGACTGTGGGGTCCTTAAACCCATGGACTATGATGTCCTTAACCTTGGACTGTGGGGTCCTTAAACCCATGGACTATGATGTCCTTAACCTTGGACTGTGGGGTCCTTAAACCCATGGACTATGATGTCCTTAACCTTGGACTGTGGGGTCCTTAAACTCATAGACTATGATGTCCTTAAACATTATAGACTATGACGTCTTTAAACTACGGACTGTGGGGTCCTTAAGCCCATGGACTATGATGTCCTTAACCTCGGACTGTGGGGTCCTTTAAACCCATGGACTATGATGTCCTTAACCTTGGACCACCATGTCCTTAAACTGGCAATAGACCGCAATGTCCCTAAACTAAACAATAGAGCCCAAATGCTCTCTTGTTGGATCTAAATGATCCCGTTAAGTTGATCTTAGTTTAAAATTAGACTAACGTATTCTTAACAAACGTTTAAGTTGATCTTAGTCTCAAATGAGACTAACGTATCCTTAAACCCAACCCCAAACCCAAATCTAAGAAAATATGGATTTGGACTAATCCAAGCCCTACGGGCGACAACATAAATTAGTCTCCGTATACAATCCACAGGCAACCACAAACAAAACAAACATACACGACACGAAGTGACCATCTGGAGAAGGAGAAAGTGGTTACCGCCATGCGGTAGTATAATTAACTGCAGGGGCTTGCGCTTGCAGAGAAGAGTGTCCCCACAATCAAAAACCCCTCAACGAGGGGGAATCTGACGAAGTCTGCTATATCGGCCGCATTCGTTTAAACCTTCGATACATGGTGCCGTAAATCAACTTGGCATCTTCGGAGAGGTGGACGGATAGCACAAATTAGCATCTGCCCTCGGAATTCAGGCCCGGACGTCCCAACGTCCCGGTCGCGTCTTTCGGCGGAGAATAGATTCTGGCACGCCTGGTGGGACCTCTTCCTCTTCCCACTCCACACTTCGTGTGTCATGTCGCAAACGAATCGCGGTTTAATATGGTTGCCTTTGGGTTGGAGATACTAAGATTTGGTTTTGCTCTCGTGCAGAAAAAGAAATGGCCTCTAACTGCTCCAGCTGCAACTGCAACTCCCGTTCCACCTCATCTGGAGGTGTAACCTACGGGCCCCAAGCAGCCTCTATCTTCGCTATGCCGGTGGAACAGGTAACTCAGGCCACCACTGGATTGTTCTTTAGGACCATGCTCCCACCCATGAACTTCAATGCCCCGATGCCGTTGCAGGAGGCTCCGAAGAGTTTGGTCTTTAATCGGCTCACAACTACTGCAGCCCCTCTCAACGGGTCATCCAGCTCTAACGTCTCAGTCTTTGACAGACTGGGCCAAAGCTCATTTGGGCCCATGAAGAAGCCCGCGATACCAGAAAGGGTTATCCCTAAGCGGATAGCCATTCTTTCTCATGAAGTCGTCAATGCAGCTTCTCCTGCCAAAGGGTCGGTCTTCACAAGACCGACTGTTTCAGCTCCTGTTCTAGGCGAAATCGTCAAAGCTGCTTCCCCTGCTCGAAAGTCTGCCTTCGATAGGCTGGTTATCCCCACTCAGCGGACATCAGTCTGCAATAGGCTAACAACGACAACTTCTGATCAACACAGGGGGCATGAGGAAGTCACCCCTACAGCTGAGACAATCCCAACGACTTGACACGCTCGACGTCGCCACTGGCGCCGAGTAAGGAAGGCTGGGGGCAACTCTTCTTCTGGACTGATTTCGCCGGCTCCAACGGTGAAAATCGATGCTGCTGTTCCAACTGAGAACAACTTTGAACCGCTAAGGAGGGTGCGCAAAAACTCTTCGACTGCCGTGCTGAAGAGATCTCCTCCACCTGTGGAGAATGCCCCAAAGGCAAAGCTAGAGCAGCCCCCTCAGCGGTTGTCCTCTAAAATTTACAAAGTTTGGCGACAGGTTCAGGAATCGGTGATTGATCAAGATTACTCTTTCAACTTCAACTGCTCAAAAGGCGACAGCTATTTGGGTGCCCACTGCAACGACCCCCTCAACTTCAACCGCTCATAAGAGAAGGAGGCCGGAGAAAGCCCCTGTGACCGCGGCGAACCGCAAGGACGCTGAATCTAAATACCCCAAGTCTGGGAGCATGGTAACACATATCGTTTATATGGCTTCCGGAAAAGAGGAAAGCCGTACTTTTATGGGTCATCGACCGCTTACTCGATCGATAACAAAGGCTCAGGAGCAACAACAGCAAAAACTTCAGGAGATGCTGACTGCAATGGCCGCACTCACTGGGCCGAAAGAAAATCCAGAGATCTCAGAGCAGCATCAGGAATAAGAAACTGATGCTGAATTCCTCCGAAGAATGCTTGAGAGGAAAGAAAAAGAGGACGCAGAACAGGCGGCCAATATAAAACGAATGGCTCTTTTATTCCAAGACATGGCCGGGATGATGTTACAGCCAGAACCTCCAGCTGAAGACCCCCCCACCCCCGATTATCATTGAAGACGACAGAGGGGAGACATCGAACCCTCCTCCGGCTCTTTCAGCAGCCAAGGAGGAGACCATCTCTAAGGCCGCTCTGGATGATTACATCGCTCAGCAAATACGAGCTCATCAGGCGAGCGAAACGGCCGGGCAGATCATTAAGACTGGACGACCCTATCCGGGCTGGTATGACCAAATAAGGTACCCGCTGGGATATACGATCCCTAAATTCCATGTATATAAAGGGACGGGCAATCCCCACCATCATGTCGCCCAGTTCAGGGCTCTATGTGTCAACACTGGGGGTGACGATAAACTGCTACTTTGCCAGTTCGTCGTCAGCTTGTCGGAGACAGCGTTCGAATGGTACTCTGAACTTCCGAACGACTCTATCAAGACATTTGCAGAAATGGAGTTATTGTTCACACAAAGTTCGCAAGTGCTAGCGAGCGTACTCCGATTACCGCGCTAATTAACGCCAGGGTGAAGTCAGGCGAAACTTGGGTCCAGTACGCAATACGATGGCGGAATTTATGATCGAAATGCGAGCAGCGCATCGAAGAAGCACCTGCGGTAGGCATGTTTGTGGGTACTCTCGACCCTCAAGCGACCATTTCCCAATTTATGATGTTTTTCAAGCCGACCACTTTCCAGTCTTTGATTGACAAGCTAGCCCAAATGGACCAGATGGGCCACAGGCCTTCCTCTTCGAAGCCGGAGCCGTGGAATGAAAAAGGGAAAGGGAAAGCGACCTTCGTCGCCAATGCTCAACAGCAGCCCAGTGGTCCAAAATTAACTGATCGCCTAAACAAGAGACGACGATTCTATAATGAGAAAATAAAGCGCCCTTATTCGTTTCTCCAGGATAAAACGAGGAAATTGTTCGAGCTGGCAGTGTGCAACAGGCTCATTAATTTGCTGAATCCAAAACGCCCATTACAACCCGGTGAGGCTAATAATCCCAATTATTGCCCCTATCACCAAGCGATAGGCCATCCAATTGTGGATTGCTTCGTCTTTAAAGGCTGGATTGAAGATCAATATCAACAGGGCAAATTCGCCCTGTCCGAGAATTGGAAAATAAGCCCGCCTCAACCGCACGCTCTTAAAAGTGGGGACACACCGGGGGTATCATGCTCTATTGTAGAAGAAGCTCCATGGGAGATCGCTCTTTCATCCAAAACGAAAAGAATGCTGAAAAATCTCTAAACATGCCCGGCGATCAAATGGAAAAGTCTGCTGGAATCCGAAGTCATCAAGGGAATGCTGAAGCCGTGCCCAACTCCAAAGATTGGTGGTGATAGTCAAAGCGCCCATACCCAGTCGTCAAAGTCTTCGAAGAAGAAGAAAAAGACCAAAGAGCCCGTGAAGTCTGATGACAAGCGCACAGACCTGCAAAAACATATTGACGCGCTGGAAGAATATAACCAGAAGACGTGAACCCCGGTCACACTTCAAGAGTTTTTCAGCCACGTCCTTGAGGACGGAGATGATGACAACGGAGAAGACTCGTCGGATGAACCTGAGGATTATGGGGCAAGTTGCCACGTGATCTCTCATTCATTAATAAATGGTGAAGAAGCTCTGGATGTGGAGAAATTGAGGGCAGATCCTGAGCCGGAACTTTTAGGACCGTCAGATGAGATAATTGATGCATTCCTGAACGAAGTTCTTATGAAAAGCAAAGCTGATCGAGAGCACGAGATGACCATATTTGAAAAGGCCAAACGCCAGCGACTAGATGAAAGGGTTGAAGCACTCCCACCATATCAAAGTACATCCGCCGCAAATAAAAGCAGGTTCAAGACGAGGAAAAGGTTCGCCAAAACCATATCGAAGGGAATGAAGCTGCCACCCTCCGAAGGAAACTCTTCTGATGAGATACACCTTAATGAAGAGGATGTGCATTGTAATTACTGTTTATATCATCGGAGGATTGCGCACCCTACTGAAGAATGTAATGCCTTTAGAAATTGGTGGCAAGGGTATGTCGCTCACAGGCAGCACTTCAAGAGGATGAAGCGCAAAACTCATCGAGAGCAAAGAAGCACGACAGAAGAGTGTAAAAGAACTGTTGGCAACTGTCATATGGTTAACTTCGGGGGATCGCAAGTTCTCACCTTCGGGAGCGACTCTGACGAAGAAATAACCCTTGGCCCTCTCTTCAAAGAATCGACCTCAGGAAAGGAGGAAGAACCGAAGAGCTGTGAGAACATTCAACTGTGCAATCACACATTACCTGAAAAGAATCTCGGACCCGTAAACAAGGGGTCGAATAAAAATGATAAGGGAAAAGAAAAGGTCCCTGAGAATATCACCCTGGATGACCAAGCCGTCGAAGAGCTGACAGCCAAGGATCCGCCCAAGAAAAACAAGGTGGATTACAACGTTTTGGCACACCTGAGGAAGATACCCTCACAACTAAGCATTTTCGACGCCCTTCTGCTATCCAAAGAGGCGAGAGATTCTTTGATCAAAGCACTACAAGAGCCCGAGCAGTTCCAAGCTTTCCTCGCCGAAGAAAAGATGAAGGACGCGCTGGAAGAAATGCACACAGCCGATATCATCTTCGGCGATGAAGATCTCCTCCTCAGGACGTGCGAGCATAACCGTACCCTTTATGTCTCTGGATTCTATCATGATATTAAGATAGGCAAAATCCTGGTCGACGATGGGTCCTCCGTCAATCTCCTTAATGTAAGAGTGTTGAAGGAAATCTGCATGAGCATTCAGCATCTCGCTTGTGATAAAATCACCATCTCTGGGTTTGACTCTCAGTCATCACGGACGCTCGGGTCTGTGATATTGACATTACACTTTGAGCTGCTCGTCACGGACATCAAGTTTCATGTCATTGATGCCAAGACTTGCTACAACGCTTTGCTCGGCAAGCTTTAGTTACACGAGTACAACATCATCCCTTCTACACAACATCAGTGTATGAAGTATTTCAAGGATGGTCTCAAGTATACCGTAACAGGGGGGCTGAACCCATTCTCCGTGAATGAAGTCCGAAAGTACGAAGATGCAAAATACTTCTTACCAGATTTCGAGGACACGGAAAGATGCCATAGACCGAAGAATAAGGCTATCACCACCATTCCGGTCTTTGGGAGTGATACCGAGGAGGAGGAAGAGATAGTCTATTCAGCGCCGCCCCAATGCAACAAGCCGAGACCATCCACCCCTATGTTGATCTTCGGCAGTGACTCGGAAGATGAGGTCAATGCCGTATTTTCTGTACGACCATCGATACAAGACTTCGCTGGCGATGATCGGAGTTTGCAAATCGCTATGGTTCCACAAGAACATTACAAAGAGCTCGACGCGCTTGGTACCTATAGTGTACAAGAACTACAGACATTCTATATCCCTCCCAAGCGAAGAGATGAAAAGGCGATCCTCTTTTATCAATCAACGGAGACCAAAGTGGAAAAAGAAATTTGGCATGGTGCCGATTCTACACCTGACAAGCCCCAGCCCATTTGTCTGCCCAGATACTACACGGAAGGATTAAAAAGGCTGTTTACGCGCCAAGGCGTACCCTTCAGACAGACTGCTCGACAAGCTCAGTTCTACAACAAGATCCGGGACGTCCCCGGAACTCAGCGAAAATTGCCCAACGGGAGAATGGAAACGATCGGGCTCGGATATGTTCAATCCAAGAGACGGGAACAATTCCATGACTACTACGTTGTACATGACTTCGATGAAGAAGGAAATGCTCTGTTAGAAGATGCTAACCCTGAACCAGAACGAGGTCCCGCCATGAAAATACCAAGTCCGTCGTTTGAAGAATAGATGGACAAGCTAATAAGGGAAGCGGGTCAGAAGGTCCGTGACGACCATAGCCGCGAAATAGCTATTTACGAGAAAGCCAGGATGCAATGCCTCCTTCAGCAGACCGCAGAGAATGACAGTGCCTTTCGTTACCAGCCTATCATACAAAAGGCCCGGCGCAGAGGTAAAAAATAAACCAAAGAACGGAAAAAACGTTCGACAGCAGCGTGCGGATCTAAGAAGCCACGCGATCAAGAATCGAGCAGCCGGGATCCGTCTCTTATAAAGAAGATGGGTCGAGCAGATTCTTTTCCCCAAGACAGGACAAAGAAGATATTCGATCTTGTCATAAAACATCAGATGATGACACTCCCGGTGTCCAAGCACCCCGAGCAAGCAAACGAGGTCTCTCACCCAGACTATTGCTCCTATCACTGAGCACTAGGACATCCTCTCGAAGACTGCTTCATCTTCAAGAACTGGGTCGAAGACCAATATCAACAAGGCAGGTTCGCTCTATCCAATAGTTGGAGGGTAAGCCCGCCACAGAAGCATGAACCGAAAGCGACGTGTATAGCGAGAGTAGAATCAGATCAACATCGGTCTTGGAAATGATCTCGTACCTGTCACGCGATAACGCTGTCAGAAGAAGAACCCGAGAATATAGATGACCTCCTCTGGTGCTTTGAAAACAATGAAGATGAGTTGATCTCAGAATTTCCACCAGCGCCAAAAAAGCTGGAAGATGGGATACATACTACTGCAGATGACCCCCGAAAAATCGACTTGGGAACGGAAAACGACCCACGGCCGACGTTCGTCAGTGAAATGTTGTCTGAAGAAAAGGAGGCTACACTTAAAGACGTGCTCATGCAGTATAAAGACTGCTTTGTATGGAGCTATTCCGAGATGCCGGGACTAGATCCAGAGATTGCTGTGCACAAATTGGCGATATCTCCGAACGTCAAGCCGATCAAACAAGCACCGAGAAGAATGCGGCTCGAGCTTGAGATGAGCATCAACGCCGAGGTCAAAAATCTAATCGACTCCGACTTCATCCAAGAAGTTCAGTACCCTGACTGAATTGCCAACATCGTCCCAGTGATGAAGAAAAATGGAATGGTGCGCATATGTATGGACTTTCGGGATCTCAACAAAGCTTGCCCAAAGGACGACTTTCCAGTACCGGTCACTGAGCTAATGATAGATAATACATCCACTCATGAAGTTTTCTCCTTCATGGACGGCTCATCATGATACAATCAGATAAAGATGCATCCCGAGGACCAGAAGCATACCGCTTTCCGGACCCCTTTGGGCATATTCTGCTACAAGGTAATGCCTTTCGGTCTAAAGAACGCAAGTGCCACCTATCAGAGGGCCATGACAAAGATTTTCGATGACTTCATACATGAAATCGTCGAATGCTATATTGACGACCTCGTAGTTAAAAGCAAATCATACGAGGAACATTTAGAGCATCTGAAGATCGTGTTTCAGCGCCTTCGGAAATATAACTTAAAGTTGAACCCTCTCAAATGCGCATTCGGAGTTTCCTCGGGCAAGTTCCAAGGATTCATCGTCCGACACCGAGGCATCGAGATAGACCCGTCGAAGATTAAGGCGATCATGGAAATGCCTCCGCCAAGGACTCTCAAGCAACTACGGTCTCTCCAAGGAAAGCTCGTGTATATCCAGCGATTCATAGCCAATCTCTCAGGAAAGTGTCTCCTTACAGTCACCTAATGAAGAAGGGAACCCCGTTCGTCTGGAATCGAAAATGCCAAAGCGCACAGGACGAAATCAAGCAATACCTGCAGAATCCACCGGTGCTGACTGCTCCGGTCAAGGGAAAGCCTCTCATTCTTTATACAACCGCCCTTGAGGGTTGCTTAGCGTGCTATGGGCACAAGAGAATGACCAAGGTAAGGAAAGAGCTCTTTACTACTTGAGTCGAGTTCTCCTAGGGTCAGAAAACAATTACTCCCCTATTGAAAAACACTGCCTGGCGTTGATCTTCGCGATAACGAAGCTCAGACACTATGCGTTGGCACACGAGGTCTATCTCATATCAAAGGTGGATCCCCTCAAATATTTGATGGCAAAGGCCATATTAACGGGACGGCTCGCTAAGTGGGCCCTACTCTTAATGGAATTCTCGGTCACATACCGACCCCTCAAGGAAGTGAAAGGCCAAGCTATCGCTGACTTCCTCGCTGAGCATCCAATACCTGCCGATTCTCCTGCGAATTTCCCGACGAGCACACGTTTGACACAATCGACGGGGAGAGAAGAGAGAATGATACCCAGTGGGAACTCTATTTTAATGGAGCATTTTCCATGAAGAAGTGCAAACAAAGCACCCCCATAATCAAATCCGGGGTAGGCCTCATATTCGTGACTCTACAATGAGGGATAATGAGCTTTGCCTTCTCTTTAACAGAACCGAGGACAAACGATGAAGCCGGGTATGAAGCTTTGATAGCAGGTCTCGAGATCGCTGTCGACATGGGAATTGAAAACCTCTTCATATACGGAGATTCCCAGCTAATCGTTAGTCAAGTAAATGGCGACTATCAAACGTGCAAACCAGAGTTGGTGAAGTACGGCGAGAGAGTGCAGCAACTGCTGACTCAAATTCCTTCCTACACCCTGGAAAACATACCGCGCGCGGAAAATAGCAAAGCGGATGCATTAGCCAAGCTCGCTAAAGAACTAGCCGATGAGAACCTCGATGACGTAAGGATCGTGGTACAAAGCCGTCGGGTTCTTGCACCGGCAGAAATATCTCCGGAGTCGTCCAAAGAAAAGGTAGCGACCGAGCAAACGACTCTACAAATAAAAGGCCAGGAAAAGGCTATGGATTGGAGAGAAGTCTTTATAGACTACTTCAAATCTCGTCGAACACCTGAAGACGCGTCCTCAAGACATCAGCTTATGAAACGAGCTCTATCCTTCGCCTTTGTCAATGATACTCTATATAAAAGATCATTCGACTCCCTATGGCTAAGATGCCTGGGACCTGAAGAAGCAAAGAGAGTCGTCCAAGAAACTCACGACGGACTCTGCGGTTCTCACCAAGCCGGGCCAAAGATGAAGCTGAAGATCAAAAGGATGGGCTACTATTAGCCCACAATGATCCAAGACTGCCTCGAATACGCGAAGCAGTGCCACTCGTGCCAGATTCACGGGGACTTTATCCACCAGCATCGGAATCCGCTATACTCGATGGTAGCTAGCTGGCCATTCGAAAAGTGGGGAACTGACATAATCGGACCCATCGAACTAGTATCGTCCAGGGGACATCGATTCATATTGGCGACAACGGATTACTTCTCCAAGTGGGAAGAAGCAATACCACTGAGAGAAGTGAAGACGGAGAATATCCTGAATTTCTTTAAGACACACATCATTTATCGGTTCGGCACTCCACGACGGATTATCTCCGATAACAGGCCAGCCTATAGAAGCCACAAGATCAGCCGCTTCGCACAACAGCATAACATAGACTGGAGATACTCTTCAGTCTATAATCTGTTGGAGATAGTGCCCTCAGAGTCAATTATTGGATCACAGGCACATATTGCAATGATTGAGGGAGGACCTATCCCGGGACGACAGTCTTACTCGAGATGATAGTATGCTATCTGGTTTACCTTTATCATCGTGTACTGCTTTAGGTGACCTGACAGGTCACTATTGCACGTTGATAGAGCCCCTAGGATTCTTGCTTGACTGCCAGCAGTATGAGGGCGATCATATAAGTGAGAGCTGGAGTTTATAAGCACATCCTTAAAAGGTCCCTAGTCATGGGAGATTCGAGACAGGGCATCGTTTCTCCAGAGTAGACTAGTGTATACAGTCGAGACCCCGACGAGGGGCGGTGGCCGGTCTCACAAGCCACTGGTGTCAGTTGGTTCACCTAAGATGTATACAGGTGCTCATTGGGTTATGAGTACACCGGACAGGACTCACCGGGAACATGCTAGTTGGTCTTATACCTGACGTCAGATAGCAGTTCCCAGGTGACATGTGTACAGGTTAGTTCATCGACCTGGGGATCGTCATTTGTCTCGTGTGAGTTCCCACTGTACTTTGATTACTACCCTACCACGGCTCAAAGGAGTCGTGCAAACAGGTTTTAGTTGGGTACAGTCCCGAGCCACATGGAGGCAGTGAGCGGATCTTCGGGGGTTCGTCTCTCCCGGTATTGGGGGTGAGGTCGCGCTGTGTCTAGGAGAGCCATTACACGAAGTCCTTGGCCAAGGCAGGAGATTTACTGGTAGGTATTCCAGTAATATCTCAGGGTGTTCTGGGCTACACTCCGACACGACTTGTACCGCTTTTGGGGGTCTGACTTTTACCCACCCCCTAGGCCCGACATGCGATGCTCATAGACGAACGGACCGGACTGTACGGATATTGTCACTGACAGGCTCAGTAAGGGTGTCAGGATGAGTTCGCTCATCGACGTCCCTTTTAGTCAATAGCTGGTGGCCCGTTACGTATTGGCTTATACCTCTGACGTGCTAGTGGTTAAATCCACAACCATAGTATTGACGAGTCTTTAGAGTCCGCCACACATTCAGTTACTCAAGCTTTCGGGCGAAACGCTGTAGAGGCCGTATGGAGATATGGCAGGGTCCGATCAGATACGTGCGGTATTGCACGGATTAGGATCGAACGGTTTGTACTAGTGGCCGTATGGTTATATGGCAGGGTTCGATCAGATACGTGCGGTATTGTACGGATCAGGATCGGACGGATATTACTAGCCGGCTTTGGTTTAAGCCGGATCCTAGTATAGTACAGTGTAGATTTTGTCTCATTGCATTTGTATCCGGTCGGAATACAGATGCGGGTGTGTATGCACAGTATCGGGGTTTTCCTGTAAATTATTACGGGACCAGTTTTCTGGAGTTGCCAGTTTGCATTCCGTTCCGGCCGGTTTTCCTTTGTTCTTTCCCGGCCGGACTTTTCAGATGGAGGGGGTTATTTGCAAGTTTGCAAATAACACTTTGTGGAGGTTTTTCTTGCAAATGTATTAATTATGATAGCATCTTTTTGATACCATTCTCATCACTTGCTTTTGTTGATAAGAAAGGATTTGAAGTTGATTTGAGTTTTGGTTATGATGATGTTTTTGGATGTGGTCACCACTTGTGCTCCTACCATCACCTCCCTTCATGCTTCATATTCTTTCCTCCACCATTTTCTAAGATGATAAGTTTTTTCATACTTGAGAGAAGAAGAAGAGAGGATCATTTTCAAGAGGGAAAATTTGTTCATCTCATTTCATGCTAGAAAAATGCAAGCACCATTTTTCTTATCTTGATTCCTCCATCATCTTCAAAGGCAACAAACCCCAAATGAGACATAAGCTCTACACTACACTTTCTACAGCAAATCTTGGACGCGTCGACTCGCCAGCTTCGCGCCCGAGTTGCCTCGGTATTGAGGTGGGAGCCCGTAAAAGATGCAGGCGATGTGGTGCCCTTCCGGGGAAGAGGCGACAACGAGGAGATGACGGACGAAGCATCCGTGGGAGATCGGAGTGGAGACGAAGACCGAAAGACTCGGATCATTCGGTATATCTCTAACCCGTCTTGTAGTTAGCTAGGACAAGTTTAATGGCCCGATCCGGGGTTTAGTGCGCGGTGGTGCCGGTTTGCAAAGTTCGCAAAATAAAATTTTATCACCGTTTCCGCATTTGGCCGTCGGATTGACGGCTGGGGCGCCGCCGTGCACTTACATAATCCCCGAGCTAACGGTCTAGCTGAGGCTTTCAACAAGACCTTGACGAAGATCGTGAAAAAGACAGTGTCCAAGAATAAGAAGGATTGGCATGAGAGAATGGATGAAGCTCTCTGGGCGTATCGAACTACATTCAAAATAGCCACGAACATAACGCCCTATGCATTGGTATTCAGCACAGAAGCAGTACTCCCCCTCGAGATAGAGTTACCCTCTCTACGAGTGGCGGTTCACTACGAGCTAACATACGAAGAAAATGCTCATCTTCGGCTTAAGGAACTTGAAGCCCTCGACGAAACTCGGCTCATGGCGCAACAAAACTTGGAGGCTTATAAAGCAAAGATGATGCTCTCATATGAGAGATTGACTAGGCCGAGAACATTCTGCCAAGGCGAACTCATGCTAGTGGTCAAAAGACCTATGATCCCCAATCGTGCCAAGCGGGGGAAATTCGAGTCGAACTATGAAGGCCCGTATATTATAGACAAAGTTTACCAGGGTGGAGCCTATCTACTCATGGACATGCATGGCGAAAGACCTTTCAGGCCAATAAACATTCGCTTCTTGAAAAAATACTACGCCTAACGAGTCACGGCCTAGGTCAACGATAGATGATGACGCTTATGTCCGCTCGCTATCTTCCTAAGCCCAAACTCTATAAGTAGTAGCCGGCTATCGGACCGAAACGTCCTTAAACTAACGATGGACCACTATGTCCTAAACTTGGCTGTTGACTGAGACGTCGATAAACTACTACGGACCGCAGCATCCCAAGGCTGACACACAAAAAAAAAATGGTATGTCCATAAGCAAAATGGGCACGGATGAAAACCCGAAAGGGCTCCTTGAGTAAAAACAGCAGGACTACCGGCGAGTTTTGTGAAAACCCGAAAGGGCGCGATCTCGTTAAAAGACACTTGCAAGGTCCTCTCGACCCTGTAAAGAGAAACCACTCACGTGAGATCCTTACAACTCACAAGGGAGCAACACACTTAGGAATCCTCATGATTCCTAAGGAGAAAATACACTTACGAGAGCCTCACGACTCGTAAGGAGAATTCCCCTTTGAGACCCTCACGGCTCATAGGGCTCAAAAGCCTTAAGTTACAGGGATCTGAACCTGTTCTTAAGCCATCACAATCTCCAATTCTTCCCTACAAGCGGTTCAATATTGACCCTTGTATACAATCCATGGGCGCGAATAAAAATTTCCCTAACAAAGTCCCACCAGCGACTGGGGATATATTTACACGGTGAACAACCCTTGTAAGTCCTCTCGACTTATAAGGAGAAAACACTCTTGTAAGATCCTTACGACTTATAAGAGACCATACACTTAAGACTCCTCACGATTCTTAAGGAGAAAACGTACCTACGAGATCCTCATGACTCATAGGGAGAAATACCTTTATGAGACCCTTACGGCTCATGAAGTCAAAAGCCTTAGTCGACAGGATCCTAACCCTGTCTACTAAGCCACCTTTGTTTGACATCGACAAAGGCAAATGATGATTTGCTCCTGGTAATATCCCAGTTGTAGCGATGCTGATGCCTAAATCGGTATCAAATCCCAAATTCGCGGTGAAAAGTCAGCGAGCCACAAATGCATACGAAATAGCCGAAATGATGGGGCAACTTGCAAAAAAATCAGCAAGTAAAAATGTATGCATACAAAATAGCCGAAATGGTTGGGCAACTCACAATAAAAAGCAGCGAGTAAAAATAAAACAAATAGCTGAAATGATTGGGCACCGCTAAAAATAGCCGAAATGATTGGGCAATCGCGACTTTTGCGATATAAAAAGCTGAAATGATAGAGCATCGCGGAAAGAAAAATATATAAAGTGAAACTTTTTGCCCTACAGGTAAGATCATATCGAGCCCTGTATACAATCCTGGGGCACAAACAAAAAGGGAACCATACCTTCCCACTACACTCCATCAGAAAAAGAGCCAAGTCTCGACGGCCACATCTACAGCCTGGAGACCCACAACAGCGTTCCTCCTCATTCCAGCAGGACTCAGACGCAACATCACCAAACAGAGCCACGGCATAGTCCCTGGTTCCAAATCTCGGTGGTTCACAGACAACCTAGAGATCACCTCAACATTCGTCTCGTTACAGCAGACGCAATGCTAGCAAAGCGGAGTGACGACAAATTCCCAGCTCCACCTCAATATTCGCCTCATTACACCAGAAGCAATGTCAACAACGACGTTCCTTCGTAGTCCAGCAGGATGCAGATGCAACGTCAACGAAAGACCCCATGGTCGAAGTAAAGCGGAGTGACGGCAAAATCCCAGCTCCACCTCAATATTCGTCTCGTTACACCAGACGCAATGTCAACAACGACATTCCTTCATAGTCCAGCAGGATGCAGATGCAACGTCAACGAAAGACTCCATGGTCGAAGCAAAGCGGAGTGACGGCAAAATCCCAGCTCCACCTCAACATTCGTCTCGTTACAGCAGACGAAATGTCGACAACGGCGTTCCTTCGCAGTCCAGCAGAATGCAGATGCAACGTCAACGAAAGACCCCATGGTCGAAGCAAAGCGGAGTGACGACAAAATCCCAGCTCCACCTCAACATTCGTCTCGTTATAGCAGATGCAATGATAGAAAACGAAGCAAAGACAATATTCCTAGCTTCAGGGTCTTGATGGCAACTCATATAAAACTTGAAAGACTATCGGAGATCATCCCACACCAGTGCGGAGTGGTCACCACCTCGACGTTCATCTCGATACAGCAGATGCGATGTCACCACAGCGTCCTTCCTCCAACAGGATTCGGACACGCCAAAGCAACGAAGCAAAGGCAATATTCCTAGCTTCAGGGTCTTAACGGCAACTCATATAAAACCTGAAAGAATATCAGAGATCATCCCACACCAGTGCGGAGTGGTCACCACCTCGACGTTCGTCTCGATACAGCAGATGCGATGTCACCACAGCGTCCTTCCTCCAACAGGATTTGGACGCGCCAAAGCAACGAAGCAAAGGCAATATTCCTAGCTTCAGGGTCTTAACGGCAACTCATATAAAACCTGAAAGACCATCGGAGATCATCCTACACCAGCGCGGAGTGGTCACCATCTCGACGTTCGTCTCGATACAGCAGATGAGATATCACTACAGCGTCCTTCCTCCAACAGGATTCGGACACGCCAAAGCAAATGAATCAAAGGCCAAATTCCTTACTTCAGGGTCTTGACGGCAACTCATATAAAACCTTAAAGACTATCGGAGATCATCCCACACCAGTGCGGAGTGGTCACCACCTCGACGTTCGTCTCGATACAGTAGACGAGATGTCACCCCAGCGTTCTTTCTCCAGCAGGATTCAGATGCGACAATCAAACAACGGAGCCATGGCAAAATTTATAGTTCCAAACCTCGACAGTTCACCAACAACCTAGAGGAAACCACGACATTTATCTTGATACAGCAGACGCAATGCCGGCAAACGAAGCAAAGGCCAAATTCCTAGCTTCAGGGTCTTGACGACAACTCATATAAAACCTGAAAGACTATCGGAAATCATCCCACACCAGCGCGGAGTGGTTATGACTCATTGGGGCTCCCAAACTGAGCCTAACCTCAAATAAAAAGCGGCATGGCAAAATTCCTAACGCTTGCTCTTCCGACGGTCAAACTGCCTAAGAAGATTGCTTGAAGACGTCGTGTCCAGCCCCCGAAGGGATCAGAGACACGACAGTCGCAAGGCTACTTGAATAGCAAGATTGCCTATCGAGGGACACATCAGTCAACGCGACGATATGACAGGCAAAACCCTAGTACCACAGACCCTAACGGATTTCTGTCGTAAAGAGCATAGGTTAACTGTGACGTTAGAAAATTCTTGCGAGAACTTCTCGACTCGTCTCAACTCGTGAGGAAATTAGTTTCTTTGCGAGAACTTTTCGATTCGTCTCGACTCGTAAGGAAAAGCCTTAGGCAATGGGGATAAGGACCTGTTTCCTAAGCACCGGGGCCCTGCAAGTCAGTCCAAAATTGACCCTTGCATACTATTCACGGGCCACACTCTCCAAAGTCGAATCTCGACAAGGAGGGAAACAACCACTTATAAGTTCACTCGACTTGTAAGAGGGAAAATTCTCTTGTGAGATCCTTATGAATCTTAAGAGAAAGCACCCTTAGGAATCCTCACGATTTCTAAGGAGAAAATACACCTACGAGATCCTCTCAACTCGTAGGGAGAAAAGTCTTTATGAGACCCTCACGGCTCAAAAAGTTGGAAAGTCTTAGGAGACAGATCTGAACTTGACTCCTAAGCCATCGCTGTTCTACAAAGAGATCAAAATAGATTATCCACAAAATGCATTTACTAAAAGGGACACACCACCATGAAGCAAAATGCGTCTTTTATTCATGAATCAAAATGAATACAAAGTACAATTTATGAAAGAATAAAAAAATACTCTCATTCAGGAGTATGTACAAAAGAAAAATAAAAAGAAAAAATATACAATTCTTCAAGCCGGCGGACGATTCAATAGATTTGCTAGTTCATCCTTTTTCCGCTGGGCCTCGGCTTCATGATTCATTATCGCTAAGAGACGGGCCTCCTCTTGAGACTATTGGGCCTGGTACGAGGAAAGCCGACTTTCAAGCTCCTTTTCGGTAACTTTATGGGCTTCGACCATTTCGCGAGTGAAAATGACGGCTTTATCAATGGCTACCACCTCCCTGATAGCTTCTTGAAGCCCTCGTCAAAGTTCATACGCCCGAGTGGTCTTGGCCGTAAGGTTAGCTTGAAGTTCCCCCAGCGCAGTTGAAGCCAGCTTCCTCTCTGAAAATTTTCGGCTGAGCCTCTTCTCGCATGACAGCATATTTGCGGCACATTGTTCGATTAGCCCCCACAAGCTCGCCTTTGCGGCCACAACCTCTGAAGGAAGGTGCGTACATTCAAGAATATGCAAGCAAGCCTCTACCCGACAACAAAACTCAACCTAGACTTGCACCAATGTTTCGCTATGGTAAGCAGCAAGAAAGGGGAGAGAACTGCTGGCTTTGGCGGCAAATTCTTTGGCCGTGATCAAACCACCAGCACGAAGGTCTTCGATCAGAGCTGACAAAGAGTGAGGGCTTAACTTTGCCATCCGTTCCGAGGCACGTAGAGCATAAGGGCCGGGCGGCATAACTATGCGAGATTCCAGCGTGGTAAGAACTGGTAAAGCTGTTAAGATTCATAAAAAGAAATCAGCGAGACTTGCAAGCAAAGAGTAGGTGGAACAGCGTCGAAACTTTACTTACCCACAGTCATGCAAGAAGGGTCTGAAGGATCCCCAGGCCCGTCAAGAATCTCAACTTCGTCATTGTCTTCCAGAACTGTAGAAGACATCAGTATCATTATATGAAATAATAATAATGCCGTGAGGAGAAGGCAAATTACACTAACCTTGCCCGGAAGAGAGGACGATGCGTTGAGGGAATATTGCCTGCGGAGCGGCCATCTCTAGCAGACGCTGAAAAGACTTCCTGGGGGACAAGTCTACGATGGATTCCGTCAATCCTCGTAGCTCTGAAAAGACAGAAAGGTTCAGATAATGAAGAGATCATTAAAATAAAAGATAGAAGAATACCTTCGATGCTCCTCCCACTCTGGACTGGAGGGATAGCAGCTTCGGCGGCCTCCTCCATGCCCCCAGGCACATCATCGGGGACGTGGGCCGGTATAACAACTTCCAATTGAGGAGCAATGGCCATCGCTGCAGGCTCCAATGAAAGGGCGGTGGCCTCGACCACCTGTCCCATAGTCTTCCGGCCGTCCCCAGAAAGATCCATTGAATCCACAGCCAATGAAGACGCCTCTTCCGGGGGAGCAAGCACCGAGGGAACGGAAATCACCGAGGGGAGCTCCGTGGTAGGAACAACAGTGGTATCGACCCCCTCCACACTTAATAGTGTCTCATCGGGGATATTTGCAGAGTCCATAGTCAAGGCGCGACTCGAACTCAGATCCTCTGCCATTGCCGAAGTCCCTGCAAAGTTTTCACGAAGATAAGGATAAATATATATATATATATATATATATGTATGAATGTATGTATGTATATGAGCAGTGCAAAATATTACAAAAAGATATATGAGTATACCAATGCGCAAAGGAGCCTCTAGTATGGCTTTTTCAAGCCGGCGTTCTTTCTTAAGGATGTGTGCTCGTCGAGGTGCGATGGTAGACTCGTGGCCACCAGTCCACAACGACAGCGCGTCTTCAGCGTCGGCCGAGATAGGCTGCTTAAGGGCTCTCTCGCCTCCCTCTTCCAGAGGACCTATAAATATCCGCCGTATCGATGGAGGATCTTCGTAGAAGATGACGGCAGGATAAGACCTCTTCGGGACCCTTACATTCTCAGCTTCATCCTGGGAGCGTCTTATAGCCTCAGCCAATTGCGCGGCTTTCTCGGCAGATGAACCGGAAAAAAGAAGACCACCATCCGGCTCTTGCGTAGCTATTGGCTCATCTTGAAGAATATGCTCGGATTCCACTAAAAAGTCGAGCAGATTGGTGGCCGTCTTCCTTCGCCTCTTGGACCCAGAACTAACACCAGAAGACGATCGCTTCCTTTCCCTTGGTGCTTTGGTGCGACGTTGACCCACTTCGCCTTCAATATCCTCACTCGGCGGTGCTACCGATGACGACACCACCATTGCTGACGCCGCAGCTGATGATACTGCTACCGGCGCCTTATTGGCCCTTGCTTGAGCTCTAGTGCGCAGCGGCATACCAGCTGTGGGAGTTAAATCAACTTCCGCCGCCTCAGGAATAAGCACGATACCGGTATCTCTCAAGGGGGCGAACCACTGCCCGCGGTCGCGGCGGGACTCCCGTAGCCTGGATCAGAGTAGGAACCCTATATCCAAGGAGCATCCTCCTCTCCTCAACAATAATAGGACTGACTCGGTTGTTCACCTCCGAAAGACGCGCAAGACAGACGTCTTGCCTGAAATTCGGGGTAGATGCTAATTGGTGCTATCCGTCCACCTCTCCGAGGATGCGAAGTTGATTTATGGCACCATATATCGAAGGTTTAAACGGATGCGGCCGATGTAGCAGACTTCGTCAGATTCCCCCTCACTTGAGGGGTTTTTGATTATGGGGACGCTCTTCCCTGCAGGCCCAAGCCCGTGCAGTTAATTACGCTACCGCATCACGGTAACAACTTTCTTCTTCTCCAGATGGTGACTTCGTGTCATGGGTGTTTGTTTTGTGTTCGGTTGCCCGTGGATTGTATACGAAGACTAATTTGTGTCGTCGCCCGTAGGACGTGGATTAGTCCAAATCCGTATCTTTCTTAGATTTGGGTTTGGGGGTGTGTGTTTAAGGATACGTTAGCCTTATTTGAGGCTAAGATCGACTTAAACATTCGTTAAGGACACGTTAGTTTAATTTTAGACTAAGATCGACTTAACGGGATCGTTTAGATCCGACAAGAGAGCAATTGGGGGCTCTATTGTTTAATTTAGTGACGTTGCGGTCGATAAGTAGTTTAAGGACATTGCGGTCCAATATTAGTTTTAAGACACCGCGGTCAAGGTTAAGGACGTCATAGTCCGTAAGCTTAAGGACCTCACAGTCCGATGTTAGTTTTAAGACATCACGGTCAAGATTAAGGACATCATAGTCCGGTATTAGTTTTAAGACATCACGGTCGAGATTAAGGACATCATAGTCCGGTATTAGTTTTAAGACATCACGGTCGAGGTTAAGGACATCCTTGTCCATGAGTTTAAGGACCCCACAGTCCATGGCAGTGTGTGGTTGTCGGGACCCGTCACCTCTCTGACGACGTTGAGGGATTACAACGACAGATATCAGAGGAGTAAAGAGATGTACCCTCGAACCGGGTGTAAATTGACTGGGAGCGCAATTGTGCTCAGTTCAATTTAAATTGAGGACTTATGGCCAGAATTGGGCTAAGTCCAGTTAAAAATGTGTAACATTTTATTGATGTTATGCCTATTAGGCTTTTACTAGGGCTCTGCCCTTTTATTAATGCATAGCATTGGGCTCTGTAATTAAATGCATAGCATTTATATTTGGCCTGTTAGACCTTTACTTGGGCTTTGCCCTTTTTAATAATGCATAGCATTTATAGTGGTCTGATAGTGCGCAACGTGGCTTGTCAGGTGCTTTGCGCCAATTAAAGAGCGCAAGGTGCTAGCGCATGTGAAAGTGACACGTGTCACGCTCTGCGCTAAGCGCAAGTCTGTTAGCGCAATGCGCTGCGCCAGTGCACTGCGCCAGTGAGCGACACGTGGCGTGCTCTGGTGCAGTGCGCCATTCCAAGAGCGCAGTGCACTGTTTTAGAAGCGCAAAACGCAGATTGTTCTGTGGTTGACACATGGAGCGCCCTGGCGCAGTGCGCCAATCCAATAAGCACAAAGGCGCATTTTAAAAGTGCAAGGCACTGTCCAATAGCGCAGAGCGCATCTTGATCCAATTCAGATCAAAGAAACAAGTTTTTCTTGTTCAAAAGAGGTTCTACCTCAAGATTCAAGAACCAATGGTTCTTATTCTTATCAAAAGGCTGTGCCTTTATATAGATCAAAAGATCTAAGGATGAAGTAAATTACTTCTTCAAATTTTTTGTGATTAGATCTTTCTGGTCTTTTTCTTTTTATTGAAGATCTTGATCTTGTCCTTAGATCTTTGATCTGTTTAGAAAAGATTCTTCTTTTTGTGAGGTGTTTTCATCTATGTTCTTCAAGAGTCAAATTCTTTACCTTTAAAGATGAAGAAGATGATCTTCTTTCTTCAAACGCTTGCCTTTTCTTCTCTTTGAGTTTTTCTCAAAGTTTTTAGTGGGTTCTCTCTCTTCTGTATCTCTATCTGTGTGAGACTTGGAGTCTAGGGGCCTTTATATAGGGCCAATTGGTTTATTAAGTTAGTTACAGAGATCTTTCTCTGATTGATCTGGAGATATTTCCCCACCGTTGGATCTTTGATCCTAAGACCTCTGTTTTACAGAAGATAATCTTCTTATTTTAATAAGATTGGAAAGATCTTTCTAGAATTTTAATTCTGATTAATTAATAATTTATTATTTAAATTCCAGTGCTGGCGCAATTGGCGCTAGCGCGCCTGTGCTTGACACGTGGTGCGCAGCGCAGAGCGCAGCGCAACTGCGCTAGCGCACCACTGTTTGACACGTGGCGCGCAGCGCAGAGCGCAAGAGATCTGAAGCGTTGCTTCATTTATTTTAAAATTTGAATTTTGAAACAGAGCCTTGCTCTGATTGGGGGTGCGCTGCCTTGGGCGCAGCTCTCCTTGCGCTGGCGTGTCTGCTTTTGATACGTGGCACGCAGCGCAAGGAATCTGAAACGTTGCTTCAATTTTTGAATTTTGAAATTCAAAAAGAGCTTTGCTCTGATTGGGGGAAATAAATGCCCCCCACCGTTGCGCTCACGTGGCGCACACGTGAGTGCAGCGGTGGCAACATCTGAACCGTTGGATCGACTCAGGAGTTGAAGAGGCGCTTCAGCGCCTATAAATAGGACCCTTGGTCCTCAGATGATTATCATCTCCTTCAAGAATTTTATTTCCAGAGCCTTGCTCTCATTTTCAAGAACTTCAAGAATTAAACTCTAAAAAAATTTTTTAGGTAAAAATTTAAATTAAATTAAATTAAATTAATTCTAATTAACAGAGCCTTGCTCTCATAGATCTTTGATCTAAAGAAAACCCCTTTGGGGTTTCATAAACAGAGCTTTACTCTCAAGAACACATAGATCTAAAGAGATCTTGTTTCAGGGTTTCTTAACCCATGAACAGAGCTTTGCTCATTGACAAAATATAGATCTTTTGATTTTTTGATGAAGAACTCTTAAGAGTTTTTTCATGGATCTTTAAGATCCCAGGATTTTAATTCTTAGGAATTAATTTTTCTTTGATGGATTTTTCCATCATTATTACAGAGCTAGGCTCTTTAAGGAATTTTATTCCCTTGTGACCAGAGTTTGACAAGTGTCACTCTGTGACAGAGCTTTGCTCTGAAAGGGAGATTTTCTCCTTGTCTCAAGGGATTTCTCATTTAATGAGAATATTCTTTGAGGATTTCCTCATTAATTGACAGTCACATCCAATGATGAGGCTGTCTTATTAACTGATGCATTGTCATCTGGATCTTGTGGGTTCCCCTTTGGTCCCCTCTCCACTGCATTACAGTGTGGTACAAATTTTAAAGTGCCAAGCATCGGACTTTGTTCCCCTCCGAAAGACGGCGCGACACCGCGTCTTGCCTGAGATTCGGGGCAGATGCTAATAGGTGCTATCCGTCCACCTCTTCGAAGATGCCAAGTTGATTTATGGCACCACGTATCGAAGGTTTAGACGGATGCGTCCGATGTAGCAGACTTCGTCAGATTCCCCCTCGTTTGAGGGGTTTTTGATTGTGAGGACGCTCTTCCCTGCAGGCGCAAGCCCCTGCAGTTAATTACGCTACCGCATTGCGGTAACAACTTTCTCCTTCTCCAGATGGTCACTTCGTGTCGTGGGTGTCTGTTTTGTATTTTGTTGCCCGTGGATTGTTTACGGAGACTGAGTTATGTCGTCGCCCGTAGGGCGTGGACTAGTCCAAATCCGTATTATCTTAGATTTGGGTTTGGGGGGGGGTTTGGTTTGAGGATACGTCAGCCCTACTTGAGGCTAATATCAACTCAAACGTTTGTTAAGGATACGTTAGTCTAACTTTGTGACTAAGATCAACTTAACGGGCTCGTTTAGATCCGACAAAAGAGCGTTTGGACTCTAATGTTCCAGTTTAGGGATATAGTGGTCCATGAATGTATGGTCGTCGGGACCCGTCACCTCTCTGACGACGTTGAAGGATTACAACGACGGATGTCAGAGGAGTTCAAGGATGTACCCTCGAGCCATAGTTAATTGGGGGGATTTATAGTCCGCTCTGTTTGAAGGTTTAAGGATACGTTAGCCATCTTTGAGGCTAAGATCAACTTAAACGGGACCGTTTAGATCCGACAAAAGAGCATGCGGGGCTCTATTGTCCTAGTTTAAGGACATTACGGTCCATGGGTAGTTTAAGGACATTGCGGTCCATGGGTAGTTTAAGGACATTGCGGTCCGTTGTTAGTTTTAAGACATCTCGGTCAAGGTTAAGGACGTCGTAGTCCATGGGTTTAAGGACCCCATAGTCCATTGTTAGTTTTAAGACATCTCGGTCAAGGTTAAGGACGTCGTAGTCCATAGGTTTAAGGACCCCACAGTCCGGCATGTGCTCTGGATGCTTCACACGGGTTCACTGCCGTGCTTGGCGAGGACCAGGCTCCGCTCTGGACGTTTTCCACGGGGTCGAAGAGTGACATTATTCGTGTTCCACGTAACCAGGAATTTGCATTAGACATGAGTTTAAGGACCCCACAGTCCATATCAATGTATGGTCGTCGGGACCCGTCACCTCTTTGAAGACATTGAGGGATTAAATGCCAAGTATCAAAGGAGTGACGAGATGTACCCTAGAACCGGAGTGGATTAAATAGTCCTTGGCCCAATTTGGGATCAAGACCGATTAATTATGCTATGGGTCCATTGGACCAGTTAATCACCAATTAAGGACTTATGGCCATCTTGGGCTAAGTCCAATCAGGAGAGGCTTTGCCTCTATCCATTTGGGCCAATTGGGCCAAAGCCTAGTGTTAAACACTACAGAGCAGTCAGTGTTGAACACTGGGAATGGGGTTGACAAGTTAGTGTTTAACACTAAGAGAATATTTGGTGTTAAACACCAGCAACAATGCTTTTTCAGATTAGTGTTAAACACTAAGGTAATCAGTGTTGAACACTGCAAATGAAGATCTCAGATTAGTGTTTAAACACTAAGGTAATCAGTGTTGAACACTGCAAATAAAGCTTTTTAATTAGTGTTGAACACTAAGGCCCAACAGTGTTTTAACACTGGGTTCGAGAGTTTTAATTTAGCGTTAAACACTAAGGCAAGAGGGGTCACGTGGTAGCACGTGAGAGCGCCCTCCCTTCATTTGTTCTGCTGAGATTATCGCGTCTTTCAGAGCATCACGTGCCATCACGTGATGGGCATTCAAATGCCTATGTATTAGAGCTTCTGCCGAGGGTCACGTGGGTCACGTGGGGTGCTGCCTCAAAGGGGCTTTCTGTAGATCTCTTGGGGGGTCACGTGATGACACGTGACCCTGCCTCTAGGTATTTTGTTTAAAGGCTTTGTTAATCTTCTTTCAGGAATTAAATTCCTCGAACTGTAAATTTCAGAGGAATTAAATTCCTACTTCCTTTCGAAGACTTTGTTTTCTGGAATAGAGTTTAACTCTGACTTTTCTGTAGGAATTAAATTCCTCATATACGTGAAGGGCTGAATAGGGTTAAACCCTAATAAAAGTTTTTAAGGAGTTTAAACTTCCATCCTCTGTATGATTAAGGGAATTAAATTCCTGCTGTTTCAACAGAACTAGGTTCTTAATTAGGGTTAAACCCTGTTTCTTTTTTGTTCTGGAGGAATTAAATTCCCATAATATAGGGTCAAGCCCTCCTTTTATTTTAAAGGAATTAAATTCCTATAGTTCTGTGAGAATTAAATTCTCGTGCTTGCATTCCTTCTCCATGTTTTGGATCTGCATGGCAGGATCTCAACCCATTGAGAATTAAATTCTCAACCTTAAGGGGAGATGTGCACTTTGCAGATCCTCCATCAAAGAGAGAAGAAATATGTTCTTCTGTTTTTACATTATCAGAGTTAAACTCTGTTGAGAATTAAATTCTCTTTCTTTCAAAAGGCCTTCCCTTTCTTACCTAGGGTTTTTTGTAGAAGATCCGAGTCTTTTCAAAGTATCAAAGCTCTTCTCCTTTTTTTCTTTTTTCTTCTCTGCGCATGTATCTGTATGTATGTCTCTTTGCTCCTATTTATAGGAGAAGCAGCCGAATCAATCAGTTTTTGACGAATCTTCATTGAGATTTGATTTGCATTCATCATTCATTTTGGACCTTTGGATTATTAGGTGAATTTTATTCACCATCGGATTTTAAATCCAGAGATTCTCCCTTGTTATTTTGATTAGATTTAAAGGGGAAATCTTTCCAAACCCGAGATTTTCCCATAGATAGATGATATTTCATCACCCCTGAATCTTTAATTTGATTGGTTCAAGATAGTTGCTTTCTTTCGGAAAGATTTGAATTTCCTTCAGAATTTAATTCTGTTAACACAATGGGCTTTGAAAGCCGGTCACGTGTGACCACGTGACCCATGGTCACGTGTGGGCACGTGACCCCCTTTAGAATGAGCCTTTTCCTTTCTTTTGCGCTCTGTCTTCTGATCGCTGCCTAAGCGTCACGTGCTACCACGTGACCCCTGGTCACATGTGAGCACGTGACCCTTGTTTGAACTCTTTTTTCCTTGGTTCGTTTGGAGAACGAGTCTGCTGTCTTGAACGTCACGTGCCAACACGTGACCCTGGTCACGTGGGAACACGTGACCCTGGTCACGTGGGAACACGTGACCTCTTCTGAAGCCTTTTTCTTGACTTGATCAGGGAACTGGTGTGTCTTTGACGTTTGCATTTAAATGTCACGTGTCGCCACGTGACCCTGGTCACGTGGGAGCACATGACTCTTTCTGAAGCCCATTTTCTTCAGCGTAGTCAGGAAACTGAACTTGACTTGATGATGCCTTTTAGGTGTCACGTGCCAACACGTGACCCCTTTTTGAAGCTTTTCCCAGAAGCTTTCCTGATTTTAAATCAGGAAACAAATGCCCCCACAGCGTTGTTCTCGCGTGTCTGCACGTGAGTGCGACGCTGTCACCTCTTGTGGCCGTTGGATTCCTCTAGGGATCTGGGGAGACGAAGCGTTTTTATTGTCTTTTATAAATACCTCTGTCTCTTCATAAGAGCCTTCACTTTGTTCATCTTCTTCTTCTGAGAACTTTTTCTGAGAATTTAATTCTCTTCTTCCAGAGCTTAGTTCCCTGTCTTGAAACAATCTTCAGGGTTTAACTCTGTTCAAAAGGAATCCTTTTTCCTCAGGTAATGTTCTTGGACAACGATGGACCTTCACATTTTCCCGGATTTTAAATCCAAAACAAGGGTTTTTACCCTTCTTTCTTCATATTTTCCATAAGAACATGAAACTGTTTAATCTTTCAACTGTAGATCTCTTAGGGTTTAGATGATCTTTAGAGAGAATTTTCTTTCCTTCCTTTCTGTACATACTCACTGGAATGAGCCAGGAATCGCCCGCCGGCTTGAGACATTTGTATCTTTTCCTTCCTTTCTGTACATACTCATGGATGAGAGTATTTTCTTTTTGTTTCTTTCATGAATTGTACTTTGTACCCATTTTGGTTTATGAATAAAAGATACATTTTTCTTTTAAATGGTGTGTCTCATTTTCATTGAATGTATTCTGTGGATATTCTATCTTGATCTCCTTGCAGGACAGCAATGGCTCAGGACTTAGGGTTAAGATCTGCTTCCTAAGGCTTTTGCATCTTATGAGCCACGAGGGTCTCATAAAGAGTTTTTCTCCCTACAGGTCGAGAGGATCCCATAGGTGTGAGTTCTTCTTAAAGATCGTGAGGATCCTTAAGAGGGTTTTCCCTTGAGAGTCGTAAGGATCTCACAAGAGAGTTTTTCTTCCTTACAGGTCGTGAGGGCCTGCAAGTGCCGGATGTGATCATCCTTATCCGTGTTTCACGGAGTCAGGGATCTCTCAAGGTATCGTAGTTTAAAGACGTCACGGTCAAGGTTAAGGACCTCATAGTCCATGGATTTAAGGACTCCACAGTCCGCTGTTAGTTTTAAGACATCACGGTCAAGGTTAAGGACCTCATAGTCCGTGGATTTAAGGACTCCACAGTCCGGTGTTTGGTTGCAGGGACCCGTCACCTCTTTGAAGACGTTGAGGAATTACAACGCCGGGCATCAAAGGAGTGAAGAGATGTACCCTTAAACCAAGGCAAAGTCTGTAGGGAATCGGGGTGGTTGATCGTTAGTTTTAAGACATCACGGTCGAGGTTAAGGACGTCATAGTCCGTGGATTTTAAGGACTCCACAGTCCGGTATTTGCTCTGGATGCTTCACACGGGTTCACTGCCGTGCTTGGCGAGGACCAGGCTCCGCTCTGGACGTTTTCCACGGGGTCAAAGAGTGACATTATCCGCGTTCCACGTAACCAGGAATTTTGCACTAGATGCTTCACACGGGTTCACTGCCGTGTTAGGCGAGGACTAGGCTCCGCTCTGGATGCTTCGCACGGGTTCACTGCCATGCTCTGCGAGGACCAGGATCCGCTCTGGACGTTTTCCACGGGGTCAAAGAGTGACATTATCCGCGTTCCACGTGACCAGGAATTTTGCACTAGATGCTTCACACGGGTTCACTGCCGCGTTAGGCGAGGACTAGGCTCCGCTCTGGATGCTTTGCATGGGTTCACTGCCATGCTCTGCGAGGACCAGGATCCGCTCTGGACGTTTTCCACGGGGTCAAAGAGTGACATTATCCGCGTTCCACGTGACCAGGAATTTTTGCACTAGATGCTTCACACGGGTTCACTGCCGCGTTAGGCGAGGACTAGGCTCCGCTCTGGATGCTTCGCACGGGTTCACTGCCATGCTCTGCGAGGACCAGGATCCGCTCTGGACGCTTTCCACGGGGTCAAAGAGTGACATTATCCGCGTTCCACGTGACCAGGAATTTTGCACTAGATGCTTCACACGGGTTCACTGCCGCGTTAGGCGAGGACTAGGCTCCGCTCTGGATGCTTCGCACGGGTTCACTGCCATGCTCTGCGAGGACCAGGATCCGCTCTGGACGTTTTCCACGGGGTCAAAGAGTGACATTATCCGCGTTCCACGTGACCAGGAATTTTGCACTAGATGCTTCACACGGGTTCACTGCCGCGTTAGGCGAGGACTAGGCTCCGCTCTGGATGCTTCGCACGGGTTCACCGCCATGCTCTGCGAGGACCAGGATCCGCTCTGGACGTTTTCCACGGGGTCAAAGAGTGACATTATCCGCGTTCCACGTGACCAGGAATTTTTGCTGAATATATCCGCATTTCACGGGGTGAAGGTTTGACTGTTGGCGATATGTATACCACCGAGCCATGGAACTGGGAGTGGCCGCTGTTCCGCTTAGCTTGAAGTTGTGTCCGTTGTTACGAGACGATCTCCAGGTTATTTGTGAACCGTCGAGATTTGGCTTCCTCTCATGATGAAACCTGGGGGGAGGAGTATGATCCCTTCTTTGTTTGCGCCCCTGGATTGTATACAGGGATTGTTGTAGTATCACCTGTAGGGCAAAAAGGTTTCATTTTTCCATCATTTCTTTTATTCTTTCCGCGATGTTCTATCATTTCAGCTTTTTATATCGCGAAGGTCGCGATTGCCCAATCATTTCGGCTATTTTTCGCGGTGCCCAATCATTTCGGCTATTTGTTTTATTTTTAATCGCTGCTTTTTATTGCGAGTTGCCCCATCATTTCGGCTATTTTTCATGCATACATTTTTACTTGCTGCTTTTTATTGCAAGTTGCCCCATCATTTCGGCTATTTCGTAGGCATGTGTGGCCTGCTAGCTTTTTCGCCGCAAGCTCGGATTTTGGACACCGATTTCGGCATCAGCATCGCTGCAACTGGGATGTTGCCAGGAGCGAATCATCATTTGCCTTTGTCGATGTTGAACAAAGGTGGCTTAGCAAACAGGGTTAAGGTCCTGTCGACTAAGGCTTTTGACTTCATGAGCCGTAAGGGTCTCACAAAGGTATTTCTCCCTACAAGTCGTGAGGATCTTGCAGGTGTATCTTCTCCTTAGGGATCGTGAGGATTCCTAAGTGTATGTTCCTCTGTAAGTCGTAAGGATCCTACAAGAGGGTTTTCTCCTTATGGGTCGAGGGGACCTACAAGGGTTGGACTTTGCTGGGGATATGTTTATTCGCGCCCGTGGATTGTATACAAGGGTCAGTATTGAGCCTCTTGTAGGGCAATATCGGAGGTTGTGAAAGATTTGCTTAAGAACAGGTTCAGGTTTCTGTAACTTAAGACTTTCAAATCTCATGAGCCGTGAGGGTCCCATAAGAGAATTCTCCTTACGAGTCGTGAGGATCTCGTAAGTGTATTTTCTCCTTAGGAATCGTGAGGATCCCTAAGTGTGTTGCTCCTTTGTGAGTCGTAAGGATCTCACGCAGGTGGTTTCTCCTTACAAGGTCGAGAGGACTCTGTAAGTGTCCTTTAACGAGGTTGCGCCCTTTCGGGTTTTCACAAACACTCGCCGGTAGTCTTGCTGTTTTTACTCACGGAGCCCTTTCGGGTTTTCATCCGTGCCCGTTTTGCTTATAGACATACCGTTTTTTTTTATTCTTTTTCACTTTTTTTTACAAGGTCGCGCCCTCTCAGGTTTTCACGAACACTTGCCGGCAGCCCTGCTGTTTTTACTCACGGAGCCCTTTCGGGTTTTCATTCGTGCCCACTTTGCTTATGGACATACCGTTTTTTTTTTGTTTTTTTTTTATTTTTTTTTATCTTCTTTTTTCTTTCTTTATCCATCTCGTCGACCTAAGGACGTTGCGGTAGTAGTTTAGGGACGTTTCGGTCCGTCGATAGTTTAAGGACGTTTCGGTCCGTTGTTAGTTTAAGGACGTTCCGGTCCGTTGTTAGTTTAAGGACATTTCGGTCCGCCGATATGGGAAGGCTGGCTGCTGCTTGTAAAGTCTGAGCCTAGGAAGATAGTGAGCGGACATAGTCATCGTCATCTATCATTGACCCAGGCTGTGGCTTATTAAGCATAGCATTTCTTTAAGAAGCGGCCGTTTATTGGCCTGAAAGGCCTTTCACCGTGCATGTCCATGAGTAGGTAGGCTCCACCCTGGTAGACCTTGTCTATGATGTACGGGCCTTCATAGTTTGGCTCAAATTTTCCCCGCTTGGCACGATTGGGGATCATAGGTCTTTTGACCACTAGTACGAGTTCGCCTTGGCGGAATGTCCTCGGCCTGGTCAATCGTTCATACGAGCGCGTCATCTTTGCTTTGTAGGCTTCTAGATGTTGTTGCGCTATGAGCCGGGTTTCGTCGAGGGCATCAAGCTCCTCAAGCCGAAGGTGAGCATTTTCTTCGTTCGTCAGCTCGTGGTGGACTGCTACTCGTAGAGAGGGTAACTCTATCTCGAGGGGGAGCACTGCTTCCGTCCCAAACACCAACGCGTACGGCGTTGTGTTTGTGGCCGTCTTGAACGTAGTTCGATAAGCCCAAAGGGTTTCTTGCAGCCTTTCGTGCCAGTCTCTCTTATTCCTGGAAACGGTCTTTTTTATGATCTTCGTCAAGGTCTTATTGAAAGCCTCGGCCAGACCGTTAGCTCGTGGATTGTAAACTGAAGAATATCTCCAGTCTATATTGTGCTGCTGTGCGAAGCGGCTAATCTTATGGCTTCGGTAGGCCGGCCCGTTATCGGAGATAATCCGCCGTGGAGTTCCAAACCGATAGATGACGTGCGTCTTGAAGAAGTGGAGAATATTCTCCGTCTTCACTTCCCTCAGCGGTACTGCTTCTGCCCATTTGGAGAAGTAATCAGTGGTCGCCAGGATAAAACGGTGTCCCCGGGATGATGCTGGCTCAATGGGGCCGACTATGTCAGTCCCCCACATTTCGAATGGCCAACTAGCCAACGTCGGGTGCAGTGGGTTCGGATGTTGGTGGATGAAGTCTCCATGGATCTGGCATGAGTGGCATTGCTTCGCATACTCGAGGCAGTCCTGGATCATCGTGGGCCAGTAATAACCCATCCGTTTAATTTTTAACTTCATCTTTGGGCCTGCTTGGTGAGAACCGCAAAGTCCGTCATGAACTTCCTGAACGACTCTTTCTGCTTCGTCAGGTCCCAAGCATCTCAGCCATAGAGAATCGAACGATCTCTTGTATAGAATATCGTTGACGAAAGCGAAAGATAAGGCTCGTTTCATGAGCCGATGTCTTGAGGACGCTTCTTCGGGCATTCGGTGGGACTTAAAGTAGTCTATGAAGACTTCCCTCCAGTCTTCGGCCTTCTCATGGTCTTTTATTTGTAGGGTCATCTGCTCAGTCGTTCCCTTTTTTCCGCATGATTCCGGAGATATTTCTGCCGGGGCGAGCACTCGACGGCTTTGTACCACGATTCTGACGTCATCGAGGTTCTCGTCAGCCAGTTCTTTAGCAAGTTTAGCCAACGCGTCTGCTTTGCTGTTTTCCGCGCGCGGTATGTTCTCCAAAGTATAGGAGGGAATTTGGGTCAATAGTTGTTGCACCCTTTCGCCGTACTTCACCAATTCCGGCTTGCACGTTTGATAGTCACCATTTACTTGACTGACGACCAGCTGAGAATCCCCGTATATGAGGAGGTCTTCAATTCCCATGTCGATGGCGATCTCGAGGCCTGCTATCAGAGCTTCGTATTCGGCTTCATTGTTTGTCCTCGGCTCTGTTAAGGAGAAGGCGAAGCGCATTATCCCTCCTTGTGGAGTTGCAAAGATGAGGCCTATCCCTGATTTGATCATTGGGATACCTTGTTTCTGTTTCTTTATGGAGGACGCTCCATCGAAATAGAGTTCCCATCGGGTGCTTCCGCCGCTAATCGCATCAAATGCATGCTCGTCCGGCAAATCGCAATTCAGAGGAGAATTGGCCGGTATCGGGTGCTCGGCGAGGAAGTCGGCAATGGCCTGGTCTTTCACTGCCTTGAGAGGTTGATACGTTATCGAGAACTCCATCAAGAGCAGGGCCCACTTAGCAAGTCGTCCCGTCAGTATGGCTTTCGACATCAAATATTTGAGAGGGTCCACCTTTGAAATAAGACGGACTTCATGTGCTAATGCGTAATGTCTAAGCTTTGTTACTGCGAAGATCAACGCCAGGCAGTGCTTTTCAATGGGGGAATAGTTGCTTTCTGCCCCCAGCAGCACTCGACTTAAGTAGTAAAGTGCTCTTTCTTTCCCCTGATCGTTCTCTTGTGCCCATAATGCGCCTAAGGAACCTTCGAGGGCGGCCGTGTAAAGAATGAGAGGCTTTCCCTTCACTGGAGCAGCCAACACTGGAGGGTTCTGCAGGTACTGCTTGATCTCGTCTAGTGCACCTTGACATTTGTGATCCCAAACGAATGGGGTTCCCTTTTTCATCAGGTGGCTGTAAGGACGGCATTTGCCTGAAAGATTGGCGATAAACCGCCGGATGTATGCGAGCTTCCCTTGGAGAGACCGCAACTGCTTGAGGGTTCTTGGCGGAGGCATTTCCATGATCGCCTTAATCTTTGACGGATCTATTTCAATACCTCGGTGTCGAACGATGAATCCCAGAAATTTGCCCGAGGAGACTCCAAACGCGCATTTGAGGGGATTCATTTTCAAATTATATTGCCGAAGGCGTTGAAATACAGTCTCCAGATGCTTTAAATGCTCTTCGTATGACATGCTCTTTACTACGAGGTCATCGATATAGCACTCGACGATGTCATGTATGAGATCGTCGAAGATTTTTGTCATGGCCCTTTGATAGGTGGCGCCAGCGTTCTTTAGACCAAAGGGCATAACCTTGTAGCAAAATATACCCAAAGGGGTGCGGAAAGCGGTATGCTTCTGGTCTTCAGGATGCATCTTTATCTGATTGTATCCTGATGAACCATCCATAAAGGAGAAAACCTCGTGAGTTGACGTGTTATCTATCATTAGTTCGGTTACCGGTACTGGGAAATCGTCCTTTGGACAGGCTTTATTGAGATCCCTGAAATCCACACATATGCGTACCGTCCCATTCTTCTTCATTACAGGGACGATATTGGCGATCCAGTCAGGGTACTGGACTTCTTGGATAAATCCAGAATCGATCAGCTTCTTGACTTCGGCGTTGATGCTCATCTCAAGCTCGAGTCGCATCCTCCTTGGCGCCTGCTTGACTGGCTTGATATCTGGGGATATTGCTAATCTATGCACAGCAATCTCCGGATCCAATCCTGGCATCTCGGAGTAGTTCCACGCGAAGCAGTCTTTATGCCGTAGAAGCACGTTCTTTAATGCAGCCACCTTTTCTTCGGATAATAGCTCGCTGACAAATGTCGGTCGCGGGTCGTCTGCCGATCCCAACTCAATCTTCTTGAGGTTATCTGCAGTAATATGTATACGATCTTCCAGTTCTTTCGGAGCGGGCGGAAATTCTGAGATCACCTCATCATCGCTGTTCTCAAAGCACCGGTAAAGGTCACCTACGTTCTCGGGCTCTTCCCCTAATATCGTAATCGTATAACAAGTGCGAACCCGCTCTGTGGACTGAAGTGGACCCGGTTCTGCTCTTGCGGCCTTAGGCTCATGCTTTCGCGGCGGCGTTACCTTCCAGCCGTCGGATAAAGCGAATCTACCCCGTCGGTACTGGTCCTCGACCCAGTTCTTGAAGGTGAAGCAGTCTTCGGTAGGATGTCCTATGGTTCGGTGATAAGAGCAATAACTCGGATGAGAGACCTTGCTAGCTTGCCCAGGATGTCTAGACTCTGGAAGCGTGATCATTCGATGTTTTATAGCGAGGTTGAGTAACCTCTCCGTCTTGTCTCGGGGGAAGGAATACGCTCGACTCATCTTCTTCACGAGGGACAAACCCGAGCCGCTTCTTGATTTATTTTCGTCTCTGCGTCGGGCCTTTCGTACAACGGATTGACGAGGATAAGCGTCTTTGTCTTTTTCGGTACGCTGAGATAGACGTTGCGTCCTGGCCTTCTTGTAGATGGCCATCTCGCGGTTGTGGTCTTCCTGAGCTCTCTGACCCGTTTTCCTGATAGGCTTGTTCGTTCGCTCTTCAAACGACGGACTCGATGTTTCAATCGCAGGGTCTAGTTTTAATGAAGGGTTGGCATCTCCTGACAGGGCGTCTTCCTCTTCATCAAAGGTATATATAGTGTAGCTGCTGTGAGTCCGTTCCCGTTTTCCAGCTCTTGCGTATCCGAGCCCGAGTGTTTCCATCTTCCCGTTGGGCAACTTGCGTTGGGTCCCGGGGACATCCCAAATTTTGTTGTAGAACCGAGCCTGCCGAACAGCCTGTTTTAAGGGTACTCCTTGGCGCTTCAATAGCTTCTTTAATCCGTCCGTATAGTATCTGGGCAGACGGATGGGTTGGAGCCTGTCGAGCGTAGTATCTGCGCCATGCCAGATCTCTTTCTCTATTTTCGACTCCGAGGATCGGTAAAATAGGATCACCTTCTCGCCCCTTCGCTTGGGAGGGACGTAAAATGTTTGCAGGTCCTGCACATCGTGAGCCTGAAGCGCGTCGAGATCCTTGTAGTGTTCTCGCGGTACCATAGTGATTTGCAAACTATGGTCATCGCCAAGGGGTGCTTGTGTCGGCAGCCGATTGGAGAACACAGCATTAACTTCATCTTCTGAATCACTTCCGAAGACTAATACGGGGGCGGGTGTCCTCAGGTTGTTGTGTTGAGATGGCCCTGCATAAACTATCTCTTCCTCTTCTTCGGTATCGCTCCCGAAAATAGGGATGGTGGCGGCGGTTTTGTTTTCCGGATTGCGACATCTTTCTGTATCCTCAAAATCTGGCAAAAAGTATTTCGCATCTTCGTATTTGCGGACTTCGTTCACGGAAAATGGGTTTAACTCACCTGTTACGGTATACTCAAGACCATCCTTGAAGTACTTCATACACTGATGTTGTGTAGGAGGGATGATGTTGTACTCGTGCAGCCAAGGACGGCCGAGCAAGGCGTTGTAACAGGTCTTGGCGTCAATGACATGGAATTTGATGTCTGTGACGAGAAGTCCAAAGCGTAATGTTAGTATCACAGATCCGAGAGTCCGTGACGATTGTGAATCGAAACCGGAGATAGTAATTTTGTCACGAGCGAGGTGTTGCACACTCATGCAGATTTCCTTCAACACCCGAACATTAAGGAGGTTGACAGAGGATCCATTATCCACCATGATCTTGCCTATCTTGATATCATGGCAGTATCCGGAGACATATAGGGGACGGTTATGGTCGCATGTCCCGAGAAGGAGGTCTTCATCACCGAAAGTGACGTCGGCCGTATGCACTTCCTCCAGTTCATCCTTCATCTTTTCAGTGGCGAGAAAGGCTTGGAATTGCTCGGGTTCTTGTAACGCCTTAATTAGTGAGTCTCGCGCTTCTTTCGATAATAGGAGGGCATCGAGAATGCTAAGCTGAGAAGGTAGCTTCCTTAGGTGCGCGAGGATGTTATAGTCCACTTTACTCTTCCTAGGAGGGTCTTTGGCAGCCAGCTCTCTCATGACTTGGTCATCTAAAGTGATATCTTCAGTGACCTTTTCCTTTCCCTTATCCTTTCTATTCCCGGGCCCTAGATTCTTTTCTGGGAGTGTGCGATTGCGCAGCTGAATGTTCTCGCAGATCTCCGATTCCTCCTCTTTCCCCGAGACAGATTCTTTAAAGAGAGGGCCCAGAGCCATTTCTTCATCAGAGTCGCTCCCAAAGGTGAGAACTTGTGACCCCCTGGCATTAACCATGCAACAGTTGCCAGTCGTTCTGTTGTGCCCATCGACAGTACTTCTTCGCTCCCGACGGATCTTGCGTTTCATGCGCTTAAAATGTTGCCGATGAGCAACATATCCCTGCCACCATATCTTAAAGGCGTCGCACTCCTCCGTGGGATGTGAGATTTTCCGATGATATGTGCAATAGTCAGGGTGCGTCTCTACCCCATCGTGTGTGTTTCCTTCCGAGGGCGGTAGCTTCATTCCCAGTGACATGGCTTTGGCAAACCTTTTTCTCGTCTTGAATATCTTCTTGTCTGCTTCGGATGCCTTATGCTCTGACAGGGGTAGTTCAACTCTTTCGTTCAGTTGCCCGCATTTGGCTCCTTCCGACGTGGTCATCTCACGCTCCTGGTCCGCTTTACATTTTAGACGAATCTCGTCTAGAAAAGCGTCGATTATTTCATCTGTTGGCCATGCGCGTTCTGGTACAGGCTCTGCCTCCAGTTTCCTAATGCCAGGAGTTTTCCCATCATCGGTAAACGAGTGGGAGATTACATTACAACTCGCCACATATCCTTCGGATTCATCCGACGAGCTTTCTCCATCATCTTCCTCTTGAAAGATGTGGTTGAGGAACTCTTGCAGTGTGACAGGAGTTCGCGCCTTTTGGTTGTACTCTTCCAATGCGTCGATTTGCTTCTGCAAGTTCGTGTGCTCTTTTCCAGGCTTCACGGACTTCTTGGATTTCTTCTTCTTTTTCTTCGAAGATTTTGACTGCTGGGGTAAGTATTTGGGCCATTATCGTGAGTCTTCGTAGTTGGGCGGGGCTTCAACATCCTTTTGATAATTTGAGGTTCAAGAGGGTCCTTCCATTCGATCGCAGGGCACGCATGAAGGTCTCTCAGCATTCTTTTGGTTTTAGTTGATAGCACGACCTCCCATGGAGCTTCTTCAATAAAAGAACATGTTGCCCCCGGTGTATCCGCTTTCCTCGGAGCATGCGGCTGTGGTGGGTTCACCTTCCACTTTTCGGACAGTACAAACTTCCCCTGGAGGTATTGGTCTTCAATCCATCCTTTGAAGACGAAGCAATCTTCAATCGGATGGCCTACCGTCTGATGGTAAGGGCAATAGTTAGGGTTATTCACCTCGGTGGGTTGCGGCGGTCGCCTTGGATTTGGCAGGTTTATAAGTCTGTTGCGTATTGCCAGCTCGAATAGCCGTTTCGTCTTGTCCCGTGGGAACGAGTAGGGACGCTTCATCTTCTCATTATAATACCGACGTCTTTCCTCCAGTTGATCTGTCGGTTTCGGGGCGTTAGGTTGCTCTTGGGCATTCGCAACAAATGTTGCTCTTCCTTTACCCTTGTCATTCCGAGGTTCCGACTTCGGTGTAGGTGGTCTATGACCCATCTGGTCCATCTGAGCCAACTTGTCGATCAGGGCCTGGAATGTGGTTGGCTTAAAGAACATCATAAACTGGGAGATAGTTGCGTGAGGGTCTAGAGTTCCCACGAACATGCCCACCGCAGGTGCTTCCTCAATGCGTTGCTCACATCTCGACCACAAGTTCCGCCAGCGTATAGCGTACTGGACCCAGGTTTCGCCCGGTTTTACCCTGGCGTTAATAAGTGCAGTTATTGGAGTGCGTTCGCTGGCACTTGCAAATCGCTGAGTGAACAACAACTCCATTTCAGCGAACGTTTTGATAGAATCGTTTGGGAGTTCCGAATACCATTCGAACGCTGTTTCTGATAAGCTGCCCACAAACTGGCGGAGCAACAATTTATCATCACCGCCGGTGTTACCGCAGAGGGCCCGAAACTGGGCGACATGTTGATGGGGATTGCCGGTCCCCTTATACACGTGGAATTTTGGTATCGTATAGCCTTGCGGGTATTTGATTTGGTCGTACCAGCTCGGATACGGCCGTCCCGTTTTCACAACTTGACCGGCTGCCTCAGTAGCGTGATGAACCCGGATTTGCTGGGCTATGTAGTCAGCCAAGTCAGCCTTAGAGATTGCCTCCTCCTTGGCCGTTGAGAGGGCTGGTGGTGGATTTGACGTTTCTCCTCGGTCGTCTTCAAGAACGATCGGGGCATCCTCGGCGGGTAAGTCCTGCTGGATCATCATTCCTATTACATCTTGAAAGAGAAGGCCCATCCGTTGTATGTTGGCCGCTTGTTCAGCAGCCTCTTTGTCCCTTTTCTCCAGTGTCCGGCGAAGGAATTCAGCATCGGTTTCTTCCTCCCGGCGTGCGTCTGAGGACGTTTCTGGGTTTTCTTTTGGCCCGGTGAGCGCGGCCATAGCATTCATCATTTCTTGCAGCTTTTGTTGCTGTTCCTGGGCTTTCGTCACGGATCGGGTTAACGGTCGGTGGCCCGTAGAAGTGCGGCTTTCCTCTTTTCCAGAGGCCATGTAAACAGTGTGCACCACCATGCCCCCAGACTTGGGGCGTCTGGGCTCAGTGCTTTTAGCCGTCGTTGCATGCTGGGGGGTCTTCTCTGGCCTCCTCCTTTTATGAGCCAGTTGATCAACAGCCTTTTGGGGTTTAGCCTGGTGACCGGCTTCCGGTTGGATTTTCAGCTTCTTGTGTTGGCGGGAGAAGTTCGGATCGATGATCGAGTCCCGTGCCTGCGGCCAAACCTTATAGATTTTGGAAGACAGCCGTTGAGGAGATTGGGGCCGTTCTGACTCCATTTCCACAACCTTCTTTAACGGGGGAGGAGACCTCTTCAGTACTGCAGTAGGAGAATTTCTTCGCACTTTATTTAGCACTTCGAAGCTGTTCCCAGTTGGAACAGCAGCATTAACTTCTTCCATCGGGATTGATGGAGTCAACCCAGATGGGGAGTTGCCCCCAGCCTTCCTCACTCGGCGCCAATGGCGACGTCGGGCGTGTCGAGCGGACGGTGTAGGGTCGGCGGTAAGAATGGTTTCGTTTTGCCCTCTGTCTGGGCGTGGGGTCGCAGCTGGTATTAGCCTGTCAAAGACCGATGTCCTTTGGGCAGTAGGAGCGGGAGCTGAAGCCGTTAATCTTGTAAAGACCGACCTTTTGGCCGGAGAGGCTGCCTTGACGACTTCTGGGATGGGAGCGGCCACTTTCTTAGAAGCAACCTTCTCTGAGATTGTAGGTCCTGTGATGGGTTTGCAGGATTTCTGGCCCAATCTAGAGAAGACCGAGGCGTTGACGTTGGGCGACTCGTTGAGAGGAGCAGCGGCAGGGGTAAGTCGATCAAAGACCGACTTCTTGGGAGCCTCCGTTGTCAGCACTGGAGCGGCAAAGTTTGTCGGCGGGACCATGGTCCCAAAGAACAATCCTGTGGTGGCGCGAGTGACCTGTTCCACGGGCATTGTGAATAGCGAGGCAGCTTGGGGTCCGTAGGCTATACCTCCTGGCGAGGCAGAGCGTTGGTTGCAATTGCAGTCTGAGCAGTTGGAGACTTTCACGGAAGTAGAAGCCATCGATCCTTTGCTTTCTGCAATAAGCCAGACGCCAACTCTTAGTATCTTGAAACCCAAGGGCAACCATTAGCGAACCACGATTGGTTCGCGAGTCACGACACACGAAGTGTGGAGTGGAAAGAGGAAAAGGTCCCACCGGGCGTGCCAGAATCTGTTCCCCTCCGAAAGACGGCGCGACACCGCGTCTTGCCTGAGATTCGGGGCAGATGCTAATAGGTGCTATCCGTCCACCTCTTCGAAGATGCCAAGTTGATTTATGGCAGTATCGAAGGTTTAGACGGATGCGTCCGATGTAGCAGAGTTCGTCAGATTCCCCCTCGTTTGAGGGGTTTTTGATTGTGGGGACGCTCTTCCCTGCAGGCGCAAGCCCCTGCAGTTAATTACGCTACCGCATTGCGGTAACAACTTTCTCCTTCTCCAGATGGTCACTTCGTGTCGTGGGTGTCTGTTTTGTATTTTGTTGCCCGTGGATTGTTTACGGAGACTGAGTTATGTCGTCGCCCGTAGGGCGTGGACTAGTCCAAATCCGTATTATCTTAGATTTGGGTTTGGGGGGGTTTGGTTTGAGGATACGTCAGCCCTACTTGAGGCTAAGATCAACTCAAACGTTTGTTAAGGATACGTTAGTCTAACTTTGTGACTAAGATCAACTTAACGGGCTCGTTTAGATCCGACAAAAGAGCGTTTGGACTCTAATGTTCCAGTTTAGGGACATAGTGGTCCATGGATGTATGGCCGTCGGGACCCGTCACCTCTCTGACGACGTTGAAGGATTACAACGACGGATGTCAGAGGAGTTCAAGGATGTACCCTCGAGCCAGAGTTAATTGGGGGGATTTATAGTCCGCTCTGTTTGAAGGTTTAAGGATACGTTAGCCATCTTTGAGGCTAAGATCAACTTAAACGAGACCGTTTAGATCCGACAAAAGAGCATGCGGGGCTCTATTGTCCTAGTTTAAGGACATTACGGTCCATGGGTAGTTTAAGGACATTGCGGTCCATGGGTAGTTTAAGGACATTGCGGTCCGTTGTTAGTTTTAAGACATCTCGGTCAAGGTTAAGGACGTCGTAGTCCATGGGTTTAAGGACCCCATAGTCCATTGTTAGTTTTAAGACATCTCGGTCAAGGTTAAGGACGTTGTAGTCCATGGGTTTAAGGATCCCACAGTCCGGCATGTGCTCTGGATGCTTCACACGGGTTCACTGCCGTGCTTGGCGAGGACCAGGCTCCGCTCTGGACGTTTTCCACGAGGTCGAAGAGTGACATTATCCGTGTTCCACGTAACCAGGAATTTGCATTAGACATGAGTTTAAGGACCCCACAGTCCATATCAATGTGTGGTCGTCGGGACCCGTCACCTCTTTGAAGACATTGAGGGATTACAATGCCAAGTATCAAAGGAGTGACGAGATGTACCCTAGAACCGGAGTGGATTAAATAGTCCTTGGCCTAATTTGGGATCAAGACCGATTAATTATGCTATGGGTCCATTGGACCAGTTAATCACCAATTAAGGACTTATGGCCATCTTGGGCTAAGTCCAATCAGGAGAGGCTTTGCCTCTATCCATTTGGGCCAATTGGGCCAAAGCCCAGTGTTAAACACTACAGAGCAGTCAGTGTTGAACACTGGGAATGGGGTTGACAAGTTAGTGTTTAACACTAAGAGAATATTTGGTGTTAAACACCAGCAACAATGCTTTTTCATATTAGTGTTAAACACTAAGGTAATCAGTGTTGAACACTGCAAATGAAGATCTCAGATTAGTGTTTAAACACTAAGGTAATCAGTGTTGAACACTGCAAATAAAGCTTTTTAATTAGTGTTGAACACTAAGGCCCAACAGTGTTTTAACACTGGGTTCGAGAGTTTTAATTTAGCGTTAAACACTAAGGCAAGAGGGGTCACGTGGCAGCACGTGAGAGCGCCCTCCCTTCATTTGTTCTGCTGAGATTATCGCGTCTTTCAGAGCATCACGTGCCATCACGTGATGGGCATTCAAATGCCTATGTATTAGAGCTTCTGCCGAGGGTCACGTGGGTCACGTGGGGTGCTGCCTCAAAGGGGCTTTCTGTAGATCTCTTGGGGGGTCACGTGATGACACGTGACCCTGCCTCTAGGTATTTTGTTTAAAGGCTTTGTTAATCTTCTTTCAGGAATTAAATTCCTCGAACTGTAAATTTCAGAGGAATTAAATTCCTACTTCCTTTCGAAGACTTTGTTTTCTGGAATAGAGTTTAACTCTGACTTTTCTGTAGGAATTAAATTCCTCATATACGTGAAGGGCTGAATAGGGTTAAACCCTAATAAAAGTTTTTAAGGAGTTTAAACTTCCATCCTCTGTATGATTAAGGGAATTAAATTCCTGCTGTTTCAACAGAACTAGGTTCTTAATTAGGGTTAAACCCTGTTTCTTTTTTGTTCTGGAGGAATTAAATTCCCATAATATAGGGTCAAGCCCTCCTTTTATTTTAAAGGAATTAAATTCCTATAGTTCTGTGAGAATTAAATTCTCGTGCTTGCATTCCTTCTCCATGTTTTGGATCTGCATGGCAGGATCTCAACCCATTGAGAATTAAATTCTCAACCTTAAGGGGAGATGTGCACTTTGCAGATCCTCCATCAAAGAGAGAAGAAATATGTTCTTCTGTTTTTACATTATCAGAGTTAAACTCTGTTGAGAATTAAATTCTCTTTCTTTCAAAAGGCCTTCCCTTTCTTACCTAGGGTTTTTTGTAGAAGATCTGAGTTTTTTCAAAGTATCAAAGCTCTTCTCCTTTTTTTCTTTTTTCTTCTCTGTGCATGTATCTGTATGTATGTCTCTTGGCTCCTATTTATAGGAGAAGCAGCCGAATCAATCAGTTTTTGACGAATCTTCATTGAGATTTGATTTGCATTCATCATTCATTTTGGACCTTTGGATTATTAGGTGAATTTTATTCACCATCGGATTTTAAATCCAGAGATTCTCCCTTATTATTTTGATTAGATTTAAAGGGGAAATCTTTCCAAACCCGAGATTTTCCCATAGATAGATGATATTTCATCACCTCTGAATCTTTAATTTGATTGGTTCAAGATAGTTGCTTTCTTTCGGAAAGATTTGAATTTCCTTCAGAATTTAATTCTGTTAACACAATGGGCTTTGAAAGCCGGTCACGTGTGACCACGTGACCCATGGTCACGTGTGGGCACGTGACCCATGGTCACGTGTGGGCACGTGACCCCCTTTAGAATGAGCCTTTTCCTTTCTTTTGCGCTCTGTCTTCTGATCGCTGCCTAAGCGTCACGTGCTACCACGTGACCCCTGGTCACGTGTGAGCACGTGACCCTTGTTTGAACTCTTTTTTCCTTGGTTCGTTTGGAGAACGAGTCTGCTGTCTTGAACGTCACGTGCCAATACGTGACCCTGGTCACGTGGGAACACGTGACCTCTTCTGAAGCCTTTTTCTTGACTTGATCAGGGAACTGGTGTGTCTTTGACGTTTGCATTTAAATGTCACGTGTCGCCACGTGACCCTGGTCACGTGGGAGCACATGACTCTTTCTGAAGCCCATTTTCTTCAGCGTAGTCAGGAAACTGAACTTGACTTGATGATGCCTTTTAGGTGTCACGTGCCAACACGTGACCCCTTTTTGAAGCTTTTCCCAGAAGCTTTCCTGATTTTAAATCAGGAAACAAATGCCCCCACAGCGTTGTTCTCACGTTTCTGCACGTGAGTGCGACGCTGTCACCTCTTGTGGCCGTTGGATTCCTCTAGGGATCTGGGGAGACGAAGCGTTTTTATTGTCTTCTATAAATACCTCTGTCTCTTCATAAGAGCCTTCACTTTGTTCATCTTCTTCTTCTGAGAACTTTTTCTGAGAATTTAATTCTCTTCTTCCAGAGCTTAGTTCCCTGTCTTGAAACAATCTTCAGAGTTTAACTCTGTTCAAAAGGAATCCTTTTTCCTCAGGTAATGTTCTTGGACAACGATGGACCTTCACATTTTCCCGGATTTTAAATCCAAAACAAGGGTTTTTACCCTTCTTTCTTCATATTTTCCATAAGAACATGAAACTGTTTAATCTTTCAACTGTAGATCTCTTAGGGTTTAGATGATCTTTAGAGAGAATTTTCTTTCCTTCCTTTCTGTACATACTCACTGGAATGAGCCAGGAATCGCCCGCCGGCTTGAGACATTTGTATCTTTTCCTTCCTTTCTGTACATACTCATGGATGAGAGTATTTTCTTTTTGTTTCTTTCATGAATTGTACTTTGTACCCATTTTGGTTTATGAATAAAAGATACATTTTTCTTTTAAATGGTGTGTCTCCTTTTCATTGAATGTATTCTGTGGATATTCTATCTTGATCTCCTTGCAGGACAGCAATGGCTCAGGACTCAGGGTTAAGATCTGCTTCCTAAGGCTTTTGCATCTTATGAGCCACGAGGGTCTCATAAAGAGTTTTTCTCCCTACAGGTCGAGAGGATCCCATAGGTGTGAGTTCTTCTTAAAGATCGTGAGGATCCTTAAGAGGGTTTTCCCTTGAGAGTCGTAAGGATCTCACAAGAGAGTTTTTCTTCCTTACAGGTCGTGAGGGTCTGCAAGTGCCGGATGTGATCACCCTTATCCGTGTTTCACGGAGTCAGGGATCTCTCAAGGTATCGTAGTTTAAAGACGTCACGGTCAAGGTTAAGGACCTCATAGTCCGTGGATTTAAGGACTCCACAGTCCGCTGTTAGTTTTAAGACATCACGGTCAAGGTTAAGGACCTCATAGTCCGTGGATTTAAGGACTCCACAGTCCGGTGTTTGGTTGCAGGGACCCGTCACCTCTTTGAAGACGTTGAGGAATTACAACGCCGGGCATGAAAGGAGTGAAGAGATGTACCCTTAAACCAAGGCAAAGTCTGTAGGGAATCGGGGTGGTTGATCGTTAGTTTTAAGACATCACGGTCGAGGTTAAGGACGTCATAGTCCGTGGATTTTAAGGACTCCACAGTCCGGTATTTGCTCTGGATGCTTCACACGGGTTCACTGCCGTGCTTGGCGAGGACCAGGCTCCGCTCTGGACGTTTTCCACGGGGTCAAAGAGTGACATTATCCGCGTTCCACGTAACCAGAAATTTTGCACTAGATGCTTCACACGGGTTCACTGCCGTGTTAGGCGAGGACTAGGCTCCGCTCTGGATGCTTCGCACGGGTTCACTGCCATGCTCTGCGAGGACCAGGATCCGCTCTGGACGTTTTCCACGGGGTCAAAGAGTGACATTATCCGCGTTCCACGTGACCAGGAATTTTGCACTAGATGCTTCACACGGGTTCACTGCCGCGTTAGGCGAGGACTAAGCTCCGCTCTGGATGCTTTGCACGGGTTCACTGCCATGCTCTGCGAGGACCAGGATCCGCTCTGGACGTTTTCCACGGGGTCAAAGAGTGACATTATCCGCGTTCCACGTGACCAGGAATTTTTGCACTAGATGCTTCATACGGGTTCACTGCCGCGTTAGGCGAGGACTAGGCTCCGCTCTGGATGCTTTGCACGGGTTCACTGCCATGCTCTGCGAGGACCAGGATCCGCTCTGGACGCTTTCCACGGGGTCAAAGAGTGACATTATCCGCGTTCCACGTGACCAGGAATTTTGCACTAGATGCTTCACACGGGTTCACTGCCGCGTTAGGCGAGGACTAGGCTCCGCTCTGGATGCTTCGCACGGGTTCACTGCCATGCTCTGCGAGGACCAGGATCCGCTCTGGACGTTTTCCACGGGGTCAAAGAGTGACATTATCCGCGTTCCACGTGACCAGGAATTTTGCACTAGATGCTTCACACGGGTTCACTGCCGTGTTAGGCGAGGACTAGGCTCCGCTCTAGATGCTTCGCACGGGTTCACCGCCATGCTCTGCGAGGACCAGGATCCGCTCTGGACGTTTTCCACGGGGTCAAAGAGTGACATTATCCGCGTTCCACGTGACCAGGAATTTTTGCTGAATATATCCGCATTTCACGGGGTGAAGGTTTGACTGTTGGCGATATGTATACCACCGAGCCATGGAACTGGGAGTGGCCGCTGTTCCGCTTAGCTTGAAGTTGTGTCCGTTGTTACGAGACGATCTCCAGGTTATTTGTGAACCGTCGAGATTTGGCTTCCTCTCATGATGAAACCTGGGGGGAGGAGTATGATCCCTTCTTTGTTTGCGCCCCTGGATTGTATACAGGGATTGTTGTAGTATCACCTGTAGGGCAAAAAGGTTTCATTTTTCCATCATTTCTTTTATTCTTTCCGCGATGCTCTATCATTTCAGCTTTTTATATCGCGAAGGTCGCGATTGCCCAATCATTTCGGCTATTTTTCGCGGTGCCCAATCATTTCGGCTATTTGTTTTATTTTTAATCGCTGCTTTTTATTGCGAGTTGCCCCATCATTTCGGCTATTTTTCATGCATACATTTTTACTTGCTGCTTTTTATTGCAAGTTGCCCCATCATTTCGGCTATTTCGTAGGCATGTGTGGCCTGCTAGCTTTTTCGCCGCAAGCTCGGATTTTGGACACCGATTTCGGCATCAGCATCGCTGCAACTGGGATGTTGCCAGGAGCGAATCATCATTTGCCTTTGTCGATGTTGAACAAAGGTGGCTTAGCAAACAGGGTTAAGGTCCTGTCGACTAAGGCTTTTGACTTCATGAGCCGTAAGGGTCTCACAAAGGTATTTCTCCCTACAAGTCGTGAGGATCTTGCAGGTGTATCTTCTCCTTAGGGATCGTGAGGATTCCTAAGTGTATGTTCCTCTGTAAGTCGTAAGGATCCTACAAGAGGGTTTTCTCCTTATGGGTCGAGGGGACCTACAAGGGTTGGACTTTGCTGGGGATATGTTTATTCGCGCCCGTGGATTGTATACAAGGGTCAGTATTGAGCCTCTTGTAGGGCAATATCGGAGGTTGTGAAGGATTTGCTTAAGAACAGGTTCAGGTTTCTGTAACTTAAGACTTTCAAATCTCATGAGCCGTGAGGGTCCCATAAGAGAATTCTCCTTACGAGTCGTGAGGATCTCGTAAGTGTATTTTCTCCTTAGGAATCGTGAGGATCCCTAAGTGTGTTGCTCCTTTGTGAGTCGTAAGGATCTCACGCAGGTGGTTTCTCCTTTCAAGGTCGAGAGGACTCTGTAAGTGTCCTTTAACGAGGTTGCGCCCTTTCGGGTTTTCACAAACACTCGCCGGTAGTCTTGCTGTTTTTACTCACGGAGCCCTTTCGGGTTTTCATCCGTGCCCGTTTTGCTTATAGACATACCGTTTTTTTTTATTCTTTTTCACTTTTTTTTACAAGGTCGCGCCCTCTCAGGTTTTCACGAACACTTGCCGGCAGCCCTGCTGTTTTTACTCACGGAGCCCTTTCGGGTTTTCATCCATGCCCACTTTGCTTATGGACATACCGTTTTTTTTTTGTTTTTTTTTTATTTTTTTTTATCTTCTTTTTTCTTTATTTATCCATCTCGTCGACCTAAGGACGTTGCGGTAGTAGTTTAGGGACGTTTCGGTCCGTCGATAGTTTAAGGACGTTTCGGTCCGTTGTTAGTTTAAGGACGTTCCGGTCCGTTGTTAGTTTAAGGACGTTTCGGTCCGCCGATATGGGAAGGCTGGCTGCTGCTTGTAAAGTCTGAGCCTAGGAAGATAGTGAGCGGACATAGTCATCGTCATCTATCATTGACCCAGGCTGTGGCTTATTAAGCATAGCATTTCTTTAAGAAGCGGCCGTTTATTGGCCTGAAAGGCCTTTCACCGTGCATGTCCATGAGTAGGTAGGCTCCACCCTGGTAGACCTTGTCTATGATGTACGGGCCTTCATAGTTTGGCTCAAATTTTCCCCGCTTGGCACGATTGGGGATCATAGGTCTTTTGACCACTAGTACGAGTTCGCCTTGGCGGAATGTCCTCGGCCTGGTCAATCGTTCATACGAGCGCGTCATCTTTGCTTTGTAGGCTTCTAGATGTTGTTGCGCTATGAGCCGGGTTTCGTCGAGGGCATCAAGCTCCTCAAGCCGAAGGTGAGCATTTTCTTCGTTCGTCAGCTCGTGGTGGACTGCTACTCGTAGAGAGGGTAACTCTATCTCGAGGGGGAGCACTGCTTCCGTCCCAAACACCAACGCGTACGGCGTTGTGTTTGTGGCCGTCTTGAACGTAGTTCGATAAGCCCAAAGGGTTTCTTGCAGCCTTTCGTGCCAGTCTCTCTTATTCCTGGAAACGGTCTTTTTTATGATCTTCGTCAAGGTCTTATTGAAAGCCTCGGCCAGACCGTTAGCTCGTGGATTGTAAACTGAAGAATATCTCCAGTCTATATTGTGCTGCTGTGCGAAGCGGCTAATCTTATGGCTTCGGTAGGCCGGCCCGTTATCGGAGATAATCCGCCGTGGAGTTCCAAACCGATAGATGACGTGCGTCTTGAAGAAGTGGAGAATATTCTCCGTCTTCACTTCCCTCAGCGGTACTGCTTCTGCCCATTTGGAGAAGTAATCAGTGGTCGCCAGGATAAAACGGTGTCCCCGGGATGATGCTGGCTCAATGGGGCCGACTATGTCAGTCCCCCACATTTCGAATGGCCAACTAGCCAACGTCGGGTGCAGTGGGTTCGGATGTTGGTGGATGAAGTCTCCATGGATATGGCATGAGTGGCATTGCTTCGCATACTCGAGGCAGTCCTGGATCATCGTGGGCCAGTAATAACCCATCCGTTTAATTTTTAACTTCATCTTTGGGCCTGCTTGGTGAGAACCGCAAAGTCCGTCATGAACTTCCTGAACGACTCTTTCTGCTTCGTCAGGTCCCAAGCATCTCAGCCATAGAGAATCGAACGATCTCTTGTATAGAATATCGTTGACGAAAGCGAAAGATAAGGCTCGTTTCATGAGCCGATGTCTTGAGGACGCTTCTTCGGGCATTCGGTGGGACTTAAAGTAGTCTATGAAGACTTCCCTCCAGTCTTCGGCCTTCTCATGGTCTTTTATTTGTAGGGTCATCTGCTCAGTCGTTCCTTTTTTTCCGCATGATTCCGGAGATATTTCTGCCGGGGCGAGCACTCGACGGCTTTGTACCACGATTCTGACGTCATCGAGGTTCTCGTCAGCCAGTTCTTTAGAAAGTTTAGCCAACGCGTCTGCTTTGCTGTTTTCCGCGCGCGGTATGTTCTCCAAAGTATAGGAGGGAATTTGGGTCAATAGTTGTTGCACCCTTTCGCCGTACTTCACCAATTCCGGCTTGCACGTTTGATAGTCACCATTTACTTGACTGACGACCAGCTGAGAATCCCCGTATATGAGGAGGTCTTCAATTCCCATGTTGATGGCGATCTCGAGGCCTGCTATCAGAGCTTCGTATTCGGCTTCATTGTTTGTCCTCGGCTCTGTTAAGGAGAAGGCGAAGCGCATTATCCCTCCTTGTGGAGTTGCAAAGATGAGGCCTATCCCTGATTTGATCATTGGGATACCTTGTTTCTGTTTCTTTATGGAGGACGCTCCATCGAAATAGAGTTCCCATCGGGTGCTTCCGCCGCTAATCGCATCAAATGCATGCTCGTCCGGCAAATCGCAATTCAGAGGAGAATTGGGGTATCGGGTGCTCGGCGAGGAAGTCGGCAATGGCCTGGCCTTTCACTGCCTTGAGAGGTTGATACGTTATCGAGAACTCCATCAAGAGCAGGGCCCACTTAGCAAGTCGTCCCGTCAGTATGGCTTTCGACATCAAATATTTGAGAGGGTCCACCTTTGAAATAAGACGGACTTCATGTGCTAATGCGTAATGTCTAAGCTTTGTTACTGCGAAGATCAACGCCAGGCAGTGCTTTTCAATGGGGGAATAGTTGCTTTCTGCCCCCAGCAGCACTCGACTTAAGTAGTAAAGTGCTCTTTCTTTCCCCTGATCGTTCTCTTGTGCCCATAATGCGCCTAAGGAACCTTCGAGGGCGGCCGTGTAAAGAATGAGAGGCTTTCCCTTCACTGGAGCAGCCAACACTGGAGGGTTCTGCAGGTACTGCTTGATCTCGTCTAGTGCACCTTGACATTTGTGATCCCAAACGAATGGGGTTCCCTTTTTCATCAGGTGGCTGTAAGGACGGCATTTGCCTGAAAGATTGGCGATAAACCGCCGGATGTATGCGAGCTTCCCTTGGAGAGACCGCAACTGCTTGAGGGTTCTTGGCGGAGGCATTTCCATGATCGCCTTAATCTTTGACGGATCTATTTCAATACCTCGGTGTCGAACGATGAATCCCAGAAATTTGCCCGAGGAGACTCCAAACGCGCATTTGAGGGGATTCATTTTCAAATTATATTGCCGAAGGCATTGAAATACAGTCTCCAGATGCTTTAAATGCTCTTCGTATGACATGCTCTTTACTACGAGGTCATCGATATAGCACTCGACGATGTCATGTATGAGATCGTCGAAGATTTTTGTCATGGCCCTTTGATAGGTGGCGCCAGCGTTCTTTAGACCAAAGGGCATAACCTTGTAGCAAAATATACCCAAAGGGGTGCGGAAAGCGGTATGCTTCTGGTCTTCAGGATGCATCTTTATCTGATTGTATCCTGATGAACCATCCATAAAGGAGAAAACCTCGTGAGTTGACGTGTTATGTATCATTAGTTCGGTTACCGGTACTGGAAAATCGTCCTTTGGACAGGCTTTATTGAGATCCCTGAAATCCACACATATGCGTACCGTCCCATTCTTCTTCATTACAGGGACGATATTGGCGATCCAGTCGGGGTACTGGACTTCTTGGATAAATCCAGAATCGATCAGCTTCTTGACTTCGGCGTTGATGCTCATCTCAAGCTCGAGTCGCATCCTCCTTGGCGCCTGGTTGACTTGCTTGATATCTGGGGATATTGCTAATCTATGCACAGCAATCTCCGGATCCAATCCTGGCATCTCGGAGTAGTTCCACGCGAAGCAGTCTTTATGCCGTAGAAGCACGTTCTTTAATGCAGCCACCTTTTCTTCGGATAATAGCTCGCTGACAAATGTCGGTCGCGGGTCGTCTGCCGATCCCAACTCAATCTTCTTGAGGTTATCTGCAGTAATATGTATACCATCTTCCAGTTCTTTCGGAGCGGGCGGAAATTCTGAGATCACCTCATCATCGCTGTTCTCAAAGCACCGGTAAAGGTCACCTACGTTCTCGGGCTCTTCCCCTAATATCGTAATCGTATAACAAGTGCGAACCCGCTCTGTGGACTGAAGTGGACCCGGTTCTGCTCTTGCGGCCTTGGGCTCATGCTTTCGCGGCGGCGTTACCTTCCAGCCGTCGGATAAAGCGAATCTACCCCGTCGGTACTGGTCCTCGACCCAGTTCTTGAAGGTGAAGCAGTCTTCGGTAGGATGTCCTATGGTTCGGTGATAAGAGCAATAACTCGGATGAGAGACCTTGCTAGCTTGCCCAGGATGTCTAGACTCTGGAAGCGTGATCATTCGATGTTTTATAGCGAGGTTGAGTAACCTCTCCGTCTTGTCTCGGGGGAAGGAATACGCTCGACTCATCTTCTTCACGAGGGACAAACCCGAGCCGCTTCTTGATTTATTTTCGTCTCTGCGTCGGGCCTTTCGTACAACGGATTGACGAGGATAAGCGTCTTTGTCTTTTTCGGTACGCTGAGATAGACGTTGCGTCCTGGCCTTCTTGTAGATGGCCATCTCGCGGTTGTGGTCTTCCTGAGCTCTCTGACCCGTTTTCCTGATAGGCTTGTTCGTTCGCTCTTCAAACGACGGACTCGATGTTTCAATCGCAGGGTCTAGTTTTAATGAAGGGTTGGCATCTCCTGACAGGGCGTCCTCCTCTTCATCAAAGGTATATATAGTGTAGCTGCTGTGAGTCCGTTCCCGTTTTCCAGCTCTTGCGTATCCGAGCCCGAGTGTTTCCATCTTCCCGTTGGGCAACTTGCGTTGGGTCCCGGGGACATCCCAAATCTTGTTGTAGAACCGAGCCTGCCGAACAGCCTGTTTTAAGGGTACTCCTTGGCGCTTCAATAGCTTCTTTAATCCGTCCGTATAGTATCTAGGCAGACGGATGGGTTGGAGCCTGTCGAGCGTAGTATCTGCGCCATGCCAGATCTCTTTCTCTATTTTCGACTCCGAGGATCGGTAAAATAGGATCACCTTCTCGCCCCTTCGCCTGGGAGGGACGTAAAATGTTTGCAGGTCCTGCACATCGTGAGCCTGAAGCGCGTCGAGATCCTTGTAGTGTTCTCGCGGTACCATGGTGATTTGCAAACTATGGTCATCGCCAAGGGGTGCTTGTGTCGGCAGCCGATTGGAGAACACAGCATTAACTTCATCTTCTGAATCACTTCCGAAGACTAATACGGGGGCGGGTGTCCTCAGGTTGTTGTGTTGAGATGGCCCTGCATAAACTATCTCTTCCTCTTCTTCGGTATCGCTCCCGAAAATAGGGATGGTGGCGGCGGTTTTGTTTTCCGGATTGCGACATCTTTCTGTATCCTCGAAATCTGGCAAAAAGTATTTCGCATCTTCGTATTTGCGGACTTCGTTCACGGAAAATGGGTTTAACTCACCTGTTACGGTATACTCAAGACCATCCTTGAAGTACTTCATACACTGATGTTGTGTAGGAGGGATGATGTTGTACTCGTGCAGCCAAGGACGGCCGAGCAAGGCGTTGTAACAGGTCTTGGCGTCAATGACATGGAATTTGATGTCTGTGACGAGAAGTCCAAAGCGTAATGTTAGTATCACAGATCCGAGAGTCCGTGACGATTGTGAATCGAAACCGGAGATAGTAATTTTGTCACGAGCGAGGTGTTGCACACTCATGCAGATTTCCTTCAACACCCGAACATTAAGGAGGTTGACAGAGGATCCATTATCCACTATGATCTTGCCTATCTTGATATCATGGCAGTATCCGGAGACATATAGGGGACGGTTATGGTCGCATGTCCCGAGAAGGAGGTCTTCATCACCGAAAGTGACGTCGGCCGTATGCACTTCCTCCAGTTCATCCTTCATCTTTTCAGTGGCGAGGAAGGCTTGGAATTGCTCGGGTTCTTGTAACGCCTTAATTAGTGAGTCTCGCGCTTCTTTCGATAATAGGAGGGCATCGAGAATGCTAAGCTGAGAAGGTAGCTTCCTTAGGTGCGCGAGGATGTTATAGTCCACTTTACTCTTCCTAGGAGGGTCTTTGGCAGCCAGCTCTCTCATGACTTGGTCATCTAAAGTGATATCTTCAGTGACCTTTTCCTTTCCCTTATCCTTTCTATTCCCGGGCCCTAGATTCTTTTCTGGGAGTGTGCGATTGCGCAGCTGAATGTTCTCGCAGATCTCCGATTCCTCCTCTTTCCCCGAGACAGATTCTTTAAAGAGAGGGCCCAGAGCCATTTCTTCATCAGAGTCTCTCCCAAAGGTGAGAACTTGTGACCCCCTGGCATTAACCATGCAACAGTTGCCAGTCGTTCTGTTGTGCCCATCGACAGTACTTCTTCGCTCCCGACGGATCTTGCGTTTCATGCGCTTAAAATGTTGCCGATGAGCAACATATCCCTGCCACCATATCTTAAAGGCGTCGCACTCCTCCGTGGGATGTGAGATTTTCCGATGATATGTGCAATAGTCAGGGTGCGTCTCTACCCCATCGTGTGTGTTTCCTTCCGAGGGCGGTAGCTTCATTCCCAGTGACATGGCTTTGGCAAACCTTTTTCTCGTCTTGAATATCTTCTTGTCTGCTTCGGATGCCTTATGCTCTGACAGGGGTAGTTCAACTCTTTCGTTCAGTTGCCCGCATTTGGCTCCTTCCGACGTGGTCATCTCACGCTCCTGGTCCGCTTTACATTTTAGACGAATCTCGTCTAGAAAAGCGTCGATTATTTCATCTGTTGGCCATGCGCGTTCTGGTACAGGCTCTGCCTCCAGTTTCCTAATGCCAGGAGTTTTCCCATCATCGGTAAACGAGTGGGAGATTACATTACAACTCGCCACATATCCTTCGGATTCATCCGACGAGCTTTCTCCATCATCTTCCTCTTGAAAGATGTGGTTGAGGAACTCTTGCAGTGTGACAGGAGTTCGCGCCTTTTGGTTGTACTCTTCCAATGCGTCGATTTGCTTCTGCAAGTTCGTGTGCTCTTTTCCAGGCTTCACGGACTTCTTGGATTTCTTCTTCTTTTTCTTCGAAGATTTTGACTGCTGGGGTAAGTATTTGGGCCATTATCGTGAGTCTTCGTAGTTGGGCGGGGCTTCAACATCCTTTTGATAATTTGAGGTTCAAGAGGGTCCTTCCATTCGATCGCAGGGCACGCATGAAGGTCTCTCAGCATTCTTTTGGTTTTAGTTGATAGCACGACCTCCCATGGAGCTTCTTCAATAAAAGAACATGTTGCCCCCGGTGTATCCGCTTTCCTCGGAGCATGCGGCTGTGGTGGGTTCACCTTCCACTTTTCGGACAGTACAAACTTCCCCTGGAGGTATTGGTCTTCAATCCATCCTTTGAAGACGAAGCAATCTTCAATCGGATGGCCTACCGTCTGATGGTAAGGGCAATAGTTAGGGTTATTCACCTCGGTGGGTTGCGGCGGTCGCCTTGGATTTGGCAGGTTTATAAGTCTGTTGCGTATTGCCAGCTCGAATAGCCGTTTCGTCTTGTCCCGTGGGAACGAGTAGGGACGCTTCATCTTCTCATTATAATACCGACGTCTTTCCTCCAGTTGATCTGTCGGTTTCGGGGCGTTAGGTTGCTCTTGGGCATTCGCAACAAATGTTGCTCTTCCTTTACCCTTGTCATTCCGAGGTTCCGACTTCGGTGTAGGTGGTCTATGACCCATCTGGTCCATCTGAGCCAACTTGTCGATCAGGGCCTGGAATGTGGTTGGCTTAAAGAACATCATAAACTGGGAGATAGTTGCGTGAGGGTCTAGAGTTCCCACGAACATGCCCACCGCAGGTGCTTCCTCAATGCGTTGCTCACATCTCGACCACAAGTTCCGCCAGCGTATAGCGTACTGGACCCAGGTTTCGCCCGGTTTTACCCTGGCGTTAATAAGTGCAGTTATTGGAGTGCGTTCGCTGGCACTTGCAAATCGCTGAGTGAACAACAACTCCATTTCAGCGAATGTTTTGATAGAATCGTTTGGGAGTTCCGAATACCATTCGAACGCTGTTTCTGATAAGCTGCCCACAAACTGGCGGAGCAACAATTTATCATCACCGCCGGTGTTACCGCAGAGGGCCCGAAACTGGGCGACATGTTGATGGGGATTGCCGGTCCCCTTATACACGTGGAATTTTGGTATCGTATAGCCTTGCGGGTATTTGATTTGGTCGTACCAGCTCGGATACGGCCGTCCCGTTTTCACAACTTGACCGGCTGCCTCAGTAGCGTGATGAACCCGGATTTGCTGGGCTATGTAGTCAGCCAAGTCAGCCTTAGAGATTGCCTCCTCCTTGGCCGTTGAGAGGGCTGGTGGTGGATTTGACGTTTCTCCTCGGTCGTCTTCAAGAACGATCGGGGCATCCTCGGCGGGTAAGTCCTGCTGGATCATCATTCCTATTACATCTTGAAAGAGAAGGCCCATCCGTTGTATGTTGGCCGCTTGTTCAGCAGCCTCTTTGTCCCTTTTCTCCAGTGTCCGGCGAAGGAATTCAGCATCGGTTTCTTCCTCCCGGCGTGCGTCTGAGGACGTTTCTGGGTTTTCTTTTGGCCCGGTGAGCGCGGCCATAGCATTCATCATTTCTTGCAGCTTTTGTTGCTGTTCCTGGGCTTTCGTCACGGATCGGGTTAACGGTCGGTGGCCCGTAGAAGTGCGGCTTTCCTCTTTTCCAGAGGCCATGTAAACAGTGTGCACCACCATGCCCCCAGACTTGGGGCGTCTGGGCTCAGTGCTTTTAGCCGTCGTTGCATGCTGGGGGGTCTTCTCTGGCCTCCTCCTTTTATGAGCCAGTTGATCAACAGCCTTTTGGGGTTTAGCCTGGTGACCGGCTTCCGGTTGGATTTTCAGCTTCTTGTGTTGGCGGGAGAAGTTCGGATCGATGATCGAGTCCCGTGCCTGCCGCCAAACCTTATAGATTTTGGAAGACAGCCGTTGAGGAGATTGGGGCCGTTCTGACTCCATTTCCACAACCTTCTTTAACGGGGGAGGAGACCTCTTCAGTACTGCAGTAGGAGAATTTCTTCGCACTTTATTTAGCACTTCGAAGCTGTTCCCAGTTGGAACAGCAGCATTAACTTCTTCCATCGGGACTGATGGAGTCAACCCAGATAGGGAGTTGCCCCCAGCCTTCCTCACTCGGCGCCAATAGCGACGTCGGGCGTGTCGAGCGGACGGTGTAGGGTCGGCGGTAAGAATGGTTTCGTTTTGCCCTCTGTCTGGGCGTGGGGTCGCAGCTGGTATTAGCCTGTCAAAGACCGATGTCCTTTGGGCAGTAGGAGCGGGAGCTGAAGCCGTTAATCTTGTAAAGACCGACCTTTTGGCCGGAGAGGCTGCCTTGACGACTTCTGGGATGGGAGCGGCCACTTTCTTAGAAGCAACCTTCTCTGAGATTGTAGGTCCTGTGATGGGTTTGCAGGATTTCTGGCCCAATCTAGAGAAGACCGAGGCGTTGACGTTGGGCGACTCGTTGAGAGGAGCAGCGGCAGGGGTAAGTCGATCAAAGACCGACTTCTTGGGAGCCTCCGTTGTCAGCACTGGAGCGGCAAAGTTTGTCGGCGGGACCATGGTCCCAAAGAACAATCCTGTGGTGGCGCGAGTGACCTGTTCCACGGGCATTGTGAATAGCGAGGCAGCTTGGGGTCCGTAGGCTATACCTCCTGGCGAGGCAGAGCGTTGGTTGCAATTGCAGTCTGAGCAGTTGGAGACTTTCACGGAAGTAGAAGCCATCGATCCTTTGCTTTCTGCAATAAGCCAGACGCCAACTCTTAGTATCTTGAAACCCAAGGGCAACCATTAGCGAACCGCGATTGGTTCGCGAGTCACGACACACGAAGTGTGGAGTGGGAAGAGGAAAAGGTCCCACCGGGCGTGCCAGAATCTGTTCCCCTCCGAAAGACGGCGCGACACCGCGTCTTGCCTGAGATTCGGGGCAGATGCTAATAGGTGCTATCCGTCCACCTCTTCGAAGATGCCAAGTTGATTTATGGCAGTATCGAAGGTTTAGACGGATGCGTCCGATGTAGCAGACTTCGTCAGATTCCCCCTCGTTTGAGGGGTTTTTGATTGTGGGGACGCTCTTCCCTGCAGGCGCAAGCCCCTGCAGTTAATTACGCTACCGCATTGCGGTAACAACTTTCTCCTTCTCCAGATGGTCACTTCGTGTCGTGGGTGTCTGTTTTGTATTTTGTTGCCCGTGGATTGTTTACGGAGACTGAGTTATGTCGTCGCCCGTAGGGCGTGGACTAGTCCAAATCCGTATTATCTTAGATTTGGGTTTGGGGGGGTTTGGTTTGAGGATACGTCAGCCCTACTTGAGGCTAAGATCAACTCAAACGTTTGTTAAGGATACGTTAGTCTAACTTTGTGACTAAGATCAACTTAACGGGCTCGTTTAGATCCGACAAAAGAGCGTTTGGACTCTAATGTTCCAGTTTAGGGACATAGTGGTCCATGAATGTATGGCCGTCGGGACCCGTCACCTCTCTGACGACGTTGAAGGATTACAACGACGGATGTCAGAGGAGTTCAAGGATGTACCCTCGAGCCAGAGTTAATTGGGAGGATTTATAGTCCGCTCTGTTTGAAGGTTTAAGGATACGTTAGCCATCTTTTAGGCTAAGATCAACTTAAACGGGACCGTTTAGATCCGACAAAAGAGCATGCGGGGCTCTATTGTCCTAGTTTAAGGACATTACGGTCCATGGGTAGTTTAAGGACATTGCGGTCCATGGGTAGTTTAAGGACATTGCGGTCCGTTGTTAGTTTTAAGACATCTCGGTCAAGGTTAAGAACGTCGTAGTCCATGGGTTTAAGGACCCCATAGTCCATTGTTAGTTTTAAGACATCTCGGTCAAGGTTAAGGACGTCGTAGTCCATGGGTTTAAGGACCCCACAGTCCGGCATGTGCTCTGGATGCTTCACACGGGTTCACTGCCGTGCTTGGCGAGGACCAGGCTCCGCTCTGGACGTTTTCCACGGGGTCGAAGAGTGACATTATCCGTGTTCCACGTAACCAGGAATTTGCATTAGACATGAGTTTAAGGACCCCACAGTCCATATCAATGTGTGGTCGTCGGGACCCGTCACCTCTTTGAAGACATTGAGGGATTACAATGCCAAGTATCAAAGGAGTGACGAGATGTACCCTAGAACCGGAGTGGATTAAATAGTCCTTGGCCCAATTTAGGATCAAGACCGATTAATTATGCTATGGGTCCATTGGACCAGTTAATCACCAATTAAGGACTTATGGCCATCTTGGGCTAAGTCCAATCAGGAGAGGCTTTGCCTCTATCCATTTGGGCCAATTGGGCCAAAGCCCAGTGTTAAACACTACAGAGCAGTCAGTGTTGAACACTGGGAATGGGGTTGACAAGTTAGTGTTTAACACTAAGAGAATATTTGGTGTTAAACACCAGCAACAATGCTTTTTCAGATTAGTGTTAAACACTAAGGTAATCAGTGTTGAACACTGCAAATGAAGATCTCAGATTAGTGTTTAAACACTAAGGTAATCAGTGTTGAACACTGCAAATAAAGCTTTTTAATTAGTGTTGAACACTAAGGCCCAACAGTGTTTTAACACTGGGTTCGAGAGTTTTAATTTAGCGTTAAACACTAAGGCAAGAGGGGTCACGTGGCAGCACGTGAGAGCGCCCTCCCTTCATTTGTTCTGCTGAGATTATCGCGTCTTTCAGAGCATCACGTGCCATCACGTGATGGGCATTCAAATGCCTATGTATTAGAGCTTCTGCCGAGGGTCACGTGGGTCACGTGGGGTGCTGCCTCAAAGGGGCTTTCTATAGATCTCTTAGGGGGTCACGTGATGACACGTGACCCTGCCTCTAGGTATTTTGTTTAAAGGCTTTGTTAATCTTCTTTCAGGAATTAAATTCCTCGAACTGTAAATTTCAGAGGAATTAAATTCCTACTTCCTTTCGAAGACTTTGTTTTCTGGAATAGAGTTTAACTCTGACTTTTCTGTAGGAATTAAATTCCTCATATACGTGAAGGGCTGAATAGGATTAAACCCTAATAAAAGTTTTTAAGGAGTTTAAACTTCCATCCTCTGTATGATTAAGGGAATTAAATTCCTGCTGTTTCAACAGAACTAGGTTCTTAATTAGGGTTAAACCCTGTTTCTTTTTTGTTCTGGAGGAATTAAATTCCCATAATATAGGGTCAAGCCCTCCTTTTATTTTAAAGGAATTAAATTCCTATAGTTCTGTGAGAATTAAATTCTCGTGCTTGCATTCCTTCTCCATGTTTTGGATCTGCATGGCAGGATCTCAACCCATTGAGAATTAAATTCTCAACCTTAAGGGGAGATGTGCACTTTGCAGATCCTCCATCAAAGAGAGAAGAAATATGTTCTTCTGTTTTTACATTATCAGAGTTAAACTCTGTTGAGAATTAAATTCTCTTTCTTTCAAAAGGCCTTCCCTTTCTTACCTAGGGTTTTTTGTAGAAGATCCGAGTCTTTTCAAAGTATCAAAGCTCTTCTCCTTTTTTTCTTTTTTCTTCTCTGCGCATGTATCTGTATGTATGTCTCTTGGCTCCTATTTATAGGAGAAGCAGCCGAATCAATCAGTTTTTGACGAATCTTCATTGAGATTTGATTTGCATTCATCATTCATTTTGGACCTTTGGATTATTAGGTGAATTTTATTCACCATCGGATTTTAAATCCAGAGATTCTCCCTTGTTATTTTGATTAGATTTAAAGGGGAAATCTTTCCAAACCCGAGATTTTCCCATAGATAGATGATATTTCATCACCTCTGAATCTTTAATTTGATTGGTTCAAGATAGTTGCTTTCTTTCGGAAAGATTTGAATTTCCTTCAGAATTTAATTCTGTTAACACAATGGGCTTTGAAAGCCGGTCACGTGTGACCACGTGACCCATGGTCACGTGTGGGCACGTGACCCCCTTTAGAATGAGCCTTTTCCTTTCTTTTGCGCTCTGTCTTCTGATCGCTGCCTAAGCATCACGTGCTACCACGTGACCCCTGGTTACGTGTGAGCACGTGACCCTTGTTTGAACTCTTTTTTCCTTGGTTCGTTTGGAGAACGAGTCTGCTGTCTTGAACGTCACGTGCCAACACATGACCCTGGTCACGTGGGAACACGTGACCTCTTCTGAAGCCTTTTTCTTGACTTGATCAGGGAACTGGTGTGTCTTTGACGTTTGCATTTAAATGTCACGTGTCGCCACGTGACCCTGGTCACGTGGGAGCACGTGACTCTTTTTGAAGCCCATTTTCTTCAGTGTAGTCAGGAAACTGAACTTGACTTGATGATGCCTTTTAGGTGTCACGTGCCAACACGTGACCCCTTTTTGAAGCTTTTCCCAGAAGCTTTCCTGATTTTAAATCAGGAAACAGACTTTTTTTTTATTTTAAAATTATGATACTGATAATTGAATTTCGCTTTTTCTTGCAGGCAACATGTCTGCTGATCTTTCGTTCCCGTTTTTCTGTTCGGAGGGAGGATTCCCTGAGGCACCGGTAGACCGGGAGGTTCTTGCTCTCATTAAAGACTACGACCCGGAGTACAAGAACCTTCATCTGTGGGGTAGGTGGTACAGCGAAATCATCAAAGGTCGCCGAAGCTTCTCTTGCGCGACACCGTCGGATCCAATCTCGTCAATTTCGTACGCAGATATACCCCCGGTGAACTATGCCGTGGAGGTTGTAAATTGGAATTCGGAGGATCTTCTTCAGCCTTCGATTGCTGCCATACCCGTGCAGCTGCCGGTAGCCGTGGATATTTTGGGGCGGCGCATATGCCAGGGTGAGTCGCGCCCTTAGGGACAACCCTATAACATTGGATTGACCCCTCGACATTCGGCCGGGTATTTGCAGTGGGCCAGGTACATCTTGTCAGCGAAGAAGGCGCATTTGCTGAAGATTGGTCTGTATCCTGCAGTCTATGCCTCGCTGTTCGAGTATCCTGCTCCTCCGACGTGGTGGGCTAAGGTGTTCGTGGAACAATGGAACATCCCCACCCATACCTTTCTTCTGACGGACAGGGAGGTCTCCATCCCCCTAGAAGAATTTGCTGAGATTTCCGGTCTGCCGGTGAGGGGGGAGCACTATGAGGAGCTGCTTCCTCCTGATGAACATGTCTTCGCCACTAAGCCGCTGGTGATGGACCTAACGCCGGAGAATGCTATTCAGCACCAGTTTCCGAGTCTAGTAAAGGTGCTGAATATGTATGAAAGTCTTTACTTGGAATCAGGAGGCCGGAGAGTTAGTTTTGCAGATTTCATCGCCCGCTTTCTTCGACCGGAGATTCTATCGCAGCGGGGCAAAAAATTTGCCAAGCTTGACGACCCTTTCGGCCTGGGCTTAGATCGTCGACCAGCACTGGAAGCCGATCAAAATGGTTTTTACCTCCCCGATGCTGCAGTCATCCCCTTATCGGAAATCGCCGCTCCGGGCATCGACGAGGAGACCTTCTTTCTCGGGTTTCTGGGGCTATGGCTGTGCTGGTTCGCGCTCCCCATGCACCCGCGCTACATGAGGCCGTCCATTTTCTACCCAGCGCATCGGATGGTGGCTGGCATACAATTGTCGATTGGAATCGCTGGGCTGGCTCACCTGTACCATGGTCTCAGCATGGCGGCGGATGCAAATGAACTGGGGGTGCAACCTGCTAATTTCCCGATGCACTACTTTACTTCATGGATGGAAATGCATGTGCTCGGGGTATTCGGTATTCATAAGAGACCCTCGTTTTACGAGAAGTGCAGACTCCCGAAAGTTATGCGGCTGGTCGGCGCTTCTATTGTGAATCCGCTTCCGCGGGAGTCTAGGGGGTTGCTTCTTCGTCCACGCACGGTCGGAGCGGGCATTTCTTTCACGGACAAGGTCATGACCATCGGCCCGGAGACCTCCAAGGCGGTGTTGGCGTTGCGTGATAGTTTCAAGGACGGGGCCTCCATATTGAAAGCCCGGGAGATTCTTCACTTATACTCCATCCGGCCGGGCTTCCTGGTGTTCAGGCAGAATGATATGGCGCTTGTTATGAGGTAAAACCCCCATCGGTTCGCCCAACAACTAAGCTATAACCAGGGGGTCCCACTGGAGGCGTTTTTGGAAGAGCCTGCGGCCACCAGGGAGGGAATACGGAGCGCGCTGCACCGCTTTATGCGGTTAAACACGGGCTCCCACTTCTTCATTAGCGAGCCAAGTTGCGTTCCAAGGGCCCTCAACGTGTACGGGGCTTGGTATCAGCACGCGATGGGTGGTGTTATCCGAGAAGAGAAGCGGCTGCTGCTTGACCGCAAGGGTGCGCCCCCCGCCAGCGATCGCAAAGTCCCCCTAAGGCAAAGGGCCCATGTCGTTCCTCTACTAAGAGGAGATGTTGGAGCTGAGCCCCCACACGTGCTAAGCCCTCCGCGTGGATTGCCCCATGATTCTGTGGACATGCCCTCAGCGCCCCGTGCTCCGGTGGAGACGGTGAATGTGGTTTCGCCTGAATCCGGCGTGGGCTCGGACATCGGGACCCGCCGTCCCAAGGTACCTACGAAGCGTAAGCTGATTTTGGGTGCAACGGAGGTTCGCACGCAGAAGAGGAAGAAGAAGTCGGTTCTTTCTCTTGATGCCGTACTCAGCTCAGAGCCTCAGGCCCCTCTTACCGAAGGCCTAAGTGAGTATGGAACCAACGAGGGTTTCTTCGTAGAGCCAGAAGACACTGATCTGGCGGCCGCCATCACAGCTTCTGAGCGATTGGCAAGGCGCGACGCGTGGTTGGCTAAACTCGCGCAATCAGGTAATCACCAGTTGTATTCTTCATCATTTCATCGTACTTTTATCATTGTTTTTGACTAACGCTTTTCCTTTTTAAATAGGCATTTATACCAAAGAAGCCATCGCTGCTTCTCTCAAAACTTTCGAGGAGGAAGAGAGGAAACGCGCTCTATCGGGCGTTGGTACGTCTCGGCTCATTAGGTCTTCATCCTCCTTCTTACGGACAATCTAACCCTTTCCTTATCTTATTGCAGGGACCGCAGGACCTACTTCGCAAGCCGATGCGGGAATTCTCCCCGGGCCAGCTACTGAAGTCCCGGCCTCTTCGGGGTTGCCGCGAGAGGCCCTGCTTAAAAAGCCGATGATGGATGCCTTGAAGGCTCTGGAGGCAACCCTGAACGCGGACGACGACGCCTTGCTAAAGGAGGCTTCCAAAAGGTCTGTCGTGACGACCCGGGAGGAAAGGAAGCGCCTGAGGCGCGCAGCGAGGGAGTGTAGCGCTGCTTTGGCCGTGGGAGCGGGCTCAAGCGCCGTTACTCCCGCTGCTACTCCTTCAGAGGAGCTCCCGGTCGCCTTGTCTACTGCTCATAGACGGGCGGCGCGTGCAGCTCGGGAAGCCAACGGTAAATCCGTCTCAGGTATTGTGCTTTCGAGGCTTTGTTATCAAAGTTTTAAAACCGTCGGTTCTTATATATTTTGTCCTGCAGGGCCGAGTCTCACTAAAGGGGTGGCGGCGACCGTCGAGCCTGAGGGGACGGTGGAGGAGGTGGCTGCGGAACCCGAGGCGACGGCAGGCGGTGTAACCATAGTTGCCAGGCCCGAGATAGTGACTGATGAGACAGTCAGAACTGCTATGCCCGAGAAGGCTGCCGATGCCGAGCCCGAGGTGGCGGCGGATGAGACGGTTGCTATGGCCGGGCCTGAGGCAGCAATGGATGAAGCGGCTGCTATGGGCGAGCCTACGACAGCGGTGGACGAGACGGCTGCGACCGCTGAGCCCGAAGCGGTAGCGGGTGAGACGGCTGCTATGGTCGTTGAGCAAGAGATGACCGCTCTTTCTCAAGAGTCGGGCGCCGCTCCGATCATTGTTCTTCCTGCTTACGGTTCCTTGTCGTCTTCCGGCGTCGCGAGCGTGACGATGGCTCCTGTAGAGTCGGGCGATGAGGCAACGGGAGGTGAGACCGTCCCAATGGAGGAAGAAGACGCCACCGTTGCATCAAGTAACGCCCTCGTCACGGCTTCGGCTGGCAGGTCGTCAGGTAAATTATTGGGTTACCGTCCCCCTTTTTTATTCTGCAATCCTTCCTGACAGGATTTATCTTGTTTCCAACGCAGGTGCGGCTAGTGCTGATGCCACTTTACCCGAGGGAGCGCCGTCAGTTACCGCCCAGACGGTGACCACTTCTTTTCCTTCTTTCGTACCGTCGCAAATGCTGGAAGGTATGGATTTATGACCCACCAGTCTTATCTTGGTTGCATAATTTATGTACTGACGTTGTACTATTGCGTCTTTGCAGGAGTCCTTTTTGACCACCTGTACCAGGTGCTGCATCCCCACTTCTCCTTCCCGTCGGAGCTTGCTTCATCTAGTGGCGCTGGTGAATATAACTTTCAATTAATGCTCTTTCTTTTACTGATAATGAAATTATTTCTGATTTTTCTTTGCCCTGATTGCAGTGCTACAGATTGAAGGAGGAGATGTGAGCTCAGTTGCGCCCCCGGTCCTCCCGGCTTTGCCGCCTGCTGCAGCTGGTATAGTAAATTCCATTGTTCATGAATCTCTTATATTTCTAGATCCGTCATCTGATTGTGATTTGTTTTGCAGCTGTCGCTTCGACTCCGGTCCCTTTCGAGTCTCGTATTTTGATGCCGGCAGGCCCATTCTCCAGACGTCCATCCTCAAAGGGTGCTACGATGAGTCTGAGTATGCTGAGCGGATGCGTCGAGGAGCTTGACGCGAAAGCTCCTACATGTGCCGCAAATTTCGCTGCCAAGGTCAATCCAATGCCGGCGACGCTTGTAAATTTCCATAATGAAGGCGTCGTCGAGTCTTGGGTTAATCACTGCAGGGAAATTGAAGCTTGCCTGCATGAGCTCGAGGTTGGATGTCCTGCTCCAGAGGTCCTGGCTATGAACGCTCAGCGGGCTGCGTGGGTTGAGCAGAGCACTCCCTACTTCCGTCATCTTAAACAAGAGGCGGCTTTAAAACGTAAGGAGTGCAGAGAGACTTTGAGCGAATCTGCCCGACTAAATGCTCAGGTTGATGTAAATGCTGCACAGTTGAAAGTTATCGTTGAAGGTCTTCTGCGATGCATCTCTGACGGGTTAACACTGAGGCAGCAGCTTGACATCGTCAAGCGGGATGCACAAAATCGCGGGGCAGCTCAGCAGGCAGTCGAGGAGCAGCTTTCATCTTATTTGCAGCAACGAGATCAGGTTGAAGCAGAGTTGGCCGCGGCAGCTGACCATGACGAGAGGTTGAGGGGAGTGTGAGCAATTGATTGGCCTACTTAAGACGCTTCCCTCCCAATAGTTGCTTTTGCGTCATTTGTAAATTTTGAATAAAATGTATTCATTCTTTTATTCTTTCATATGATGTATTTTGTACCCAACTGCATACATGAATAAAAGATACATTTCTTTCGCAATGTCTTGTGTCATCTTTCTGCTTTCTTCTTTCTTGCTGTGTTGTTTTCCATGTGACTTTAACAAGTGCGGTATGTAGATAGCATATAGCTGTCAGTCTTAAGCTCTTTGTAGAGTGGCGATGACTTAGAATAGGGTTAGGATCTGTCACCTAAGACTTTTCAACTTTATGAGCCGTGAGGGTCTCATAAAGAATTTTCTCCCTACCGGTCGAGAGGATCCCGTAGGTGTAATTTTCTCCTTAAGAATCGTGAGGATTCCTAAGTGTGTTTTCTCTTGAGAGTCGTAAGGATCTCACAAGAGAATTTACTCCCTTACGAGTCGTGAGGACCCGCAAGTGATGGGTGAAGTTGCCCTTATCCGCATTTCACGGAGTCAGGGGTTGCTCTGGATGCTTCCCACGGGTTCACTACCGTGTTTGGCGAGGACCGGGCTCCGCTCTGGACGTTTTCCAGGATACCGTAGTTTAAAGACATCGCGGTCGAGGTTAAGGACATCATAGTCCATGGATTTAAGGACTCCACAGTCTGTTGTTAGTTTTAAGACATTACGGTCGAGATTAAGGACATCATAGTCCGTGGATTTAAGAACTCCACAGTCCGTGGAATGAGTGGTTATTGGGACCCGTCACCTCTTTGAAGACGTTGAGGAATTACAACGACAAATATCAAAGGAGTGACGAGATGTTCCCTTTAACCAAGGTAAAATTAATTTAAAATCATTATGGTTGATTGTTAGTTTTAAGACATCACGGTCGAGATTAAGGACATCATAGTCCGTAAGTTTAAGGACCTCACAGTCCGACGTTAGTTTTAAGACATCGCGGTCAAGGTTAAGGACATCATAGTCCGTGGATTTAAGGACTCCACAGTCCAATGTTTGCTCTGGATGCTTCCCACGGGTTCACTGCCGTGTTTGGCGAGGACCAGGCTCCGCTCTGGATGCTTCACACGGGTTCACTGTTGTGCTCTGCGAGGACCAGGATCCGCTCTGGACATTTTCCACGGGGTCAGAAGTGACGTTATCCGCGTTCCACGTAACCAGGAATTTTTCTCTACATGCTTCCCACGGGTTCACTGCCGTGTTCGGCGAGGACTAGGCTCCGCTTTGGATGCTTCACACGGGTTCACTGCCGTGCTCCGCGAGGACCAGGATCCGCTCTGGACGTTTTCTACGGGGTCAGAAGTGACGTTATCCGTGTTCCACGTAACCAGGAATTTTGCACTAGATGCTTCCCATGGGTTCACTGTCGTGTTCGGCGAGGACTAGGCTCCGCTCTGGATGCTTCACACGGGTTCACTGCCGTGCTCTGCGAGGACCAGGATCCGCTCTGGACGTTTTCCACGGGGTCAGAAGTGACGTTATCCGCGTTCCACGTAACCAGGAATTTTGCTCTAGATACTTCCCACGGGTTCACTGCCGTGTTCGGCGAGGACTAGGCTCCGCTCTGGATGCTTCACACGGGTTCACTGCCGTGCTCTGCGAGGACCAGGATCCGCTCTGGACGTTTTCCACGGGGTCAGAAGTGACGTTATCCGCGTTCCACGTGACCAGGAATTTTGATGATTATATCCGCATTTCACGGAGTTGGGATTTGACTCTCGGTCATCTGTACACCGTCGAGTCATGGAACTGGGAGTTGCCGCTGTTCCGCTTTGGTTGATGTTGTGTCTGTTGAGACGAATGTTGAGATGCTCTCCAAGCTATCTGTGACCCATCGAAATTTGGCTTCTTCTTCTGATGAAACCTGGGGGAGGAGGAGTGTGATTCCTTCTTTGTTTGCGCCCCTGAATTGTATACATGGATTGCTGTAATATCACCTATAGGACATAAATTTCATTTTTATTTTATTTTATTTCTTTCAGCGATGCTTTATCATTTCAGCTTTTATATCGTGAAGGTCGCGATTGCCCCATCATTTCGGCTATTTTTCGCGGTGCCCAATCATTTCGGCTATTTGTTTTGTTTTGTTTTTACTCACTGCTTTTTATTACGAGTTGCCCAATCATTTCGGCTATTTTGCATGCATACATTTTTACTTGCTGATTTTGTCGCAAGTTGCACCATCATTTCGGCTATTTCGTATGCATGTATGGCTTGCTGGCTTTTCGCTGCAAGCTTAGAATTAGACACAGATTTCGGTATCAACACCGCTACAAGCGAATCATCATTTGCCTCTGTTGATGTCGAACAAAGGTGGCTTAGTAAATAGGGTTAGGATTCTGTCGACTAAGGCTTTTGACTTCATGAGCCGTAAGGGTCTCACAAAGGTATTTCTCCCTACAAGTCGTGAGGATCTCGTAGGTGTGTTTTCTCCTTAGGAATCGTGAGGATTCCTAAGTGCATATTCTCCTATAAGTCGTAAGGATCTTACAAGAGAGTTTTCCTTTTATAAGTCGAGAGGACTCACAAGGGTTGCTCACAATACGAACATATCCCTAGTCACGGATGGGACTTGGTTAGGGAAATGTTTATTCGCGCCCGTGGATTGTATACAAGGGTCAGTGTTGGGCCGCTTATAGGGCAGTATCGGAGGTTGTGGGGGTTGCTTAAGAACAGGTTCAGGTCTCTGTAACTTAAGACTTTCAAATCTTATGAGCCGTAAGGGTCCCATAAGAGAGTTCTCCTTATGAGTCGTGAGGATCTCGCAAGTGCAATTTCTCCTTAGGAATCGTGGGGATCCCTAAGTGTGTTGCTCCCTTGTGATTCGTAAGGATCTCACGCGGATGGTTTCTCCTTACAAGGTTGAGAGGACCCTGCAAGTGTCTTTTAACGAGGTTGCGCCCTTTCGGGTTTTCACAAACACTCGCCGGTAGCCCTGCTGTTTTTACTCACGGAGCCCTTTCGGGTTTTCATCCGTTCCCATTTTGCTTATGGACATACCGTTAAATTTTTTTCCTTCTTTTCTTTTTTCTAACGAGGTTGCACCATTTTGGGTTTTCACAAGACTCGCCGGTAGCCCTGCTGTTTTTACTCACGGAGCCCTTTCGGGTTTTCATCCGTGCCCATTTTGCTTATGGACATACCGTTTTCTTTTCTCTCTTTTTTTTATTCTTTTTTTTGTGTCAGCTTTGGGATGCTACAATCCACCGTAGTTTATCGACGTCTCGGTCAGCAGCTAGTTTTAGGACATAGTGGTCCGTTGTTAGTTTAAGGACGTTTCGGTCCGTCGTTAGTTTAAGAACGTTTCGGTCCGCTATAAAGAAAGCCGGTTACTACTTACAGAGTTTAGGCTTAGGAAGAAAGCGAGCGGACATAGTCGTCGTCATCTATTATTGACCTAGGCCGTAACTCGTTAGGCGTAGTATTTCTCCAGGAAGCGGCCGTTTATCGGTCTGAAAGGTCTTTCGCCATGCATGTCCATAAGTAGATAGGCTCCACCCTGGTAGACCTTGTCTATGATGTACGGGCCTTCATAGTTCGGCTCGAATTTTCCCTGCTTGGCGCGATTGGAGATCATAGGTCTTTTGACCACTAGCACGAGTTCACCTTGGCGGAATGTCCTCGGCCTGGTCAATCTTTCATACGAGCGCGTCATCTTTGCTTTATAAGCCTCCAGATTTTGTTGCGCTACGAGCCGTGTTTCATCAAGGGCATCGAGCTCCTCAAGCCGAAGGTGAGCGTTCTCTTCGTCTGTCAGCTCGTAATGGACTGCCACTTATAGAGAAGGTAACTCTATCTCGAGAGGGAGTACTGCTTCTGTACCGAATACCAACGCGTACGGCGTTGTGTTCGTGGCTGTCTTGAATGTAGTTCGATACGCCTAGAGAGCTTCTTGCAGTCTCTCATACCAGTCCTTCTTATTTCGGGACACCGTCTTCTTCACGATCTTTGTCAGGGTCTTGTTAAAAGCTTCAGCTAGACCGTTGGCTCGGGGATTATAAACTGAGGAGTATCTCCAGTCTATGTTATGCTGTTGTGCGAAGCGGCTGATCTTGTGGCTTCTGTAGGCTGGCCCGTTATCAGATATGATCCGTCGCGGAGTTCCAAACCGATAAATAACGTGCGTCTTAAAAAAGTGGAGGATATTCTCCGTCTTCACTTCCCTCAGCGGTACTGCTTCTACCCATTTGGAGAAGTAATCAGTTGTCGCCAAAATGAAACGATGTCCTCTGGATGACGCGGGTTCGATAGGGCCGATTATGTCAGTTCCCCACATTTCGAACGGCCGGCTAGCCACTATTGGGTGTAGTGGATTTGGATGCTGATGGATGAAGTCCCCATGGATCTAGAATGAGTGGCATTGCTTCACATATTCGAGGAAGTCCTGAATCATCGTGGGCCAGTAGTAGCCCATCCGTTTAATCTTCAATTTCATCTTCGGGCCTGCTTGGTGAGAACCGCAGAGTCCGTCGTGAACTTCTTGGATGACTCTTTTCGCCTCTTCAGGTCCCATGCATCTTAACAACAAAGAATCAAATGACCTCTTATATAGAGTGTCATTGACGAAGGCGAAAGATAAGGCTCGCTTCATGAGATGATGTTTTGAGGACGCATCTTCAGGCGTTCGACGGGATTTGAAGTAGTCTATAAAGACTTCTCTCCAATCCTCAACCTTTCTTGGTCTTTTATTTGCAGGGCCGTCTGCTCGGTCGCTCCCTTTTCCTCAGAAGCCTCCGGAGATATTTCTGCCGGTGCGAGAACCCGACGGCTTTGCACAACGATCCTCACGTCATCGAGGTTCTCATCGGCCAATTCTTTAGCAAGCTTGGCTAATGCATCCACTTTGCTATTTTCCGCACGCGGTATGCTTTCCAAGATGTAGGAAGGTATTTGGTTCAGCAATTGCTGTACCCTCTCGCCATACTTTACCAGCTCTGGTTTGCACGTTTGATACTCATCGTTTACTTGACTAACGACCAGTTGGGAGTCTTCGTATATGAGAAGGTTTTCAATTCCCATGTCGATGGCGATCTCGAGGCCTGCTATCAAAGGTTCGTATTCGGCTTCATTGTTTGTCCTCGGCTCTGTCAAGGAGAAGGCAAAGCGCATTATCCCTCCTCATGGGGTCACAAAGATAAGGCCTATCCCTGATTTGATTATGGGCGTGCTTTGTTTGCGCTTCTTCATGGAAGATGCTCCATCAAAATAAAGTTCCCATCGGGCATCACCACCGTCGATCGCATCAAACGCATGTTCGTCTGGCAGTTCGCAATTCAAGGGAGAATCGACCGGTATCAGATGTTCGGCGAGGAAATCGGCGATGGCCTGGCCTTTCACTGCCTTAAGAGGCCGATAAGTTATTGAGAACTCCATCAAGAGCAGGGCCCATTTAGCGAGTTGCCCTGTCAGTATGGCCTTTGACATCAAATATTTAAGAGGGTCCACCTTCGATATGAGACGGATTTCATGCACCAACGTATAGTGCCGAAGTTTCGTTATCATGAAGATCAACGCCAGGCAGTGTCTTTCGATGGGAGAATAATTGCTTTCTGCCCCCAGGAGAACTCGACTCAAGTAATAGAGAGCTCTTTCTTTCCCCTGGTCGTTCTCTTGTGCCCACAATGCGCCTAAGGAACCTTCAAGGGCAGTTGTATATAGAATGAGAGGCTTTCCCTTGACCGGAGCGGCCAGCACTGGCGGGTTCTGCAGATACTGCTTGATTTCGTCCAGCGCGCCTTGGCATTTGTGATCCCAGACGAATGGGGTTCCCTTCTTCATCAGATGACTGTAAGGACGGCACTTGCCAGAGAGATTGACTATCAATCGCCGGATATACGCGAGTTTCCCTTGGAGAGACCGCAATTGCTTGAGAGTCCTTGGCGGGGCATCTCCATAATTGCTTTAATCTTTGATGGATCTATCTCGATACTTCGATGTCGGACGATGAATCCTAGGAATTTGCCTGAAGACACCCCGAACACGCATTTGAGAGGGTTCATCTTCAAGTTGTATTGCCGAAGACGTTGAAATACGATCTTCAGATGCTCAAGATGTTCCTCGTATGATTTGCTTTTCACTACGAGGTCGTCGATATAGCATTCGACGATTTCATGTATGAGGTCATCGAAGTTCTTCGTCATAGCTCTCTGATAGGTGGCACCGGCGTTCTTTAGACCGAAGGGCATCGCCTTGTAGCAGAATATACCCAAAGGGGTTCGGAAAGCAGTGTGTTTCTGGTCTTCGGGATGCATCTTTATTTGATTGTATCCTGATGAGCCGTCCATGAAGGAGAAAACTTCGTGAGTGGACGTGTTGTCTATCATCAGCTCAGTGACCGGTACTGGGAAATCGTCCTTCGGGTAAGCTTTATTGAGATTCCGGAAGTCCACGCATATGCGCACTGTCCCATTTTTCTTCATCACCGGGACGATGTTGGCGATCCAGTCAGGATACTGAACCTCTTGGATGAAGCCAGAGTCAATCAGCTTCTTGACCTCGGCGTTGATGCTCATCTCAAGCTTGAGCCGCATTCTCCTTAGTGCTTGTTTGATTGGCTTAACGTCCGGGGATATCGCCAGTTTGTGGACAACAATCTCTGGATCTAGTCCTGGCATCTCGGAATAGTTCCATGTAAAGCAATCTCTATGTTGCATAAGCACGTCTTTTAGCGCAGCTACCCTTTCTTCAGATAGCAGCTCACTGACGAATGTAGGTCGCGGGTCATTTGCCATCGCCAAATCAATTTTCTTGAGATTATCTGCAGTAGTGTGTATTCCATCTTCCAGCTCTTTCGGTGCCGGTGGAAATTCTAAGATTACCTCGTCATCATCGTTTTTGAAGCACCAGGGGAGGTCATCCTTATTCTCGGGTTCTTCTTTTGATATTGTTATCATATGACAAGTACGAGCTCGCTTCCAAGACCGATGTGGATCTGGTTCTACTCTTGCGGATTTGGGTTCATGCTTCTGCGGCGGGGTTACACTCCAGCTGCTGGATAGAGCGAATTTGCCGAGCTGATATTGGTCTTCGACCCAATTCTTGAAGGTGAAGCAGTCTTCGAGAGGATGTTTTATTGCCCTATGATAGGAGCAATAGTTCGGGTGAGAGACTTCGCCTATTTGCTCGGGGTGCTTGGACTCCGGGAGGATAATCATTTGATGTTTTATGGCAAGCTCAAGTATCTTCTTTGTCTTGTCTTGAGGAAAAGAGTATGCTCAACTCATCTTCTTCATAAGGGACAAATCCGGACCACTTGATTCCTTCCCGCGTGACTTCTTGGTCCCACTTTGTCGTTGCTGAATGCCTTTTCCGCTTTTTGACTTGTTTCTGCCTCTGCGTCGAGCCTTTTGTACAACAGGTTGACAGGGAGGAGCATTTTCATCTTTCGCAGCCTGTTGAAGAAGGCGCTGAGTCCTGGCTTTCTCATAGATGGTCATTTCGCGATTATGGTTGTCTCGAACTTTTTGACCAGCTTCCCTTATAAGCTTGTCCATCTGTTCTTCGAACGACGGACTGAGAATTTTCACGTCGGGGCTTTTTCTGGTTCAGGGTTAGCACTCTCCCATTGAGAATCTCCTTCTTCATCAAAGGCATGTACGACATAGTAGTCGCAGAGTAGCTCCCGTTTCTTGGACCGAACATATCCAAGCCCGATCGCTTCCATTCTCCCGTTGGGCAACTTGCGCTGAGTTCCGGGGACGTTCCAGACCCTGTCATAGAACTTAGCTTTCCGAGCGGTCTGTTTGAAGGGTATCCCTTGGCGCTTCAATAGCCTTTTCAAGCCCTCTGTGTAATATCTAGGCAGACGGATGGGCTGGAGCCTGTCAAGTATAGGATCAGCGCCATGCCAGATTTCTTTCTCCACTTTATTTTCCCCGGAGCGGTAGAATAGGATCGCCTTTTTGCCTTCTCGCCTGGGAAGGACATAAAACGTCTGCAGCTCTTCCACACTGTAGGTGTGAAGCACGTCCAGTTCCTTATGATGTTTGGACGGAACCATGGCAACTTGCAAACTTTGCTCTTCATCAGCGAATGTTTGTATTGAAGGCCGAGTGGAGAATATACCATGGACCTCGTCTTCTGAGTCGCTGCCGAAGATTAACATAGGAGCGGACGGTCTTGGCTTGTTGTACTGGGGTGGGCTTGAATAAACCATCTCTTCCTCTTCCTCAGTATCACTCCTGAAGACGGGAATGGTGGTGATAGCTTTATTCTCCGGTTTATGACATCTCTCCGTGTCTTCAAAATCTGGTAAGAAGTATTTTGCATCTTCATACTTGCGGACTTCATTCACGGAGAATGGGTTCAGCTCTCCTGTTACGGTATACTCGAGACCATCCTTAAAGTATTTCATACACTGATGTTGTGTAGAAGGGATGATGTTATACTCGTGTAACCAAGGCCGGCCGAGCAAAGCGTTGTAGCATGTCTTGGCGTCGATGACATGGAATTTAATATCCGTGACAAGTAACCCGAATCGTAATGTCAATATCACAGACCCGAGAGTCCGCGATGACTGGGAGTCAAAACCAGAGATGGTGATTTTATCACGAGCGAGATGCTGGACGCTCATACAGATTTCCTTCAACACTCGCATGTTGAGGAGATTGACGTAAGACCCATTGTCGACCAGGATTTTGCTAATCTTTATATCGTGGCAGTATCCTGAGACATAGAGGGGACGGTTGTGCTCGCACGTCCCAAGGAGGAGGTCTTCGTCGCCGAAGGTGATATCGGCCGTGTGTACTTCCTCCAGTTCATCCTTCATCTTTTCTTCGGCGAGAAAAGCTTAGAATTGCTCTGGCTCCTGTAGTGCCTTGATCAATGACTCTCTCGCTTCTTTGGATAGTAAAAGGGCGTTGAGAATACTGAGCTACGAGGGTAACTTCCTCAAGTGCGCCAGAATGTTATAGTCCACCTTACTCTTCTTTGGCGGGTCCTTAGCGGTCAGCTCTTTCATGACTTGGTCATCCAGGGCGATATCCTCATAGACCTTTTCTTTTCCCTTATCTTTTTTGCTCGTGGATCCGAGATTCTTTTCCGGAAGCGTGCGATTGCGCAGCTGGATGTTTTCACAGGCCTTTGGTTCTTCCTCTTTCCCCAAGGTGGGTTCTTTAAAGAGAGGGTCAAGAGCCATTTCTTCGTCAGAGTCACTTCCGAAAGTGAGAATTTGTGATCCCCCGATGTTGACCATGCGACAGTTACCGGTATCTCTTTTATGCTCCTCAGTCGCACTTCTTTGCTCCCGCTGGGTTTTGCGTTTCATCCGCTTAAAATGTTGCCGGTGAGCAACGTACCCTTGCCACCATCTTTTAAAAGCGTCGCATTCCTCGGTGGGGTGTGAAATCTTTCGATGATATGAGCAGTAGCTAGGATGCATCTCTGCTTCACCGGGAGTGTTTCCTTCAGAGGGTGGTAGCTTCATTCCCATTGATATGGCTTTAGCAAACCTTTTCCTCGTCTTGAACTTGTTTTTATCCGTGACGGATGTTCCTTGATTCGGCGGGAGTGTCTCGACTCTTTCATCTAGTCGCCGGCGTTTAGCTCTTTCAAATATGGCCGTCTCGCGCTCCCGATCAGCTTTACTTTTCAGGAGAGCTTCGTTGAGGAATGTGTCGATCATTTCATCTGATGGCCTCAGAAGTTCCGGCTTAGGATCTGCCCCCAGCTTCTTAGTGCAAGGAGCCTTTTCATCGTCTGTAAACGAGTGAGAGATCACATGACAACTCGCTACGTAACCCTCAGATTCGTCCGACAAGTCTTCTCCATCATCTTCGTCCTCAAAGACGTGGCTGAGGAACTCTAGGAGCGTGATTGGAGTACGCGCCTTCTGGTTATACTCTTCCAATGCATCGATATGTTTCTGTAGGTCCGTGCGTTTGTCGCCAGGCTTCATGGGCTTCTTGGATTTCTTCTTCGTTTTTGAAGATTTCGACGGCTGAGCATGAACGCTTTGGCTATCACCACCAATCTTTGGAGTTGGGCGCGGCTTCAGCATCCCTTCGATGATCTGGGGTTCTAGCAGGTTCGTCTACCTGATCGCCGGGCATGTCTGAAGATCATTCAGCATCCTTTTGGTTTTGGCTGAAAGCACGACCTCCCACGGAGTTTCTTCAACAAAAGAGCACGTTGCCCCCGGTGTGTCCGTCTTCTTAGGAGTGTGCGGTTGTGGTGGGTTTACTTTCCACTTCTCAGACAGCGTAAACTTGCCTTGTAGGTACTGATCTTCGATCCATCCCTTAAAGACGAAGCAATTCTTGATCGGATGGCTTACCGTTTGGTGGTAAGAGAAATAATTGGGATTATTCACCTCGCTGGGCTGCGGCGGTCGCCTGGGATTTGGCAAATTGATAAGCCTATTGCTCATAGCCAGCTCAAACAGCCTCTTCGTTTTGTCCCGTGGGAATGAGTAAGGACGCTTCATTTTCTCATTGTAATAGCGTCGTCTCTCCTCCAGTTGATCCGCTAGCTTTGGGGCACTGGGCTGCTGTTGGGTGTTTGCAACGAAGGTCGCCTTCCCTTTACCCTTGTCGTTCTGCGGTTCCGGTTTCGGGGGAGACGGTCTGTGACCCATTTGATCCATCTGGGCTAGCTTATTGATTAAAGCCTGGAACGTGGTCGGTTTAAAAAACATTATGAACTGTGAAATAGTTGCATGAGGGTCTAGGGTACCCACGAACATGTCCACTGCTGGTGCTTTCTCGATGCGCTGTTCGCACTTCGACCACAGGTTCCGCCATCGGATTGCGTACTGAACCCAAGTTTCGCCTGGCTTCACCCTTGCATTGATCAACGCCGTTATTGGGGTGCGTTCGCTGGCACTCGCGAATCGCTGGGTGAATAAAAATTCCATCTCTGCGAAAGTTTTGACGGAGTCGTTTGGAAGCTCGGAGTACCACTCAAACGCCGTCTCCGATAAGCTGCCGACGAATTGGCGAAGCAAGAGCTTATCATCGCCGCCGGTGTTGCCACAAAGAGCCCTGAACTGGGCGACATGTTGATGGGGATTGCCTGTCCCCTTATAGACATGGAATTTCGGGATCGTGTAGCCCGGCGGGTATTTTATTTGATCATACCAGCCCGGATATGGTCGCCCCGTTTTGACGACTTGGCCGGCTGCCTCATTTGCCTGGTGAACTCTTATTTGCTGAGCAATATAGTCGTCCAAGGCGTCCTTAAAGATTGTTTCCTCTTTGGCTGTTGAAAGAGCTGGAGGTGGATTTGACGTTTCCCCTCTGTCATCTTCGAGGATAATCGGAGGATTTTCAGCTGGGGGATCCGGCTGGATCATCATGCCCATCATGTCTTGAAACAGAAGAGCCATTTGCTTTATATTGGCCGCTTGTTCCGCAGCCTCCTTTTCTTTCTTTTCAAGCATTCTACGAAGGAATTCAGCATCGGTCTCGTGTTCGCGACGTTGTTCAGATGATGCCTCCGGGCTTTCTTTTGGCCCGGTGAGTGCGGCTATCGCAGTCAGCATCTCTTGGAGCTTTTGCTGCTGCCGTTCCTGGGCTCTTGTAATGGATCGGGTGAGTGGTCGGTGGCCCGTAGAAGCGCGGCTATCCTCCTTCCCAGATGCCATGTAAACGGTATGGACCGTTATGCCCCCAGACTTAGGGCGTTTGGATTCAGTGCCTTTGACATTTGTCGCAGGCATGGCGATCTTCTCCGGCCTTCTTTTCTTATGAGCGGTCGAAGTTGAGGGGGCCGTCGCAGTGGGCACCCAGACAGCTTTTTGTGGCCTGGCAGGATGGCTTTCTTCCTGTCGGACCTTCAGCTTCTTGTGCTGGCGGGAGAAATTTGGATCGATTACCGAGTCCCGGGCCTGCCGCCAGACTTTGTAGACCTTGGAGAACAGCCGCTGCGGGGACTGTTTTGGCTTTGCTTCCGCGACCTTCTCCAGTGGAGGAGGAGATCTTTTCAGTACGGCGGTAGGAGAATTCCTACGCACCTTATTCAGCAGCTCAAATCTGTTCCCAGTTGGAACAGCAGCATTAATTTCCGCCGTCGGGGCTGGTGGAGTTAGCCCAGAAGGGGAGTTGCTTCCGGCCTTTCTCACTCGGCGCCAGTGACGACGTCGACCATGTCGAGCTGATGGAGTTGGCTCAGTGACGGGGATGGCCTTGTCTTGCTCTTTGTTCAGGTGAGGGGCCGTTGCTGGTGTCAGCCTATTAAAGACTGATGTCCTTTGAGTAGCAGGAACGGAAGCTGAAATGGTCAGTCTTGTAAAGACCGACCCCTTGGCAGGAGAAGTCGCCTTGACGACTTCAGGAGCAGGGCTGGTTACTTTCTTTGGAATAATCTTCTCTGGAGGTGCAGGCTTCATCATGGACCCACCTGAACTCTGGCCCAATCTGGAGAAGACCGAGGCGCCGGTGTGGGACGACCCGTTGAGAGGGGCCGCAGTAACTGTAAGTCGATCGAAGACCGACTTCTTAGGAGCTTCTGGTACGGGCACGGAGGTGCTGAAGCTTGTCGGCGGAAGCATGGTTCCGAAAAATAGCCCTGTGGTGGCTTGAGTAATCTGCTCCACGGGCATCGTGAACAAAGAGGCCGCTTGGGGCCCGTAGGTTATGCCCCCAGTTGAGGCAGGACGCGAGTTGCAGCTGCAGTTGGAGCACTTCGAACAGGTGAATGCCATTGCTGTATTGCTTTCTGCGCCAAGCAAGAGACCAAATCTTAGTAACTTGAAACCCAAGGGCAACCATTAACAAACCGCGATTCGTTCGCGAATACGACACACGAAGTGTGGAGTGGAAAGAGGAAAAGGTCCCACCGGGCGTGCCAGAATCTGTTTACCTCCGAAAGACGCGCAAGACAGACGTCTTGCCTGAAATTCGGGACAGATGCTAATTGGTGCTATCCGTCCACCTCTCCGAGGATGCCAAGTTGATTTATGGCACTATGTATCGAAGTTTTAAACGGATGCGGCCGATGTAGCAGACTTCGTCAGACCCCCCCTCACTTGAGGGGTTTTTGATTGTGGGGACGCTCTTCCCTGCAGGCGCAAGCCCCTGCAGTTAATTACACTACCGCATCACGGTAACAACTTTCTCCTTCTCCAGATGGTGACTTCGTGTCATGGGTGTTTGTTTTGTGTTCGGTTGCCCGTGGATTGTATACGGAGACTAATTTGTGTCGTCTTCCGTAGGACGTGGATTAGTCCAAATCCGTATCTTTCTTAGATTTGGGTTTGGGGGGTGTTTAAGGATACGTTAGCCTTATTTGAGGCTAAGATCGACTTAAACATTCGTTAAGGACACGTTAGTCTAATTTTAGACTAAGATCGACTTAACGGGATCGTTTAGATCCGACAAGAGAGCAATTGGCGGATCTATTGTTTAATTTAGTGATGTTGCGATCGATAAGTAGTTTAAGGATATTGCGGTCTAATGTTAGTTTTAAGACACCGCGGTCAAGGTTAAGGACGTCATAGTCCGTAAGCTTAAGGACCTCACAGTCCGATGTTAGTTTTAAGACATCACGGTCGAGGTTAAGGACATCATAGTCCGGTATTAGTTTTAAGACATCACGGTCGAGGTTAAGGACATCATAGTCCATGAGTTTAAGGACCCCACAGTCCGTGGCAGTGTGTGGTTGTCGGGACCCGTCACCTCTCTGACGACGTTGAGGGATTACAACGACAGATATCAGAGGAGTAAAGAGATGTACCCTCGAACCGGGTGTAAATTGACTGGGAGCGCAGTTGTGCTCAGTTCAATTTAAATTGGGGACTTATGGCCAGAATTGGGCTAAGTCCAGTTAAAAATGTGTAACATTTTATTGATGTTATGCCTATTAGGCTTTTACTAGGGCTCTGCCCTTTTATTAATGCATAGCATTTGGCTCTGTAATTAAATGCATAGCATTTATATTTGGCCTGTTAGACCTTTACTTAGGCTCTGCCCTTTTTAATAATGCATAGCATTTATAGTGGTCTGATAGTACGCCACGTGGCTTGTCAGGCGCTTTGCGCCAATTAAAGAGCGCAAGGCGCTAGCGCATGTGAAAGTGACACGTGTCACGCTCTGCGCTAAGCGCAAGTCTGTTAGCGCAATGCGCTGCGCCAGTGAGCGTGCTCTGGTGCAGTGCGCCATTCCAAGAGCGCAGTGCGCTGTTTTAGAAGCGCAAAGCGCAGATTGTTCTGTGGTTGACACATGGCGCGCCCTGGCACAGTGCGCCAATCCAATAACCGCAAAGGCGCATTTTAAAAGTGCAAGGCACTGTTCAATAGCGCAGAGCGCATCTTAATCCAATTCAGATCAAAGAAGCAAGTTTTTCTTGTTCAAAAGAGGTTCTACCTCAAGATTCAAGAACCAATGGTTCTTATTCTCATAAAAGGCTGTGCCTTTATATAGATCAAAAGATCTAAGGATGAAGTAAATTACTTCTTCAAATTTTTTGTGATTAGATCTTTCTGGTCTTTTTCTTTTTATTGAAGATCTTGATTTTGTCATTATATCTTTGATCTTTTTAGAAGAGATTCTTCTTTTTGTGAGGTGTTTTCATCTCTGTTCTTCAAGAATCAAATTCTTTACCTTTAAAGATGAAGAAGATGATCTTCTTTCTTCAAAGGCTTGCCTTTTCTTCTCTTTGAGTTTTTCTCAAAGTTTTTAGAGGGTCTCTCTCTTCTGTATCTCTATCTGTGTGAGACTTGGAGTCTAGGGGCCTTTATATAGGGCCAATTGGTTTGTTAAGTTAGTTACAGAGATCTTTCTCTGATTGATCTGGGGATATTTCCCCACCGTTGGAACTTTGATCCTAAGGCCTCTGTTTTACAGAAGACAATCTTCTTATTTTAATAAGATTGAAAAGATCTTTCTAGAATTTTAATTCTGATTAATTAGTAATTTATTATTTAAATTCCAGTGCCGGCGCAATTGGCGCTAGCGCGCCTGCGCTTGACACGTGTCGCGCAGCGCAGAGCGCAGCGCAACTGCGCTGGTGGGCCTGCGCTTGACATGTGACGCGCAGCGCATAGCGCAGCGCAACTGCGCTAGCGCGCCTGTGTTTGACACATGGCACGCAGCGCAACTGCGCTAGCGCACCACTGTTTGCCACGTGGCGTGCAGCGCAGAGCGCAAGAGATCTGAAGCGTTGCTTCATTTATTTTAAAATTTGAATTTTGAAACAGAACCTTGCTCTGATTGGGGGTGCGCTGCCTTGGGCGTAGCGCTCTTTACGCTGGCGTGTCTGCTTTTGACATGTGGCACGCAGCGCAAGAAATATGAAGCGTTACTTCAATTTTTGAATTTTGAAGTGATGAGCGGCGTCACGAACAACTTCCGACGACGGGCTGGGCTCCACTGTAAACGCCTCAAAGGGGACACCCTGGTCGTATCCCAGTTGCTGAGCAAAACGGTATGGGTTGTACAGTATAAAAAGGGCCGCACCATTTTGACGAAATACCACATAACCCGGTCTGATCGAATATAAGTGCATGGCTTCCTTGGGCTTCAGGGAGGGTGCTCCCTCTTTCGACGAGTCACAAAGCTGTTGAATCGGTCCTGAAGGAGCAGAGAGGACTCGATCGTTAAAAACCATCCCGCCCGCATTGGCATAGGGATTGAGCAGCACACGAATGGCTCCGGACTGAGTTGGATCAGGAGCCGAAGCGTCCACCAACCTCATAAGCCGCGGAAAAGTGTAGGCATCATAATAGCTGGGTCTCTGATGAGCAGCAAATGCCCCTAGCACGTGCATCTCAATCCATGACGTAAAGTAATGAAGAGAGAAACTCACTACGTTCACGCCTGGGGTTGAGCTATTGGCTGCAGCGCTTAGTCCATGATACAAATGCGCTAGTCCCGCAATGCCCACGGCTAGTCGCATCCCTCCAGCGATGTGATGAGCAGGGTAAATGACCGAAGCTCTCATGAACCGACGGTGCGTTGGAATAACGAACCAACTAAGCCAGACGCTGATAAAACCCATGAAGAAAGTCTCTTCATCTATGCCAGGAGCTGCGATCGACTCAAAAGGTACAGCCGACAGGATTGGAATATAAAACTGCGGCAAATCCTCTTCTTTAGCCGGTGGCTTATTTAAACCGAACCCCGAAGGGGTCGTTGATATTCGCGAACTTCGGAGCCGTCTTTGATAGAACGTCTCTGCGAAGGAAGCAGGCGATAAAGCTTTTGAAAGTGACGCCATGTTCTTCTGACTCTGTGAATAGCTTCTAAAAAATGCTCAGAGTCTTGATTAGGATTGGGTGCTTGTGGCGGACGGCATTTTCAGTTGACAAGCCGTCAAGCATAGCCGGCTCGGTTTGAAAAACATACTCATCAGGGGGCAACAGTTCTTCATAAAGCGTCCCTCTGATCGGCAACCCCGAGATCTCACGAAATTCTTCCAGAGAAATTGAAACTTCACGGTCCCCTAGCAAGAAGGTGTTGATGGGAAGATTCCATTGATTTAAGAAAGCCATAACCCACCAGACATGGGGGGCTGATAGAGGAAGAGAGACGCGTACACCGCCTGATAGAGCCCGACCCTCTGCAGTCGCGCACGATGGGCAGACAGGATATAACGAGCCCAGAGAAGGTAACCCGTAGGTTGTCGAGGAGTAAGCCCTATTTTGTAAAGCTGTCCCCAGGGCTGGGCTTCACCTTGGCAGATACGACGCCCTAAGATGTCTATAGTCGGTACAGGGTGGTTTGGAATCCCAGTTGTCGACGGCTCAAGCCGTCCCGTGGGGGTCCAATTCAACATCTCTACAGCAAAGGCAGTCCGTGGACGCTCCATTGGCAAAAATGGGTAGGTAGGCTCTGTTGGTATCTCGCATAGAAAGCTGCGGCGGCCCCGAATGATGTGCCCATACCAGGTCCCCCATAAAAGAAAGTTGGTGCAATTAGGGTCGTGAGTTCTAATCATCGCCATCACCTCTTCATCAGATGGTGACTGAGGAAAGGCAGTCTCCGAGCGGGTGAAAAGGAAGTATGGAAGAGAAGCCATTGTTCCTACAACAAAGGAAATGAAACTATTAATGAAGCCCACACGTGTATATATATTTATAAATATATATATATATATATATATATATATATATATATATATATATATATATAAAAGGACAGTGGAAGAAAACGATAAACAACTTATTTTATGGGACCATTGGTTACAAAACACAGGGGCCTCACAAAATCAAAATGGCGGCTCACTAATGATGAGGCAGGGAAATAATTATGGGAATAAAAAGAAGATTCTCAATAAATGAACAGTGGATTGCAAACAACTCTACACATTTCCCAAGGAGGAAACCCACTGCAAGAACTTTATGCAAATCATGAAGGGTTTCTCTGGAAGCATTTTTGCAAAGAACAACTGTCACGCCCCGCTTTCCAGAGTACGCAAGATTGGGCACGTGACATAGCCAACCATGCTACCTGTGGGTAGGAAGTATCCATCCACAGTCACATTACGGCTGTAGAGATATCAAGAACAAGATAAATAAACTATCTAACACATGTCCAAATCCATAATAATAAGAGTCAATGAAAAATAAGTGCGGAAGCAAATGATCCAATACAATAATAGAAAGGTACGTCCCATAATGCGGGATCGCACCTGGAAATAAAATGCAATAAATGAACTAACCACTACAGAACTCACAAATCAGCCTGCTGGCTGAGGTACTCCTGCTCGGTCGGCGACAGTGGTAAGGAATCTGGGCCATGCAAAACCCAGACGTCAGCGCGTCATGTCAACCAATAATATAATATGAACATGGTAATAAGCAATGCAGGGATAAACATGAATAAAGCAATAATATGAAACAACAGTGCAGGGTAATGTGCAGTGGGTAACTAAACTGTTCTATCAGGTTTTCTATTCTAAAGTCTTTGAAATCAATTGATGACTCGTCGATGTAACTCAATAGTATCCCGTGCATGCCCGGGACCACGGTCAAGACCCTCGGGGCTGAATCCGAGACGTGCCGCTAGGCAGTAATAGATAGCAGGATGGACGAGTGATGTCAGCATCATCACTCCCGGACTGGCCAAGCCCGTAAGACTGATCAGAACAGGTATCGAACTGTTGAGTTACAAGTCGGTTTCACCTTTGATTTCCCCATACCCCCAAGTTATGTATGTCAGGTCAGGTATTCAGTAATCAAGAACTAATGCCAACACAGGATCAGGTAAAAGCAGGTTTGTCTGGATAGACAACAGGAATGGTCCATGAGGACCCCAAGTCAGGTTTGTTGGCATTAGGCATGAGATCAGGTAACAGGTCGGGTCATGGTACAAAAGGTTGAGTTGGTAGTAAAGGGTACCATGTCCGGTGCATCGGTAGGTGTAAATGTCATGTGTATCAAGGTCAGGTCAATATGTGACGCAATCGAGGGTGTGCTCACAACAGGTATATAATCGAATAAGGAATCACAGCAGGAAATAAAGTAAACAACAATAACAGTTCATTTAATCACGATGGTGCATTACTATAGTGCAATTGTATTATCATATTAACAGGTTCGAGCACCCTTGGGGTGCAATAATCACAAGGTAGTGCAATAGCAATGACAGAAAGTATAAGAGCTACATGGGTATGACTATCGTCCTTTCAATATTAAAAGAATGATTAACTGGTAATATTGTTATAATAATATTAATATGGATAGCATATTCAAAGCGATTAATAACTATAAAAGTGGTATTGATTAACCACGCACAAGAAGGTTCCGTTCAGAAATTCAGCGTCACCCTAATTTGTAAAATAGCTTAAAAATAACAAATGTTCTCCAAAAGAGACGTATCTTATACCAAAACAAAGATAATTCAATAAGGTTTTCATTTTTATAAGTATAAGCATCTCAGGTTATCCCTACAAAAAGTTATGAATATTCAAAGTTGAAAGTTTGCTGCTGGAATTTCCCTGGGCAGCAGTTTAAAGGCATTTTCATTTGCATTTTACGTTATTTAAACAATTTGTTTTGCAAGTAAATATTTCATAGAGTTATAGTATTCTGAATTAGATTCGTAACGAACTAAAGAACGTATACTAATGATTTTTCTATGATTTATAATGAATTTTATAAGATAAGGTGTACAGTAAATTTCAGATTTGTCATATCCGATTTTTCAACGACGTTTCATGTGTAAACTATAAGATTTTCAAATGTATAACATTATAAAATGAAGATTATAAAAGTATATAGCATGTAGCAAGATTAACTTGCCTCGATGGGTCGCGAATCGGGAAAACGGAACGTTAACCGTCGGCGGGGAAAACTCGCAACGGGCGCACGGTTCACGGAATGAACCCAAACGACGAACAAAGGAACCACACGGGTCGGGGCACCTCACTGGAACGTCAAGAAGCGTCACCGGCACGAAAGAATTCCGGCAACAAAAGAACAGTTAAAAAAAATGAAAAACGGAACATGAAGCAAGAAGAGAAAAAATGATAAAGAGAAGTACGAGAGAATATATGAGGGAGAGGGAGAGAGAGAAAAAAGTGGAGAGAGAGAGAAAGTGGGGCCCACAGGGTTAAAGGGGAGGTTGCGATTGGCTGAGAGAATAAATTAAGAAGGATATAAAGATTGTAAAAATATTATATGGTTAACTTAAAGATTTAAAAGATAGGTAATTAACAGTAAGATATCAGGTTAGTTAGAAAAAATATATGCGATGGTTTTAATAATATTAAAATTTGGGATTTTGGCGCCAAATAAAACATTTCCAAATTGCGCCCGGGTTGGGTCTAAAAATTCGAAATTCAAATAATAGGATTTTAAGCGGGTTCCAAATTTTAAAATGAAATGTTTTATGATTAAAAAGCATACTCCCAAAACGGACACACGCACGTGCACGTAGCCATCTAAACTCGCCCGTTTCACTGAACGGGACGAGAATACAATGCACGGACGCTACCACGAGGCTAAGGGTGTCAAGTAGGCCAAGAAGAATATTTTCAATTTTATTTTAGGTGCTAAAATTTGTTATATGCAGAAAGACTTAGCCGGTTAAAATTTTGCAATAAGAACCAAACAAGCAAGATAAATGAAATGAGCAATGCCAAACACTCAACCAGTAACAGAAATAGTATTATTGGGCTCGGGTGTTACATCATACCCAACTACAAAAAGAATTTCGTCCTCGAAATTCCAAGAATTCAAGATAGATAACTACAGGAAAAGGTGAGGAAACTTCTGCCGGATCTCGTCTTCTCGCTCCCAAGTGGATTCTCCATGCGATCGATTACCCCAAGAGACTAGCACAAGGGGGATAACCTTGTTCTTAAGAACCTTTTCCCTTCGATCCCCGATTTCAATCGGTCGCTCCTCAAAAGTCAAGTCTTCTCGTACTGTTAGCTCCGAATGATCCAAAACGTGTGTTTCATCTCGAATATACTTACGGAGTTGAGATACGTGAAACATATCGTGCACATTTGCCAAGGACTGCGGTAACGCCAAACGATATGCTACCTCACCAACACGCTCCACGATCTCAAGGGTCCAACGAATCGAGGACTAAGTTTTCCTCGACTTCCAAAACGAACCACCCCTCTAGTCGGTGATATCTTCAAGAACACCAAATCACCCACGGTGAATTCTAGAGGTCTTCTCGACGTGTCAGCCCAACTCTTCTGTCTGTCTTGTGCTGCCTTCATATGATTTCTGATAGTGTTAACCTTCTCAACTGTCTGCATCACCAAATCTGGTCCCAACAATTTTCGTTCACCGACATCATCCCAACAAATAGGTGAACGGCATTTACGACCATACAAAGCTTCAAACGGAGCCATCTGGATAGTTGCCTGAAAACTGTTGTTGTAAGAAAACTCCACCAAGTGTAGATGATCCTCCCACGAACCCTTGAAGTCCAACATGCATGCTCTCAACATATCATCAAGAGTTTGGATCGTTCTCTCCGACTGACCATCAGTTTGAGGATGATAAGCTGTACTAAACTTCAATCGAGTCCCCAAACTTTCCTGTAAACTCCTCCAGAAGTGTGATAAGAACCGAGTGTCCCGATCGGACACGATGCTCACCGGTACGCCATACAATGTTACAATCTCCTGCATGTACCGCTCTGCCAAAGTCTCCGTTGATTGACCAACCCGGAAAGGAATAAAGTGAGCTGCCTTGGTCAATCGATCGACAATCACCCATACTGCATTGTTGCCCTTTGGACTTCGCGGTAAAGCCGTCACGAAATCCATGGTTATATGTTCCCACTTCCACTGAGGAATCGGAAGTGGTTGCAACAAACCAGCAACCCTTTGGTGTTCAGCCTTGACTTGCTAACATACCAAGCACTTAGCCACGAAGCGAGCAATCTCCCGTTTCATGCCTTCCCACCAGAAATGCTGTCGAATATCTCGGTACATCTTTGTACCTCCTGGATGTATAGAATAAGCTGAACTGTGTGCCTCCTTCATAAGCTCTTCACGAACATCCCCCTTTGGCACACACAAACGGCTACCATACCTCAACGAACCATCTTCGTAGACCAGTAAATCTGTTCATAGTCCAGCCTCAACCTGCTCTCGAAACTTCTGCAGTCTAGGATCCTGCGATTGTGCCGCTTTAATCTTCTCAACCAAGGACAACTGTACTTGCAACTGCATCAACTGTCCCGTAGAATGTGGTAGCACAACTTCCAAGTCAAATCTTCGAAAATCTGCAATGATCTCCCTCTGTGTAGTTAACACCTGAATTGCTGGTAACCGACTAAGCGCATCCGGCACAACATTAACCTTCTCCGGATGGTACTTAAGATCAAGATCGTAGTCAGCCATCAACTCCAACCATCTACGCTGCCTCATATTAAGCTCCTTCTGTGTAAACACATACTTCAAGCTCTTATGATCTGTAAAAACTTCGACTCTTTCCCCCAAAAGGTAGTGTCTCCAAATCTTCAAAGCGAAAATCACAGCCGCAAGCTCCAAGTCATGAGTTGGATAATTCTTCTCATGGGTCTTCAACTGTTTCGATGCGTATGCTACAACCTTCCCATGCTGCATCAAAACACATCCCAATCCTTTCCCAGATGCGTCGCTATGAATCACTAGTCCTCCGGAATTGTCTGGTACGGTCAGGATAGGGGCGGTTATCAACTTCTGCTTCAACGTCTCAAAAGCCAACGCACACTTATCCGTCCATACAAAAGGTACCTCCTTGCGCGTAAGCTTGGTCAACGGTTCTGCCAAACGAGCGAAGTTCTCCACAAATCTCCTGTAGTATCCGGCTAATCCAAGGAAACTTCTTATCTCAGCTACATTCCTTGGAATAGGCCAATCTCGAACTGCCGCAATCTTTTCGGGATCGACGGCGATTCCATCGCCCGACACAACATGCCCCAGAAACTTTATTTCTTCCAGCCAAAATTCGCACTTACTCATCTTCGCATACAATTTCTCCTGTCTCAATGTCTGCAGTGCGATCTTCAAATGCTCAGCATGCTCCTCCAAACTCTTCGAGTAAACCAGAATATCGTCAATGAATACCACAATAAACTGGTCCAAGAATGGTGAAAAGATTCGGTTCATCAAGTCCATGAATACTGCCGGTGCATTCGTTACTCCGAAGGGCATCACTAGATACTCGTAATGTCCATACCGAGTTCAAAACGCCATCTTGTAAATATCCTCTGCTTTCACTCGGACCTGATGATATCCGGATCGCAAATCCAGTTTCGAGAATACCCTCGCGCCATTAAGCTGCTCAAAAAGTTCTCCAATGCGAGGGATCGGGTACTTGTTCTTAATAGTTACCCGGTTTAATTCTCGATAATCGATGCACATCCTCCTCGTGCCATCCTTCTTCTTTACTAGAAGAACTGGAGCTCCCCAAGGCGAGTTGCTGCTTCGAATCCAACCCTTCTCAAGCAATTCAGTAACTTGTTTCTTAACTTCTTCCAATTCTACTGGTGCCATTGGATAATACGCTTTAGATACTGGCGCTGCACCAGGAATAAGGTCAATTGCGAACTCCACGTCTCGCTTCGGCGGCAAGCCCGATATATCTTCAAACACATCCATAAAATCGTGAACAACCGCCGGCTCTTCACTATTATCAACTTCCATTGCTGCAAGAACATTGTTAGTCGGCCTAACCCTAAACTCGACTGGCCCGATAGAACTGCTTCCTTAACGCAACTGCTGTCTGCTGCAAACTCCCTTTCATCCCAGATAAACTCTGCCGCTCTTGGCTGCTGCAAGTATTTATGAGAAAGTGGTCAAACCCAGAGAGACATTCTGCCTCTGGATGTCCACGTCCAGCCTGCGCATGAACCTCCGTGCCCTGTCTGCATCGTTGGCAACTAAAGGTCCAGCGAAACTACTGAGTCTCGTCCATTCTGCTACATGCACATCTACGGGTGCTCCCTTCTGCTTTAGTCCGATGAACTTCTCTTCCATTTCCTCCCGTGCAGTCCGCGGGAAGAACTTCTCCAGGAAACTCTTAGAAAAATCCGCCCACTTGATCGGCTTGAGCAAGCGGATCTCCTCAACAAGCCACCATTCTCAGGCGTAGTCCACTAGCTGAATGTGTACCACAACAACTTTTTGTCATCTGGAATCTGTGCCGCAAAAAGCAAGTTCTCTGTGTCAACTAGCCACTGCTCCACTGGCAATGGCTCCTTTAAACCAGTAAATGTAGACGGACCCAACCGCCTGAAATCTGCTACGGTCCCTACTCGGTCAACTGGTCTAGCTCCAATATTGTTCACAGACTACTGAACGATCTGCAAACCTTCCCGAAACGAGTCCGCTTGCTGCTGGATCAGCTCGGTCTGTTTCTTTGATTCTCCAGCATTCCTCTTATCACTCCAAGCATGGCGGCTTCATCCACACGCCTCTGGTACGTCTTCACATTCTTACTTGCCATAATCCTGAACTCAAAACACCCAACATTAGCATGATGATAGATTCTGAATATAGATCAAGGCTAGAACTCCAAGATACTTAAATAGAGTACCGCATTGTAACTATGCCGCGGTATCATAGCCACAATTACTTAACTCCACCCAAATCGCCTAAGTCCTAGGGATAACAAGAAATCAGGTTTTCGAGTCGACATGCAAAGTAAGTTTGCACGTCGTAAAAGATATAATCAGGAAGAATGTGATTCAAGAATGGTAAAACGGTCAAGGTGGCAGGACATGTTTCCTAAACACGGGTATTCTGATTCGTGTATTGGGTACAATACCCTACTATAAAAGAATTAACCCGACTAACCTATGTCTCTGATACCAAAAGAACCATGTCACGCCCCGCTTCCCAGAGTACGCAAGATTGGGCACGTGACATAGCCAACCATGCTACCTGTGGGTAGGAAGTATCCATCCACAGTCACATTACGGCTGTAGAGATATCAAGAACAAGATAAATAAACTATCTAACACATGTCCAAATCCATAATAATAAGAGTCAATGAAAAATAAGTGCGGAAGCAAATGATCCAATACAATAATAGAAAGGTACGTCCCATAATGCGGGATCGCACCTGGAAATAAAATGCAATAAATGAACTAACCACTACAGAACTCACAAATCAGCCTGCTGGCTGAGGTACTCCTGCTCGGTCGGCGACAGTGGTAAGGAATCTGGGCCATGCAAAACCCAGACATCAGCGCGTCATGTCAACCAATAATATAATATGAACATGGTAATAAGCAATGCAGGGATAAACATGAATAAAGCAATAATATGAAACAACAGTGCAGGGTAATGTGCAGTGGGTAACTAAACTGTTCTATCAGGTTTTCTATTCTAAAGTCTTTGAAATCAATTGATGACTCATCAATGTAACTCAACAGTATCCCGTGTATGCCCGGGACCACGGTCAAGACCCTCGGGGCTGAATCCGAGACGTGCCGCTAGGCAGTAATAGGTAGCAGGATGGACGAGTGATGTCAGCATCATCACTCCCGGACTGGCCAAGCCCGTAAGACTGATCAGAACAGGTATCGAACTGTTGAGTTACAAGTCGGTTTCACCTTTGATTTCCCCATACCCCCAAGTTATGTATGTCAGGTCAGGTATTCAGTAATCAAGAACTAATGCCAACACAGGATCAGGTAAAAGCAGGTTTGTCTGGATAGACAACAGGAATGGTCCATGAGGACCCCAAGTCAGGTTTGTTGGCATTAGGCATGAGATCAGGTAACAGGTCGGGTCATGGTACAACAGGTTGGGTTGGTAGTAAAGGGTACCATGTCCGGTGCATCGGTAGGTGTAAATGTCATGTGTATCAAGGTCAGGTCAATATGTGACGCAATCGAGGGTGTGCTCACAACAGGTATATAATCGAATAAGGAATCACAGCAGGAAATAAAGTAAACAACAATAACAGTTTATTTAATCACGATGGTGCATTACTATAGTGCAATTGTATTATCATATTAACAGGTTCGAGCACCCTTGGGGTGCAATAATCACAAGGTAGTGCAATAGCAATGACAGAAAGTACAAGAGCTACATGGGTATGACTATCGTCCTTTCAATATTAAAAGAATGATTAACTGGTAATATTGTTATAATAATATTAATATGGATAGCATATTCAAAGCGATTAATAACTATAAAAGTGGTATTGATTAACCACGCACAAGAAGGTTCCGTTCAGAAATTCAGCGTCACCCTAATTTGTAAAATAGCTTAAAAATAACAAATGTTCTCCAAAAGAGACGTATCTTATACCAAAACAAATATAATTCAATAAGGTTTTCAGTTTTATAAGTATAAGCATCTCAGGTTATCTCTACAAAAAGTTATGAATATTCGAAGTTGAAAGTTTGCTGCTGGAATTTCCCTGGGCAGCAGTTTAAAGGCATTTTCATTTGCATTTTACGTTATTTAAACAATTTCTTTTGCAAGTAAATATTTCATAGAGTTATAGTATTCTGAATTATCTTCGTAACGAACTAAAGAACGTATACTAATGATTTTTCTATGATTTATAATGAATTTTATAAGATAAGGTGTACAGTAAATTTCAGATTTGTCATATCCGATTTTTCAACGATGTTTCATGTGTAAACTATAAGATTTTCAAATGTATAACATTATAAAATGAAGATTATAAAAGTATATAGCATGTAGCAAGATTAACTTGCCTCGATGGGTCGCGAATCGGGAAAACGGAACGTTAACCGTCGGCGGGGAAAACTCGCAACGGGCGCACGGTTCACGGAATGAACCCAAACGACGAACAAAGGAACCACACGGGTCGGGGTACCTCACTGGAACGTCGAGAAGCGTCACCGGCACGACGGAATTCCGGCAACAAAAGAACAGTTAAAAAAAATGAAAAACGGAACATGAAGCAAGAAGAGAAAGAATGATAAAGAGAAGTACGAGAGAATATACGAGGGAGAGGGAGAGAGAGAAAAAAGTGGAGAGAGAGAAAGTGGGGCCCATAGGGTTAAAGGGGAGGTTGCGATTGGCTGAGAGAATAAATTAAGAAGGATATAAAGATTGTAAAAATATTATATGGTTAACTTAAAGATTTAAAAGATAGGTAATTAACAGTAACATATCAGGTTAGTTAGAAAAAATATATGCGATGGTTTTAATAATATTAAAATTTGGGATTTTGGCGCCAAATAAAACATTTCTAAATTGCGTCCGGGTTGGGTCTAAAAATTCGAAATTCAAATAATAGGATTTTAAGCGGGTTCCAAATTTTAAAATGAAATGTTTTATGATTAAAATGCATACTCCCAAAACGGACACACGCACGTGCACGTAGCCATCTAAACTCGCCCGTTTCACTGAACGGGACGAGAATACAATGCACGGACGCTACCACGAGGCTAAGGGTGTCAAGTAGGCCAAGAAGAATATTTTCAATTTTATTTTAGGTGCTAAAATTTGTTATATGCAGAAAGACTTAGCCGGTTAAAATTTTGCAATAAGAACCAAACAAGCAAGATAAATGAAATGAGCAATGCCAAACACTCAACCAGTAACAGAAATAGTATTATTGGGCTCGGGTGTTACAATAACTCAGGGCAAGAAAATCCCAAGAAGTTCTCTGTGAAGAACTGAGTTCTTTAGAGGAATTAAATTCCTTTTGAATAGAGGAATTAAATTCCCAGAAAACATTTTTAGAGCTAAAGCTCTTTGGAATGGAATTAAATTTCAGAGAGAAGACAAGTATCACCATCGGTCCCTGAGATCAGAGAAGCCCTAACAAAATGAGTTTATTATTTAAAGATTGGACATTATTTTAGAGAACTTGGAAAGATGGGTTCTTGTTAAAGAGAAAAACCCTTGGTGTAGATTTAAAATCCAAAGAAAACGTCTACAAGAAGTTCTTCAGCCGTTCAAGATCCTTACCTGAAAAAGAAAATCTTTTTGTTGACAGAGTTAAACTCTGGAAATTTTTGAAACAGAGAACTGAGCTCTGGGAAAGAGAATTAAATTCTCAGAAGAAAACGAGAAAGGAAGAAGATGAAAAGTGGAGGCGCTTCTGAAGAGACCCCTGCATTTATAGGATATGATGGGAAACGGTTCATCTTCCCCCTTCCCTAGGAAGATCCATCAGCCACAAAAAATGACAGCGTTGCACTCACGTGCAAATACGTGAGAACAACGCTGTGGGGGCATCTGTTCCCTCATAAAATATCGGGAAATACCCCAATGGGGCATCACGTGCCCACAAGTGACCAAGGGTCACGTGCTGACACATGATGGTTTCCTGGGGATTCTGCTGAAATAGAATTAAATTCTAATCAAACAAGCAATCAGTGGAGTCACGTGCCCACACGTGATTGGGCCTTCAAAAAACCCACTGAAGGAATTAAAAGGCATAATAAAACAGCAAGGAAAGATCCCAATGGGGCATCACGTGTATACACGTGACCAAGGGTCACATGCTAACACGTGATGATTCCTTAGTTCTTTAAAATAGCAGAATTAAATTCTGGTTAAAATGATTAATCAGGGGTGTCACATGCAGACACGTGATGGGATCTTAAGCTCTTTAATTAATAGAATTAAATTCTATTTAAAATGATCAAACAGTGGGATCATGTGCCAACATATGATAGGCTCTTAAAGCCTTCTGAACTAATAGAATTAAATTCTAATTAAGGGAAATCAAAATCCCTAACTGGAAAAATATTTCCTTAGATCTTTCCAAAACAAAAAGATTGCACTCTGTAAAGCGGAGCACCGTTGGATTAAAAATCCAATAGTGATTAAAAATCACCAATTTACAGAAAGATTTTATACAAGGAAAATTTTTCCTGAAATTCACCAAGAATAACAGACAGAATATCTTTTGGATTAAAAATCCAATGGTGAATAAAATTCACTGAGTGATCTAAAAGATCATGTTGGTTGCAAAATCAATTAAAATCTTTCAATAAAAGATTGACTAAACAAACTGATTCTTTTCTTTCTCTTATAAATAGGAGTCAAGAAGAGAAGAGGGGGGATTCTTTTTTGGAGAGATACAGCAATAGAGAAAAAAAAAGAAGAGAATTTAATTCTCCAGAGAGAAAAGAAGATTTCCTCAGAAGAGAAAGAAACCCTAGGTGAGAAAGGGAAAGAGATCTAAGCTCTATAAAACAAAAGAGAATTTAATTCTCAAATTAAGAGTTTAACTCTTCTGAATAAGAACTTGGTTCTTCCTTTGGTTGAAAATCTGCAGAAGCATATCTCCCCATAAGTTGAGAATTTAATTCTCATCAGGGAGATTCTGCCATGCAGATCCAAAACTTAGAAGGAGAATTGAGTTTAAGGAATTTAATTCCTCCAAATAATTAGGAATTTAATTCCTCCAACAGAGACAGGGTTTAACCCTTAAAACAAGAACTTAGTTCTTCTTCATGGTTGAAGATTTGCGGAAGCAGATCTTCCCATAAGTTGAGAATTTAATTCTCATCGGGGAGATTCTGCCATGCAGATCCAAAACTTAGAGGGAGAACTAGGGTTTAAAGAATTTAATTCTTCTATATACATAGGAATTTAATTCCTCTAAACAAAATTAGGGTTTAACCCTACAAAAGAATTTAATTCTCAAACAAGGGACTTAAAACTCTCCACGCACGTAAACCTGATCATGTGGCAACAAGTGACTCTCCTTCTAATGATCAGAAAAGAACGAATGAGACATGGTCACGTGCTCCCACGTGACCCTTAAATAGACTCTTCAAAATGGGAAAGAAAAAACTTGGAGGCAATGACACACGTGCTCACACGTGACCCTCAAAAGAAAGGGAACAAAGTCAAAGGCAGTACTGATTTATGGTGCCTCACATATCCCCACGTGACCCTTGACAAACATCTTTTAAAAGGGCAAAAGAGGGGAAACAGAGGAATTAATACCCAATACTTGGGCACTATCACGTGTCCACACGTGATGATTACAAAGATTAAGTGTTTAACACTTATTTGCAGATTTTGAGAGTAAAATAAAAGAAGATTTGGTCCAATTCTCAGGCGCCTCACGTGACCCCACGTGACCACCTCATTTTAGTGTTTAACACTACTTTAAGTGCTTCGTCCCTAGTATTTAAAGCGCATCACGTGGGAGTACGTGATCGCTAAATATCCTCTAGTGTTTAACACTATTTTAAAACCAATCTTAGCCCAAAATTGGCTAAGTTTTCCAGAGGCAAGTCCCCCCTTCAACTGAACCTCAAAATTGATCAGTTCATATGATATGCAAAGTAAAGCCCAGAGCTATAGTGAATGGTCAGTGCTCAGCTAAAGACAAAATGTTGTCAGAGCCCCAAATCCCTGTTTAAGCATTGCTAAATAATAGGGGGCTGAACCCAGACAAATGTTCAACAGTCCAAACAAAGGTCCAACATTTCAAACCTAATTGGGCTTAGCCCAAGTTGGCCATAAGTCCTCAATTCAGATTTAATTGAGCCCATGTGCTCATAATCTAATTAATTGATCTTAGTCCCAAATTGGACTACAGATTTCCCAATCAACTTTGGTTCAAGGGTACATCTCTTCACTCCTTTGATATTTGTCGTTGTAAACCTTCAACGTCGTCAGATGGGTGACGGATCCCGACAGCCATACATTTCATATACTATGACGTCTTTAAACTGGACTGTGGGGTCCTTAAACCCATGGACTATAATGTCCTTAACCTTAGACTGTGGGGTCCTTAAACCCATGGACTATGATGTCCTTAACCTTGGACTGTGGGGTCCTTAAACCCATGGACTATGATGTGCTTAACCTTGGGCTGTAGGGTCCTTAAACTCATAGACTATGATGTCCTTAAACTTTATAGACTGACATTTTTAAACTATGGACTGTGGGGTCCTTAAGCCCATGGACTATGATGTCCTTAACCTCGGACCGTGGGGACCTTTAAACCCATGGACTATGATGTCCTTAACCTTGGACCACCATGTCTTTAAACTGGCAATCGACCGCAATGTCCCTAAACTAAACAATAGAGCCCAAATGCTCTCTTGTTGGATCTAAATGATCCCGTTAAGTTGATCTTAGTCTAAAATTAGACTAACGTATCCTTAACAAACGTTTAAGTTGATCTTAGTCTCAAATGAGACTAACGTATCCTTAAACCCAACCCCAAACCCAAATCTATGAAAATACGGATTTAGACTAATCCACGCCCTACGGGCGACAACATAAATTAGTCTCCGTATACAATCCACGGGCAACCAAAAACAAAACAAACATACACGACACGAAGTGACCATCTGGAGAAGGAGAAAGTGGTTACCACGATGCGGTAGCGTAATTAACTGCAGGGGCTTGCGCCTGCAGGGAAGAGTGTCCCCACAATCAAAAACCCCTCAACGAGGGGGAATCTGACGAAGTCTGCTATATCGGCCGCATCCGTTTAAACCTTCAATACATGGTGCCATAAATCAACTTGGCATCTTCGGAGAGGTGGACGAATAGCAGCAATTAGCATCTGCCCTCGGAATTCAGGTCCGGACGTCCCAACGTCCCGGTCGCGTCTTTCGGCGGAGAACAGCTCTCTTACTCATCTCTTCTCATTTAATGAAGAAGTGTGTAGGCTTGTGGCTCACCCTATTAAGTCACTAGCTTACCCACTCCTTAGTTTGTGGCATGTAAAGATAAGATGAGAGAGTGAGGAGATTTTTTGAGATGGTTGATATTTTCATCAAGTGAGGAAATTTATCTAGTTGTCGTTTTCCTTCATCTTCTTCTTCATTTTCTCCTCTTGAGTTTTGAGGATTAAAAGAGAGTATCTAGTTTCATAAACTACTCCCTCATAAGTATCTTGTCCTACCAAGACTTGATTTTTAGTTATTTCGGTCGAAACTATCGCTTGAATCGGCATTCTCGAGTGGATCGTTTTTGATGTGGAAGATCATCTTCGAGAGCTTGTTCTATCAACCTAAAGAGCTTAAGGAGTCAACCTTTCAAGATTCGAAGGATCGTCTACAAAGGTTGTACACTAACTTAGTAGCTAAAACTTTTAGTTAGTGTTGTTTAGTTTAGTATTTGGGCTTGTATTCTAAGGTTTTTAGTGTATTGTGCTCAAGAGTTTACATTTTTTGATTTCGCAAAGCCGTAGTAGTAACGGCAAGGCATACATATGCACTTACAAGCCCCACACCCATCTCTACCGCAACACCCCATACACCCTTCACCAAGCGCTGCCCACTTCTTCGTCTTCTTTTTTAACAAAGAACCCATCAAACCCTTTCACCGGCGCCTCCTCGACCTAAGTAGCCTTCATCTTGATCTCCCATCAAAACTGAATCGAGCATCAACCTGAGCACTCCCTTTCAACCCTCGACTCGAACTCTGGCGCCATCATCGTCCTTTTCCTCTACTCGGCCGACACCCCATCGCCGAGAACGCCCAACTTCATCTCCCTTGCATGCACTCAACACCAGTAACACCGAGACCCAACTCTAGCGATTGCCCAATCATCGCCTTGTCTCCATCATTGCAGCCAAACCTTAACCGAGCACAATCAAGGCTGGGGCAGTCTCATATTGATAAGTAGCCGAAAGTGTCATGGTAGATCTATACAGGAGATTGACGCATTGGATTCAGCAAGGCCGGGAAGTTTTTGAAGGATGCGTGGCATTTTATGAGGTGGTTGATGACAATGCTAGGAGGTTCTAAATTGCAAAGGAAAACCAAGAACACTATTATTTACATGCGAACATGTATCTGACTTTTTGTTAAGCTTTGGTGATGAAAAGTAGTCAAGTTTGGATGTATATGAATGCACACTATAGTACCTACCAGATCATACAGAATCCATACTTTTACACTTCAAGGAAATAGTATTAAACCCAAGACCACATCTCCTAACCGAGCGGAGATTCTAGTCGCAAAATCGTGTTTCGTGTTGTGTTCGTGTCTCCGTCATTTCTGTTGCCATGTTCAAAGCAAGTATTCTTGCTCTTCATTTTAGTCGATGCAATATCGTCAATTCTCTAATTAAAATATTAACTTAAAATGTTTGAATATAATTGTGATATTATGTCGTTTCATTTAAAATACCCTATAATACCTTTATACATGATGAAAACCTTAAGATTTCTAAAGCAATCATTAATCATATTAACCCCTTTAAAACCATATTTTAGTTTATATTCATTTCAATAATAAATTCGAATATTAAAATGGAGATACTTGCACATTCATGTAGGTTCTTATTTATATTATTGATACTATCATATTATATCGACTGTACTTGATATACTACTTGAGGCTATTAACATTACTTGCTTGACATTGTTGGGGTCAAAAATTGCACCCCAGTTGACCAAGTCAAAGTCAAAGTCAACCCCAAGTAAGCGGGTCGAAGCCTAAATCAAGTGGGCCTATGCCCAAGTCGAGCCCCGCGGCCGACCCCCCATGCCAAAATAAAATCATGTAATAAATAATTTTGATGTAATTTTTTATGCATGAATGTAAGAAAAATATGCATAAAGCCAAATTTTTGTAAAACCCATGGCTTATGTGCAAAAGAAATTAGCACATGAGATATGGGATGGACAAGATGCCATTTTGTAAAGCCCAAGGGGCTATGTGTAAATTTGTAAGCCTATAAAAAGACAACATGATAATAAAATAAGATATAACTTTTCATTCTCTCAAACTCTAGAGTTTTTTGTGCCTCCTTCTCCTTCCTCAAGGTTCTAAACCTTCTTTTTTTGAATTAAATCAAGAGTTTCACTCTTCCTTTTCTAAAAATAAATAGTTTTTCACTACAAAACTCATAAAAGGAAACTCAGATCTTCCATCCAATCTCCAAAAGGAAAGATTTTAAATCTCACCCTCTTTTCCCCTAGAGCCAGCCAATAAAGAAGAGGAACAGGGAGACCCACTTCCAAGAACCCCACTTTGGGGAAGATCGAGGGCTCAAGTAAGAAGCCCCTTTCATCAGCTCCAAAAATATCTTAGGAGTTTAACTCCTCAAAATACACACACAAAAAAATAATAATAATAATAATAATAAATCTTTCTTTTGGGGAGTACAACTCCCAGTGCAGGGGCTAAGACAACTTGTCCTCTCTGTGAAGAGTTCAACTGCATAAGTCAAATCAGGAGCATAACTCCCAGTGCAGAGACTAAGTCATTTTTCCTGCTGACGCCTAGCGCCCGCGTGCCATGCACGCGGGGCGCCGGCGCTCGGTGCTCGCATGCCAGGCACGTGGGGCGCCGGCGCCCGGCGCCCACGTGCCAGGCACGCGGGGCGTCGGCACCCACGCGTCCTTTGGATGCTATTTTTCTCTTTTTTTCATATACACACACACACACTCTACAACACTTTCCCCGTTAGAAAAAATTTCTAACGGGACGCTGGCCTGCACCCCACAAGGGGGCTGCTAGCCCCCTTGACCCCTAGCCCGCTATCGGGGTTGCGGGACCCCCGTAAACTCTGCGAGGACCCCGATATATCCAAAACCCCTCAAGACACACATACGCACACTGCACATTGTATTCGTATGACCTGTTTGACCCGTCAATCGGAGGTTCTCTCGCTCCAAAGATGAGGGGTAATTAACGGCAGCTTAGTCCGCGACTGCCGGAGATTCGGATCCCCACAATCAATAAACCCCAGCCTATCCTAGGTAGGGGGAATTTGCAGTACGCCTGACAAGCGCGCGTATTCCCATCTCAATGGGGTGACAAAAAACACCTACAGACATGCCATGCATGTTCACGATTACTGTTTAATTCTAAATGAGATCATTAATTAGAATGCCGAGTTACATGCTATGACCCCATTTACTCCTGTTTACAAGTTTCTATTCCATACCGTTAACATGATATTTCAAGTTCCAGTCATGTCAGTATTTTATTTAGTAGTTGAGTTTACTGCCATGTTAGTTATAAATACGCAGGGTGCTGAGGTAGTTTGAGTATTCGTTCGTTCAACATGATATTAGGAGTCCTATTGCCGGTAGCTCGTACCGGGCTATATCGGTCACTTGTTCATACAGCTCGTACCAGGATATATCGGTCACTTGTTCATACAGCTCGTACCGGGCTATATCGGTCACTTGTTCATACAGCTCATACCGGGCTATATCGGTCACTTGTTCATTGTCACGACCCGAAATATTAGCTTGTGACCAGCACTTAAATTACGTAACATTTAAAGGCGTAACATAATTCAAGTAAGTTGAAACCTAGAAATCTAAACCTTTTTAAGAAAATAAAGGAGGTGAAGTTTTGAAATAAAGGTATAATGAAATCAAGTTTTCTTAATGCATAGAAAAGGAACATGAAAATGCAAGTGGATTATGCAAGTTTAAAAACATGTTTCGTCTTTTTGAAAATTTGGGCAGCACCTCCTTTGTATATTTTGATCCAAAACCAAAAATACAAGATAATAATAAAGGCATCCCTAAGCGGGAGCTAGCTCTTCACCAAACGGCGGATCACAACCACGCAAGACAGTATAAATAAGTATACGACGCCCAACGGCGAAGCTCACCACAAAAGATAGAGAAATAAGCAGGACATCAAAACCACAAGTAGCGGAAAACCCCTCGCTCTAAGTTTCGCAACCACAAGTCTTACTAAGTCTCATTACTTATACAATTACTAAGTTTGATTGATGGAGCTGACTAGATACAATATGAAATATAAATACAAGAGTGGGTACGATACAAATGCTCCACCTACCAATGCAAAACACCCAAAAAAAGCTATGTGCCAGCGATGCCGCTACGGATCCATGCGGTCAACCTGCCAGAATTGTGGCACAACGGGGGTGAGTTTCCAACTCGTGAGTAGAAAACATCTACAAGTAGAAATCGAATAAACAACGACTCCTAGGTCAACTATATCATAAAGGTAATACTATGATATCTAGGGTGAGCGGGTCGTATATGTGCCAACAATGTAATCAATATCTATATGTATATGGATATAATCCAACAATATAATCAATGTATGTATGCATGTGGATCACGTCCAACCATATAATCAATGTATGTATGCATGTGGATCTCGTCCAACCATATAATCAATGTCTGTATGCACGTAAATATCATAAAAGAGTGTGCATGAAAGTATGAGGATATAAATCAACGGTGTCCCTCGCGACACATCAAAATCATGGAACCTGGGTGTCCAACATCGACACCCGAAAACATCATGAAACCCGTGTCCATTATCGACACGTAAATCCTCATGTCTCGGGCTCCGTCAGTCCGGATCGGCCCACGGGCTCCGTCAGTCCGGATTGGCCTATATCATCTCTCGACTCCAGTCGGTATCCTCCGCATATCCGCCGAGCCCAAATACTATCACCGGTAGGAAGTAGTCCCACTGCCAGGCTCACCGTCTGCAGCACAGCAATCCGTTCCTGCCCCGGGATACCATACCGGGTCTACCATGTACCCGCAATCAGCCCCATCCAGCTCCTCGAATCGGGTTTCACATGTCACACGTCTCAGAACCGAGAAAACGCATGGTGGACGCACTGAAATATCATATCAAGAGAAACCGGGTTTTTTAAAACAACACATAATCTCTTTTAAAATGTCCACGGTTCTCAAATTCAGAAATCTCATGAAAACAGCATATCTCAATGCGTCAAATCATAGAGCATGATGTATGCGACATATAATAAAAATGTGAGCATATCCGTACATCATGCAACATGGAACAGTGATATGACATATTAAGGGAAAACTGCTCTTTTAAATGATTCCAGTTTCTTTTTAAAATATAACATGCGGTTCTCAATTTCCCAATAAAACCAGTTATCTATGTAGGTATAATATGTATATGCGCAAGTATAGAGATACCAATATGTATATGCGCCAATATGGATATGCAAAGTATATATGCGCAAGTATGGATGTACCAATGTAAGTGTGTACCAATATGGATATACAAATGTGTATATGCGCAAGTATGGATGTATCAATATATGTGCACTAATATGGATATACAATGTGTATGTGCGCAAATATGGACGTATCAATGTATATGTGCACCAATATGGGTATATGAGTGGTATATATGCAAGCATGAGTGTACAATATGTATGTGCGCCAATATGGGTGTACAAGTGGTATATATGCAAGCATGTTATGCGAAGAGTCATATCATGATGCAGCAATCCTACTGTGTAGTGACATGGAAATTATCGATGATAAAGTGTGTGAGCCTATAAATCTGTGTGCTTGTAACATACGCATCATCGATAATGGTGCAGGTGTACTAGCACAGGTATAAGCAATGCAATGAGAATAATATGAATGCAGCATAAGGTAAATCATATGCAAATGCTATAAGGTATACGTGTCTACAAGACCGAGTCAGTGAATCTATCAATCGACATCTAGCCACACAACATCCCGTACGGTATACTCCATCGTACAGCATCCTCTAGTCAAGGGTATGGATCAAACCTCAAGTCAAACTCATCATGTACGGAAAATTATCGTACGGCGACATTAACCTATCAGGGATTCTATCATCCTATAAGACGAGGAGGGTACGGACCTAACGCCTCATACAGCTATCACTCATGATTCACAACATATATAAATATCTCTATATACCTATGTCCCATGTCACATCCGCAATAATCTCATATCAGGGGACCGGCAGGGTATAAATCATCTCAATCGTCTCGCATCCGTATACTAACATATTATCAAATCGTCATATCGCGTCATATATATTCTTTTCATCGCATTTATATCCCTCATCAAGTCAATTTTACAAATACATTCTACCTTTACTATAAGCATAAGTATCTAATCTAACATACACACCCGAACCATACAAACAGTTTTTTGAAAGATGCGAATCGTAGTTTTGAAAGTAGGGGCTACGGTGTTTTTAAGGAAAAGATATCATTTGAAAATCCGTAACGTCCCTCAAGGTATTTGTTTAAAAGATACATACGATTCTTCAGTTTAGAAATAAATATGGTTCGGATGACGTATCTACGTCGACTATCTAGTCCTATAGTATCCTAAACGGCAATATCAACAAATATCATCCTTAAGTCCCGTCATCACATACTAGTTATATCATATCGCTTCTAACTATCCTTAGTTTCTAATATGGTTTATCTAACTATCTTTTTTCTCTATGCATAGTTTTCTATTAAAGGTTTCATTAACCATAATCTACATATAAATCGGTTTCCATCAAAGTGTGCGGGGGTGCTATACGCCATCCACCCGATTTCCCCCGTAGATATAGATCTACTCACCTTGGTCTTCGCTTGCCGAAGTCGATGACGCCATGCTCCATCGCCTCGGAATCCACGCGAAGGTATCTACAATAACAACACATATCGCAACGCTATAAAAATCATATTCTGAAATCCAAAACGGCACATGGATCACCTATAGGTTAGAACCTATAGTCCACAAATGCAAAACCAACAAATTATCCCTAGTCGTTGATGTACAAATATCCAACAACCAAATACAAATCCAAATATCAAAACTAAACATTTCAACATACGGAAACATAGCCAAAAACCACACTAAAGTGCTCCCAGATTTTGACTGAGGCCAAAATAAGGTGCACAAACAATACTGGGGTGCTATATAGGGTGCATATGAGCTATGGAAACAGCCCAGACACCCCTACCCACCAAGTGGCCAGCCACTTCCTCAAAAAATCCGGCCTCCTTGGGTCCCCCTGCTCAGATTGGGTCCGTCTCGTCAAGGTGGTCTCCTATTGGTCAAATTTGGTCCCTGGTATTGTTTGCTACTCTAAAAAATCCCCCAGGTTGCTCCAGATTTCTCTGCACACTCTAAATCCTCACAAAACCGACATGAACTAAATCCTAAATCCGCATTTTGGTTTCCCATACTCATTCCCAAGTCTTAAACAGCCACTCAAGCAGCCACTCAAGCATCACCAATCCACAATTTCACTCAAACCCTCACTAGGATTTCTAAGTATCACCAATCCATCACTAAACGAACTCTAACTTAAACAAAAAAAGTAGGAAAACTTGAAACTAAACTAATAGAAGAAATTATACCTCATGGATGTCACTTAAGCAAACCCTAGAAGTCCCAAAGTTGTCAAAATCCCATTTTGCTTGGTTCAATGTGTAGAGGAAGAGATGGGGATTAATTTTTGTGAAGGGGGTATAAGGTTTTGGGAATTATTTGGAGATGGATATAAGGTTAGAAGCGGAGGGATGTGAGGTTGGAGGAAGATGAAGGAGAAGAAAATGAATAATGGTGGAGGGAATATGTGGCTGCCCCCCCTTCTCCTTTATTCTCACCCCCTCACTTTCCAAGTCATCATTATGTCCCATCTCTCTCTCCAACTCATCATTACATCTTTTCCCCTTCTTTTCACACCAAAAACACATACACCCAAATGAAACAACACAAATGAAATAACATGTAACATGTCATGGTGCACTAGCCATGAAAACTGTAGAAACACGGATTTGGCTTAATCGCGATTAGCAGTGCACTAATCGGTTTTTTATCCAAATTACATATAATAAATAATAAAAATTCTAAATCCTTTAAATATATTTTTAAATGAATAAATCATTTTAATTTCCAATTATTTCACAATTATTGGTATATATTTATACCCTTTTTCGAAAACCCCAATTTCGCAAATCGGGCAGTTTTCTGGAAAAATATTATTTTAATATTAAATTCCAAAAATAATATTTTATATTTTCTGAAATGTTACAGTCTTCCCCCCTTAAATAAATTCGGTCCCCGAATTTAAATTTAAACCCCCAAAATCTAAAACATTTCAATAATCATCTCAAGTCAACGGTGCTCCGAAATCATGGAAAATGCAGAAATACTTCAGCGTATCGCGCGCGCCTGAAAACGAATCCAAGACTCAAATCAAACTCCGTCAAGCATCACGCAAATCATCTGAGTTGCACGCATATCCTCGGAGTTACAATAGAGATACAGATCTCGAAATCCACTACTGAAATCCAATATACACTAGTCAAATACTATAATACGTGTATAGTACGCATCCTTGAAAACTCCAAAATTTGAATAAAATACATGAAAAATCTTTTCTGAATCGCCGTGTGATGCGTAACTCATGGCCTAAGTGACGGACGCTCATTTGTAAAATAATAATACGTTTCCATATATGTTTTGCTAAATATATGTTCCGTCGTTTTTTTTTCAAAATATCCCAAAAGGTTTTCCTTTATAAACGTTCGTGTCGCTCACGGACATGCAGGAAATAGCGAGACTATATAGCTCCTTTTGAAAACCTCTTGGTAATCTTTTAATGCATGTAAAGTACTCAGGTACTATTCTCGGATCAGTCCTGTTTGGCTACTACATAACATAGTGCCCGACATGAAAACAAAGTGTTCAAAAGCAAAATCAGCCTCAAAAGGCGTATCTAACCATCACGTGCGTCTGGTGCGCACAGAAATCAAATTCAAATACACGTACCTCCACATGCACGAAAGCAAAACTAAGTGCAACGGGTGTGCACGAAAATATCTGTCCAGTACAACGGGTGTGCACGACAATAATATCAAGTGCACCTAGAGTGCACGAAAATCTCAATCCGGTGCAACTAACATGCACGAATGAAAATCCCAAATCGAGTGCATCCGGTCACGTCTCATATCATGTGCCCAACATACGTGAAAATCCAAATCAAGTGCATCCATCATGCACGAATGAAATCTAAATCAAGTGCATCAAACATGCACGAATAAAAGCTAAATCAAGTACATCCATCATGCACGAATAAAATATAAATCAAGTGCATCCACCATGCATGAATAAAAGCTAAATCAAGTGCATCCCTCATGCACGAATAAAAGCTAAATCGAGGGCATCTGATATGCACGAGTAAAAATCTCACTCAAGTGCATCCGATGCGTACAAAATCCCAAAATCAAGCGCCTAATCCAACCCAAGCGCGTCGGGTCCGTAAAAGCATATAGTGCAGTAGCATGTATGAAAACGAACGGTAAGTGCCAACGCGCACGAAAACACAAATAGGATAACACAAATGCTCAAAGACATAAATCGGTGCAGCAATGTACGGAGTATAAATCTAGCGCAACCAATTCACAAAATACCGATCTGGCGCAACCAATGTACAAAACATAAATCCAGTGCAACAAATGCACGAAAAAAAAATCTAGTGCAACAAATGCACGAAACACAAATCCGGTGCATCCAGGGCACAAAATACAGTGCATAATGCATAAATACAAATCTGGTGCATCAAGTGCACGAAATACTAATACAGTGCATTCTGTGCACGAAATACAAATACAGTGAATCCAGTGCACGAAATACGAATCTATAACTCAAATGCGTATAAAAGCAACACCGAGTGTACCGGGGTGTATAAAATCGAAAAAGTGTGCAACTACGAGCACAAATCCGTATCAATGCACTACAAGCACATATGAGCTATACCGAGTGCAAAAATCACATCATCCGTATGAAATCCACGAAATTATAAACACATGCTACGAAGATACAAAATCGATATCAAATGCATTGGATATGCACAAATCACAAATCAACACAATGGTGTATAAAATATAAATCAAGTGCGGTAACTATACGCAAAATGTAAATACCCAGTAGGTGCAGCCATGGTGCACGAAAACGATATCATGAAACTCAATCCTCAAAACTCAAATCCAAGCGATATAAGAGTGATACTCGGATCACAAACGCAAATCGCAACAAATGACATTGAGGTACACCTTCTACAATGTTGAAAAATAAATCAGTGCGCCTAAAATCGGCAGAACAAGGACATCCGCTTGCCTCCTGCTCATGACCTGGCGTCCTCAGTCTCTGGGTCCTTATCTTCTCTGCAGATTCACCAATCTCTCAATCCATCGGCTCGTCGGCCATGTCGGGTGTGCTAACGGAAATGATTTCTCTCTGGCACTTCTCTGGTCATCTCTCGGCCAATCATCACGACCATTCGTAAAGCAGCACGTTACTGGCGTCGGCCTCTGGTCCTCTGAATACACGTGACACAACTGATCCTTTGTGCAAATCTCATTGCAGCAGTGTCCTGGAAGGAATCCTGCTCAAAGTCTCTTCCGATCTTGCCTATGCCGAACTGTACGGAGGCTCGTACTCTTACATAATCTTTTCTCATTCTCTGGACATCTGCGTTCTCACCATAACGTTTCCTCGGGAACTGGCCGTATCCCAACGCCTCTGTATGCATATGAGATCTCTAATCTCGACGGGGAGTAACAACAGCTCGTCAGCGTCTCGCACGAACCTCTGGTTCCACTCATCTTATCATCTTCCGCTTCGACGTCACGTCTTGCTGTCTGCATACTGCAACAGTTCTCAGCCACGGTCAATCCGAAGTCTCTCGCACAGACTCGAAATCACGAACTCAGTATCTTCATCACTCTGTAGAAGATATCTGGCCGAACACGTCCTTGGGAACTCGTCCCAACCATCGGAGGAATACTCTGTACTCGTCCGTTCTCGATCAACTCACAACGCATCTGGGTGAGGTCCTCTATCCGAAGCTGGTCAGCTTGCTGATCTCTTATCACATAATATCTGGACGATGCTAAAATTTTCGATCGAGTCATCAAAGTCCCAAAATTTCCGAAGGCTCAACACCTGAGCACAGTCTAAAAATGTCTGGTACATACCACAGTACCTCTGGACCAGCCGTAGAAGGGAAAACCCAAGCCTCACTGATGGCATCGCTAAACTGCTGCAAATCCTAAGATTCAAAAGTGGTTCCATGGTCATCATGTCGAGTTAGGGTTTCATTCTTCTAGAGGGTCCACAGAATTACCTGCATGTTCTTCCGAATACTTAAACTGGGAAAAATGGGTTCTTGACATTCGTTCAAACTTTTTAACTTCGTCTAGGCGACATGTGAATACCCTCCGTCCGCACGCTAAACAATGCCTCAATCCTCCAGGAAAGATGGTACATCAACGGTCATCTCGAGATCGGTCTGCTCTAGATCTGAGTAAGACTCTCCACACTGGAAATCTTCAACTCAACTGGGCCTGCGTCAGCGTATCAACCTGACGAATCATCCTCGTCTCTCAACTCGGGATAGACCAGCTATCAGCTGTCGCATCTCTGCCTAGAAGCTCTACCGATCTCAGCTCGTAAGCTTTGGAAGCAATATCCTATCAATCTCAGCAACAGCTGGGTCATCTGTCTGCACGGTAGACGACATCACAGTCTCTGAGGTAGGCTGTACATTAACAGTCCACTCGCAACTGGCAGCTCTAACAATAGCCTGATCATTCAGTGCAAAACCAAACACTCTCCTCAATAGGAGGTCACAACACAACACTATATCGAGACGTTCCCATGTCACCAGAAACACAATGGTTAGCCCTCGTACCAGATGAGCTCGCCCTGACCGCAACACCAGCAGCAGCTCAAACTGAGCTCAAGCCAAAGTGACAGGAACCTCAATCGAGTATCGAAGAGAGTAGATCAAAGGCATGAAAGGAAACAACAGATCCATAATGGATACATGTTCATAAGAAGAAACAGCATCAATGAGAGTATGATCATGGAAACGAATAGAATCAAGGATCTCAAATGGATGTATAATCATGTGTACGAAGAGAATCATAGATCTCAAAATATGTACATCCTAAAGTTTCTTAAGTGGAGTATCGTATCGTAAATATACCGCGGAATATACGTACGGTACGTCACTCTACTCAAGCTACCTACTCCATCAATCAGGGTCAGCCTATGAAATGAAAGTTCGGGTCTAATACCCCCCCGGTTCAAGTCTAAGTTCCGTAAGGTCAAGCCTAGGTTCCGAAATACATACCCGCCTTAGACTCCGCATAGTCAAACATAGATTCGAACCAAGGTTAAACCTAGCACTCTGATACCAACTTTGTCACGACCCGAAATATTAGCTCGTGACCAGCACTTAAATCACGCAACGTCTAAAGGCGTAACGTAATTCAAGTAAGCTGAAACCTAGAAATCTAAACCTTTTTAAGAAAATAAAGGAGGTGAAGTTTTGAAATAAAGGTATAATGAAATTAAGTTTCCATAATGCATAGAAAAGGAACATGAAAATGCAAGTAGATTATGCAAGTTTAAAAACATGTTTCGTCTTTTTGAAAATTTGGGCAGCACCTCCTTTGTATATTTTGATCCAAAACCACAAATACAAGATAATAATAAAGGCATCCCCAAGCGGGAGCTAGCTCTTCGCCAAACGGCGGATCACAACCACGCAAGACAGTATAAATAAGTATACGACGCCCAACGGCGAAGTTCACCACAAAAGATAAAGAAATAAGCAGGACATCAAAACCACAAGTAGCGAAAAAACCCTCGCTCTAAGTTTCGCAACAACAAGTCTCACTAAGTCTCATTACTTATACAATTACTAAATTTGATTGATGGAGCTGACTAGATACAATATGAAATATAAATACAGGAGTGGGTACGATATAAATGCCCCACCTACCAATGCAAAACACCCAAAAGAAGCTATGTGCCAGCGATGCCGCTACGGATCCATGCGGTCACCCTGCAAGAACTGTGGCACAATGGGGGTGAGTTGCCAACTCATGAGTAGAAAACATCTACAAGTAGAAATCGAATAAACAACGACTCCTAGGTCAACTATATCATAAAGGTAATACTATGATATCTTGGGTGACCGGGTCGTATATGTCCCAACAATGTAATCAATACCTATATGTATGCGGATATAATCCAATAATATAATCAATGTACGTATGCATGTGGATTTCGTCCAATCATATAATCAATGTATGTATGCATGTGGATCTCGTCCAACCATATAATCAATGTCTGTATGCACGTAAATATCATAAAAGAGTGTGCATGAAAGTATGAGGATATAAATCAACGGTGTCCCTCGCGACACATCAAAATCATGGAACCTGGGTGTCCAACATCGACACCCGAAAATATCATGAAACCCGTGTCCAGCATCGACACGTAAATCCTCATATCTCGGCCTCCGTCAGTCCGGATTGGCCTCCGGGCTCCGTCAGTCCGGATCGGCCCATATCATCTCTCGACTCCGGTCGGTATCCTCTGGATATCTGCCGAGCCCAAATACTATCACCGGTAGGTAGTAGTCCCACTGCCAGGCTCACCGTCTGCAACACAGCAATCCGTTCTCGCCCCGGGGTACCATACCGGGTCCACCATGTACCCGCAATCGGCCTCATCCAGCTCCTCGAATCGGGTTTCATATATCATACGTCTCAGAACCGAGAAAACGCATGGTGGACGCACTGAAATATCATATCAAGAAAAACCGGGTTTTTAAAACAATACATAATCTCCTTTAAAATGTCCACGGTTTTCAAATCCAGAAATCTCATGAAAACTGCATATCTCAATACGTAAAATCATAGAGCATGATGTATGCGATATATAATAGAAATGTGAGCATATCTAATAGAAATGTGAGCATATCCGTACATCATGCAATATGGAACAGTGATATGACATATTAAGGGAAAACCGCACTTTTAAATGATTCCAGTTTTTTTTAAAATATAACACGCGGTTCTCAATTTCCCAATAAAACCAGTTATCTATGTAGGTACAATATATATATGCGCAAGTATAGAGATACCAATGTGTATATGCATCAATATGGGTATGCAATATGTATATGTGCAAGTATGGATGTACCAATGTATGCATGCACCAATATGGATATACAAATGTGTATATGCGCAAGTATGGATGTACCAATGTATGTGTGCACCAATATGAATATACAAATGTGTATGTGCGCAAGTATGGACGTATCAATGTATATGTGCACCAATATGGGTATACAAGTCGTATATATGCAAGCATGAGTGTACAATATGTATGTGCGCCAATATGGGTGTACAAGTGGTATATACACAAGCATGTTATGCGAAGAGTCATATCATGATGCAGCAATCCTACTGGGTAGTAACATGGCAATTATCGATGATGAAGTGTGTGAGCCTACAAATCTATATGCGTGTAACATACGCATCATCGATAATGGGGCAGGTGTACTAGCACAGGTATAAGCAATGCAATGAGAATAATATGAATGCAGCATAAGGTAAATCATATGCAAATGCTATAAGGTATACGTGTCTACAAGACTGAGTCGGTGAATCTATCAATCGACATCTAGCCACACAACATCCCGTACGGTATACTCCATCGTACGGCATCCTCTAGTCAAGGGTATGGATCAAACCTCAAGTCAAACTCATCACGTACGGAAAATCATCGTATGGCGGCATTAAGCTATCAGGGATCCTATCATCCTATAAGACGAGGAGGGTACGGACCTAACGTCTCGTACGGCTATCACTCACGATTCACAACATATATAAATATCTCTATATACCTATGTCCCAGGTCACATCCGCAATAATCTCATATCAGGGGACCGACATGGTATAAATCATTTCAATCGACTCGCATCCGTATACCAGCATATCATCAAATCATCATATCGCGTCATATATTCTTTTCATCGCATTTATATCCCTCATCAAGTCAATTTTACAAATACATTCTACCTTTACTATAAGCATAAGTATCTAATCTAACATACACACCCGAACCAAACAAACACTTTTTGAAAGATGGGAATCGTAGTTTTGAAAGTAGGGGCTACGGTGTTTTTAAGAAAAAGATATCATTTGAAAATCCGTAACGTCCCTCAAGGTATCTGTTTAAAAGATACATATGATTCTTCAGTTTGGAAATAAGTATGGTTCGGATGACGCATCTACGTCGACTATCTAGTCCTATAGTATCCTAAACGGCAATATCAACAAATATCATTCTCATGTCCCGTCATCACATACTAGTCATATCATATCGCTTCTAACTATCCTTAGTTTCTAATATGGTTTATCTAACTATCTTTTTACTCTATCCATAGTTTTCTATTAAAGGTTTCATTAACCATAATCTACATATAAATCGGTTTCCATCAAAGTGTGCGGGGGTGCTATACGCCATCCACCCGACTTCCCCCGTAGATATAGATCTACTCACCTTGGTCTTCGCTTGCCGAAATCGATGATGCCACACTCCGTCACCTCAGAATCCACGCGAAGGTACCTATAATAACAACACATATCGCAACGCTATAAAAATCATATTCTGAAATCCAAAACGGTATACGGATCGCCTATAGATTAGAACCTATAGTCCACATATGCAAAACCAACAAATTACCCCTAGTCGTTGATGTACAAATATCCAATAACCAAATACAAATCCAAATATCAAAACTAAACATTTCAACATACGGAAACATAGCCAAAAACCACACTAAAGTGCTCCCAGATTTTGACTCAGGCTAAAACAAGGTGCACAAACAATATTGGGGTGCTATATAGGGTGCATATGAGCTATGGAAACAGCCCCACTACTACAAACAAGGGTTTCCCCTATGGATTTAACCGTAGGGGCAAACCACTGCCCCTACGGATATATCCATAGGGGCGAAAAAATAATCTGTAGGTGCAAACGCCGTAGGTGCAAGTTGAAGCCCTGAACTTGCCCCTACGGAGTTCTGTGTAGGTCCATTTTCACCTACGGATTAGGACGTAGGGGAAAAAAAGTTATTTTATTTACGGTTATTTTAATTATATTAACTGTACCTACGGATTTATCCGTAGGGCCAAGTACTATCCCCTACGGATATATGCGTAGGTACATATCCGTAGGGGCAAAATATCAGAAATCCTGATATTTTGCCCCTACGGATATATCCGTAGGGGTTTTTGTTTGCCCCTACGGATATATCCGTAGGGGCAAGCCCAATCCCCTGATACTGAGATCAGGGGGGACATATCAGTTAATGCTGATATTTTGCCCCTACGGTTTAAACCGTAGGGGCAACATGTGTACCTATGGATTAATCCGTAGGTACACATTATATGTTTTTTTAAAAAAAAAGGGCTGCCTGATTTTTTCTCGCCCTGTGCACAATAATATATATATCAATAAAATATAAAATTAATCATCACACAACATATATCCCAGTATTCATAATCACATCTCACACATATAATATACAAAAGAAACCCAAATACTGAATATGATATAAAAAAAACCAATATCAATATCAATATCGTTTCAAAATGTAGTACAATATGTATGATATAAATAAATACATGTTTCAAAAAATAAGAATCAAAAAGCTACCCTAGCTCGGTCCAGCTCCACCTCTGATAAACGATAGAATAAGGCGCGCCTGCTCCTCGGTCAATAAACCATGCAATTCGGCGCGAGCGGGAGTCTGAGCGTCCTGTGGAGCTGGCGATGTGGTCTGCGCAGCCGCCATCGAGGGAGTCGCTTGCGGAGCCGCGGCTGTGGGAGTCTGAGCGGGTGGTGGAGCTATAGGAGCTGTCTGCGGAACCGCAGCCGATGTAGTGGCTTGCGGAGCCGCAGCCGAAGGAGATGCATGCCATGTACCCTGTCGCGTCTGGACCTAACGTGTGTAAGAAGTGTGTAAGAACTGTGTATTATTCGAATTCGTATCATTATCAAGTTATTTGGATATCTAGTTTGGAAAACCGTTGTTTATTTTAATTACATATGTATGTATGATTAATCAAACCTAGGTCTAAAACCAAATAAGCTCAAGCTACGTACTAATTATGGATATGTTGATATCTATAATATGACATGATATTTTACTATAAAGTAGTATACATACCAGCATCTCCTTCAACTCCTGAATGGTGGCCCTCAAGCTCTCCAGTTCCTGCTGGACACGTCGCTCACTGGAGACGGAGAAAGTAACCGCCGGGGTGGAGTCCAACCTCATATGGGCCCTGCTAGGGCCCAGTCCCCGGCCTTTCTCCCAACCTCCGTGGTGCCCTCAGTGTGCGGCGTCCAGAACTGGGGTCAGCAGCCTCGGATCGCTCTGTCCGGTAAAATCGATCCCCAAGGCCTCGGCCTGCTCAACCACCCTCTCCTACACCCACATTAAGCAGTAAAGTATAAGTATAAAATTTAAACTTGAACCTTCCAAAACTAAAATTTCAAATATGGGTAGAATAAATATTAACACTTACGCAATACTCCTGGGTAGCGACGTCGGGATATCGAAGCTTGCCCGTGGCGGGATCTGTCGAGGTGCCGTGGACGGCAAGATATGCGGACATCACGCTCGGTGTACCACCTTGCGCCACGGTCTGAGCTGTCTGCAATATTAGAAAATAACTCTTAATATTAGAAATATTAGAAAATAATTCTTAATATTGCAGAATATCACAAAGGTCGGTCTATTGTAATTTACCGATAACTCCATGGCTCGAGTAATATTCCTCGAGCCACCTCTGTAAGTGGGGCGACCCCTCTTCGCCGACTTCCTGTTCTCTGTATTCTGAGCGGCCTGTTTCTGCACAACGCATTAACATTTAGTTTCTAATTAAGGAACACAAAAAAATAAATTATATCCTAAACAATGAATTATATTTAAAATACATACCTGTTTGCGTTGGGAGTCGAAATATTCGCACAATAGAGGCCATGTCTCTACGTCGACTCTCGCAAACGCCGGAGTAGATAGGATGGCCGCTCTCTCTGCCTCGGGGGTCGCCATCCACAGGGAGTAGCAGTCGGCCTTCAGCTCATTCCTGTTGTATCGGACCTTGGTCTGCATGTTCTTCATCAGGCCATTGTACAGAACATGAAGGTCGAGCACCCTCCCAGGGTGATCAGGGTCGGGTACAGGCTGAAAATCGTAATCCGACTGAAAATACAAAAAAAAACATTGTTATTAGATTGCAAGTGTTAATAATAAATATATTGGATAAATCAAATGAAAATATATATTAATACGTACCCGAGCCTGATCAAAGAAGAGGGCGAATGAGCGCCGGTGCTGCTCGCCCCACTCAACGTGAAGTGGATAGTTCTTCACGAGCCGGCTCTCGTCCCACATATACCGGCCGAACCTCTCGGCATGAGGACCGGTATAGCGATAGTCAAAGGTTAAAAAGAGGGGGAATGCTTCCTCCCCCCTAGCTCTGTCAGGCCTCAGCCTATGGGACTGATTCGGGCCTCGAGTCCCCCTCTGGGGATGGAGAGGCCCTGCGTCTGCAAGAAATATCAAGACAATCAATATTAAGACAAAGTTGTATTAAGAAATCAAGCTTAAATGAAAATTGAAGTGTGATATATACCTCCGGTGACTATCGCACGAGCCTGGGCCCGGGCAGCAGCACGAGCGGGACGATAGTTCCTCCGGTGAGGAACAACCGGGGTCCCGGATGCGGACGCATCCCCTCCAACTAGAAAATAAACATTGACGCTAAATTTCCATGAAGTTCATATTTATTCTATAGAGCATATGTAAAATGAATAAATATTTTATATTTATTCATACTAACCTGCAGACGATGCGGATGGTATGGAAGCGGCAGGAGTGGCCCCTGCGGAAGATGTGGACGCACCACCTATAATTAGACAATTAAAAATAGATTATATAAGTAATTGCAAAAAAAAATGTGTAGATCAATAATATAACGTTCTAAATCAATATGCATGCACTATAGAATATATAAATATATCCGCAGGTGCGGTGGTGTCACCACCTACAGCTAGACAATAATAAAAATTGCTAAGTAAGAGCAAAAGGAATGTGTGTGTATTTATGATATAGCATTCTAAATCAATATATATGCACTATATGATATATAAACATACCTGGAGGAGTGGGAGTGGCCTCTGTCCCAGATGTGGACGCATCACCAACAACTAGACAATCAAATATCGACAATATAAGTAATTTTGACATAAACAGGCATGAATATCTGTAATATTACATTTAAAATGGATATGCGTGCAGTATACCTCGAGGTGTGGCAAAATCCACACGGAAGGGGTCTCCGATCTGGGTGCAAGACTGGCCCTCTGAAGCTCCCTACGAAGCTCTCCGGGCGGCAGAACCGCTCTGCTTCTGCCTCTGCCTCTGCCTCTGCCGCGGCTGGAGCTCCTGCCACCCCTCGCTGCTCCCGACATCGTCATCAAATCTAGATAAACGGTTCGTGGACGCATTAGACAATCATTAAAAGTATTGATTATATATGTATAGAGCGTAAAATGTGAAGTAATAATATAACATTACTGATAACCTTTTTCGTTTCATGGGCGCATTATACATATCTACTTGGATTTCATCGTCGATGTCATTTCTAACCCACGTAATTTCATGATCGGTCGAAGACAACCCGTCCTTCGAAACAGACGGTCGGAGCACTTTAAGCCTTCTTTCTTCTTCGTCCTCATCGCTGTCCTCGAATTCTGGGACATCGTAGACATCTCTGGATTTCCATCGGCATACAACAGTCTATCCCGGATGCTTCAGACACTGTGAGTAGTATACTTGGAACGCTTGGTTCGGAAAGATAAACGGATCTTCCTGACCGTAAAATCGAAGTGTGTTCACACTGGTCAATCCATATTCATCTTTCCAAGTCCCAAGATTGCTTCTCCACTTGTCCGTATCGGTTCGCGTATCGTACCAAGTACACTGGAATATATAAAAGGGTTCTGATCGTCCGGGATAGTGGATGCCGAGTATACAATTTAAGTACCCATAATAAATCACACCGTTCGATCCTACCGTCGCAATCCTACTATTCTGAGTGGTTCTAGATGTTTCTATGTCCTTAACTTCGAATTTGTATCCAAGGACACCAAATCCTTTGTAATATGCAACCTCCATACTAGGAAATTGAGCTAAACATCTTGAATCACTCTCAAATGATGCAGACAAGTTCGGATCGTGGATCTAACAAAATAAATTTTACGACAAATACATAACGATACAAGTTTAGATTAAAACTGCTAACAATAAAATGTTATTCGAATAACTTACATTATCTGTGACCCAATCACAAAAATTATCCTGATGAAATTTTTCCAATTGTTCTTCGTTCCAATCAGGATGCTCCTTACGTACCTCGTTAAAATGAATTCTGTTTTCGACAAATAATGGTGACATTAATATTATATCATTTCATACACATACAAACACAGATATAACAATTAATCCAAATAAACATACTCTCTAATTTGTTCAAGACATGCGCAATTAAGCAAGATAAACCGGTATATCTTGTTGATAAACATAGTGTCTACCCTCTTATACTCGGCTTTACCATATGTCCCGTCTTGAATTCTCCGTGGCCGGTTAAGCCTTGTCTCAATGTTCTCGTCCAGATAGCGGGAACAAAATGTGGTTGCTTCATCAAGAAGATAACCTTGCATGATAGAACCCTCTGGTCGATTTTTATTGCGTATATACTATTTAAGAGTGTAGAGGTACCTAATGAAAATATGTTGAATAAATAAATATGGGCATACAGGACAACAATAAATTTATAAATTGCGCGAAACGAAAAATTACACATACCTCTCGACGGGATACATCCATCGATATTGTACCGGTCCGGCTAACTTCGCCTCAGTTGCAAGATAAACCGTCAAGTGTATTATGATATCGAATAATGACGGTGGGAAAATACGCTCAAACTTGCAAAGTATCAACGCAATAGAATTTTCTAGTTTATCCAGCGTCACAACCTCCAGTGTTTTAGCACACAACTCCCTGAAAAAACAACATAAGTCGTTGATTACTAGACCAACTGATTCGGGGAGAGAAGTCCTGAGGGCTAATGGAAGAAGGTGCTCCACGATAACATGGTGATCATGACTTTTCAGCCCATCGATCTTGCCCTTCACAATTTTTATTTTCTTGCTGAATGATCCTGAATAACCTGTGGGAACTTTCAAATCATGCAACACCTGCAGGAATCTTTTCTTCTCCGGTTGTGACATATGATAAGCGGCATTGGGAAGTACAAACTTGCCCAGTTTACCCGCTACCGGTCTAGGGTGCAATTCACTTCTTATTCCCCACTCTTGTAGATCCATCCGAGCATTCAGGTTATCTTTCGATTTCCCGTCTTTACAAAGAAACAAGTTAAGAATGTGCTCTGATACTCCCTTCTCTATATGCATGACGTCCAGACAATGACGCACTGAATTTGTAGACCAGTACGGAAGCTCGAAGAAAATGCTTAACTTGTTCCAAAATGGTGGTTTGACCTGTTTCGTCGGATCCATCCCGAAGGTCACATTATTGTAACCATCCCATTTAGCAGTCACGTCCTCTCCGGACAATGGGGATGGAGGTCCAAGAATCTCTTGATGACCATCAAAGTGAACCGTGTCTAACCTATAAGGGTGGTCTGGAGGCAGGAAACGTCGATGGCCGCAATAACAAAGCTTCCTGCTAAAATTCAAGAATTTCGATGTTGTGTGTTCATGGCAATGAGGACATGCTTTGTGACCATGTACGGACCAACCTGATAGCATTCCATACGCAGGAAAGTCATTAATTGTCCACATTAGAGCCGCACACAGTATGAAGGTTGTATTTGTGTTTGCATCATATGTCTCTACACCATCAATGAACAAAGATTTCAACTCCTCGATCAGAGGTCGGAGATAGACGTCAATATTGTTCCTCGGTGAGTTTGGTCCGTCGATAAGAAGAGGCATCATAAAGTATGATTGGTCCATAGCCAACCAAGGCGACAGATTATAAATTATCATTACAACGGGCCATGTGCTGTGACTTCTAGCCATATAGTTGAATAGGCAGAAGCTATCAGTAGCCAGTCCGAGCCAGACATTGCGAGGATCGCTACTGAATATTGCGTGCCTCCTATCGAAATCCTTCTATGCCGGTGAATCTCTTAGATGGCTCATTTTTCCATCTTCACTTGGAGGAGCACGGTGATGCCAAATCATTGCCTCGGCTGTTTTCTTGCACCTGAATAGCCTCTGTAGCCTCTGTGTTATGGGAAATGATTGATACGAAAAAGTTGTGTTTGTAGTTAACCGCAATCAATAACGGTGTCGCGCGTAGCTAGACCGAGATGAGTACGGGTCGTCCTCAGGGAAACGTGGAACTTTTTACTCTTACTTTAGATGTGTTGAAAAAGAGAGGAAGAAATAAGAATGTTGTAGAATGGTTTCTAGATCTAAGTTAAGCAAGAATGCAAAATATATAGATCTAGATTATTTTAGGGATGTAGCTAATATAATAAGAGGGCTTGTAGGGTTCGTTAGGATTTAGTAATTATGGATGATTAATTAAAAGTTACCATTTTTATCCTTTAATAGATTTAAAACTAAAACGACGGTGATGCGTGTAGATTAGGGTTTCTGGAGGGAAAAGAAATCCCACTCTTAACCCTTATCTCGACACGGAACTCCGTTCATATCTAGCCTTTACCCAAACAATCATTAATCTAATCTCTAATCGCGGTCGGGACTAACAAAGAATTGTTAGCGCGCCCGATTAGGATATTAATAATTCTTCTGATAAAGTTCATAAACTTTATACGACTTAAAAAGGGTTTAGGGATGTTCATCATCCATTAGCCTACCCTAATCCTACGAACCCTAACAAGCGGAGAATTACTCGCGCATGTTGGGAGAAAAAGATATGGAAAGAAATTGCATAATTAAACTACGAAGAAATAGAATAAGAAAAAGAAAGCTACCTTTATTAATCAACAATATTCATTACACTTTGATTCCTTAGAAAATGATTACAAAGACTAGTTTGCTTCTCGATCTCTTCCAAGGAGGTAGACGAACAGTTGATGACCAGCCTGGATGCGTGAGCCGTCTTGGACTTCGTGATCGCGTCGGCTTGATAAATTTTTCCAAGAGGCTCTCGGTCCCTTTTTATAGTGCCAAAGCCAGAATCTAAGCTTCTAAATTAGGAAGTAAGCAGCAAAAGATTCACCCTAAAATTTCTGAGCACCTAACTCCATAATATTGCGGCGGATCCGCGGCACCAAGGGGCTAATGCTGCGGATCCTCGGCCTTCTCATCATGTCCCTTCATCAAACTTTAGGGCATCTGTTCTTGTGACATTTGTCTTTCTCTGGAACCTTCATAATTTGGAAATCTTTTCTTTTCTTCTGCCAGAATTGTTTTCTTAATTTTGATTTCTTAATTAGGCAGGTTAGCTTTAACAACTTGATTTCCTTGATTTAAGACCTGAAAATTCTGCACAACAACTCAACAAATAATATTTAGTAAACTTAGTTCTACTAGGATTAGGTCAATGATATTATTTGCATACATTTTCCTACCAAATGCTAATTACAATATATCAACACATGGAAAATAGTATTTTTACACATAAACCCTCATATGTATGATATATTATAATAAAGACCTTTTTAAATATGGAAATGGTAGGAAAAATGTAATAACAAATGTGCAGTTTTATCAACTGAACAAATACCCCCAAACTTATCTTTGATCGTCCCGAGCAAACTAGTTTATTTCAAGAGAAGAAAGGAGAAAACTAAGCACACTTTCGTAGGCAAACACGATTGCACTGAGCACGTGCAACAAACCGTTAAACCTCTAGATGTCCCTAGTAGGAGGAGTGTTGTCTCCTGAGGGTTTTCAGCGGATTACACCCACAAAATCCTATAATAAAAGAGAGATGGTGAAATTTACATATAAAGATAAGAACTATAAAAGAAAAATTTTGAAAATAAGAGTTTCCAACTACACTGGCTTTTCAGTTGTTATGAGCCCTATCTTAATAGTCATGAAAAGATATTAGAAATCACATCATCCCTCAATAAAATATCGTCTTTATTCTTCATTCCTACCTTTCATTCAAATATCGATCATATACCCCTACGTGTGTGAATAGAACATCCCTACACTCGGAGAATTCAATTCAAGCTATCATACTCTTGTCCATCTACCTCAGTATTTTTTAATTTGATGAATATTTAGATTTGCTCACACATTTTCATGCGACCGTTAATACTTCTTGAGGTACCAACCGACCGATTACTCATGTGCTTGCTAATTAGGTGATAGTATTTTCCTCGTTTTGCACCCCCTAAGGTTTAGCAGTGACTCCCAGACCAGTTGGCCTTAGGGCACTAGGTGAAGAGGCACCCTCGCTATATTTTTTTATTGCTGCCTTGGCGATACAAAACCAGTGTTCATTTTTCTCTTTTCACCATTTTTATATTTTCTTCATTTTTTTTCATTTCCTTCATACTTTGGCTTTTAGACAAGAGCATTTCAAGGTATCCTCTACTATCCCGAGTTTCAAGACGTGTGTAAGTGCAAATAGTAGGGTATCAATATTCAAATGTTTGGCTTCCAGAATAGAAACTATTTTTGAGACTTATTTTTATCCTCAGATTAGTGACTTCCTTCATCTTACTAACTCTTGGGACAACAGCTCATAACTACTTATTACTAGTTCGTTTAAGAAAATTTCTAATTTTCTTGGTTTTCTTAAACTATTTCTATCTTTTGGATGTAATTTTTCACTTTCTACTCTTTTGTTAATTTTTTTTTTTAAATTTTTGAAAATGTTGTGCTTATGTAAAGTATGATGCAAATTGATGTGTAAATAAGCACAAACCTCCCCCAAACTTGTTTTCAACAGTGTCCTCACTGTTGCTATCTGCTGGATCACAAAAACCTGTAAGCTTGGGAGGACATTATTAATGGGGGCAAGAATATATGAAAGTGAAAATCCTCCCCCAAACTTATTTTTGGCTCACAAATTTGAGGACAAAAGTTATGTTCAAGAGCCAAAAATATACCCCCCCCCCTCAAACATGAGTTAGACAATACGAAGCATTTTAAGAGGGGGTGAGTCATTTGGTCAAAGTAAGACTTTACAAAGACCAAAAGTTAACACCAACCATTCAAAGATTTTATCAGTATAGCATATAGGTTGGTGGAAGAATGTGTTGTATCGAGTCAAGAAAAAATGGGGAAGGGATAAGACGTGGTATTGAAAGGGTTTGAAATTAGAGAAAAGAAAGAATGAGGATGAATGCGAATGATTAGGAAGAAGGAATGGTGGCGGTTCAACCTCTATAGGTGGAGATTGATCAATCACAAAATCCGTATTGTTTAAAAATTCAAGTTCGTCAGCAAAAAGTTCTTCAAAACTTTTATCAATGGTGTAATTGAACATTTTGCTGTTAAAGAGTTTTGTGCCAGAATTTATCCTACTTGATTCATCAAAAATCATTGAGGTAGAGGACTCGAAAAACTCATCTACCTCATTTTCAAAAATATCCAAATCAAGTTGAATTTCTGGTATTATTGAACTTGAATTAACGGATTATGATTCATCAAAACTTACTGAAACTATAGGAACAGAAGAAGAACCAGAGAAAGTAGAAGGTGAAATGGGTAAACCAATTGGTGTGTCGAGTGTTGCTGAACCAGATGTGGAAGATGGAGGCTGTAGTTCGGTCTGATCTTCGGGTATACCATTATCATCAACTTCAAGACATATTTGGGGTTCGGGAAGAATTAAAGGCTCAAGATGATGACCACAAGGAAGTGAAAGGATTTGATGAATTGGTGGGACAAAATCATCCAAAATTTCGGGTTCATCAATCAATATATCCCCAACGTCAATCACCTCATTCAAGTGAAGGTTAAAATTCTCAAACACCTCATCAAAAGTATGGTTTTCAATCAGTTTTGGTTCAAGAGTGGAGGTGTAGAGATCACAAGGGTTGGGTATGGTTTCACTTGAATTGGACCCTTCACTGTCGGGTAAATTAAACACTACAAAGTCACACAACTTATCAGTCATTTTATTTGGTGTACTTGATGAATCTATGAAACTAGAGTTGTGGATTTCAGTTTGGGATGGGGAGGTTTGATTAGGAAGGGTGTACAGTTCCATCTTACTACCCAAATCCTTCCTAATTTGGTTCGACGGTTCCAGAAATTTTTCTAATGTCTGCTCCAGACTAGTCTTGAGTTGATAAGGGGTTTCAGTATAAGATTGAAATTCCTGTGGATAATTAAAACTCCCAAATGACTGATTAGAAGAACTGTCTAGAGTAGGTGGAAAAGTCGGATTGGATTGATAGGAATAGAATGGTTGCGAAACTTGGGTAAGAGTAGGATCAATATTATGATAAGAAGAATATTGATATGGGTTGGTTGGTTGGCTATTTTCAATAGACATCTTATATGCCACAAACCGCATATCAAACTCTTCTTTGGACAGTGGTGGTGATGGTTGATATTGGTCCGGGTTGAAACTTTGGCCTCTAGACCTAGCTATGTGCTCAGCAATGAACATTCGTCTAGGGGCTTCCTCACTCTGGGTATGAACTGAAACAGGTGTAGGATTAGGACACGGTTGATAAGACCTAGACTGAGGTGGCCAACTGTTTCTTCCTGCTTGTTCTATATGATCTCTTAAGGACATGGAAGAGCCGGACGGTATACCGAAGGGATTACGAAAACAAGAGATATCTGGTTGTGAACAGCAAAGCTTGGCAAGTGTTCTTCTGTTTAGGTCACCCATTATAAGAAGAGAAGAAGGGGGAAGGGGAGAAAATAATTGGTTTGTTTTGAAAAATGACGGATTTAGACAAATCATACAAAAATGCACAGACAACCCTAGAACTATGGTTACCTAGGTCCAGTCTCTAGACCGCTCCTAGACTTCCAAAGGACAAGCCATAGGATCAATCCTCTACCGCCTCTTTACTACCCTTGTAGCCAGGTAAGTGCCAGGTAAGTGGGAAGGAACCACAGTAGTGGGCCTAATTAAAAACCGCTAGCCTTTGACACACTTGCTTAGGCACTACAAAAGTAATGCGGATAAGCGATAGATTACCCACGACCTTCCTCTGTCCTTATTGAGCGCGACAGTCCTTAGAGTCTGGTCTAGATATTTTTTTAAATTAATGAAGGGTTGATGCAGATGCTCGGTTTGTGATTTGTGGGGCTTAGGAAGGGTGATGAAATCCCCACCTAATCTGGTTTTGGTCTTGCCCCTTAAAAATCCGTATTAAAATATGCAAAAACAAACCGCAAAACAAAATTTTGCAAAAAGATTTTTGAGCGGCGATATTTTGCAAAGAATCCTGCAGAAAAGATATTTTATTGGATTTCAGAGGAGAGAGAAAGAGGTTAGAATCTTACCAGAGAAGTTTTGAGCCCTAGATCCTCTAACTGGCCGCGCTTCCGCCGCAAGAGAGAGAGAGAGAGATCTCGAAATTTGCTACGTGGCCTCCTGTCCTCTTCTGGATCTTAATGAATGTCTCTGTCTCTCTGTATCCTTAAGTATGTGACTCCAGATTCCCTCGCAAAATTCACACAATAATCGTTAAATATACAATTTGCAGTTTTGTTTTATTTATGATATTGATCGTATAAGAATTCAACACAAATAGTAAGAATAAAAAATTACGCACGTATCCCCGGCAACGGCGTCATTTGATTGATACGAAAAAGTTGTGTTTGTAGTTAACCGCAATCAATAACGGTGTCGCGCGTAGCTAGACCGAGATGAGTACGGGTCGTCCTCAGGGAAACGTGGAACTTTTTACTCTTACTTTAGATGTGTTGAAAAAGAGAGGAAGAAATAAGAATGTTGTAGAATGGTTTCTAGATCTAAGTTAAGCAAGAATGCAAAATATATAGATCTAGATTATTTTAGGGATGTAGCTAATATAATAAGAGGGCTTGTAGGGTTCGTTAGGATTTAGTAGTTATGGATGATTAATTAAAAGTTACCATTTTTATCCTTTAATAGATTTAAAACTAAAACGACGGTGATGCGTGTAGATTAGGGTTTCTGGAGGGAAAAGGAATCCCACTCTTAACCCTTATCTCGACACGGAACTCCATTCATATCTAGCCTTTACCAAAACAATCATTAATCTAATCTCTAATCGCGGTCGGGACTAACAAAGAATTGTTAGCGCGCCCGATTAGGATATTAATAATTCTTCTGATAAAGTTCATAAACATTATAGGGCTTAAAAAGGGTTTAGGGATGTTCATCATCCATTAGCCTACCCTAATCCTACGAACCCTAACAAGCGGAGAATTACTCGCGCATGTTGGGAGAAAAAGATATGGAAAGAAATTGCATAATTAAACTACGAAGAAATAGAATAAGAAAAAGAAAGCTACCTTTATTAATCAACAATATTCATTACACTTTGATTCCTTAGAAAATGATTACAAAGACTAGTTTGCTTCTCGATCTCTTCCAAGGAGGTAGACGAACAGTTGATGACCAGCCTGGATGCGTGAGCCGTCTTGGACTTCGTGATCGCGTCGGCTTGATAAATTTTTCCAAGAGGCTCTCGGTCCCTTTTTATAGTGCCAAAGCCAGAATCTAAACTTCTAAATTAGGAAGTAAGCAGCAAAAGATTCACCCTAAAATTTCTGAGCACCTAACTCCATAATATTGCGGTGGATCCGCGGCACCAAGGGGCTAATGCCGCGGATCCGCGGCCTTCTCATCATGTCCCTTCATCAAACTTTAGGGCATCTGTTCTTGTGACATTTGTCTTTCTCTGGAACCTTCATAATTTGGAAATCTTTTCTTTTCTTCTGCCAGAATTGTTTTCTTAATTTTGATTTCTTAATTAGGCAGGTTAGCTTTAACAACTTGATTTCCTTGATTTAAGACCTGAAAATTCTGTACAACAACTCAACAAATAATATTTAGTAGACTTAGTTCTACTAGGATTAGGTCAATGATATTATTTGCATACATTTTCCTACTAAATGCTAATTACAATATATCAACACATGGAAAATAGTATTTTTACACATAAACCCTCATATGTATGATATATTATAATAAAGACCTTTTTAAATATGGAAATGGTAGGAAAAATATAATAACAAATGTGCAGTTTTATCAACTGAACAGGAAAGTATCGTGCTATCTTGACAGGTATATCGGGCTTCTTATCAGAATCTTTCGGCTTATACCTGGCCTCTCCGCATGTCGGACACTCTTTCAAATCTGAATTCTCTTTCCGGTACAACACGCAATTTTTAGGACATGCTTGAATCTTCTCGCACTTTAGACCCAAATCAGACATCATCTTCTGGGCTCCGTACCAGCTGTCGGGCACGTTATTTCCAGGAGGCATAGAATCATTCAAGAACGAAAGAAGGATTGTGAATGACTTGTTGCTTCATCCATTGAGGCACTAAATCTGGAAAAGTTGGACGAACCATGAGAGGGTGGAATACTTCGCATTCTCATAAATTGGTTTCCTAGCATCATTCATGAAATTTTCATATTTATCCGCACGCGGTCCTTGACCGGAAGGAATGTCGTCTTCGGTACGAATAGATTCACCTAGAGCAGCCTCTACCATATCCTCCATTTCTTCTGATGGAAATAAATTACCGTCTTCTCCTTCTGCCGCATTACCGAATTCTTCTTCTTCTCCTGCCGCATTATCGTGTTCTCCTTTTTCTGCCGCAGTACTGCATTCTTCTCCTTCCCCGTAATATTTCCAAGTTGTATAAACTTTAGTAAACCCATGTTTTACAATATGAAGCTCTGCCAATTCTACCTTCTTCCAGTACTTATTGCCACATCTATCGCACGGACAGAGAATCTTCTCTATTATGATCTTATTATGTGCGCGTGCAAATTCAAGGAAATCAGCAACTCCTGCGACAAACTTAGGTTGCATACGTTGTTTCCAATCCACATACATCCAGTCCTTAACTCTGACGTACTCATGGGCCATGTTAGACTGTATAACATATAAATTGTAGGTTATGCTGACTATATTGAGAAATATAAGAACGGGATAGTTACTGACAAAGGAGAAAATTCGTGTATATGCTTTGTGTGTGTGTTTGTCGTTGAAAAGAATAAATTATTGCACGTATGTTAACCGATAGACGGGGACTAAGTGGCGCTTTTAGTTTCATATATGAGTATCGATGAGAATATGAAGGTTTCATATTATCATATATTGGTTTTAACTTGAACATCTCGAACCACTCTCTAATTATGCATTTGTTGTGTATTCTTGATGTATGTGTGTATTTCGGCTGTCGGGGGTAGGCTTCTATCCCATTAAGAATGTATAGAGCGAACACCCATCACTTGTGCTTTCAACCATTTCGAGTAAATTTCGGCAGCACCTCTCCGCTGTTCTCCGAGTACACTGTAATAGAATAGATAATCATTTCAAACCTGTGAAACAACGTTGAAATGAACATCTAATCTATCTTTGTACACGGAGAACCAGCGGAAAGGTACCGACGAAATATCTCGAAACGGATGAAAACACAAGTGAATGAAGGCGTTTGCTTTATACATTCTTAATTTGTCCATACGGGACAAATCTATGGGTTACCATACGATTGAATTTTCTCGTCGCGTAGACTATACGACGGTTGTTAGTATCGAGCTATACTTTCCGATATTTAACAACCTTCGTATAGTTCTATGTAACGACGAGCATCGCACGTATGTTAACCGATAGACGGGGACTAAGTGGCGTTTTTAGTTTCATATATGAGTATCGATGAGAATATGAAGGTTTCATATTATCATATATTGGTTTTAACTTGAACATCTCGAATCACTCTCTAATTATGCGTTTAATGTGTATTCTTGTTGTATGTGTGTGTTCCGGCTGTCGGGGGTAGGCTTCTATCCCATTAAGAATGTATAGAGCGAACACCCATCACTTGTGCTTTCAACCGTTTCGAGTAAATTTCGGCAGCACCTCTCCGCTGTTCTCCGAGTACACTGTAATAAAATAAATAATCATTTCAAACCTGTGAAACAACGTTGAAATGAACATCTAATCTATCTTTGTACACGGAGAACCAGCGGAAAGGTACCGACGAAATATCTCGAAACGGATGAAAACACAAGTGAATGAAGGCGTTTGCTTTATACATTATTAACTTGTCCACACGGGACAAATCTATGGGTTACCATACGATTGAATTTTCTCGTCGCGTAGACTATACGACGGTTGTTAGTATCGAGCTATACTGTCCGATATTTAACAACCTTCGTATAGTTCTATATCACGACGAGCATCGCACGTATGTTAACCGATAGACGGGAACTAAGTAGCGCTTTTAGTTTCATATATGAGTATCGATGAGAATATGAAGGTTTCATATTATCATATAGTGGTTTTAACTTGAATATCTCGAATCACTCTCTAATTATGCGTTTGTTGTGTATTCTTGTTGTATGTGTGTGTTCCGGCTGTCGAGGGTAGGCTTCTATCCCATTAAGAATGTATAGAGCGAACACCCATCACTTGTGCTTTCAACCGTTTCGAGTAAATTTCGGCAGCACCTCCCCGCTGTTCTCCGAGTACACTGTAATAGAATAGATAATCATTTCAAAGCTGTGAAACAAAGTTGAAATGAACATCTAATCTATATTTGTACACGGAGAACCAGCGGAAAGGTACCAACGAAATATCTCGAAATGGATGAAAACACAAGTGAATGAAGGCGTTTGGTTTATACATTCTTAACTTGTCCACACGGGACAAATCTATGGGTTACCATACGATTGAATTTTCTCGTCGCGTAGACTATACGACAGTTGTTAGTATCGAGCTATACTGTCTGATATTTAACAACCTTCGTATAGTTCTATGTCACGACGAGTATCGCACGTATGTTAACCGATAGACGGGGACTAAGTGGCGCTTTTAGTTTCATATATGAGTATCGATGAGAATATGAAGGTTTCATATTATCATATATTTGTTTTAACTTGAACATCTCGAATCACTCTCTAATTATGCGTTTGTTGTGTATTCTTGTTGTATGTGTGTGTTCCGGCTGTCGGGGATAGGCTTCTATCCCATTAAAAATGTATAGAGCGAACATCCATCACTTATGCTTTCAACCGTTTCGAGTAAATTTCGGCAGCACCTCCCCGCCGTTCTCCGAGTACACTGTAATAGAATAGATAATCATTTCAAAGCTGTGAAACAACGTTGAAATGAACATCTAATCTATCTTTGTACACGGAGAACCAGCGGAAAGGTACCGATGAAATATCTCGAATCGGATGAAAACACAAGTGAATGAAGGCGTTTGCTTTATACATTCTTAATTTGTCCACATGGGACAAATCTATCGGTTACCATACGATTGAATTTTCTCGTCGCGTAGACTATACGACGGTTGTTATTATCGAGCTATACCGTCTGATATTTAACAACCTTCGTATAGTTCTATGTCACGACAAGCATCGCACGTATGTTAACCGATAGACGGGGACTAAGTGGCGCTTTTAGTTTCATATATGAGTATCGATGAGAATATGAAGGTTTCATATTATCATCGAGTATCATATATTGGTTTTAACTTGAACATCTCGAATCACTCTCTAATGATGCGTTTGTATGTATTCTTGTTGTATGTGTAACATGATTTTAAACCATTGAGATCAAGATTGATAGAACTGATCATCCTACATTGCAATGGCATTCATCAACCAAAAACTATTATTACAATGGCATTCATCTATAACAATCAACAATTAAAACTACGAATGTAGGATACTGATATCATAAAGCGTTATACGCAACATATGCATTCACATGACTGAAATATGCATCAAAAAACATGTTCATCCAAAAGAAAGGCCACTGTCAACAAATATAGACAAATACGTCATAAAAACAGTAACTAATTAACAAGTTGATTAGCATCTGGATCAAGAAAATAATAGGAAAAACAATTGACAATGATCTATAATGACAAGTCTATTACTATGACTCTCGACTAACAAAGGTGCCTTTTCGTCCTCGGTAGCTTGATAATTGGGATTTCATGGCGAATAAAAATATGCATATGCCGTTTGACCGGGAACTTCAATAGGAAATTCAATAAGGTCGGGTGTACTGAAGTACGCTTTGTATTTCGCTATATCAGGTGATGAAGCCCAAGCCCTAGCTAGCCCTAGCCCCACCCCAACCGAACCCTATCGAAGGTAAAGAACGTCCTTACACTTTCATATTTCTATTAATGATGCAAGTCTCCACCAAGTCAAATTCTTGCAATATCATTCTTTTTAGAGTATGTCTAATTTAATAGATAGAATTTTCAAACTTGGGCAACCAAGAAAAAGTAACAAGGGATTTTACATACATGCCAAAGCTTTGATTATTTATTTATTTATTTTCCATTTCATATTAGTACATTTATATGTTTGATGATGGCAAGAAATACAAATTATATTAGAACATTGTACATACCTAATTTCCACTTGAAATCGGTTTTTTCTTTTATCAGTACTCGTTGACATATAGTAACAAACAATGTTTGATTAGAAGGACCCAAGATTTTCTCGATCAACAATAATTTTAGTAATCAAACTAGGCTAAAATTGCTGGAAATTCCTCTCAGGTTTGCCAAATTCAGCAAACCCCAACCCCAGACTCAGCCCCAGCCCAACCCCACCCCAACCCCAACCTAACCCTAGCCCCAGCCCCAGCCCAGCCCTAGCCCAAGCCCAGCCCAGCCCAGCCCCAGCCTAACCCCAACCCCAGCCCCAGCTAAACCCCAACCCCAACCCTAACCCTAACCCCAGCCCCAGTCCCAGCTCCAGCCCCAGCCGAACCCCAACCCTAACCCCAACCGCAACCCCTGCCGAACCCCAACCCCAGCCATAACCCCAGCCCCAGCCTTGAACCCTAGCCCTAAATAATCAAAAATTTGTTTAGTTGAAGATTTACTAACCTGTGCGATAGAGGAGACGATCGATCGGTGGCGACGACGAAACGGAGGCGACGATGAAAACGGCGACGAGGAAGAACGGTGACGAGAACGGCGGTGGCGACGACGAGAACGGTGGTGGCGACGACGAGAATGGCGGGAATGATTTGGGGATTTTGGTTCGCGCGCGATCGAGAGAGAGAGAAAGAGATAAGGGGCGTAGGCGATCTGTGCCTTTTTAATTAAATCGCTATTTAGTTGCCCCTACGGATTTGTCCGTAAGTCCTTGGTTTGCGGCTCCGTAGGGGCAAACACCAAATTAAGAATTAATATTTTTATTCTTGAACGTCTTGGACCGTAGGGGCAACCTTCTAGACCTACGGATTAATCCGTAGGGCCAACATAAATCTGCCCCTACGGATTTCAATATCCATAGGGGCAACCCCCTATTTTAGTAGTGTCCGGACACCCCTACCCACCAAGTGGCCGGCCACTTCCTCAAAAAATCCGTCCTCCTCGGGTCCCCCTGCTCAGATTGGGTCCGTCTCGTCAAGGTGGTCTCCTATTGGTCAAATTTGGTCCCTGGTATTGTTTGCTACTCTAAAAAATCCCCCGGGTTGCTCCAGATTTCTCTGCACATCCTAAATTCTCACAAAACCGATATGAACTAAATCCTAAATCCGCATTTTGGTTTCCCATACTCATTCCCAAGTCTTAAACAGCCACTCAACAGCCACTCAAGCATCACCAATCCACAATTTCACTCAAACCCTCACTAGGATTTCTAAGTATCACCAATCCATCACTAAACGAACTCTAACTTATACAAAAAAGGTAGGAAAACTTGAAACTAAACTAATGGAAGAAATTATACCTCATGGATGTCACTTAAGCAAACCCCAGAAATCCCAAAGTTGTCAAAATCCTATTTTGCTTGGTTCAATGTGTAGAGGAAGAGATGGGGATTAATTTTTGTGAAGGGGGTATAAGGTTTTGGGGATTATTTGGAGATGGATATAGGGTTAGAAGCGGAGGGATGTGAGGTTGGAGGAAGATGAAGAAGGAGAAGAAAATGAATAATGGTGGAGGGAATATGTGGCTGCCCTCTCTCTCTCTCTCTCTCCCCTTTATTCTTACCCCTTTACTTTCCAAGTCATCCTTATGTCCCCCCTCTCTCTCCAACTCATCATTACACCTTTTCCTTTTTTTTCTCATCAAAAACACATACACCCAAATGAAACAACACAAATGAAATAATATGTAACATGTCATGGTGTATTAGCCATGAAAACTGTAGAAACACGGATTTGGCTAATCGCGATTAGCAGTGCACTAATCGGGTTTTTATCCAAATTACATATAATAAATATTAAAAATGCCAAATCCTTTAAATATATTTTTAAATGAATAAATCATTTTAATTTCCAATTATTTCACAATTATTGGTATATATTTATACCCTTTTTCGAAAACCCCAATTTCGCAAATCGGGCAGTTTTCCGGAAAAATATTATTTTAATATTAAATTCCAAAAATAATATTTTTCTGAAATATTACATTCATACAGCTCGTACCGGGCTATATTGGTCAGTTGTTCATATAGCTCGTACCAGGCTATATCGGACATTGGAGTTCGTACCGGGCTATATCGGTCACTTATTCATTAGCCGGTACCAGGTTTTAAACGGTCATATGTTACTATTGCCGGTACCGGATTTTATACGGTCACTTGTTCATTCCACAGTTGTGCTCGTATTTCCCTGCCCCTGGGCCCTACCCTTGGGTTGGGAATACTTATGCAAAGTTTGACGCATACACTTGAACTCGTGATAAAATAGATTGCCCTTTTAGTGACCAACTAGGATATGACTTGATCGACCTGACCTGTTTACATGCTTGCTTCATATTACTATCATATCTATATCTAGATATGCACGTGGGCTTCACCACACTCATATATTCATGCTATCACATACATACATACAATATTACGACTGAGTACTTGTTGGGATGTTCTGACATCCCTGAGGCTTTCCATCTCAGATTTAGAAACTGATTCATAGATAGAACAAGATTAGAGTGATTATCAGGAGTTTCTGAATATCAGTAGTATTTGTAGGATTAATTCTATTTTATTTCTGTTTCTATTAAAATTTGCGCCCTCGAAGGATGTCAGAAATGATGTATCTTTATTTTGGATCATGCATTTCGTTTATTCGGATCTTTTATCTTCCATGGATATTTTATTGGATCTATCATCATCTTGTGATTTCATTTTTGATATCACTTGTTATTCTTGCAGCATGATATTAGTATTATATCTTGGATATTATCGTCCAAGTTTAGCACGAGACTTCGATGTGACTATGGTAAGGCAATTTCCCTTTGTCTAGGAGCACTGGCGGTTTTTGTCCATTTTTCCGTATTCGGAGAATTGGGGCATTGCAAGTGGAGTTGCTTATTCTAAAAAATTACGTGAGGGACACACACACACACACACACACACACAGAGAAGATCCTATAAGTCCGGGTCTCATTTCTTATTTTGAGACCAAATTTTTAAACACACAACCTTCCGTGTTTTTCACCGATCCGTATCGATCACTTTAATCTACTTGTATTAGATGGGTTTATAAAATTTCAGTAGAACTGGAAAACTCTAATACATCTGTTGGAGATAGTGCCCTCAGAGTCAATTATTGGATCACAGGCACGTGATTGCAATGATTGAGGGAGGACCTGTCCCAGTAGGACAGTCTTACTCGAGATGATAGTGTGCTATCTGGTTCATCTTTATCATCGTGTACTGCTTTAGGTGACCTTACAGGTCGCTATTACACGTTGATAGAGCCCCTAAGATTCTTGCTTGACGACCAGCAGTATGATGGCGATCATATACGTGGGAGCTGGGGTCTATAAGCACATCCTTAAATGGTCCCTAGTCGTGGGAGTTTCGAGACTGGGCATCGATACTCCATTAGTAGACTAGTGTATACAGTCGAGACCCCGACGAGGGGCGGTGGCCGGTCTCACAAGCCACTGGTGTCAGTTGGTTCACCTAAGATGTATACAGGTGCTCATTGGGTTATGAGTACACCGGACAGGACTCGCCGGGAACCTGCTAGTTGGGATTATACCAGACGTCAGATAGCAGTTCCCAGGTGACATGTGTACAGGTTAGTTCATCAACCTGAGATCGTCATTTGTCTCGTGTGAGTTCCCACTGTGCTTTGATTACTACCCTACCACGGCTCAAAGGAGTCGTGCAAACAGGTTTTAGTTGGGTACAGTCCCGAGCCACATGGAGGCAGTGAGCGGATCTGCAGGGGTTCGTCTCTCCCGGTATTGGGGGTGAGGTCGCGCTGTGTCTAGGAGAGCCATTACACAAAGCCCTCGGCCGAGGCAGGAGATTTACTGGTAGGTATTCCAGTAGTATCTCAGGGTGTTCTGGGCTACGCTCCGACACGACTTGTACCGCTTTTGGGGGTCTGATTTTTACCAACCCCCTAGGCCCGACATGCGATGCTCATAGACGAACGGACCGGACTGTACGAATATTGTCACTGACAGGCTCAGTAGGGTGTCAGGATGAGTTCGCTCATCGACGTCCCTTTTGGTCAATAGCTGGTGGCCCGTCACGTATTGGCTAATACCTCTGACGTGCTAGTGGTTAAATCCACAGCCATAGTATTGACAAGTCTTTAGAGTCCACCACACTTACAGTTACTCAAGCTTTCGGGCGAAACGCTGTAGAGGCCGTATGGAGATATGGCCGGGTCAGATCAGATACGTGCGGTATTGCACGGATCAGGATCGGACGGATTTTACTAGCCAGCTTTGGTTTAAGCCGGATCCTAGTTTAGTACAGTGTAGATTTTGTCTCATTGCATTTGTATCCGGACGGAATACAGATGCGGGTGTGTATGCACAGTATCGGGGTTTTCCTGTAATTTATTACGGGACCAGTTTTCTGGGGTTGCCAGTTTGCATTCCGTTCCGGCCGGTTTTCCTTTGTTCTTTCCCGGCCGGACTTTTCCGATGGAGGGTGTTATTTGCAAGTTTGCAAATAACACATTGTGGAGGGTTTTCTTGCAAATGTATTTATTATGATAGCATCTTTTGATACCATTCTCATCACTTGCTTTTTGTTGATTAGAAGTGATTTGGAGTTGATTTGATTTGGTTATGATGATGTTTGGTTGTGGTTACCCTCCACCTTTTCCTACACTCACCTTCCTTCTAAGGTTTTGGATTCATATTCTTTTCCTCCACCTCCATTCTCAAATGATAAGGTTAAGGTTTCATTTTGAGAAGAGAGGTTTTTCTATGGTTGAGAGAAAGAAAAAGAAGATGAGAGCTTCATCTTGAGAGTTTCATTCTTGATCTCATTTTCATGCTAGAAAAATGCAAGCACCATTTTTCTAACCTTGATTCCTCCATCATCTTCAAAGGCAACAAACCCCAAAAGAGACAAGCATCATCTACACTACACATTCTACAGCATATCTTGAGCATGTCGAGTTGCCGGCTTCATGCCCGAGTTGCCTCGGTATTGAGGCGGGAGCCCGTAAAAGACGCAGGCGATGTGGTGCCCTTCCGGAGAGGAGGCGACGATATGGAGACAAGACTTTCCGCGGGAGATCGGAGGCGAGGAGAAGACCGTAGGACTCGGATCATTCGGTATACTTCTCTTCCCATCTCTTGTTAGCTAGCATTAGGTTAATGGTTAACGATCCGGGTTTTCTTTGTCCGCGGTAGCGCCGGTTTAAAAGATAAGAAAATTTTGATTCCGCAATTTGGCCTCGGAATAGACGGCCGGGGCGCTGCCGTGGCGCAACATGGTATCAAAGCCACGCCATTAACCTTACCTAGCTTGTTCTAATGCGTTTTGCTTATCCGATCGACCAAAATTCCAAAAACCTCATTTTTGTTCACATCAGTTTTCTGTTGGAATTTTTTGGTGTCTAAAAATTTTTCAGGTTGCAGAAAAATGATGTGCTGGAAAATATAAGGCTACTGTAGAAAAACGATAGAGTGATTCACTAGTTGGAGCGCGGAACCGCGGCCAAAACCCCCTTGGGGCCGCGGTTCCGCCGCACTATGGTGAGTTCACTAGGTCGTTTTTCTTCAGTTGCTTTCTGGGATGAAAATAGGGCTTTTGGGATATTAAATTTGGGCCCAGATCTTCTGTGACTGCTACAGTATTACTTGGGGGCCCACTTGTTAATTGTTTGATCGATCGGATATTTTTAAACACATTATTTCACAGTATTTACATTATATCTGCGACCGTGAATGTCACTCGATCGGTAAATCCGGTCTAACTGCTATAGCCCGGTTAGACGGATTTGCGAACGTGATTTTCACGTTGATGTTCTATGTTTATGCTGTGTTGTTGCGGATCGGTCATGAGGGATAGCCTGGATGCAATGCTAGTACAATTTTGTTGTATTATGTACATTTGATATTGCGGGGCGGGCGTCCGACATGTGGACTGCCGTCACTGCCTGTTTGTATTATTCTTTTGGGGCACGACCTGGTTGCGGTCGATGTACCCGTTGTATGTATATTTTACTTTCTGTACTAGGGTTGCCCCGCGGTGGGGTGCACGGATAGCCGGGTTCTGGAGGGCAACAAGCCCGCATCTCATGGCATTGGGACGGAGGGGGCTTCACTCCAGGATTGGCGGGCTATTCGCCGCACTCGTAGGGGGTACAGGTTGACCCAGGAGGGGTGCCCGAGTTACCGGATTCCGTGAAGTGCTGGGTGGTCCATTCACGTTGCTGAAGGGGGCTGCCTCGCTTCAGGTTTTGGCGGGTGACTTACCGCGCCCGTAGGGGTCTAGGATTTCATTGCACAGGCTATCCACACGACCAGGGGAACGTCGGGTTTCTGCAGCGGCTCTGTGAAACCCGGGGCTTCCAGACATCTGTATTGTTCTGTGATGTTGCATTTTATTCACGCCTTGAGCGAAATACTATATATTGGTATATATATTAGTAGATGTTGTATATGTTTTTCATCCGCGCTAGTCCAGTCCCCGCTCTGCCGTTAGTTAGCTAACCTAACGGGTGATGATGGGACCCAGTGGCGAATGCGGATGGCATATACGTACGTCAGTATATTTTCGTTCTTTGTGGTGTGATCAATTGATGGGACTGCATTGATTCGGATCAATGCAAGCTAAACAAACCTATTCTGATGTTGTTGGAACACTTTTTCAAAAAGTTGTTATTGCAAGGACGTTCACTTTTGTTTTGCATCGTGGTATTCATTTGGAATATCCTGCTCCTCAGTCGACGAGGCAAGGGCCGAGATCCCTTCACCGGGAGTGACCTCTTGGACAGAAGTTTGCGTCAGGGCATTAACTTCACTATAGCCGATTGCCTTTTGCTTTGCATCGTGGTATTCAGTTGGAATATCCTGCACCTCATTCTACGGGGAAAGAGCCGAGATCCCTTCACCGGGAGTGACCTCTTTAGTAAAGGTTTTCGTCACTATATTTTTATAAAAGGCTATGCAGTTCCTTCAACGATATCAAGTTCATTACGTTAAAGGGTTTTCGCCAAAAACCAGTCGTAGCCCTCCGTCATTTCAGATTAGTATTACTTAGTATTCGTGCTGCGTATGTCGTGCTTAGCCGAGGCGTAGTGTTCGGTAGCTATGTAGTGCTTTTCTGTTGCATGGATTTGAGATTGGTTAGGACAGTCGTGCGGTCATTTTGGCTCAGTCAAGGATTCGTGCGGGTGGGTCTAATGCAATCAAGATAATGACGGGTTGAACTTGACTAGGATCCTTTGATATGTTGGCTCAGTCAAGGTCACTTGGGTCCTAGGGGTAAAAATCACATCGGGAGTTTCAAAAGAACTGAAACTTGCCAGGCATGCGCATACCTTCTGGAGTGTGGTGACGTGAGTGGATTCCGTCACGTTATCATGCGATGATAGTTGGATCCCGATTCCCACTGATGAGTTGGTTTACTCCTCGGGTGATCCCGACTAATTCTTCTTTCAGGTTTGGAGGAGAATTTGAGGTACAGTGGGAGGTTTCCAGATTAGACAAAGTGATAACCATTCTGATCTAGGTTAGAGTGCACGCTGAGTGTTTCTTTTCTCTCTCTCTTTGGCAGCGACCATTGACCCGACCCTGGACTATGACTCAGTGACCAAGTTGACCGAACCTTCTTAACACTGGCTTTTGGATTGTCAGAGTTGCAGACCTCTTTGCCACTCCTACTTTTACTCTTTTCTCCGGGACACCCCGTATTACTACGAACGTCCACTTCCATTGGACAAAACCATCGTATGGTTATATACGAACTCGAAGGACTTCGAGGATGGTTTCTGGTTCTGGAGAAAACGGATAGGACTATTCAGTTGTCTTTTCTTTTCACCTTCTCTCAGGTTGCGAGTACTCCTTGGCTTAGGAGTAGTACACCTATTACGCAGATTGGACAGTCTTCTTCCAAACCTTAGGCTGGTGCCGAACGGTGGGGAATGAAGAAAACCAATTAGCATAACGATGGTGTGCAGAAGGTATTAAGTTAAGACAAAGCAAGGGATTAGTAGGAGGGCAAAGTAAATTGCGACTGATATTCACGACCAAACCAAGTATTTCTTCGCCAATCCTAAATTACCTTTGTATTTCTCCAGGACACTCCGTATTACTACGAAGATCCCAGTTTATTGGATGATCCATCGTATGGTTATATACGAACTCGAAAGGAACTTGTTCCAGTTCGGGGATGGATCCTAGTTCAGGAGAAATAGGAATAAAGTACATTCAGGTGTCTTTTATCTTCACCTTCTCTCGCTTTGCGAGTGCTCCTAGGATTAGGACAGTACACCCTTTATGCTTTTTGGATAGTCTTCTTCCAAACCATAGGCTGGTGCCGAACGGTAGGGAGGGAAGAAAACCAATTGGCCTAAAGGGGTGTACAGAAGGTAATGACTAAAAACATATAAAGGGATTTGGAGAGGTGGCAAAGAATTATACGGTTATAGTTGTGAATCTGGATAATGGAAGAGGCATTACTAAGAATACCGGAATACCCCACCGAAACATTTCAATGTTTCAGTTTCACTGTGCAATGTTAAAAGAAAACTGATTTCCCGATTAGATACTTACTCCAGGGTATGTATTTACCAGGTTTGATTCTCACATCTGTATGGTTTTACAGATGATGAGTGGGAGTAAGTTATTGGGAATTGGGTGATCAACCTCATTATATCGGGATTCGATGTAATCGGTGATATTTGAGGAGATCACCTGGGCTGTTTGCCGGTCGGAAAATATTTGGTTTTGAATATCCGCTGTTGTGCACCAATTTCAAATTGATATATCTGTACGTCTATTTTCATAGAGTGAGATATACCTTTTGATATTATGTCGATGACATTTACCTATATCAGTGGATGGTTAGGTAAGGAGTATTAAACAGCGGTGTAATTCTTCTTAACCATAAGTACAGTTTTCAACCTACGACGCACAGTGAAAGAGTTGTTAGACTCAGCGGACTTATACAGAGTATTGTATGTTGTCCAGTGTCCATTGGGACAGAGGGGTTGGTCCTCATACTATATTCTATTTACTTTTAACTTCTCTAGTTCTTAGACATGTGTTTCGTAGAAACACAGGGTCTAAGTTTTGAGGAGTTATAGGTATTTGAATAGAGTAGAGAACCAGGTGTAGCAAGTATCGGGATTCTTCAAAGTGATCGAAGATGTAGATACTTGTGTATGGTGTTCAGTTGATAGTAATGATAAAGAGAAATTGCTTCTCTTTCAGGTTACTCATAATTGGAAGCATTCCTAAGTTGGGTAACGCTGATCGGCCTCCTTCCATTTAGTTGACATGCACTGGAGATAGCTGCATGATTTGAATCTGGTTCATTTAAATCAGTGCCTCTGGTTCTATATTGGATATAGAACAGTTCATATCTTAACGATGTTAAGGTACGGGGAGTTGTCCGGCTTATGATTAAAACCAGACACTGGACAACTCAAGGCGCGTTTCTGTAATGGCTGTTTGTGGGTTGACCCAGGCTATGACGAGGGTTGATTTTCTACCATCTGGCAGATCAATAGTGATATTGTTCTTGACTCGCCACAGTTTTATTAAAAATGGATTTTTTCAGAAAAAAAGTAGTGGGAATATGGTAGAACTGGAAGTAAATTCCAGAACCGCAAACGATTACTGAAGATTTGATGAGGAACCTAAAGATTCAATCTGATTTGACATTCCATTGGCCACTCCGCAGATAAGGTGGGTAACTTCAGGCACCCGAGAGGTACTCCGGTAGCCTCAAGGACGGTGACAGGAAAGTTTTTGTTTACCCACACTTGCCATTGCTGTTGTTCCGAGCTGCGAGACCCGGTGGGAGGATGTGTATAGCGTCGTTCTAAACTAGCTTTAGAAGTGCGCGTCTATATGACTCTGCCAGAGGGTTGTCGTAGTCAGTGGGAGCAACGGAAGCATTGGTGGACATCAGGCTTATGTCTATTTGTAGACTAAAGCAGATATAGCGGAGATAGATCATCTATTTCTGATGTGACAGTCATAGGTTTGACGTCATCAGAATAGAGGATGGATCTGTTAAGAAGGTAGTAGGGTGTGATGTCCTGGTTTTGCATGACATACACGTAGTAGGAAGTGATATTCCTATACTACGATCGGTTATACTTTGGTCGTCACACAGTGGTTTCTCCACAAGGGACTTGGACACAATATCAGACATACTGGTTACTAGATCTATGGTTTTAGATCTAGATTTGGGTGGTTTCCCAATCAGGATACTTTGACAGCATTCTAAGAGTATTCAGAATGGACGACTCCTGGCATGGTAGTGTACCTGCAGGTAATGGAGTCACCCTCTCTAAAGGTGTCTTACAGACTAAAGGGGAGAGGATGTGCATGATTGGCAGATCACTTGCTTAGGCAATTGAGTCAATCATGAGATGTCAAGTACCACACCAGATGTTGTTCTTGCAGTAGATGCAATAAGTTGATATTGATCCAATCCTGGAGAAACAGTCGGAAGCAGTTTAAGAACATAAGTGGATGTTCTAGGGATATGATAACGACAGCCTCATTTGGGAGACAGTTATCATTCCAGGCTTCCAAGGTGACATGGACGACAAGGAGGTTGTCAGAGTTATAGTTTTCCTTCTGACGAGGGACAGTATTTTGGACAGGTGGTCCAAGACAATACTGAGGGTGGCATGGCGCAGGATACTGATTAAGTTCAGTAGACGATACAGTCTAAGAAGTTTGGATTTGGAGTTCATTTATGAACTGGGTCCCATCAGACATCCAGACATTCTAAGACAGGTATTTCTCATTTCGGGAGATGGCTTTCTCCGCGAACTTGAGATATAGAGAGACATAGAAAGAAACTTCACAGCGGATCCACTCACTGAGGCTATTCCTCGAACGCAATAGTTTCGCAAACGAGCTTTGTGAGACTGACTAGTAGAGGAGTTGGGTGTTCGGTATCACACGGGCTGTGAGTATGCGACATCGCAATAATTAGCCTTGAGTGCAAGTGGGAGATTGTTGGAGATAGTGCCCTCAGAGTCAATTATTGGATCACAGGCACGTGATTGCAATGATTGAGGGAGGACCTGTCCCAGTAGGACAGTCTTACTCGAGATGATAGTGTGCTATCTGGTTCATCTTTATCATCGTGTACTGCTTTAGGTGACCTTACAGGTCGCTATTACACGTTGATAGAGCCCTTAGGATTCTTGCTTGACGACCAGCAGTATGATGGCGATCATATACGTGGGAGCTGGGGTCTATAAGCACATCCTTAAATGGTCCCTAGTCGTGGGAGTTTCGAGACTGGGCATCGATACTCCATTAGTAGACTAGTGTATACAGTCGAGACCCCGACGAGGGGCGGTGGCCGGTCTCACAAGCCACTGGTGTCAGTTGGTTCACCTAAGATGTATACAGGTGCTCATTGGGTTATGAGTACACCGGACAGGACTCGCCGGGAACCTGCTAGTTGGGATTATACCAGACGTCAGATAGCAGTTCCCAGGTGACATGTGTACAGGTTAGTTCATCAACCTGAGATCGTCATTTGTCTCGTGTGAGTTCCCACTGTGCTTTGATTACTACCCTACCACGGCTCAAAGGAGTCGTGCAAATAGGTTTTAGTTGGGTACAGTCCCGAGCCACATGGAGGCAGTGAGCGGATCTGCAGGGGTTCGTCTCTCCCGGTATTGGGGGTGAGGTCGCGCTGTGTCTAGGAGAGCCATTACACAAAGCTCTCGGCCGAGGCAGGAGATTTACTGGTAGGTATTCCAGTAGTATCTCAGGGTGTTCTGGGCTACGCTCCGACACGACTTGTACCGCTTTTGGGGGTCTGATTTTTACCAACCCCCTAAGCCTGACATGCGATGCTCATAGACGAACGGACCGGACTGTACGGATATTGTCACTGACAGGCTCAGTAGGGTGTCAGGATGAGTTCGCTCATCGACGTCCCTTTTGGTCAATAGCTGGTGGCCCGTCACGTATTGGCTAATACCTCTGACGTGCTAGTGGTTAAATCCACAGCCATAGTATTGACGAGTCTTTAGAGTTCACCACACTTACAGTTACTCAAGCTTTCGGGCGAAACGCTGTAGAGGCCGTATGGAGATATGGCCGGGTCAGATCAGATACGTGCGGTATTGCACGGATCAGGATCGGACGGATTTTACTAGCCGGCTTTGGTTTAAGCCGGATCCTAGTTTAGTACAGTGTAGATTTTGTCTCATTGCATTTGTATCCGGACGGAATACAGATGCGGGTGTGTATGCACAGTATCGGGATTTTCCTGTAATTTATTACGGGACCAGTTTTCTGGGGTTGCCAGTTTGCATTCCGTTCCGGCCGGTTTTCCTTTGTTCTTTCCCGGCCGGACTTTTCCGATGGAGGGTGTTATTTGCAAGTTTGCAAATAACACATTGTGGAGGGTTTTCTTGCAAATGTATTTATTATGATAGTATCTTTTGATACCATTCTCATCACTTGCTTTTTGTTGATTAGAAGTGATTTGGAGTTGATTTGATTTGGTTATGATGATGTTTGGTTGTGGTTACCCTCCACCTTTTCCTACACTCACCTTCCTTCTAAGGTTTTGGATTCATATTCTTTTCCTCCACCTCCATTCTCAAATGATAAGGTTAAGGTTTCATTTTGAGAAGAGAGGTTTTTCTATGGTTGAGAGAAAGAAAAAGAAGATGAGAGCTTCATCTTGAGAGTTTCATTCTTGATCTCATTTTCATGCTAGAAAAATGCAAGCACCATTTTTCTAACCTTGATTCCTTCATCATCTTCAAAGGCAACAAACCCCAAAAGAGACAAGCATCATCTACACTACACATTCTACAGCATATCTTGAGCATGTCGAGTTGCCGGCTTTATGCCCGAGTTGCCTCGGTATTGAGGCGGGAGCCCGTAAAAGACGCAGGCGATGTGGTGCCCTTCCGGAGAGGAGGCGACGATATGGAGACAAGACTTTCCGCGGGAGATCGGAGGCGAGGAGAAGACCGTAGGACTCGGATCATTCGGTATACTTCTCTTCCCATCTCTTGTTAGCTAGCATTAGGTTAATGGTTAACGATCCGGGTTTTCTTTGTCCGCGGTAGCGCCGGTTTAAAAGATAATAAAATTTTGATTCCGCAATTTGGCCTCGGAATAGACGGCCGGGGCGCTGCCGTGGCGCAACAACATCCATCAAGCGATCTTGTTTTTCATGCATCGCAAAGCATTCGATTTTTAAGTCCGTTTGATAGTTTAGTTAGAGATCTCCAAATTTCATAAAATTTGATACATAACTTATCTAACATGTGTAGATTATGATAATCGGTGCGGATCGATAAAAAACAAGACGTATTGTGTGTTTGAAAAGCGGATCTCAAAATTAGAAATGAGACCGGACCTCATAGGATCAACTATATATATATATATATATGAGAGCGATCCATTGCAAACTAGTCCGCGTTTTTTAAAAACGGGAACTCCCGATCTATGATATATTTTAACGATCCGATCTGTTCAAGTTGATCATCCTACCCTCTAATATATGTGTATGAAAAATCAAAAGATTTGATGACCTCTAACCTATGCATTAATGAGTGTAGAAATGAACGTCTTTCGATAATTCAACATTAATTTCATCTGATGCATACGTCAAATGCAATAGATATAATAATTTTACTAAAAAATGTAACAATTTCTTGTCAAGTGCAGTATTTTAATACAAATGTAGTACTTTATAATATAAATGTAGTATTTTGAAAGATAACAATAGTACTTTAAAAGGTAAATATAGTAGTTTACCTAAAATGGCAGTGTTGACATAAAACGATAGTAAATGTATTACAAGGACTAAAACACAAGAATTTTTAAGTTTAGAAAGTTTTTCATAAATTGTTTTGGACCAAAAATTTAAACCTATTGCTTTTGATTTGAAATATAGGGAGGTAAAACTATTTTTCCCTGGTTATTTTAATTTCCATTGCATGTGCATCTTAACAAATAGGTCTTAAATTACATCAACTATTATTACCAAACTACAAAATAATTTAGTTCGAAGATTTGAGTAGATACTCATGTTTCTAGGATTGGCGTAATTAATGGAGCTATCAATAAACGATTGATTATGGGATAAACTCACTAAGAGGGTCTCTAGAGAAAATTTCTCTACAAGCCATCTGCAAGTCTTTGAATAGGTTTTAGGATTCGTACACTTGCAGCAGGAGGAGCAGGAGTACTTATCGACTGTTTTCTGCCAACGTGCGCCGTTTCGGGCAGCAGGAGGAGCAGCCTGAGGCGATCGATTCACATGCCGGCGATAAGCTTGAGGATCGCCGACATACCGGACGACAAGTACTCGTGGAGGAAGTACGGGAAGAAGCTGATCAAGGGGTCGTCGCACCCGAGGTGAGCGTTCTCGTCCGTTGGATCTGGTTGCGATGACGTGGCGTTATCAGGTCCTTCGATTTCTTTGTTTATAGTCCTTATGACTGCAGGGCTTACTACAAGTGCAGCAGCGTGAGGGGATGCTGAGCGAGGAAGCACATCAAGCGAGTGCCTGAGGATGCATCGCTGCTCATCGTGACGGGCGTTGGGGAGCATCGGCGGATGCAGCACATCACCGCCATTGATGGGGATTCTGATTCCACCGTGTTCGAACCTATCGGTCCATTTAGCTTAGCTGTTGAGTAGTTTTAGTAAAAGGAAATTCAGGATTTAGGTTAAAAATTAGTTAAAGGTTTTTGGCCTGCAGTGACTACCTTTGGGGGGTTTATTAGCCAATCTAACACGTCGTTTCGCCAAACCCTATCATTCTCTCTCATTTGTCTAGGCGTACTGTGTCCGTCCAGTATTCCAAATAATGCACCCCCTCGAATTTCATGGATTGTGCAGCGTTAGTGAAACGACATGGGTGGGACCCACAGGCTCAAGTGTTCTCTTTGTTGCAGCCAATGGAAGTTGTTGGCTATCAAATGGGCAATAGCTCATACGTAAAACGTTCTTTTTCAAAGTAAAAGTTTGCTGGTTTGATGCGCGAGGAGGTTGTATTAAAAAAAAAAAAATAGATATTTGATGGTAGGCTTGTACTTGCTTGCTATCATGACTGAAGTTAGATTCAGTTAGTGCTTCGGTCATTTTGGTAATATTGGGTCTCTAAAGTGATGTGTTAATTAATCGAATGGGAGAAAACTATCCTTGATTGAACATAATAGAAGAAATGGGTTGATGCAGCAGTCTCTAAAAATTTGTGATAAAAAGATTAATTATTGTTTTTGCCATCATTGTAAATTCCTTTTTTTTTCTATGAGGTCGAAACTTTGAGTATAAACGAGAACAATTTTACTATATATGCTAGAGACAAAAACTATGTTGTCAAAAAATAATGACAGACTAACAAATTGCAATTTAGGAGATTATAAAAGTTTCCTTTCATCTCATCTGGTACCTTATGGTTGAATTATGTATATGTAATAAAGGTTGCAATTCGAAATTGGCATGGCATGCGTTCTAATCTAAACCATGACGTAAGATATATTCGGTGTTGGTGTAATATGTCCGAGGACTGTTATTGGTGTGGCCAACATCGGGTTGGCCTTTGTTGATTTTGGTGCTTAAATCCCAAAGTTTTCTTTAGCCCAGCATAGCCCAAGATTAACCCCAGTCACCACCAGAAGCGGGCGGCCCAGTTCAGAACCCAGCCCAGCTCGAGCGCACACGTGAGGAGCACGAGCCTCGGATTACTGTGAATTCCTCTGCCAGGTGGCAGCTCACAAGTGGGCGTGATGGCGGGGTGATCTCGCCACGAGTGCGAGTAGGAGCGGCCCGATGCGCCATGTATCAGCTTCATATCATCATATCAGCTCCTTTTCTTTCTTGCGGATTAGCGGGTGCGGCTATTAGGAAACGGGTCAGGTTTGGGGTTTAGTTCGAGATGAGGATATTAAGAAGAGATGGAGAGATTATTTTGACAAATTTTTCAATGAAAGCTTTACTTAGAATGTTGATAGACTTGTCATTCAATCTCAAAATATAAACCGTGATTTTATGCATAGGATAAGAATATTTGAAATCACAGAGATTTTGAAGAGGACGAAATCAAGGAAAGCTGTTGGTTTAGACGTGATTCCTATTGAGATATGGAGATGCCTAAAAGAGATAGAAGTTAGATGACTGACGGACCTATTTAATAAGATTTGGGAAACCAAAAAGATACCAAATGAGTAGAGAAATAGTACATTTGTACCTCTCTACAAGAATAAGGGAGACATTCAAATTTGCTCAAATTACCGTGAAATAAAACTCATGTATCACACTATGAAGGTTTGAGAGAAGGTGATTGAACACGGGCTAAGTTAAAATGTTAAGATAACAGAGAACTAGTTTGGATTCATGTCTAGACAATCGATGATTAAGACTATTCATTTGCTTCGTTAATTTATCGAATGTTTTTTAGAGAGAAGAAGGGATTTGCATATGGTGTTTATTGACTTAGAGAATACTTACGACAGGTATATAGAGAGCTATTATGGCGGACAATGATGAAGAAATGAATCTCAATCAGGTACATCGATATAATCAAGGACATGTATGAACTGTGGTAAATGTAAGGACTTATGGCTGCCTAACAGGAGATTTTCTGATCACAATTGGTTTGTATTAAAGATCCGCATTAAGTCCATTTTTATTTGCCATAGTGATGGATGAGCTTACTAGAACTATTCAGGATGAGCTATCTTAGTGTTTGTTATTCATTGATGATATTATTCTGATAAATGAGACGAAAGCAGGGGTTAATACCAAAATGGAGTTGTGGAGGCAAACATCGGAATCTCGAGGGTTTAGATTGAGTAGGTTCAAGACAACATATATGCAATGCAAATTTAGTAAACAGAGAAGCCGAGATCACAGTGGTATAACATTAGACGGGCAAGAGATATCACCGAGCGATCAATTTAGATATATAGGTTCCATCATCCAAAAAGATGGGGAGATCGACAGTGATATCAACCAGAGAATTCAGGCTGGTTGGTTGAAATTGAGGAGTGTAACGGGGATTTATGCGATCGTAACTTTTTGTTAAGCTTGAAACGTAAGTTTTATCGAAGCTCTATTCGACTTGCCTTATTATATGGTTCGAAATGCTGGGCTTCTAAGAAATATCATGAACAGAAGATGCATGTAGCGGAGATGTGGATGCTTCTTTGGATGTGTAGTAACATTAGAAAGGATAAAGTGCGAAATAAGGATATTCGTGCAAAGGTTGGTGTAGCACCCGTGGAGGAAAAGATGTGAGAAAACCGTCTAAGATGGTTTGGTCATGTGCGACACAGACGTACAGAAGCACCGGTTCGATGAATGGATGTTCTTGATTTAGGTCAAGTGAAAAGAGCGAAAGGGAGATCGAAGAAAACGTGACAGGAGGCGATACGAAAAGATATAGATGCCAAATGTCTTAATGAAAGTATATTTTTAGATAGATGTGGGTGAAGGTGGAGGATTCATGTGCTCGACCCGGCGTGATTCTGATGTTGGTTTATATAGCCTACCCCATATGCTTGGGATAAAAGGCTCAGTTGTTGTTGTTGTTTGTCAGGTCTGGGGTTTAAATCCGATGTGATGCTTAATTGTTCTCCAAGTATACTTAGACCATAAATAGCTATATTTAGGTAGGTTTTAGTTGATTCCTTAATTTATCTAAAGTGGGCAGCCATTAAACCTAAAGAGTTTGAAGGAAAATGAAAGAACTTTTTGAGTGATCTGGAGAGATCTTGTATTGGGTTCGAGTGGTTTGCTTTGATCTCAAGTAATACTTGTTCTGGTGGAAGATTCTTATCGACAAAGGCAAAGATTAGATGAGAGTTTGCACCGAATCTGGGCACATCTTTGTGTCGTGATTGTTAGTGTGATTTCTCTATTCTTGTATATTTTCTTGATAGTCGTTGCAGTTTTCTTTTCATTATTTTTCGATCATGCGGCTCTTGGTTATTCCGTTGCACTTATATCAATTGCTTTGCTTTAGGGGCTTGAGAGAACCCTTCATGGTCCACCGTATCGGTTTGGAGTAGTTTATATAGCAGCTTTCTGATACAATCTTAATGCTTGGACCAAAGTGAAGAAAGTTATATACCGTTGAGCAAGTTGGCTTGATCATGTTGGTCAGAAGTAGAATTTAACGGTTATGGATGACAGATTACTTATAATGATCATGACCGTAAGTTTATATATGACATTTATCCATGATAGATTAATCACGAAAGGACTATGTTAGACTTGAACAATTTGAATTGGACAATTTTGTTGGATATGTATGCCCCAGAGGCCATTATTGTATATGTATACAAGTGGGTGGTTGGACATATGTATGTACAGGGAAATCTTACTCGATATGATAGTATGCTATTTGGTTTGTCTTTATTTTAACATGTGTATATGTTTTACTTGTTATTACATATCGTATGTATCATCAAGCATGACACAATAAAAGAATACATTTATATATATATATATATATATTAAATGTATAAGTAGAAAAGAAATTCTTAAGTGAGCTAATATTAGTTAATATATATTAATATATCAAATATATATAATTATATATTAAATTATTAAATCAACACTTCCGGCTATATTTCATATAATCGACTAATATCATTTATATCATCTTATTGAATCAACACTTGATTCAATAATCCGGCTATATCTCATATAACTGACCGATATCATATATCGTGAGATTAGAATACGGAATCACATACACGTATTAATCTCGGTCCCGCACACATCACATATGTGCCCAACTTCATTTCGCTTGAGCCAGGAAACCTCTGTGTAGGACTCTAAAGACTTGTCAATACGCCAGTAGTAGGTAATGATCATATCAGTCATCCACAAGCCGTCAGCGGTACTAGCTGCACGTAACGACTACCTGGGTATTGAGCGATCAAAAGATCAGCAAGCAAGCTTGTCTAAATTCCCGCAAAGCCTATAAGTAACATTACCGTACAGTCTGGTCTTTTCGTCTGATATGTCGCATATCTAGTCTGGGGGTGGTAAACGTCAGACTCCAATAACTTGATAAGTCATGCCGATGTGAGGCTCATAACGGTTCAAGAAACTACTAGTAACACTTACTAGTAAATCTCCACAACCCTGACCAGGGATTTCCTGTTATGGCCAATCAAGCACAGCGCAATATCAACCCCCAATACCGGGAGAGACGAAACCCCTCCTATCGCTCATTGCCTCCATGCGTCTCGGGGTTGTACCCAAAAGCCACCTTTTTACACGATTCAGTAGAGCCGTGGTAGGGTGGAAATCAAAGCACAGTGGGGGACACATAAGAATCTATGACAATCTCGGATTTACAGACTAACATGTACCAGTGTCACCAGAGAACTGCTATCTGACGTCAGGTATAATACCATCTAAGAGTTCTCGGCGAGTCCTGTTCAGTGTACCCATTCTCCAATGAGCACCTGTGCACATTCTCTGATGTCGAACACCAATGGTTGTGGGATCAACCATCGCCCCATACAGGGTCAAGAATCATACATACTAGTCTACTCTGGAATATCGATGTCCCATCTCGATACTCCCTCGACTAGAAACAATTAAAGGATGTACTTATGAACTATCCTGGCCCCACTAGTATGATCTCAATCATAGTCCTGGTAGTCAAGTACCCATCCTAAGGGCTTTATCAACATGTAACAGAGAGACAGTATAAGTATATATGTTAAGATAAAGAGTAACCAGATAGCATACTATCATGTCGAGCAAGAAAGTCCTCCCTATATATATCCAAGCATCCACTATAATATACAATCATGTACAATAATGGCCTCTAGGGCATACATACAACTAACAATCTCCCATTTGCACTAAGGCCATTTCTTGTAGTATCTCATACCCAATATCCCTTAAAGTTTCTCTAGGGAAATGCCTTCGTGAGTGGATTCGCCGTGTTATTTTTTGTGTCAACTCTCCTAACCTCGATTTCCCGGAGATCAACCATCTCCCTGATCAGGTGATATTGCCTAAGAATTTGTCTGGATCGCTGATGGGACCGGGGTTCCTAGATCAAACCCACAACTCCATTGTCATTACAATACAAGTACTGGATGCTTATTGTAGGAACCTCACTAAGTTCATCTCATGAACGTGTGCATCCAGACAGCCTCTTTGGCAGTATCGTTGGTAGCGATATATTCAGTCTTCATCGTTGAGTCCGCCACGATATCTAGCTTAGAACACTTCTAACATACCGTCCCTCCACTGAGGGTAAAGACAAAATCCAAGACTGACTTTCAGTCGACCTTCACTCTAGAAGCTCGAATCGGTAAAGGAATCCATCTGGAGTTCACCGTTACCATACACCAAGAGCATTTCTTTAGTGCCTCTTAAGTACTTAAGAATGTTCTTCACAGCTGTCCAGTGATTCTCCCAACATCTGATTGATTCCTGATCACTATACCTAGTGAGTTAGCTACATCTGGTCTGTTACATAATATCGCATACAAGATAGAGCCTACTGCCGAAACATAGGGTATCCCTTGCACGCGAGCTCTCTCCAAATCAGTCTTGGGAGACATCCTTTTGGAGAGAGTGATTCCTGAGTAAGTGGACAAATTGCCACGCTCAGAATCTTCCATACTAAACTGCTTTAGTATGGTATTAATGTACCTGAATTGGGATAACCCAACATCCGTTTAGATCCATCTCTATAGATCTTAATCTCTAAGATGTAGGAGGCATCACCCAGATCTATCATGGAGAATCCTTGTGATAAGTAGAGCTTGACCGAGTGTAGCATAAGAACACATTTTCCTATCAAGAGTATGTCATCCACGTACAATATGAGGAAGACAACCTTACTCTTTACAACCCTCTTGTATATATAAGGTTCATCTACGTTTTTAACGAAGTCAAACTCTTTGACTGCCATATCAAAACAGATGTTCCAACTCCGCGATGCCTGCTTCAACCCGTAGATTGATCTAAACAGCTTGCATACCTTTCCGCTGCTCCCACTGTCTACGAAGCCCTCGGGCAGTGTCATGTACACACTCTCTTCTAAATCACATTTAGAAAAGCGGTCTTGACATCCATCTGCCAGATTTCGTAGTCATGGTATGTAGCGATGACAACTAGGATCCGGATGGACTTAAGCATAACCACTAGAGAAAATGTTTCATCATAATCCATAGCTGGTCGTTTGACGAAAACCTTTTGCTACAAGTCTAGCTTTGAAAGTCTCAACTTTTCCATCTACACCAAATTTCTTTCTTAAAGAACCACTTGCTCCTGATGGGTTTAACCCCTTCAGGAGCAACATCCAAAGTCCATACTTTGTTGGTGTATATGGATTCCATCTCAGATTGCTTTGCATCCAGCCATTTTATAGAATCCCCACTCGTGATGGCCTGCTCAAAACTAGTTGGGTCATCATCTTCAATGATGCAATCCCCGCTCCCACTATCATTGAAAAAACCGTAGTCTCTCTCAGGTGGATGAGGAACCCTACCAGATCGGCGGAGAGGCTGAGGTTCGTCGGGAACTATTGAATCCTCCAGCTTCACCAAATCATTAGCTGTAGTTTGTGTAGCTGGAACTTCTTCCAGTTCTACCTCATGACCACTAATTTGTTTTTCAAGAAATTCCTTTTTCTAAAAAGGTGGCATGCCGAGAAATAAAACAACTTTGGTTCCTTGGTGTGGTAGAAGATATACCCTCGCGAATGTTTGGGATATCCAACAAACTTACACAACTGACCTTGCCTCGAGCTTATCCGGATTTTTCCTTTCAACATAGGCCGGACAACCCCATATCTTAAATCATTTAAGACATGGTCTCTTCCCATACCATATCGCATATGGAGTGGTAGGCACGGATTTGGTTGGAACTCTACTCAATAGGTATGCGGCTTAAGCGCATAACCCCAAAAGGAAACATGCAACTCAGCAGTACTCATCATAGAGCACACTATATCTAATAGGGTGCGATTCCTCCGTCCCGATACACCGTTGTGCTGTGGTGTATACGGAGGAGTAAGCTGAGATAGAATCCCATTTCTTTTTAAATAATCCAGGAATTCTGTGCTCAAGTATTCTCCTCCCCAATCAGATCAAAGGATTTAATACTTTTACCCGTCTGGTTCTTAACTTCACACTTATATTCTTTGAATTTTTCAAAAGTTTCAGACTTGTGTTTCAACAGGAACACATGTCCGAATCTTGAGACACCGTCAGTGAACATATAATAAAGTATGAGAAACCATTTCTGGCATGTGTAAACATGGGACCGCATACATCACTATGTATCAGTCCCAAGAGTTCAGTAGCTCTTTCTCCGTGTGCAGTAAACGGAGTTTTTGGTCATCTTACCTTTGAGACATGACTCGCAAGTTTTATAAGATGTAAATTCGAACGCATTCAAAAATCCATTTTATCCAACTTAGCCAGTCGTGTCGCATTGATATGACCTAGTCTACACTACCATAAGAAGGATTCGTTTATTTTTGAACTTTTCCTCTTCTGTGTGTTCTGTATACTTAGAACTGTGGTTTGATTTAGAACGTATATGCTATTACATAACGTGCCTGATCCAATCAACTTTTGATTCAGGAAAATGTTCATAACATAATTCTGCAATACAAAATTATATCCTTCTTTACTTAATAAAGAAACTGATATAATGTTGCATATCAGGTTCGGTATGTAATAACATTCGTTCAGAATCAATGTATTACCACTTAGTAATACAAGGTGATATTCGCTAACTGATTTGGCTGCAACAATTGCAGCATTCCCAACAATTATATCTTTATCACCCAATCCTAGTTCTCTACTTTCTTAAGCCCATGTAACAGATTACAGATATGGGATCCCGATCCGATATATAATACCCAGAACGTAGAGCATACTGAGAAACGGTTCTCGGTAATGAACATACCCGAAGAAGATGCATCAACATGCTCTATCTTCGATCGGGTAGCATGGGAATCCTGGTATTCCCCTATTTTCTGCTCAGACTTATAACAATTATAAGAAAGAGCTGAACCAACGTTCCCCAGCTCAGTATAATAAGTGGATTCGGTCAATACATCCATATTATTATCTTGATTAAGGCGTGTCATTGTCGCTATCAGGAGAGAGAGAAGAAAACACTCTGCATATGCTCATGCAAGATTAGATTGGTTATAATTTTATCTAATCAGGATGGCTCCCACTGTTTTTATCAAATCTTCCTTCAAAGCATAAAAGGTAAGACTAGCCGGGATTAATTACACACTACAAGTTCGCTAACCGGTCAGCCAGGCCAGTGTCGGTATTTTGAGGGAGGTTCCCCGTGCTTTCGCACACACCTAATTAAAGTAAATCTCGTTTTCCCAGAGGCATAACTCTATTGACACCTTTCTAGACACCTAATAGGTTAGCTAATTGTAAAGTGCAAAACTCTCCCAGGAGTAACTCTTACTCGCAGTGGGTATCGGGATCCAACCATCAACATAGAAGGTATGCAATCTCATTGCAAATTTCAACTCTTGAAATTCCCGATATGGTATTTACCCCTAGCACTTATGACCTTGGCTATGGTCAATATATCATAAGCACTAGTCAAGTTCTACTCGTCATTTCGTGAATAATTATACCCATTCACATGACCCTTGACTATGATCAACATAATCACATGAATGTCCTAACTAATCGCATCATATACTGTGTAGGAAGACATCACTTAGCTACCATACATTAGGCCTTGACTATGATCAACATACGCTTTGAACTTGATCTCGTTGTAGAATCAAATAATTTTAAAATGAGTGGCTTAAGCTCCGCATTTTGAAACTTGCTTTTTCATAAAAAGGCCGAGTGGGTTTAAAATTCGATTCTACAATATCTTTAGATTTATTTTCCTTTTCATTAATCTCATTAATGAAGTCCCATCATTTATGCTTCCTAAGCAACATAGATAAAGAAATGAAAATACAACGTACGCTTACGCCATCCGCATTCGCCATGGGGTCCCGTCATGCACCATTAGGTTAGTTAACTAACGGCAGAGCGGGGGTAGGACTAGCATGGATGCAAAACATAAGCAACGTTTATTATATATCATATATAATATAAAGCATTCGTCTCACGCAATTATATGATCTCATCACAGAACATTGCAGCAGAAGTCAGCATATGAAATATTGAATATACTAAGAAGTCCGTGTTTTAAATTAAGCCAGTAAAAAACACGGATTCCATGGTCGTGATGAATAGCCAAACCCACATTCCTAGACCCCTACGAGAGCGGCAAGCAATCCTGCCAAATCTAGAGTTAGGAGACCCGGACTCGACTCCTCGAGATGGTCTCCCACTGGACTCTAGAACCCGGTCACTTGTGCTCCTCTTCTTGGGTCTATCCTAATGCGGAAAAGTAAATAATATACATCGATGGTGACATCATCCTCAACCCGGAAGTGTCCCAATAAAAGAATATTACATACAAGTTTTTACATGAATGAAAATTAAAAACTCTCATCTCACGCAAAAAACCCCGGCTATTCAAACACGATGATCCAATATAACATATCACAGCAACACATAACATCACATGTCATCAACGTAAGTAAATATGTGTATCTCAATTGTCGTTGACGTATAGCAACGAAACTGGCGATACATCACATATTACACTTACGGTCACAGAAAAGAAAGTGAAAACTACAACAATTAGAATCCGCAACATCCTTAGACATCATAAACCCGGAATATCTCATACCCCGAATTTCATGCCTAACATATAAATATTGCATTTTAGTCTCATATTGAAAATATCTTTTCAATAACCTAGTCGGGTAATTCAACAAGATTCCCGACTACATGATCGAATATTCGTCGGAAACATTAGTAGATGGCCGTACCCCCGATGCCGTCGACGAAGTGCACTTAGGTGGAACACCGTGGGTGCGAGCTGGGATGCTTTTGGCAACGGGGTTCTCCTACAGTCACTTGGTCGGGGCTATGGGGTATGGCTATCTAGTAGTATTACCCGGCGAATGTTCGCGTACTATACGAGATTGCGATGGAGTTTTGATCCGAATCAAAACCCCATGGCAACCGATCAAAAGAGACTAAATCGCTAGATTTACAGAACACTAACTAGTTTTCACAAAACTAATTATTGTGGATTCTAAATATTGTATCACATATCAATATGAAACCCGAAACGATGTTAAAATACGACTACGAAATACTCCGTATCGCAACTACAGAAAGATAACATCGCATGCAATCTTAGCAAAAACAAACATAACCTGAAACCCTAAAACCAAGAGATCAGAACACCACAAAAATTTCAAGATTTTTTGCCACAAAAAAAAGGTGAGGCCGGTTTTAGAGGCAATGTGGCCGGCCATTTTTTTTTGGTTTTGCCTCAAATTTTTCTGGTGTTCTGGATACATCATAACTAGCTTTCTGCACTTGTTTAAAAAATTTTTAGAGGACTTAAAAAATTCGACAGAAACTAAGGTTTTGGATTCCAGGTTTCGGAGTTGTTTCGGTTTCGTAATTCTAACACATCGTATAATTCTCTAGTTTGGCTCTGATACCACTGTTGGGTTCCTTAGCATGACTACTAGGTTTCAGAAGGCATCAAACATGCAATTTTATAAAAATCTAGTGCTAACAAACCCGAACTAAGGGTCTAACTAGAGAATTAGGATTTAACTAAGCAAATAAACAACTTTACTCTAAGTGAACAACGAATACAACCTTTGTAGATCGGTCTTTCATTTCTAAAGCTCCGTGTAGTAGTCCCTTAGCTCCAAGTGGTGGTGTCCCGGACTCTCGTTAGGCTCCACTAGGCAAAAAGAACAAGCTTGCTCAAAGATCTTCGAGGCCGAAGATGATCTATGTCGAGGAGACTCTAACTCAAGCTATCTCTTCACTAATTGAAGAATTAGTGAAGCAAACAACCTATACTAAATGACTAATTTGGTATAGATTGATGAAGTAGGAATTTTGCTCACTTTAGAATTATTTCTCTCTTTCTCTCTCTTTCTTCACCTCTAAAAAAACCTAGAGAGCTAAATTGAGATGAAGAAGAAGATGAAGTGGTGAATGATAATGGCAACCATGGGTGAGGAAAATATCATATATGATATTTGTAAAGACTTAACCATGGCTAAAAATAATAGTTGGGTTAATAAATATTTAGAGTAAAACAAAATTAGTGGACTAAGTCAATGGTTCCACAAGCTTCTAAAGCATCTTAAACCATGGCTTTTTCCACCCAATTTTGTTTTCCCCTTAATTATTAAATTCCCAAAATTATCTTAAGTATGGTATGAGTCTCATACACCCATGTCCAATGTATCATCAAGCATGACACAATAAAAGAATACATTAATATATATATATATATCATATATATATATATATATATATATTAAATGTATAAGTAAAAAAAAATTCTTAAGTGAGCTAATATTAGTTAATAAATATTAATATATCAAATATATATAATTATATATTAAATTATTAAATCAACACTTCCGGCTATATCTCATATAACCGACTAATATCATTTATATCATCTTATCGAATCAACACTTGATTCAATAGCCCGACTATATCTCATATAACCGACCGATATCATATATCGCGAGATTAGAATACGGTATCACATACACGTATTAATCTTGGTTCCGCACATATCACATATGTGCCCTAGTTCGTTTCGCTTGAGCCAAGAAACCTCTGTGTAGGACTCTAAAGACTCGTCAATACGCCAGCAGTAGGTAATGATCATATCAGTCACCCACAAGCCGTCAGCGGTACTAGCTGCATGTAACGGTTACCCGGGTATTGAGCGATCAGAAGATCAGCAAGCAAGCTTGTCTAAACTCCCGCAAAGCCTATAAGGAACACTACCGTACAGTCTGGTCTCTTCGTCTGATATGTCGCATATCTAGTCTGGGGTGTGGTAAACGTCAGACCCCAATAACTTGATAAGTCATGCCGATGTGAGGCTCATAATGGTTCGAGAAACTACTCGTAACGCTTACCAGTAAATCTCAACAAGCCTGGCCAGGGATTTCCTGTTATGGCCAATCAAGCACAGCGCAACATCAACCCCCAATACCGGGAGAGATGAAACGCCTCCCATCGCTCATTGCCTTCATGTGTCTCGGGACTGTACCCAAAAGACACATGTTTGCATGACTCGATAGAGCCGTGGTAAGGTGGAAATTAAAGCACAGTGGGAGACACACAAGACTCTATGACGATCTCGGGTCTACAGACTAACATGTACCAGTGTCACCAGAGAACTGCTATCTGACGTCAGGTATAATACCATCTAGGATTTCTCGGCGAGTCCTATTCAGTGTACCCATTCTCCAATGAGCACTTGTGCACATTCTCTGATGTCAAACACCAATGGTTGTGGGATCAACTATCGCCCCATACAGGGTCAAGAATCGTACACACTAGTCTGCTCTGGAATATCGATGCCTCGTCTCGATACTCTCTCGACTTGGAACAATTAACGGATGTACTTGTTGAGTTACGGCAGCGCCCCGGCCATCAAACCGTGGCCAAATGTGGAACAAAAATTTACAAAACTGGCGCTAGCACAACCCGATGCTCAGATCTACCCTAAACCCTATACTAGCAATATATAAACTAGGTGTTAGATGGTTATACCAAACAGATCATATCCTTTGGGTCTTCAACCATCATCCCAAGTTCCTAGTGGTCGCGGATCGAATTTGGTTGCCGGTCTTCCTTCATCCATGATGATCCACCCGAAGGAAACGACGCAAGCTCCAGTCTCGCCTAGCGAGGCAACCGATGCTCCAAGGTTGCTAGAAATGGAGAGTGGAGCTGTAGGAATGTCACACTTTCTTTTTCTCTCATGTGACATGCTCAAATGAGCAATCCAAGAAGAAGGAGAATGGAGGTGAGGAAACCAATGGCATGAGCAACCATGAAAAATGGCCAAGTCTCTCAAGAGAGAAGAGAATGAGAAAATCAAGTGATGAAAGAATCAATGGATGACATGTAAAGAATATGGCTACTTTAATTTTGAACCATGCATACAAAATATCTCTTTCAATTTTCCAATAAACAAATGAGAGCCATGCTTCTCAGCATGCCAAGCCATGCCCATGCCAACTCACCCCTCCATCTCATTTCCAAAATGATTTTCTAAAAAGAAAATATAATAATGAGGTGGTCATCTTCTAAAAGCAATTCCGTATAAATACGGAATACTACCCAGTACACATATCGAAATATTTATACGCGTATTCGTACAAAAATACGAATAGACAAGATAGAAAATGAATAGTGAATAATAATACTAGAATATATATATATATATATATATACATATATAAATTATTAAATCAAAAACTGATTTAATAATCCGGCTTAATCTTAAGCCTCTAGTATTATCAACCGTCCGATTAAAGTCTGTGCAGCCTGTACACATATTTAATCGGACACCTGTATGTACCAACATACGTCATCTACACCATATCGCCTGAACCGTGAAAACTCTTTGTGTGGGACTCTAAAGACTCGTCAATACGCCGGCAACAGGTTTAACCATAAGCACGTCAGCGACACTAGCTATACGTAACGGCTACCCAGGTATTGAGCGAAAGGGAGGCCGACGAGCAAACTCATCCAAACCCCTACTGAGCCCGACAGTGACAATATCTGTACAGTCCGGTCTGTTCGTCTAAGAGTAGCGCATATCGAGTCTAGCGGGTGGATAAAGTCAGACCTCTAATAACGCGATAATTAGTGTCGGTATGTAACCCATCACTACCTGAGAAACTATCGATCCTGGATCGGTAATTCTCGTCTACCCCGACCAAGGATTTCTGGTGATGACCACCCGTGCACAACGCGACATCAACCCCCAATACCGGGAGAGACGAATCCCCGACGATCCGCTCACTGCCTCCATCTGGATCGATAATTCTCGTCTACCCCGACCAAGGATTTCTGGTGATGACCACCCGTACACAACACGACATCAACCCCCAACACCGGGAGAGACGAATCCCCGATGATCCGCTCACTGCCTCCATGTGGCTCGGGACTGTACACAACTAAAACCTGTTTGCACGACTCCTTTGAGCCGTGGTAGGGTAGTAATCAAAGCACAGTAAGAACTCACACGAGACAAATGACGATCTCATGTCGATAGACTAACCTGTACACATGTCACCTGGGAACTGCTATCTGACAATAGGTATAATACCAACTAGCAGGTTCCCGGCGAGTCCGTCCAGTATACTCATAACCCAATGAGCACCTGTATACTATCTTAGGTGAACAAACTAACACCAATATCTTGTGAGACCGGGACACCGCCCCTCATCGGGGTCTCGATCAGTATACACTATTCTACTCTGGAGTATCGATGCCCAGTCTCGAAACTCCCACGACTAGGGACATTTAAGGATTTTCTTATAATCCACTCAGCTCCCACGTATATGATCGCCTTCATAATGCTGGTAGTCAAGCATAAATCTTATGGGCTCTATCAACATGTAATAGTGATCTGTAATACCATATAAATCATGTACATGATGATAAAGACAAACCAGATTGCATACTATCATCTCGAGTAAGATTGTTCTACCGGTATAGGTCCTCCTTCAATCATCATAATCACCTGCCTGCGATTATGATAATTGCCTTGAGGGCACTATAGCCAACAATACTTATGGACTATCCTGACCCCACTAGTATGATCTTCATCATAGTCCTGGTAGTCAAGTACCCATCCAAAGGGCTTTATCAACATGTAACAGAGAGACAATATAAGTATACATGTTAAGATAAAGAGTAATCAGATAGCATACTATCATGTCGAACAAGAAAGTCCTCCCTATATATATCCAAGCATCCACTATAATATACAATCATGTACAATAATGGCCTCTAGGGCATACATAAAACTAACAATAATTACACTAGAATGATTCTAGAAGAAGACACTTCATTTTTGTGTTAATCTATTTGTTTAAATAGATAATGAGGTAGAGGGATGAGGTGTATTATAAGCATGGTAGAAGCATGGCTACTTGTTTTTCTCATTCATTTGTCCTAACTATTCAAGCATGTATGAATTATTTCTATTGGAAATAATACTCTTGATATTTTCTAACACTTAGTCATTCTTCGTTAGTTGCTTCATTCTACACTTAGCTTTATCTTTCCTCCTATGCTCTCTTCTTTTACCTCAAACCCTAACCCTATCATGAGTTAAGAAACCATGGTTTTATGAGATATATTAATCCAATAAACATTTTATACATCTACTAAACCAGTTAGATTAGCAAATTAGGTGCTTTCGTTACTTCAAGTTTGAGGTTGGAGCTTGAACTATAGACTTTCGGGTGGATCGTTTTTGACGTGAGGAGGCCGATGACCAAACTCGATCCAGATGGCCAAGGAGCTTAAGAAGGATATTAAGAAGACCCGAAAGACTTGTTCATATAGGTATAATCACTTTTATAGTAGATTAGAACTTTTGCAAGTTTTGTTATCTAGGGCTTACGATAGATCTTGGGGATTAATCGGTATTGCCCGCTTAAAAATTGTTTTTTGAAAATTTCGCCTCTATACAAACCAAGTAGAGTGTGCGAAACTGCCTAACATGGTATCAGAGCCGCTCCATAAGCCTTAGATATCTCATAGCGATGTTAGAAATCCGCCATTTTTGTCGCGCACGAACTGCCGATAAAAACTTTCCCAAAAATTGATGTTTTGGAAAGTTTGCAAACCCCGCGGGTTCACGATTTGAACCGAGATGCCGCGGGGTGAAGCATGGGCATCTAGGGGAAACCTTAGGGGGACCGAAGGTTGGGCCCACCCCCAAGACCACCACAAGGCGGCTTTGGGGGGTGGTGACCCGAGAGCATCCCAATAGGATGCTTTCGGGTCTGCCTACCTATGGGGGCCACCTTATGGTGGCCCCCGGGGATGGGTACCCCCTAGGCCCTTAAGTCGACAGTTAATTTTTTCCCCTTCACCTCCACGAAGATTCGGCCAGGTTTCGAGTTCATTTCGGCTCCCGGATTGACATAAAACGTTTGTTTTGGGGACTTTAGCTCACTGGATATTCTAACTTTAGAAAATTGGTTTTGTTTGCTAATTGTGGGCGGAATTCTAACGTCGTAGTTTTCTTTACTTGCTTATGTGATGCGTATATGTGTTGTTTAATGTCTTCTAACCGCTATACGTCGATTAGAAGGGGTTGCATACATCTTGTTTATCTGTGGTGTTGCTTGTGATATCTTTGAGATGGTTTCGGTGGATTGTCGTGATGGATAGCCTTTAGTACAATGTTAGTTGTACAGTTTTGATTCATTTACATATTCATTTTTGCGGGACGAGCTTCCGACATGTGGATTGTCGTTTCTGCCTCGTTGTATATTCTTTTATTGGGGCACGGCCGAGTTGAGGTCAATGTCACCACTATATATATTTTTCTTTTCTGTACTAGAATTACCCTGCGGTGGAATACTTGAATAGCCGGGGTTTAGAAGGCAACGGGCCTCCATCTCATGGCGCTGAGACCGGGGTGCCTTACTCTAGAATTGGCGGGCTATTCGCCGCACTCGTAAGGGGTATAGGATGACCCACGGTGGAGTACTCAAGTTACCGGATTCTGTGAAGTGTTGAGTGACCCATTCACTTTGTTGATTGGGGTTGCCTCTCTTCTGAAATTGGCGGGCAACTTGCCACGCTCGTAGGAGTCTTGGTTTTACATTGTAAAAGCTATCCACACCACCGAAGAATATCGGATTTCATTTGCGGCTCGAATAAAACCCGAGGTTCCTAGATTATCCGCTATTTGGTTTTTGCTTATCGTTTTTCTGTGATGTTATTTATATCATGCCTGAGACGAATGGTTATATATATATTTATATATACTAGTAAATGTTGTATATGTTTTTCATCCGCGTTAGTCCAGCCTCCGCTCTGCTATTAGTTAAGTAACTTAACGGTGCATGACGGGTCCCATGGCAAATGTGGATGGCATATACGTACATTGTATTTTCGTTCTTTTCTGGTGTGATAGGAATTAATTGATGGGACCGCATTAATTTTGATTAATGCAAGGAAAAATAAACCTAAACGATGTTGTCGGAACAAATTTCGAAAAACTATTGTCGTATTCTTTTGCTTTACATAGTGATATTCGGTCATGAATATCCCGCACCTCATTCGAGGAGGCAAGAGCCTAGATCCCTTCACTGAGAGTGATCTCTTAAGCAAAAGTTTATATTACTATAGATTACTCGGGCATTTTCAAAACCACTAGTTTTCAAAAGTGGAGCTTAAACCACTCATTTTCAAAACAACTCGGTTCCTTCAATGATATCAAGTTCATTACGTTAAAAGTTTTCGCCAAAAACTAGGTGTAGCCTTCCGTCGTTTCAGATAATTCATACTTAGTATTCGTGCTGCGTTTGTTGATTATTCGTCAAGACATAGTGTACGATAGTTAAGTAATGATTTTCTGTAGCATAGATAATGCGATTGGTTAGGATAGTCGTATGATTTTATTGATTACTCGTCAAGGGTCATGCGGGTGGGTCTAATGCAATCTTAGATAACGACAGGTTGAACTTGATTAGAATCTTTTGATTTGTTGATTATTCGTCAAGGTCACTAAGGTCCTAGGGGTAAAAACTACATCGGGAGTTTCAAACATACAAGAAACTTGCTAGTGTTGCATACCTTCTGAAGTGTGGTGACTAGAGTGGCTTCCATCTAGATTATCATGCGATGATAGTTGGATCTCTATCCTTTTGATGAGTAGGATTACTCTTGGGAAATATTTTTCACTTCACAATTAGCTAACCTATTAGGTGTCTAGAAAAATATTAACGGGGCTACGCCTCTGTGGTAACGAGGTTTATTCTAATCAGGTCCGTATGAGAGCATGGGGAACCTCCCTCGGAATACTACACCCACCTAGCTGAACGGTTAGCGAACTTGTAAGTTGTTAATGATTCTATCTAGTCTCCTTTTAAGCTTTGAAGGAGAATTCAAGGAAACAGTGGGAGCCATCCTATTTAGATAAAATAATAATCAATCTAAACTTATAAGAGCGCACGCTGAGTATTTCTTTTCTCTCTCTCCAGATAGCAACCATGTCACGGCTTAATCAAGATAACAAAATGTATGGCTTGACTGACCTAGATTCTTATTCAGGGCTGGGGAACGTCGGTTCGGTTCTAAGTTGTGATAAATGTCACGAGCTTGAGTAAGAGAAAGATGATTACATGAATACCTTGATGATCCTAGCGAAGAAGAAGCATACTAGTGCATCTCCTTCAGGGGTTCTTGTTATTGAGAACTGTTTTTCGATCAGTCCTACCTCCTGGGTACTTGATACCGAATCAGGATCTCATATCTGTAATTTATTATAGGGATTAAGAAAAAGTAGGATGGTTAGACCTGGTGATATGTCCTTCGGAGTAGGGAATGGAGCACAAGTTGATGCTACCATCGTCGGTGAATATAACCTAGTATTGCCAAGCGGTAATACTATGATTTTGAACAACTGCTATTATATACCTTCCATGCTTTGCAACACCATATCAGTTTCTTTATTTAATAAAGATGGATATAACTTTGTTCTAAATAGAAATATCATGAACATTTACCTTAATCAGGTATTGGTTGTAGAAGGTACACTGCGTAACGGTATCTACGTTCTAAATCAAAATACAAAATACAGTTTTCAATATACAAAATACAAGCAAGAGGAAGAGTTCAGATATGAATGAAGCCTACTTGTGGAATTGTAGACTTGGTCATATTAATAAGAAAAGACTATCTAAATTACATTAAGATGGATATTTGAATTCGTTCAAATTTTCATCATATGAAACTTGTCAACCCTGTCTCAAAGGAAAGATGACTAAATCTCCGTTCACCGGACACGGAGAAAGAGCGACAGAGCTCTTGAGACTCAATACACAATGATATAAGTGGTCCAATGTCTATATATGCAAGGGGTGGGTTCTCATACTTCATCGCATTCACTGACGATCTCTCCAAGTTCGGATATGTGTATCTTTTGAAATAAAAATTTAAAGTTTTTGAGAAATTCAAAGAATACAGAAACGAAATAGAGAACTAGACTGGAAAAAGTATCAAGATCCTTCGATCTGATAGAGGGGGGAGTACTTAAGCATGGAATTCCTAAAATACCTAATTCTCTCTCAGTTTACTCCTCCGTATATACCACAGCACAACGGTGTATCGAAGCAGAAGAACTGTACCTTATTGGATACAGTTCGCACCATGATGAGTGATGCTGATATGCTTCTTTTATTTTGGGGACATGCGCTTCAGACAACAGCATATCTTTTGAATCAAGTTCCGACCAAATCCGTGCCTACCACTCCATATGAAATATGGAGTGATAAGAAATCATCTCTTAAATTCATTAAGATATGGGGTTGTCCGGCTTATGTTAAAACGCAAAAACTGGCCAAACTTGAAGCACGATCAGCTCTATGTAAGTTTGTGGGATATTTTAAGAATTCACTAGGGTATTTATTCTACCACACTGAGAAACATAAGGTGTTTGTATCTCACCACGCCACCTTTTTGGAATGGGAATTTCTTGCAAAAGAAATTAGTGAGAGCACGGTAGAACTGGAAGAAATTCTTGAACCATAAACTGAAACTGAAGATTTGGTGGAAGCTCAAGATTCAATAGTCCCTGACGAATCTCAACCACCCCGCAGATCTAGTAGGATTTCTCATCCACCGAGAGATACTACGATTTTCTCATAGACGGAGATCGAGAGAATTGTATCTTGGAAGAAGATGATCTTACTAGTTTTAAGCAGGCTATTACGAGTAGGGACTCTGATAAATGGCTAGATGCTATGCGATCCGAAATGGAGTCCATGTACACCAATAAAGTTTGGACCTTGGATATTGCTCCTCCTGGGGTAAAACCCATTGGATGTAAATGGATCTTCAAAAAGAAGATTGATATAGATGGACAGGTGAAAACCTATAAGGATAGACTTGTTACAAAAGGTTTTCATCAAAGACCCGATGTGGACTATGACGAAACCTTTTCTACAGTGGCTATGCTCAAATCCATTCGGATCCTACTTATCATTGCTGCTTTTCATGACTATGAAATCTGGCAGATGGACGTAAAACGGATTTTCTAAACGGAAGTTTGGAAGAGTGGGTTTATATGAATCAGCCGGAGGGATTCGTAGACAGCGGGAGCAGCGGGAAGGTGTGCAAATTGCTTAAATCCATTTATGAATTAAAATAAGCATCACAGAGCTGGAACATCTGTTTTGATGAAACGGTAAAAAATGAGAATGATCCTTGTATATATAAGAAGATTGTAGGATAAACTTTCATATTCCTAGTCTTATACGTGGACGACATTCTCTTAATAAGAAATAGCATTCTTATGCTACAATCGATCAAGTTGTTCTTGTCACAAAAGTTCTCCATGAAAGGCCTGGGTGATGGCTCCTACATTTTGAGGATTAAGATCTACAGAGATAGACCCAAGAGATTGTTGGGACTTTTACAGTCCAGGTACATAGAGGCCATAATAAAGAGATTTAGTATAGAAGATTCCAAGCGCGGTAATATACCCGTATTGCACGGAATTACCCTCTCCAAAGAGATGTCTCCCAAGACTGATGAGGAGAGGGTTCGCATAAGCATTATACCCTACGTTTCGGTGGTAGGATCTATAATGCATGAGATGTTATGTACCAGACCAAATGTAGCTTACGCGCTTAGAGTGTTGAGCCGGTATCAGTCGAACCCAGGAGAGAACCACTGGACAGCAGTGAAGAACATTCTTAAGTACCTGAGAAGGCCTAAGAAACTGTTTTTGGTGTACGATAATGGGGACCTCCAGGTGGAGTTCTTTACTGACTCGAGCTTCCAGAATGACAAGGATGCAAGTAAGTTTGTCTCGGGTTTTGTGTTTATCATCAACAGAGGGACATTCTGTTGGAAGAGCTCCAAACAGGACACCGTCCCAGACTTGATGATGAAGGCTAAATACATTGTTGTCAACGATACATCAAAAGAAGTGGTCTAGATAAAGAAGTTCATTACTGAACTTGAGGTGGTTCCGTCCATTGTTAATTCTGTTAGTGATATATGCTCTAGAGGTCATTATTGTATCATACTGGATTATATATTATTTAATGGAAGCTTGGAATATACACGGATATAGTAACAGTCTTGTCCAAAATGGTAGTATGCTACCTGATTTGTTTCTATCTCAATATGTGCATGTGTTTTCTTAGCATATCGCTTATACATATTGGTAGAGCCCTTAGGATCTTTGCTTGATTACTAGCGTTATGATGGCAGTTGTTTCCCCAATTAGAGCAAAGCTCTGTTCAGAATTCAAACCTTGAATTAAAGCTGCGCTTTTATAAAAGCGCTGCGCTTTTATAAAAGCGCTGCGCTTTTATAAAAGCGCTGCGCTTTTATAAAAGCGCTGCGCTATAACTAGCGCACCCCGTGCAAGGCGCATAGGCGCTAGCGCTAGATGCGCTGCGCTCCAAGTAGCGCACCACGTGCAAAGCACGTGTGTGCTAGCGCTAAGAGCGCCGTGCTACAACTAGTGCACCATAAGCAGCGCGCATAAGCGCTAGCGCTGGAACTAAATGTTCCTCACCGTTGGATCAAATATCCAACGGATATGATTAAATCATCAATTAACAAGAATGAGATTCTGTTGAATCTATCCAAACAGAAAAGATTGTGCCCTGAATTTAGAACACCGTTGGATCAATGATCCAATGGTGATTGAAACTCACTAAAATACAGAACAAATTCTGTAAAGGGGAAAGATTTCTCAATCTTATTAAAATAAGAAGATTATCTTCTGCAAACCAGAAGCCCTTGGATCAAAGATCCGACGGTGGGGAAATTCCCAAATCAATTCGAGAATAAATCTCTTTAACTGATTCAACAAATCAGCCTGCCCTATATAAAGGACCCGAGACTTCAAGTCTTGTAGAGAGGAACCCCCCCATAAATTTTTAGAAAATCTCGAGAAGAAGAAGAAGCTCTCGGCAAAAAGAAGACAATTCTTTTTCAAGGTAAAAAGAATATATAGACGAAATCGTCTCAATATAAACAGAAGTACTTACTTCTTTCATAGATCATAGATTTATAAGACAAAATTGTCTTTCACAAAAGAGATTATGAACATTTCATTATAAAGGGGGGGGGGGAATTATTCAATTCTCTCAGGATCACAGATCCATAAAGGCAAAGCCTTTCATCAAAAAGAGATTGAAACATCTCCTATGAACTAAGAATTTTGTTCTTAGAATTTTGAGACAAACCCTCCTATCAAAGAACAGATAATCTGCAGAGCGTGAAGTTAACCTAAGAAGAGCCTTAGCGCTCCTAATTCAAAAGTGCCTTAGTGCTCTTCATCTAGCGCTCAGCACTAAGCGCGCCATGTGCTCCTCACGTGTGCGCTGCATTATTAAAAGCGCTCTGCAGTTAATTATATGGCACCGGCGCCAAACGCCTCAAGGCTTCAACTATAGCGCATCTGCGCTCTTCATTTAGCGCAAAGCGCTAAGCGCATTAGCGCTTCACATCTGGCGCAAAGCGCCAAGCGCTTTAACCATAGCGCCCTGCGCTCATTGACTGGCGCTAGTGCCACGCGCACTACATGCTTTTATGCGCGCTTGGGTAGAACTTAAATTGTTCTTTGAATAAGCCCCAGAGTTATGATGAATGCTCATCATTCAGTAAAAGACAAACATTGTCAGAAGCTAAATCAATGCTCAGTATTGTTAAAAGGGCCGAGCTCAAACAAATGCTTAACATCCCAAAATAAAATGTTAAACATTTTAACTTGATTGGACTTAGCCCAAGATTGGCCATAAGTCCTCAACTCATATTAATTGAGCTCATCTGCTCATAAATATGTTAACAGATCTTAACCCCAAATTGGACTACAGATCTTTCAACAAACTCACGTCGGTTCGAGGGTACATCTCTTTACTCCTCTGATATTTGTCGTTGTAATCCTTCAACGTCTTCAGAGAGGTGATGGGTCCTGACAACCAAACATTCTATGGACTGTGGGGTCCTTTAAAACTCATGGACTATGATTTCCTTAACCTTGACTATGAGGTCTTTAAACTCACGGACTATGATCTCCTTAACCTTGACTGTGAGGTCTTTAAACTCACGGACTATGATGACCTTAACCTTGACTGTGAGGTCTTTAAACTCACGGACTATGATGTCCTTAACCTGGACCGAGATGTCCTTAAACTAACGCTGGACCGTGATGTCCTTAAACTAATCGACCGCAATGTCCCTAAACTAAACAATAGAGCCCAATTGCTCTCTTGTCGGATCTAAACGATCCTGTTAAGTTGATCTTAGTCTAAAAATTGGACTAACGTATCCTTAACAAACGTTTAAGTTGATCTTAGTCTCAAGTGAGACTAACGTATCCTTAAACCCAACCCCCAAACCCAAATCTAAGAAGATACGGATTTGGACTAATCCACGCTCTATGGGCGACAACATAAATTAGTCTCCGTATACAATCCACGGGCAACCAAAAACAAAACAAACACCCACGACACGAAGTGACCATCTGAAGAAGGAGAAAGTGGTTACCGCGATGCGGTAGCGTAATTAACTGCAGGGGCTTGCGCCTACAGGGAAGAGCGTCCCCACAATCAAAAACCCCTTAAATGAGGGGGAATCTGACAAAGTCTGCTACATCGGCCGCATCCGTTTAAACCTTCGATACATGGTGCCATAAATCAACTTGGTATCTTCGGAGAGGTGGACGGATAGCGCCACTTAGCATCTGCCGCGAAATTCAGGCGAAACGGACCCGCGCGGTCGCGTCTCCGTGTTTTCGGTGGGGAACAGATTCTGGCACGCCCGGTGGGACCTTTTCCTCTTTCTACTCCACACTTCGTGTGTCGTGTTCGCACACAAATCGCGGTTTGCTATGGATGCCCTTGGGTTCGAGGTACTAAGATTTGGTATCTTGCTCGGTGCAGAAAACGAAAGATCAATGGAGTCTACCTGCACAAAATGTTCCAGCTGCAACTGCAACTCCCGTTCCGCCCCATCTGGGGGTGTAACCTACGGTCCCCAAACAGCCTCCCTTTTCATGATGCCGGTAGAGCAGGTAACGCAGGCTACCACCGGGTTGTTCTTCGGGACCATGCTCCCACCAGTGAATGTTAACATCCCGCTGCTGCAAGAACCACAGAAGAAGTCGGTCTTTGATCGGCTCACTACCACCATGACTCATCTCAACGGGTCATCCAATGCCAAGCCGACAGCATCAGTCTTCAATAGGCTGAGCCTGAAATCCAATGGGCCCATCAAGAAGCCCACGATACCTGAAGTAGCCATCCTAAAACGGATAGCTATTCATGCTCTCGAGGTCACTAAAGAAACTTCTCCCATCAAAGGATCGGTCTTTACAAGGCTGGCCACTCCGGCTCCCGTTCCTGCTCAAAGGTCCGTCTTTGACAGATTGGATACTGCTGCTCAACGGATGTCGGCCTTCAAGAGGCTGGTACCAGCAGCGCCTGACCAGAATAGGGGGCATGACAAAGCCATCCCCATAGCTGAACCAACACCATCTGCGTGACATGCTCGCCGTAGACACTGGCGCCGAGTAAGGAAGGCTGGGGCAGCTCTCCGTCTGGATTTACTCCACCAGCTCCAACGGTAGAGATCGATTGTCACGCCCCGCTTCCCAAAATACGGAATACGAGGGATTGACAAGGCCAGCCATGCTCCTACGGTCAAGGAAATGTCCTGCCGTAGTCACACTTCGGCTTTTAGTTTTTCATGGTAAACAGTAAATGATGCGCAGGTAATGAGAAATGCAGTAACTGAATGAAACAATGTAAAGAACTGACCTGAGGGGAAACAAAAGAATATAACTCTGGATAGCAAATCGAGGTGTCTGTGATACACGTCTAGTCCTGGTCCAGGCTAAATCTTATCCTCACACTGAGCATGCATACTCAGGTCGTCAGAGCGACACAATAGCAATATAATATATAAAATCATGTGACAATTCGAACAAAGATAATAGATATATATATAACAGTAAATCAATGACGGTATAGGTATGAACATGCAGTAATCAATGCAGCGGAACAGTAAAAGCAGTAGAATGATATGCCACGTGTGTCAACACAGTAAGTATGTATATCGATGCTATCATCCCTATCAGTCTCTAAATCTTACTGTACAGGTCACTAAACCTATCGTCAGTCCAAGTGTGAGAGTCAACCACTCGCGAGTGTCCTCCACCCAAGGGTAGAACCCAAGGGCAGAACCCAAGGGCAAGGGACCACGGGCCCAACATGTAAATCACGGTAATAATCATGTACCCTGTAAATCTCCACATATCTCCCTAAATATATAAGCCGGCATGGGACTCCCGAGATTCTGTTGAACTCACACTCAAACTACCCCACATCCCGTGGTCTACATCAAACGCTAACCATAACCCTAAATACCAATCGGTCTGTGACAAGTCTGCACGAGAACTGGAGGCAGGACCTCCATCAAGCACGTCCCGACTAATACCTAAGATAAATGGCAGTGTCTGGTGCCTTATCTGTGACACCCGTGCAAGAGCTTCCATAAGTGTCCCATACCACTTATAGTCACACGTACACGCGTCCCACAGACGTCGACAATGCAATAGAATCATAAGGTTTACTGATTGTATACAAGAACGTATCACTTTCACTTATTCACTGATACACGAACACTAACGTACTTGCCACAATCATCACTAATACCTAACACTGGGTAATGCACGTTATCACTAGGTTATCAATACAGTGACATGTGTATGATATGATGCGTAAACAGTATGTAAAGCATGATTAAGGTGTCATAAAACAGTATTCTATCACTTGAATAATGTATCATAAATCATACGGTCACAGTTTAATGAAACGACGAATGGGGAATAAATAGTATGTTCAGTTATCTATCCAGCGAATTTGGTTTCATGCCAATCGGGTTCCAGGATCATTAATTATAGCCATTTCATTTTAAGCGTTCACGGCTGGAAATCCGGTTTCAGAATCGGAAGTCCGTTTCGCAACGCATTTTAATCTCAGTTAGGATCAGATTTTAGTGACGCTATAGTTGAATGAAACCTAGATTTTTCAGTAAGGTTTTCAACGCAACAGACGGATCTTCAATCGCGTCTGTACGTCAGGAGATATTCACTGTTCAATACTAGTATGTCACTTCTGAATCTGTTCTGGACACTTATACGTCCAGCTCTTTTAAATTACAGATTAAATATCAAACGATAACGAAACAGGATGAAACCAATTGTGTTGTCTAGATAACGAATTCACCTATAACAAACAGCAGAGTTCCGCAACCTACAAGTTAAGGAAACAGTGTGGTACCCATTACGGAACAGCACTCAATAAACAGAGCCGCTCTGGACTGCAGTCCAGAGTCGCGCTCCGATCCAAATATAGTCACAGTTTAAGTACAGAAACAATTAGAAACTTACATAGGGTTAAAGTTCGTCGAGTCAGCTTCAATTTGATCCCTCGAACGCATCACTCCAATAGGTGTATAATTTATGGTGATTTTAACGGTTTCCAGGTACAAGAAAATTCCAGTTTTACGAGTAAACTTGGGGGTAGTCGTTTTAGTCGTTAACGGTCATATTTTCCAATGAAATTCACACACTAGATTCACAGCTATACGGTCCAGCTTATACAATCGAGTTCCATCAAATTAAATGATGATTTCCTATGAGAACTTATATCGAACAGTTACGTCGTAATATTTAACAGAAAGTAGAACATGGGATATACATGATTATAATATGTAATTATCATAAAGTAGCATGTAGCAAGTAGAGAACTTTCCTGGACACGTCTCGGGGATGTACGGTGACGGTAACATCACGAACGCGTGACACACGCGCGGCACGGCAACTTGACTTGGCTCGAACTCGAGTCTCGGTAGCGGCGGCTTGGTTGCTAGGGTCTTGACGGCGAGGGTGGTGGTCGTTGGTGTGGGGTTGCTCGTTGTGGTGGTGGCCGGAAGAGGGAGTGTTAGACATACAAAGAGAGAGAGAGAGAGAGAGTACTGAGAAAGAGAGAGAGAGAGGGAATTGAGAGAGAGATTGTGAGAGATCAGTGAGAGAGAGAGTGAGGAAGAGAGAACAGAGTGTGAGAGATGCAAGCAGAGAGGGGAGAGACAAAGAGAGAGAACCAGAGAGAGATTGAGAAAGAGAGAGAGAGAGAGGGGGTGAGAACAGAGAGAGAGAAGCAAGGGAAGAGAAAGAAAGAGCAGAGAGAGGGAGAGTGAGATGAGTTGCGGGGAAGAGGGAGAGAGAGGTCGTAGGTGATGCAGAGGTGGTGCTCAGGGCTCGTCGGAGGTGAGGGGTGCTCGAGGTGGCAAAGTGCAGGGGCGATCATCCGGGGGTGAGCCCAGGGGTAGCGACACCGGCGATGGGTGTGGGTTGGATTTTGAGGAGGAGCTCGGTGGATGGTGGTCGAAGGTGGAGGTGAGGTGGCGACTGTGATACTAGTGATGGTAGCGACGGCGACGGGGCGATCACGGGTGCGGGTGCGGAGCGAGAGAGGAGGAAGAAGGAGAACGAGGGAGAGAGAAAGAATGAGATGAGAGAGAGGTGTGGGGGTGATCGCGAGTAGAGATCGAGGCGCGCGTCGTGGGAGTAACGCGCGCGAGCGTGGGCGTCGGCGAAGGCGAGAAGCGCGGGCGACGTGGTCGCAGGCGTGAGCGGAGGAGGCGGGAAAGAGAGCCGTTGGGGAAGAGAATGGGAGAAGCGGGTCGGGTCGGGGGTGAAGCGGGCTTGGAGAGGGGCACTGGGCCGGGCCAGAGAATAAAAAAAAATTTGTTTAAAAAATAAAGGAATGGGCACGGTGAGGGGAAGCGGGCTGAGGGAGTTGGGCCGGGGATTTGGGCTGAGGGATTTTATTAGAATTGAGGGAAAATAGAGGGCCGGGCTTTAAAGAAATAGAATGGGAAAAAAGAATGGGCTGGGGTTTTAAAATGGGAAAAATTTGGGTTTTAAGTTTAAATAAAATGTGAAAAGAGACGGGAGTATATAAATTGAGGTTTATATTAATGGGACAGGAACATGAGGAATTGGTATTAGGGTCTGAGGAAGGAGAGGGGAAGTACTATGATAGATTGGGGTTTTTTAAAACAATAAATTATTATAAATAAAATTTATAGGTTAAAAGAAATACAGATATAGGCGTGTATAAATGAACCGGGTATTACATCATACCACCCTTACAAAAATTTCGTCCTCGAAATTTAAAATAAAAGGTAAGTTATATAAAAATAGGCGAAAGCTATTATATTGCAAACTAACACATAAAGATTTACTAGAACTCCGTGGACGAAGGAATTTGAAGGTATAAATATGTAAGAAAAACATACAAAAAGATAGGTCTAAATAGGTATAAGGCAGGAATAACTATAGGGCAACTACATGTATATGAGAATAGCAATAAGAGCAATAACGAACAATGATATTCGAGGCGTACTCGATAAAATCGAAACTCAAACATATGCACATATAAGTATATCAAAAGTAGCACATCGGAAATAATAAGTATAAGGCACAACTATTGATAATAGTAACTATAGGCACATTACCCAAAAATAAAGTAACGACAATAAAGTAGTGAAAGATTTGTCGGTAGGTTAAAACATTTTAGGATTATGTATCGATCAAATAACTTAGAAACTCGCATAGTGAAAATAAGGAACATGGAACACAAATATGCGCGGTGTAAGGTTGCGCTACTGAAAAATAATGATAATAGTAATGTACATAAAACTAAGTAGTCGATAACACGCACTCTTCGACAAATACAAGATAATGAAAACCATATTCGAATAATAAAGTCCCTAAATATAGTTAGGGTAACAGAGAAAACACAAATATGAATAAGGCTAGCTAGGGTAGGGATTACAGGGAAGTGTGGCTCATTCAGAAGGTCGGAGGGTGGCGGCTTTAGGCTGAAAGTCAAGGAGATTGGGATCGGGTCAGCACATGAAGCAAGGGTGAGCAGCAAGGACTACTAGGGGAAAAAATATGGGGAGGATAACGGTCGGTAGGTCATATGAATCAAGAATTTGAAGGGTTAGCGAACTCGAAAGTTTCTTTAAAATTTTCTCCTCCCAGAAGGGTCTCAAACGAGACACAGACGAAGGATGGAGGGTGGACCTCAAAAGATCGGGTGTGGTACTTGTTAATCTGAGTGAGGGTCGAATCAGCACGAGGTATAGGTGTGGACAGTAAGGGGTCTCAGGAGAAAAACGGTAAAGGGAAAATCGAAGCATCGAGTGAACCGGTAAACAAAAGATTTGCGAACTCAGAAGATTTATTTCATTCAAGAAAATTCGAAACAAAGCACTCTCGAAAACGAAGGTGGCCCTAAACTATACATAAATTTATTTGGCCAGAGAAGACAACAACTAAAATCCCGTCAGTCGCGGTTGTGGAGGTTCAGCAGGTTGTGGTAGGCTCGCGCACTCGGGTAGGGACGTCCATTTCTATAGCGCCTCGCGGGGATCGCCATTGGGAGTTCTTCCACAGCAGGGTCTTGTCCTTCTGGTCCTTCTTCCTCGGCTGGAGCTTCTTCATCGAGGTATGATTCCATGTGATTCTCTTCTTATGGATTCTCTTCCATGGGATTCTCCTCCACTGGATTTTCTTCTATCGGATCTTCCTCGGGATCTTCTTTTATCGGGTTTTCTTCAGGGTCTCCTTCCTCTTTGTCGGAATCGCCTATCATGTTAAACTCTAGGGCGGCTGCTCCTTCGTCCTCTGAATCGCTGTTTTCGAAAATGACCTGGTGATCTTTGATCTCATCATCAGGACTCATCAGTGTGCGGTCTAAGGAAACGCATGATTGTGCATCCTCATCTAGATGCGGCGCTGCTCCAGGATGGGCCATGGCCTGAAAGGGAAGAGTCAAGATTAGACAGTGGACACATCAGGAAAAATTTGCTATGGGTACGGAGTATAGGAAAATATGCGATGGGCTGGAACTGAAAATCAGAATTAAAATGCCGTGATGATGAATAGTATGAATAAGGGGATGGACAAGAGAATGATACATATATTACGATTCAAAGTTTTTATTTCTTTCAACTAAAAGTTCGACGGATACAAGATTTCAAACGGGAAGAAATGTTTATAAGAGGATGACAACGTTACTACTGAAAGTAGAAAACATGAAAAATTCTTCTTTGATTACCAGACCGCTGCATTCTCGTCACGCGAGTTGAATCCTGGGTTGGGTCCGCCTTATTCTCAAAGTTCGAACTACGCCATAATCATCACTTGGCAGAAATGGGGATTGTGGACGAGTCTCCTCCTTGTAGCTCTTTCCTTTTTGGGCAACCGTTGATGAGATGTTTGCTGGATCCGCAAATCAGACATTTTTCTTGGGCGCGGCGACAATCTCTCTGAAGATGTCCTGGCCTCTTACAGTACCCGCAACACTGGGTCTTCTGTTGCTTCTGTCGTGGGGAAACAATTTGGTGCTTCATCTTCTTCTCTTTTCCTCGTCTAACGGGGATCCCTTTATGATTGGAGACTCCCGTTGGTGCCTGATTCACCCGCCTTCTCAGTCCTTCAGCTAACAAGTCGTTCGTCCGCTCTTGGGTTTCCTTCAGACCTTGCAGTACATTCAGAATCTCAACGGTCTGATTCTGGGGAGTGGAGATAGAGAAAGAGTCGTTGGTCGACATGATCCTGAAACAATAATTTTGAGAACGATATAGGACTCAATTTATAATATGGATTGGGCAAGGAATCAAGAACATCGGATGTGATGAGATTTATTACAAGTGGAAATCAACTGTAGCATTCTAAGTCACTTAAACAGAGTATGGTAGTGTAATTGCAACCACGTTGTTAGTTATACGTATGCCCTAGAGGCCATTACTGTACATTGGATGTATATTGTAGTGGATGCTGGGACATATATAGGTAGGACTTTCTTGCTCGACTTGATAGTACGCTATCTGGTTACTCTTTGTCTTAACGTGTATACTTTATGTCTCTCTGTTACATGTTGATAAAGCCCTTAGGATGAGTACTCGACTTCCAGGACTATGATGCAGATCATACTAGTGGGGCCTGGGTAGTCAATGAGTACATCCTTCATTGTTCCTAGTCGTGGGAATATCGAGACGGGGCATCGATATTCCAGAGTAGACTAGCGTATATCTTCTCGACCCATGTGATGGGCGATGGATGATCCCATATCCATTGGTGTTTGACTTCAGAGATGGTATACGGGTGCTCAGTGGAGACTGGGTACACTGAACGGACTCGCCGAGAACTCCCAGATGGTATTATACCTCACGTCAGATGGCAGTTCTCTGGTGATACTGGTACAGCTTAGTCTGTTGACCCGAGATCGTCATAGAGTCTTGTGTGTCTCCCACTGTGCTTTGATTTCCACCCTACCACGGCTCTACTGAGTCGTGCAAGCAGGTGGTTTTTGGGTACAGTCCCGATTCACATGGAGGCAATGAGCGATAGGAGGGGATTCGTCTCTCCCGGTATTGGGGGTTGATGTTGTGCTATGCTCGACTGGCCATAACAGGAAATCCCTGGCCAGGGTTGCAGTGATATACTGGTAAGAGTTATCAGTAGTTTCACGAATGTTATGGACCTCAAGTCGGCATGACTTATCGAGCTACTGGGATCTGACGTTTACCACCCCTAGGCGAGATATGCGACATATCAGACGAACAGACCGGACTGTACGGTAAGTGTTACTGGTTGGATTCACAGGAGTGTGAGTGGGCTTGCTCGTCGATCTTCTGATCGCTCAATACCCGGGTGGCCGTTACGTTTAGCAGACCGCTTGCGGCTTGTGGGTGTTTGATATGATCATCATCTGCTACCGGCGTATTGACGAGTCTTTAGAGTCCTACACAGAGGTTTCCTGGCTCAAGCGAAACGAAATAGGAGCACATATGAGATATGTGCGGGACCGAGAATAATGCGTGTATGTGATACCGTATTTCATTCTCGCGATATATGTGTCGAATGGTTGTATGCGATATAACCTAGTTATCGAATCAAGGATTGATTCGATAAGCCGATACATTGGATACTAGCCGGTTATATGCGACATGACCGGATCATTGAATCAAGTGTTGATTTAATGAGTTAATGTATAATTATATATTTGATATATTACTTTGCATTAACTAGTATTGGTTCACTTTAAATGGATTTACTCACTTGGTTTGTGCACATTGTATATGTGATATATTTTGTGCACATGATTGTATCATGTTTGATGATACATTCTAGCTTGGGTTTGTGTAAAGAATTGACCATGGTTATATGAATGGTTAGGGTTTCATTTTATTTACTTATTCATTTATTTATTCTTTTTGTTTATTTTGGCAAAGGAAAATGATAAAGATAAATGAATGGTGGCTATGTTTGTTTTTAGTTGAAGATTCATGAAGCATTGACTTAGTCACCATTCTTGTCTCATGCCTAACCCTAACCACTCATCTAACCTTAGTTAAATCTCTACACTAAACCATGGTTGAAGAAATGATAAGTATTCATTTATTTTCTTTTTTAAAAACTTATCATATCTTCTTCTTCTTCTTCTTCATCTTCTTCTTTCATGAAAAGATGCTTGCTACATCAATGGTGATTGATGAAAAAGTGTGTGAAATCCAAATCTAAAGTCTACCCACTTCCTATTTCTTCATCCTCTACCTCTTGCCAAGTAGTATAGGGTGTTTCCTTCACAAGTTTTCTTGACTTGGTGAAGTTGGAGCTTGATCTAGCGATGCCTCGACGTAGATCATCTTCGGCATCGTCGTCGATGACCTAGCCCGCTTTTTCTCCGATGAAGCCGACGCTAGAGCCCAAGATCCGATTTGTACAGCGAGGAGACTTCATCACGGACCTATGGAGGTGGAGGACCGGATCTACAAAGGTTGTATCCACTTTCCTTTAGCTATAAATTCGTTTACATGCTTGCATCGCCTCATTATCTAGTTAACGATCCGTATTAGGGTTCGTAGGCACTTGTAAAATTTCAATTGGCCATGTTTGATCACTTGTGGGACTTCATTAGTGTGCCTAGGAACCCTACACACGTAACCTTGCCAAGTCACCCGAAACCCTAGTGAATGGATAGCAGAACACTCAATATGAATATGGATCAAGAATATCAAGTTTACAATCTAGACTGAGGGATGTCTTAGATTGTCAAGCTCTACACGGAAAACTGCAATCCCAAACGAAGCAAAACCTGGTCTCTGATACCAACTAAACCATGTCACGTCCCGCTTCCCAAAATACGGAATACGAGGGGTTGACAAGGCCAGCCATGCTCCTACGGTCAAGGAAATGTCCTGCCGTAGTCACACTTCGGCTTCTAGTTTTTCATGGTAAACAGTAAATGATGCGCAGGTAATGAGAAATGCAGTAACTGAATGAAACAATGTAAAGAACTGACCTGAGGGGAAACAAAAGAATATAACTCTGGATAGCAAATCGAGGTGTCTGTGATATACGTCTAGTCCTGGTCCAGGCTAAATCTTCTCCTCACACTGAGCATGCATACTCAGGTCGTCAGAGCGACACAATAGCAATATAATATATAAAATCATGTGACAATTCTAACAGTGATAATAGATATATATATATAACAGTAAATCAATGACGGTATAGGTATGAACATGCAGTAATCAATGCAGCGGAACAGTAAAAGCAGTAGAATGATATGCCACGTATGTCAACACAGTAAGTATGTATATCGATACTATCATCCCTATCAGTCTCTAAGTCTCACTGTACAGGTCACTAAACCTATCGTCAGTCCAAGTGTGAGAGTCAACCACTCGCGAGTGTCCTCCACCCAAGGATAGAACCCAAGGGCAAGGGACCACGGGCCCAACATGTAAATCACGGTAATAATCATGTACCCTGTAAATCTCCATATATCTCCCTAAATATATAAGCCGGCATGAGACTCCCGAGATTCTGTTGAACTCACACTCAAACTACCCCACACCCCGTGGTCTACATCAAACGCTAACCATAACCCTAAATACCAATCGGTCTGTGACAAGTCTGCGCGAGAACTGGAGGCAGGACCTCCATCAAGCACGTCCCGACTAATACCTAAGATAAATGGCAGTGTCTGGTGCCTTATCTGTGACACCCGTGCAAGAGCTTCCATAAGTGTCCCGTACCACTTATAGTCACACGTACACGCGTCCCACAGACGTCGACAATACAATAGAATCATAAGGTTCACTGATTGTGTACAAGTACGTATCATTTTCACTTATTCACTGATACACGAACACTAACGTACTTGCCACAATCATCACTAATACCTAACACTGGGTAATGCACGTTATCACTAGGTTATCAATGCAGTGACATGTGTATGATATGATGCGTAAACGGTATGTAAAGCATGATTAAGGTGTCATAAAACAGTATTCTATCACTTGAATAATGTATCATAAATCATACGGTCATAGTTTAGTGAAACGACGAACGGGGAATAAATAGTATGTTCAGTTATCTATCCAGCGAATTTGGTTTCATTCCAATCGGGTTCCAGGATCATTAATTATAGCCATTTCATTTTAAGCGTTCACGGCTGGAAATCCAGTTTCAGAATCGGAAGTCCGTTTCGCAACGCATTTTAATCCCAGTTGGGATCAGATTTTAGCGACACTACAGTTGAATTAAACCTAGGGTTTTCAGTAAGGTTTTCAACGCAATAGACGGATCTTCAATTGCGTCTGTACGTCAGGAGATATTCACTGTTCAATATTAGTATGTCACTTCTAAATCTGTTCTGGACAGTTATACGTCCAGCTCTTTTAAATTACAGATTAAATATCAAACAATAACGAAACAGGATGAAACCACTTGTGTTGTCTAGATAACGAATTCAAATTTAACAAACAGTGGAGTTCCGCAACCTACGAGTTAAGGAAACAGTGTGGTACCCATTACGGAACAGCACTCAATAAACAGAGCCGCTCTGGACTGCAGTCCAGAGTCGTGCTCCGATCCAAATATAGTCACAGTTTAAGTACAGAAACAATTAGAAACTTGCATAGGATTAAAGTTAGTTGAGTCGGCTTCGATTTGAGCCCTCGAACTCATCATTCCTGTAGGTGTATAATTTATGGTGATTTTAACGGTTTCCAGGTACAAGAAAATTTCAGTTTTACGAGTAAACTTGGGGGTAGTCGTTTTAGTCGTTAACGGTCATATTTTCCAGTGAAATTCACAAACTAGATTCACAGCTATACGGGCCAGCTTATACAATCGAGTTCCGTCAAATTAAATGATGATTTTCTATGAGAACTTATATCGAACAGTTACGTCGTAATATTTAACAGAAAGTTGAACATGGGATATACATGATTATAATATGTAATTATCATAAAGTAGCATGTAGCAAGTAGAGAACTTGCCTGGACACGTCTCGGGGATGTACGGTGACGGTAACATCACGAACGCGCGACACACGCGCGGCACGACAACTTGACTTGGCTCGAACTCGAGTCTCGGTAGCGGCGGCTTGGTTGCTGGGGTCTTGACGGCGAGGGTGGTGGTCGTTGGTGTGGGGTTGCTCGTTTTGGTGGTGGCCGGAAGAGGGAGTGTTAGACAGAGAGAGAGAGAGAGAGTACTGAGAAAGAGAGAGAGAGGAATGAGAGAGAGAGAGAGAGAGAGAGAGAGGGAATTGAGAGAGAGATTGTGAGAGATCAGTGAGAGAGAGAGTGAGGAAGAGAGAACAGAGTGTGAGAGATGCAAGCAGAGAGGGGAGAGACAAAGAGAGAGAACCATAGAGAGATTGAGAAAGAGAGAGAGAGAGGGTGAGAACAGAGCGAGAGAAGCAGGGGAAGAGAGAGAAAGAGCAGAGAGAGGGAGAGTGAGATGAGTTGCGGGGAAGAGGGAGAGAGAGGTCGTAGGTGATGCAGAGGTGGTGCTCAGGGCTCGTCGGAGGTGAGGGGTGCTCGAGGTGGCAAAGTGCAGGGGCGATCGGCCGGGGGTGAGCCCAGGGGTAGCGACATCGGCGATGGGTGTGGGTTGGATTTTGAGGAGGAGCTCGGTGGATGGTGGTCGAAGGTGGAGGTGAGGTGGCGACTGTGATACTGGTGATGGTAGCGACGGCGATAGGGCGATCGCGGGTGCGGGTGCGGAGCGAGAGAGGAGGAAGAAGGAGGGCGAGGGAGAGAGAAAGAATGAGATGAGAGAGCGGCGTGGGGGTGATCGCGAGTAGAGATCGAGGCGCGCGTCGTGGGAGTAACGCGCGCGAGCGTGGGCGTCGGTGGAGGCGAGAAGCACGGGCGACGTGGTCGCAGGCGTGAGCGGAGGAGGCGGGAAAGAGAGCCGTTGGGGAAGAGGATGGGAGAAGCGGGTCGGGTCGGGGGTGAAGCGAGCTTGGAGAGGGGCACTGGGCCGGGCCAGAGAATAAAAAAAAAATTTGTTTAAAAAATAAAGGAATGGGCGCGGTGGGGGAAGCGGGCTGAGGGAGTTGGGCTGAGGGATTTTATTAGAATTGAGGGAAAATAGAGGGCCGGGCTTTAAATAAATAGAATGGGAAAAAAGAATGGGCTGGGGTTTTAAAATGGGAAAAATTTGGGTTTTAAGTTTAAATAAAATGTGAAAAGAGACGGGTGTATATAAATTGAGGTTTATATTAATGGGAAAGGAACATGAGAAATTGGTATTAGGGTCTGAGGAAGGAGAGGGGAAGTACTATAATAGATTGGGGTTTTTTAAAACAATAAATTATTATAAATAAAATTTTATAGGTTAAAAGAAATACAGATATAGGCGTATATAAATGAACCGGGTATTACATTGATGCTGCTGTTCCAACCGAGAACAGCTTTGAATTGCTTAACAAGGTGCGCAGGAACTCTCCTACTGCAGTGCTGAAGAGATCTCCTCCACCCGTGGAGAATGCACCGAAGGCGAAGCCGGAGCAGCCCCCTCAGCGTCTTTCTTCCAAAATTTACAAAGTATGGCGATAGGTCCAGGAATCGGTGATTGACCAGGACTACTCTCGCCGATCAAAGAAGGTTAAAGCTCGACAAGGAGAAAACCATCCTATCAAGCCACAAAAGGCGACAGCCGTCTGGGTGCCTGCTGCAATAGCTCCCTCAACATCATCCGCTCATAAGAGAAGGAGGCCGGAGAAAGCCCCTGTGACCGCGGCGAACCGCAAGGACACCGAGCCTAAACGCCCCAAGTCTGGGGGCATGGTGGTGCATACCGTTTATATGGCTTCCGAAAAAGAGGAAAGCCGTGCTTCTACGGGTCATTGACCGCTTACCCGATCGATAACGAAGGCTCAGGAACAACAGCAGCAGAAACTTTAGGAGTTGCTGACTGCAATGGCCGCACTCACTGGGCTAAAAGAAAATCCAGAAACCTCGGAGCAGCGTCGGGAACAAGAGACTGATACCGAGTTCCTCCGAAGAATGCTCGAGAGGAAAGAGAAAGTGGCTGCGGAGCAGGCATCCAATATAAAACGAATGGCTCTTTTGTTCCAAGACATGGCTGGGATAATGTTACAGCCGTAACCTCCAGCTGAAGACCCCCCGATCATCATTGAAGACGACAGAGGGGAGACATCGAACCCCCCTCCGGCTCTTTCAGCAGCCAAAGAAGAGACAATCTCTAAGGCCGCCTTGGACGACTACATCGCTCAGCAAATACGAGCTCACCAGGTGAACGAAGCGGCTGGACAGGTCGTCTGGGTGACCCTATCCAGGCTGGTATGACCAAATAAGGTACCCTCCGGGATATACGATCCCTAAATTCCATGTATATAAAGGGACAGGAAATCCGCATCAGCACGTCGCTCAATTCAGAGCCTTGTGCGGCAACACCGGGGGTGATAATAAACTTATGCTCCGCCAGTTTGTTGGTAGCCTGTCGGAGACGGCACTCGAGTGGTATTCTGAACTTCCAAACGACTCTGTCAAGACATTTGCGGAGATGGAACTGCTGTTTACGCAGAGATTCGCGAGCGCTAGCGAGTGTACCCCGATCACCGCATTAATTAACGCCAGGGTGAAGCCAGGCGAAACTTGGGTACAATACACAATACGGTGGCGAAATTTATGGTCAAAATGTGAGCAGCGCACGAGGAAGCGCCGGCAGTGGGCATGTTCGTGGGCACTCTGGACCCTCAGGCAACTATTTCCTAATTCATGATGTCTTCAAACCGACCACGTTCCAGGCCTTGATTGACAAACTGGCCCAAATGGACTAGATGGGTCATAGACCGTCTCCTTCAAAGCCGGAACCACGGAATGAAAAGGGCAAAGGGAAGGCGACATTCGTTGCTAATACTCAACAGCAGCCCAGTGGTCCAAAACTAACTGATCTCCTAGACGAGAGGCGGCAATTATATAATGAGAATATGAAGCGCCCTTATTCGTTTCCACGGGACAAAACAAAGAGATTGTTCGAGCTAGCGGTGCGCAACAGGCTCATCAATCTGCCGAATCCGAAACGGCCGTTGCAACCCGGTGAAGCTAATAGCCCCAGCTATTGCCCCTACCATCAAACAGTAAGCCATCCAATTGAAGATTGCTTCGTATTTAAAGGCTGGATTGAAGATCAATACCAACAGGGCAAATTTGCCCTGTCCGAGAATTGAAAAGTGAACCCACCACAGCTACACGCTCCCAAGAAGACGGATACACCGGGGGCATCATGCTCCTTCATAGAAGAAGCTCCATGGGAGGTCGCTCATTCAGCCAAGACGAAAAGAATGCTGAAGGATCTCCAAACATGCCTGGCGATCAGGTGGAAAAATCCACTGAAACCCGAGATCATCAAGGGAATGCTGAAACCGCATCCAACTCCAAAGATTGGTGGTGATAGCCAAAGCACTCACACCCAGCCGTCAAAGTCTTCGAAGAAGAAGAAGACCAAAAAGCCCGTGAAGCCTGGTGATAAGCGCACGGACCTGCAAAAACAGATTGACGCGCTGGAAGAAAACAATCAAAAAGCGCGGACTCCAGTCACACTCCAACAATTTCTCAGCCACGTCCTTGAGGACGGAGATGATGACAATGGAGAAGACTCATCGGATGAATCTGAAAATTATGTAGCAAGTTGCCATGTGATCTCTCACTCGTCGACAGACGATGAAGAAGCTCCTTACACAGAGAAACTTGGGGCAGATCCTGAACCGGAACTTCTAGGGCCATCAGACGAAATGATTGATGCATTCATGAACGAAGCTCTTCTTAAAAGCAAAGCTGCTCGAGAGCGTGAGATGGACATATTTGAAAAAGCCAAATGCCGGCGACTGGATGAAAGGGTTGGAACACTCCCGCCAGATCAAAGTACACCCGCCGCAAATAAAAGCAGGTTCAAAACGAGAAAGAGGTTCTCCAAAGCCATATCGATGGGAATGAAGCTGCCACCCTCCGAAGGAAATAATCTCGGTGAAGCGGAAACACATCCTAGCTACTGCTTATATCATCGAAAGATTGCGCACCCTACTGAAGAGTGCAACACTTTTAAAAGATGGTGGCAGGGATATGTTGCTCACCGGCAACATTTCAAGCGAATAAAACGCAAAACTCGTCGGGAGCAAAGAAATACGTCCGAGGAGCGTAAAGGAACTACCGGCAGCTGTCACATGGTCGACGCTGGGGGACCGCAAGTTCTCACCTTCGGGAGTGACTCTGACGAAGAAATGACTCTTGGCCCTCTCTTCAAAGATTCCACGTCGGGAAAAGAGGAAGAACCGAAGAACTACGAGAACATTCAGCTGCGTAATCGCACGCTGCCCGAAAAGAATCTTGGGCCCTCGAACAGGGGGTCAAATAGGAAAGATAAGGGGAAAGAAAAGGTCCCTGAGGATATCATCCTTGATGACCAAGCCCTCGAAGAGCTGACAGCAAAAGACCCGCCAAAGATAAGTAAGGTGGACTACAACGTTCTGGTACACTTGAGAAAGCTACCTTCACAGCTAAGCATTCTCGGCGCCCTTCTGCTATCCAAAGAGGCGAGAGATTCGCTGATCAAGGCACTGCAAGAGCCCGAGCAATTCCAAGCTTTCCTCGCTGAAGAAAAGATGAAGGACGAACTGGAAGAAGTGCACACAGCCGATATCACCTTCGGCGATGAAGATCTCTTCCTCGGGACGTGCGAGCATAACCGTCCCCTCTATGTCTCCGGATACTGTCGTGATATCAAGATAGGCAAAATCCTGGTTGATAATGGGTCCTCCGTCAATTTCCTTAACGTAAGAGTATTGAAGGAGATATGCATGAGCGTTCAACACCTCGCTCGGGATAAGATCACCATCTCCGGATTTGATTCTCAGTCATCACGGACACTTGGGTCTGTAATACTGACGATGCGCTTTGGGCTGCTTGTCACGGACATTAAGTTTCATGTCATTGACGCCAAGACATGCTATAACGCTTTGCTCAGGCGGCCTTGGTTACACGAGTACAACATCATCCCCTCTACACAACATCAGTGTATGAAATATTTCAAGGATGGTCTCGAATACACCGTAACAGGAAAACTTAACCCATTCTCCGTGAATGAAGTCCGAAAGTACGAAGATGCCAAATACTTCTTACCAGATTTTGAGGACACGGAAAGATGTCACAAAACAAAGAACAAAGCTATCACCACTATTCCGGTCTTCGGGAGTGATACCGAGGAAGAAGAAGATATAGTTTATTCAGGGATGCCCCAATGCAACAAGACAGGACCGTCCACTCCTATGTTGATCTTCGGGAGCGACTCAGAAGATGAGGTCAATGTCGTATTCTCTGCTCGGCCATCAATACAAGCCTTCGCTGATGAAGATCAAAGTTTGCAAGTTGCCATGGTCCCGCCAAAGCATCATAAAGAGCTAGGCACGCTTGATACCTACAGTGTGGAAGAATTGCAGACATTCTACGTCCCTCCCAGGAGAAAAGGTGAAAAGGCGATCCTATTCTACCGATCCGGGGAAACCAAAGTGGAGAAAGAAATTTGGCATGGTGAGGATTCTACACTTGACAGGCTCCAGCCCATCCGTTTGCCCAGATATCACACAGACGGACTAAAGAGACTCTTGAGACGCCAAGGTGTACCCCTTAAGTAAACTGCGCGATAAGCACGGTTATATAACAGGATCTGGAACGTTCTTGGAACTCAAAGAAAGTTGCCCAATGGGAGAATGGAAACGATTGGACTTGGGTATGTTCAATCCAAGAAACGGGAGCTATTCCGTGACTGTTACGTCATACATGATTTTGATGAAGAAGGAGATGCTCTGTGGGAAGTTGCTAACCCTAAACCAGAACGAGCTCCTGCCGTGAAAATGCTGAGTCCGTCGTTCGAAAAACAGATGGACAAGCTTATAAGGGAAGCGGGTCAAAAAGTCCGGGATGACCATAACCGCGAAATGGCCATCTACGAGAAAGCCAGAACGCAGCGCCTCTTCCAGCAGGCCGCGGAGAATGACGTGGCCCTTCATCGCCAACCCGTCACAAAGAAGACCTGGCGCAGAGGCAAAAATAAACCAAAGAACGGGAAAAGCGTTCGACAGCGACAAAGTGGGTCCAAGAAGCCACGCGATCAGGAATCGGGCAATCCGGATTCGTCTCTTATAAGGAAGATGGGTCGAGCATACTCTTTTCCCCAAGACAAGACAAGAAAGATACTTGATCTTGTCATAAAGCATCAGATGATTACCCTCCCGGAGTCCAAGCACCCCGAGCACACAGGTGAAGTTAATCATCCAGACTATTGCTCCTAACACCGAGCAATAGGACATCCTCTTGAAGACTGCTTCACCTTCAAGGACTGGGTCGAAGACCAATATCAACTCGGCAGGTTTTCTCTATCCAGCAGTTGGAGGGTAACCCCGCAGCGGAAGTATGAACCGAAAGCCACAAAAGCAGAGCCGGATCAATGTCGGTCTTGGAAGCGATCTCGTACCTGTCATATGATAATGTTGTTAGAAGAAGAACCCGAGAATACGGATGACCTCCCTTGGTGCTTCAAAAACGATGATGGCGAAGTGATCTCAGAGTTTCCACCGGCACCAAAAGAGCTGGAAGATGGGATACATACTACTGCAGACAACCTCAGAAAGATTGATTTGGGGACGGCAAGTGACCCGCGGCCGACATTCGTCAGTGAGCTGTTGTTTGAAGAAAGGGTGGCTACGCTTAAGGACGTGCTCATGCAGCATAAAAATTGCTTCGCATGGAACTATTCCGAGATGCCAGGACTAGATCTAAAGATTGTTGTACACAAATTGCCAATATCCCCGGACGTCAAGCCGATCAAACAAGCACCGAGAAGAATGTGGCTCGAGCTTGAGATGAGTATCAACGCCAAGGTCAAGAAGCTAATCGACTCTGGCTTCATCCAAGAGGTTCAATATCCTGACTGGATCGCCAATATCTTCCTAGTGATGAAGAAAAATGGGTGTCACGACCCAAAGTTCGGCCCGTGACCGGCACTTAACCACGCAACGTCTACAGGTGTAACGTGACTAAGTAAGCCGAACCCAGAAAACAAAACCATTAAAATTTGGAGAGTTAAAACATTTAGAAAACTGTAAGCGTTTAATAGAAATCCTTTTTGGTTCAACTTATTATTTAAATAATTTTAGCAACATTTCCTTTACCAAAACTTTGTCCCGAAATCGGGTAAAAGGCGAGATATAAGTAAAAGTGACATGTGAAATAAATAGAGCATTTCAATGGGAGAATCGCGCCCAACGGCGGAGAAATCACCACAATAGGATATACGACGCCGAAGCGAAGAATGAGCAGTAAAGTGAAAACAAATATCATAAGAGGTAAAACTGCATAAATAAAGTCGGCTCACAACGAACTCGACACCAGAGTACAAATAACATACAATCGTCCTCACAACTGTCTCTAAGTCAATACATGAAAGTAGATGGAGAGTACTAGATACATCAAGATGTAACTGAAAAGTAAACAGATACCGTACAAAACCCACCTAATGGCAAAAGGGCTAACATGCCTCAGCAATGGTATCTGTGTCAAAAGATGCGGTAAACAGCCAGCCGCGACTACTCCAAAGGGCAACCTGCAAGCACTGTGGCACAACGGGGGTGAGTTGCCAACTCGTGAATAGTAGATAACATATAAAGGTAATCGCGAGTATGCACGTGCTGCGATACTCTAACCTATGCCAACAGATAACATCTATATGATGAACTGAATGCTCACATCAGGCAACAAGTGCAAGCTAAAAGTCTTTCCATATGATGTGCAAGGTATGCAATAATCATGTCTGATATGGGATCTAACAACCCTATATAACATGAGCAGGGTATGCGATAATCATGTATAGCATGTGTACTATATCAGGTGCAATAGGTACAGGATGAGATGTCAATACTAAATGCTGAGCATGGGAATAAATAGTGTCTACACGGAATATCAACGTGGAAAAATGACCGGTGTCCATCAATATACCCAAATCCCAGTAAAACTCAGGCACCGTCATCCACATCGGCCCTCAAATCCTGTGAATCTCATACAATCGTGAGTGCCCAACATCGGCACCCAAATCTTATAAAATTAGCCGTGTCTAGCATTGATACGCAAATCCTCCAGTATGGGGCGCCCGTCCATCAGATTTGCCCATGGGCTCCGTCTGCGGAATCGGCCCTCGGCCCCCGGCAGTACGCGTCGTCCCGTATCCATCTATCGACTCTGGTCGGTATCCTCCGGATAATCGCCAGGTCTAACCAATCACCGGTAGGTAGCAATCCCTCCGTCGGGCTCACCGTCTAACAATACGAGTCTTCTCGCCCTCGGGTACCGTACCGGGTCCACCATGTACCCGCAATCGGTGCCTATCTCTCCTCGAATCGGGTATACTCACACAAGCTCTCTGGAACCGAGAAAACTCATGGTGGACGCACTAAAATATCATATCAAGGGAAACCGGGTTTTTAAGCAGTGCGTATTTTTCTTAAAATAATACTCCGGTTCCCAAATCCAGAAATCACATAAATCAAATACAATGCGTAATCCATGCAATGTGTCGTATGACGCTAAGAGTAAAAGAAAGGGAAAACCGCTCTTTTGAAAGATCTAGTTTTGAAAATATCGCTTGCGGTCCCTTAGTTTTAAATCAAGTCAATATCATCCATGTATGTAGCATATAAATATGTGTATAGGTATGGATGTGTGAATGGATAAGTATGCAAAGTGAATATAGCAATGTACATGTGCACTATTGTAGACATATGATGCATATGTGCCCAAGTAGGGGTATATCAATGAAGGTACTTACAAAAGTGCGTATACAGTGTACATGGTATGAATATCCATATGATAGTATGCGGCAAATCATGACAACGTCAATAAAGCTGAATCAAATATGCGGTTTATAGCAATCCTATAATGTGAGTGTCATGGCAATCACTAACGGTGTGAGTGTGGCATATAAATCGTGCTCGTGCAACTTGGACCGTTAGTGACAGCGCAGTGTTCTATACTATCAGTATATCTATATAGATAAGGAAGTATGCTACTCTAGTATGTCTACATGAACATATACAACTAACATCCTATTACGCCCTGACGCTTAATGCCATACGGGCGATTTTTCCGTAGATGTTAAATCTACTCACCTGGTAGCGTGCTAAGTATAGCCGACCACCTGCTTCTCTTTCCTGGCGGCGTCTGATGTACCCACCTGCAAACCTGAAATTTACACAAGAATCCCAATATATCAAAATCTCGTAAAACGCGATATCGGAACGAAACGAGAAACTCGCGTCGGGAATTAATGCGCGCGCGCGCGATACGCTGGAACGTGTGTGTGTGTCCAGAACTCATCTCGATACGCCGCGATACGCTGAATCACAGAATCCACTCGCGTATCGCGCAAACTAAAAATACCAGAAAACGACATACTGCCCCAGATTTTACCCAGGTTAGAATATTATAAAACTATATATACCCTGGACCTACAAAATGTAGCAGACACCTGTACCAAAAACCCTAGCTCCTAACTCCCTGGTCTGGCCGCAATTTGCGGCCAGAATGAATTTTCCGGCGGCCGTGGGTTGGAGTGGTGGGGTCGGGCTCTGTTGGTGGGGTCAGGGTGTCACCAGTAGGCTATGGTCCACTCAATTTTATTCTGAACTTACAGGGGTAACAGCAAATCTCAAAAGGCTAAGTTTTGCTCAAAAATGTCAAGTTTTGCACAATTTGAAAACTGAGGGTATTTTGGTGTAATCTGGGGGTTTTCCTAGGTTAATTGGCCCTAACAACACTTATTTAGGCTAGTCAACCCAACACCAACCTCACTTAAACAAAACTTCACACATATCACCAAAACAAGCACAAAATCGTATAAGTATCGCTAATCGAAGCTATAACGACACAACTAGGCAAACAAGGAAGGAGTTTAGAAGTTATACCGCACTCGGAACCTCACAAACAAGGAGAAGGAGAAGAAGAAGAGGGGAGGGAGCTGCTGGGGTGCTGCTGTTGCCTGAACTGCTGCTGCTGTTGTTATTGTTGATGCTGCTGCTTTGCAACTGCTGCTGGTGTTACTGTTGTGCCTGCCACTGCTGTTGTGGTTGTTGTTATTGTGTTTGTTGCTGTTGTGGAGGGTGTGTTGTGTGGTGTTGCTGCTGCTGCAACTCCTGTTGTTGCTTGTGCAGCTGCTGGGTGTTTGAAATGAGGTTAGGGGCTGTTTGTTAAGGGAGTGCTGCTGCTGATGCAGCTAATGCTGATGTTATTGCTTTAGTTGATATGTTTGGGGCTGAGGTAGCAGCAGCTATTGCTGTAGGGTTTAAGTGAGAGGGTGAGTGAGTGAGAGATGTGAGGGATGTGAGTGAGAGGGTTTGAAAGACAAGCAAAAAGTGTTAAAGTGAAATGGGTGTGACCCTTCCTTAAGCCACCATTCTCTCTCTCTATCAAGAGCTAACATGACACCCATCATGCCCTCTCTCTCCTTAACCCAAGTCAACCAAAAGAAGTTTTAATCCCTTTTTATTTTTAGAAAACAAAATTCTTAATTTAAAACTAATTAGGTTTACAAAAGGGGTTAGACCACCATGATTGCCCAAACATGGTTTAAACCAATTTTAACCCTAGGTTACATGCACATGTTTGTGCAAGCTTAGGAAAATTCTAGAAAAATGTTTATTAATTTTGATAAAATATTTGAAAGTCAATTTGGTAAACTTTTATGAAAAAAATTCACTTATTAAAATATAATTAGTTACTAATATAATCCCAGTTGTTACAATGGGAAGGTGCGCATATGCGTAGATTTTCGGGATCTCAACAAAGTTTGCCCAAAGGACGACTTTTCAGTATCGGTCACGGAGCTGATAATAGATAATACGTCAACTCACGAAGTTTTCTCCTTCATGGATGGATCATCAGGGTACAATCAGATAAAGATGCATCCCGAGGACCAGAAGCATACCGCTTTCCGGACCCCTCTGGGTATATTCATCTATAGGGTGATGCCTTTCGGTTTAAAGAATGCCTGTGCCACCTATCAGAGGACCATGACGAAAATTTTCAATGACCCCATACATGAAATCGTCGAATGCTATATCGACGACCTCGTAGTAAAAAGCAAATCATACGAGGAACATTTAGAGCATCTGAAGATTGTGTTTCAACGTCTTCGGAAATACAACCTAAAGATGAACCCTCTCAAATACGCGTTCGAAGTTTCCTCGGGAAAATTCGTAGGATTCATCGCACGACTTCGAGGCATCGAGATAGACCCATTGAAGATCAAGGCGATCATCGAAATGCCCCCGCCAGGAACTCTCAAGCAACTGCGGTCTCTCCAAGGAAAGCTCGCGTATATCCGGCGATTCATAGCCAATCTCTCCGGCAAGTGCCGCCTCTACAGTCACTTGATGAAAAAGGGAACCCCGTTCGTCTGGGATCACAAATGCCAAAGCGCACTGGACGAAATCAAGCAATACCTGCAGAATCCACCAGTGCTGGCCGCTCCCGTTAAAGGAAAATCTCTCGTTCTGTATATGACAGCCCTCGAAGGTTCTCTAGGCGCATTATGGGCACAAGAGAACGACCAAGGAAAGAGAGAGCCCTTTATTATCTGAGTCGAGTTCTCCTAGGGGCAGAAAGTAATTACTCTCCCATTGAAAAACACTGCCTGGCATTGATCTTCGCGATAACGAAGCTCGGACACTATGCATTGGCACATGAGGTCCATCTCGTATCAAAGGTAGATCCTCTCAAGTATTTGATGTCAAAGGCCATATTAACGGGGCGGCTCGCTAAATGGGCCCTGCTCTTAATGGAGTTCTCGATAACTTATCGGCCTCTTAAGGCAGTGAAAGGCCAGGCCATCGCCGACTTCCTCGCCGAGCATCCGATACCTGCTGACTCTCCCTTGAACTGTGAATTGCCGGACGAACACGCGTTTGACATAATTGGCGAGGGGAGAAGAGAGAATGATACCCAATGGGAACTCTACTTCGATGGAGCGTCTTCCATGAAGAAGCGCAAACAAAGCACGCCTATAATCAAATCAGGGGTAGGTCTCATCTTCGTGACTCCACAAAGAGAGATAATGCGCTTTTCCTTCTCTTTAACAGAGCCGAGGACGAACAATGAAGCCGAATATGAAGCTTTGATAGCAGGCCTCGAGATCGCTATTGACATGGGAATTGAAAACCTCCTCATATACGGAGACTCCCAACTAGTCGTTAGTCAAGTAAACGGCGACTATCAAACGTGCAAGCCTGAGTTGGTAAAGTACGGCGAGAGAGTACAGCAACTGTTGACTCAAATTCCTTCATACATTCTGGAAAGCATACCACGTGCGGAAAATAGGAAAGTGGATGCGTTAGCCAAACTCGTTAAAGAACTGGCCGATGAAAACCTCGATGACATGAGGATCATTGTGCAGAGCCTTCAGGTTCTTGCACCGGCAGAAATATCTCCAGAGCCGTTGGAAGAAAAGGGAGTGACCGAGCAAATGGCTCTGCAAATAAAAGACCAGGAAAAGACTGAGGATTGGAGAGAAGTCTTTATAGATTACTTCAAATCCTGTCGGACACCTAAAGATGCGTCCTCAAGACATCAGCTTATGAAACGAGCTTTGTCTTTTGCTTTCGTCAATGATACCCTGTATAAGAGATCATTTAACTCTTTATGGCTAAGATGCCTGGGACCTAAAGAGGCAAAGAGAGTCATCCAAGAAACTCACGATGGACTCTGCGGTTCTCACCAAGCCGGCCAGAAGATGAAACTGAAGATCCAAAGGATGGGTTACTATTGGCCCACGATGATCCAGGACTGCCTCGAATACGCGAAGCAATGCCACTCGTGCCAGATTCACGGGGACTTTATCCATCAGCATCCAATTCCACTACATCCAACGGTGGCTAGCTGGCCGTTCGAAATGTGGGGAACTGACATAATCGGTCCCATCGAACCGGCATCGTCCAAAGGACATCGTTTCATTTTGGCGACAACTGATTACTTCTCCAAATGGGCAGAAGTAGTACCGCTGAGGGAAGTGAAGACAAAGAATATTCTCCATTTCTTCAAGACGCACGTCATTTATTGGTTTGGAACTCCGCGACGGATCATCTCTGATAACGGGCCAGCCTACAGAAGCCACAAGATCAGCCGCTTCGCACAACAGCATAACATAGACTGGAGATACTCTTCGGTTTATAATCCCCGAGCTAACGGTCTAACCGAGGCTTTCAACAAGACCTTGAAGAAAATCGTGAAAAAGACAGTGTATCGAAATAAGAAGGACTGGCACGAGAGACTGCATGAAGCTCTCTGGGCGTATCGAACTACGTTCAAAACAGCTACGAACACAATGCCGTACGCGTTGGTATTTGGCGCAGAAGCGGTACTCCCTCTCGAGATAGAGTTACCCTCTCTACGAGTGGCGGTTCACTACGAGCTAACAGATGAAGAAAATGCTCACCTTCGGCTTGAGGAGCTTGACGCCCTTGATGAAACACGGCTCATGGCGCAACAAAATCTGGAGACTTATAAAGCAAAGATGACACGCTCATATGAAAGATAGACTAGGCCTAGAACATTCAACCAAGGAGAACTCGTGCTAGTGGTCAAGAGACCCATGATCCCTAATCGGGCCAAGTGAGGGACGTTCGAGCCGAACTATGAAATCCCATATATCATAGACAAAATCTACCAGGGTGGAGCTTACCTACTCATGGACATGCATGGTGAAATACCTTTCAGGCCAATAAACGGTCGCTTCCTTAAGAAATACTACCCCTGACGAGTCATTGTTAGTTATATGTATGCCCTAGAGGCCATTACTGTACATACGATGTATATTGTAGTGGATGCTTGGACATATATAGGGAGGACTTTCTTGCTCAACATGATAATATGCTATCCGGTTGCTCTTTATCTTAACATATACTCTCATTGTCTCTATGTTACATGTTGATATAGCCCTTAGGATATGTACTCGACTACTGGGACTATGATGAGATCATACTAGCGGGGCCACGGTAGTCGACGAGTATATCCTATAACTGTTCCTAGTCGTGGGAGTACCGAGATAGGGCATCGATACTCCAGAGTAGACTAGCGTATGCGCTTCTTGACCCATATGATGGGCGATGGATGATCTCATATCCATTGGTGTTTGACATCAGAGAAGGTATACGAGTACTCAGTGGAGACTGGGTATACTGGACGGACTCGCCGAGAACTCCCAGATGGTATTATGCCTCATGTCAGATGGCAGTTCTCTGGTGACACTGGTACAGAGTAGTCTGTAGACCCGAGATCGTCATAGTGTCTTGTGTAATTCCCACTGTGCTTTGATTTCCATCATACCACGTCCAAGAGGGCGTGCAAAAAGGTGGCTTTTGGGTACAGTCCCGAATCACATGGAGGCAATGAGCGATAGGAGGGGATTCGTCTCTCCCGGTATAGGGAGTTGATGTTGCGCTGTGTTCGATTGGCTATAACTGGAAATCCCTGGCCAGGGTTGCTGAGATTTACTGGTAAGTGTTATCAGTAGTTTCTCGAACTGTTATAGACCTCATATCGACACGACTTATCAAGCTACTGGGGTCTGACGTTTACCACCCCTAGGCGAGATATGCGACATATCAGACGAAGAGACCGGACTGTACGGGAGTGTTACTGACTGGATTCACAGGAGAATGTACAGGCTTGCTTGTTGATCTTCTGAGCGCTCAATACCTGGGTGGCTATTACGTTTAGCTGACCGCTTGTTGCTTGTGAGTGTTTGATATGATCATCATCTACTGCCGGCGTATTAACGATTCTTTAGAGTCCTACACAGAGGTTTCCTGGCTCAGGCAAAACGGAGTAGGAGCACATATGTGATATGTGCAGGACCGAGAACAATACGTGTATATGATACCGTATTAGATTCTCGCGATATGAGATATCGGCCGGGTATATGTGATATATCCGGGTCATCGGATCAAGTGTTGATTCGATGAACTGATACAGATTATATTAGTCGGTTATTTGTGAAATAGCCGGATTATCGGATCAAGTGTTGATTCGATAATTTAATGTATAATTATATATTTGATATATTAAATTATATTAACTGATATAAGCTCACTAAAAGATTCTTTTTCTCACTCGGGTAATACATTGATATATATGCGATATATGTTAATTGTATTATTTTATTTTGTTACAATAAATATTGTATATGTGATATATAATATTGTAACATGTTATGGTTATAAATGCAACATGTTTTGTGGAGTTTAATTGAGGTTAGGGTTTGGATTAGGGTTAAGTCTTCATGAAGCTTTCAAGAAGCTTCTTGAAGCTTTGACTTTGACTTGGATATTTTGCATAGATATTTGCTTAACCCAACCCAACCCTTTATCCTAGTTAAATCTCTACATGGGTTAAGTCTTCATACTTAACCCATGGTTGCAATTTTAACCACACTAGAGTTTCATTATTCATCACAAAAGGATTCTTCTTCTTCTTCCTTGAATTCTTGATGGAAAAGCTTACTAGCTTTTTCATTAGTGATGAAAATGAGTGAGTTAATGAAAACAAATGAGAGCTAAAATCCTACTTCATCATCCTAATCTATCCTAGCCATTTAGATTAGGGTGTTCACTTCATTTAGTGAGTGAGAGCTTGTGTTATAGAAACTTCAAGGTAGATCATCTTTGTTATCGAAGATCGGAAGCAAGCTTGCATCTTTCTCTTCGTGGAGCCTCTCGAGAGTCCGGAACTTGATGATCGCAGCGAAGGGACCACAACACGGAGCTTATGAAGTGAAGAACCGGACTACAAAGGTTGTAATGCCAAACTCTTAGATGTTAAAGTGTTTAACATACTTTGTTTCGCCTAATCTCTAGTCTAAGATCTTGGTTTAGGGTTGTTTGGCACGGCTAAATTTTAAATCGGGCATGGTTGATGCCATATAGACCTTTGTGCGTGTGCCTAGTAACCCTACAGTGGTATTAGAGCCAAGTTATAGCTTTAGGCGAAGTTTAAAGTCCGATCGAACTCCGAATACCCGTAAAACCCTAGTTTCTGAAAAATTTTCAAAATGTTGATTTTTTTTTCATATTAAAAATACTCAGAAAAATCAGCAGGGTATTTTAGGAATTACTGTGAAAAACGAGATTCTGACACCATTAAAGCGCCGCGGAACCGCGGCCGTACCCTTACTTGCGCGGCGGTTCCGCGGCCAAACAGTAGCATCCTTGTTTGAGTTTTGCACAGTAACATCCGTAGGTACTTCCTGATACTTCTGGGAATTTTTAATTTTACTCAAGTGTTGAGTTTTCTGGGTTGTATTGGGAGCTCGTTGATTCGATCGAAAAGTTTAACTTCGTTTAATCTTTTCCGGGTAATTTTAGAAACTGTTAAAAAGTTCGAACGGATATCAATAACTCACTTTTTCCCCTGTCGGAAATTTTTTCAAAAGTTGGATTTTTTCTCGATTTTGAAACTTCCGAAAAATCATGCAAGTAACGCGGTGGACCCTCTAGAAGAACACAAAGCTTAACTCGATTATGTGACCGTCTGAACCGCCTCTGAACCTTAGGGTTTGGGGCAGTACGGCGTTGCCATATGTAAGGCGTTGGCTTGACCCTTCTACGGCTGGACCATTGGTACTGTGGCATGTAATGGATATTTTTTGAACCCCGCTCAAGTGTTGAGCTATTTGGGAAATCTTGGGTGTTTGATTATTCGATCGGAAAGTTTAACACTGTCTTTTTATCTGGAATGAGATACAATATTTAGAATCCACCGGTGGTTATGAGATAATTAATTTGAATGTTATAAATCTAGAAGTTTAGTCTCAATTGATCGGTTGTCACGGGATTTTGATGTGATCAAAAGTCCGTCGCAATCACGTAGTGTACGCGGATACTCACCGGGTAAACTTAACAGACAGCCACGCCACATTGCCCCGACCAAGTGACTGTAGGAGAACCCCCTCGCAAAAAGCATCCATTCGGGTGCTCGCGGCAGCGGTGTTCCGCCTTAGTGCACTTCGTCGACGGCATCCAGGGGTGCGGCCGTCTACTAAAGTTTGCGACGAGCATTCGATCAGGATGTCGGGAATCTTGTTGAATTTCCTGACATGATATTGAAAAGAGTTTTTGATAATGAGACTAAAATGCGGGGTTTATAATTGTTAGGCATGCGATGTCTAAGGAATTCATTTGGTTAGGCATGCCATGTCTAAGGAATTCATTTTGTTAGGCATGCGATGTCTAAGGTGGTTGCGGATTCCAACTGTTGTAGTTTTACACTTTCTTTTCTGTGACCGTAAGCGTAGTATGTGGTGTATCACCGGCTCTGTTGCTATACATCAACGATAATCGGGATACACATACTTGCTTACGTTGACGATATGAGATATTATGTGTTGCTGTGATATGTTATATTGGATCGCCGCGTTCTGAATAGCCGGGGGCTTTTATGTGAGATGAGGGTTTTTATTTTCATTTATGTAAAATTCATTGTATGTAATATTCTTTTATTGGGGCACTTCCGGGCTGAGGATGATGTCACTATTGTATATTATTTACTTTTCCGCATTAGGTAGACCCAAGGCGGGGAGCACAAGTAACCGGGTTCTAGGGTCCAGTGGGAGACTATCTCGAGGAGTCGAGACCGGGTCTCCTAACCCTAGAATTGGCAGTGTTGCTTGCCGCTCTCGTAGGGGTTTAGGGATGTGGGTTTGGCTATTCATCGCGACCGCGGAATCCGTGTTTTATATAGGCTCGTATTAAAACACGGACCTCCTAGTATATCCAATATTTCATATATGTTATCTTCTGCTGCAATGTTCTGTGATGAGATCATATTACTGCCTGAGACAAATGTTTATATTATATATATGAGATATATGTTATATTGCAGATTTCGTTTCAAATGTGATGCTTGTGAAGCATAATAAAATGGGACTTCATTAATGAGATTAATGAAATAAAAGAAATCTAAAGATGCTGTAGAAACTTGTTTAAAAACTGGTAGCTCTAGTTCTTGCTTTGCATAGCGGTATTCCTTGTAGAATATCCAGCACCTTATTCGATAAGGAAAGAGCCGAGTTCCCTTCACCGGGAGTGACCTCTTTAGCGAAACTAGCAGATGCTACACACTCGGTTTGTCTTTTGATTATTTCTATAGTTTTTACTTTGCATAGTGATATTGTGAAATATCCCGCACCTTATTCGATGAAGAAAGAGCCGGCGATCCCTTCACCGGGAGTGACCTCTTTAGCAAAACTAGAAAAGGCCTCAAAAACACTCCATTCAAAAATCACTCAATTCTACAACGATATAAAGTTCATTACGCAAAGGGTTTTCTTAAAAATCTGTCGTAGCCCTCCGTCATTTCAGATAAGTAGTAGTTAGTATTCGTGCTGCATTTGTTGACTTAGTTAAGGCGTAGTGTGCGGTAGCTGATTAGTGCTTATCTGCAAAGCATATGATGCGATTGGATTAGGGTAGTCATGCGGCATTGTTGACTTAGTCAAGGATTGTGCGGGTGGGTTTAATTCAATCGGGAAATGACGGGTTGAACTTTACTTGCGGTCTATGGTTTGTTGACTTAGTCAAGGTCATAGATCGCTCGGGGTAAAATATTATTGGGAATTTCAAGTGTTGAAATTTGCAATGAGATTGCATATCTTTTATGAGATAGTTGGATCCCGATACCCGCTGCGAGTAAGAGTTACTCCTGGGAGAGTTTTACACATTACAATTAGCCGATCAAGTAGGTGTCTAAAAGGGTGTCAATGGGGTTACTCCCCTGGGAAAACAAGGTTTACTTTAATTAGGTCTGTGCGAAAGCGTGGGGAACCTCCCTCAAAGTACCGGCACTGGCCTGGCTGAAAGATTGGCGATTTGTAGAGTGTAACTAATCCCGGCTAGTCTTTCCTTTTAGGGTTTGAAAGAAGATTTGATTAAAACAGTGGGAGACATCCTGATTAGATAAATTGATAACCAATCTAATCTTGTAAAAGCGCACGCTGAGTGTTTTCTTCTCTCTCTCTCTCTCTCCTGGTTACGACTATGTCACGCCTTAATCAAGATAATAATACGGATGTATTGGCCGAACCCTCTTGTTATACCGCGCTAAGGAACGTTGGTCCCGCTCCAACTTATAATTGTTATAAGACAGAGCAGGAAATAGGGGATTACCAGAATTCCCGTGCCACCCAAACGAAGAAAGTGCATACTGATGCATCTTCTTCGGGTGTGTTCATTACCGAGAACTGTTTCTCAGTATTCTTTACATCCTGAGTATGAGATACCGGATCAGGATCCCGCAAATGTAATTTGTTACATGGGCTACAGATAGGTAGAGAACTGAGAACGGGTGATAAGTTTCAAGAGTTGGAAATGATACAAGAGTTGCAGCCAAGTTTGTTGGCAGTTATCACCCTGTATTACCAGAATACATTGATTCTGAAAGAATGTTATTAGATACCGAACCTGATATACAACATCATATCAGTCTCTTTATTAGTAAAGAAGGACATAATTTTGTATTGTTGGATAATACTTTGAACATTTCCTATATCAAGAGTTGATCGGTTCAGGCACGTTATCTAAAAGCATAGACGTTTTAAATCAAACCACAGTTCTTAACGTACAGAACACACACAAGAGGAAGAGTTCAGAAATGAACGAATCCTTCTTAAGGCATTGTAGACTAGGTCATATCAATGCAACCCGACTAGCTGAAGTTACATTTAGATGCATATTTAAATTAGTTTGAATTTACATCTTATGAAACTTGACGGTCATATCACAAAGATAAGATGACCACAACTCTGTTTATTGGAAACAGAGAAAGAGTTAGTGAACTCTTGGGATTGATACATGTTGATGTATGAAGGTCCCCTGTCTACACATGCCAAGACCGGTTCTTTGTACTTCATAATATTCACTGATGATCTCTCAAGATTCAGACATATGTTCCTGTTGAAACACAAGTCCGAAATTTTTGAGATAATCACAGAATATAAGTTAGAAGTAGAGAACCAAAAACGGGTATAAGTATTATGTCCTTTGATGAGATCAAGGAGGAGAATACTAGAGCACGGAATTCCTGGACTATTCTAAAGGAGAATGAGATTCTCTCTCAGCATTACTCCTCCGTAGACACCATAGCACGATGGTATATCGGGACGGAGCAATAGCACCCTATGTGATATGGTGTGCTCTATGATGAGTACTACTGAGTTTCCTATTTCCTTTTGGGAGTTATGCACTTGAGAAGCTGCATACTTATTGAATAAGGTTCAAATCAAATCAATTGCCTACCACTTCATATGTGATATGGAATGGGAAGAGCCCATATCTTAAGTATGTTAAGATTTGGGGTTGTCCAGCCTATGTCTAAAAGCAAAATCCGGACAAGCTCGAGGCAAAGTCAGTTCTGTGGAAGTTTGTTGGATATCCCAACCATTCGCAAGGAAATATCTTCTACCTTATCTAGGAACAAAAGATGTTTTGTTTCTCAGCATGCCATCTTTGTGAAAGGGAATTTCTTGTGAAGAAATTAGTGGTCATGAGGTAGAACTGGAAGAAGTTCCAGCTATACAAACTGCAGCTGATAATTTGGTAGAACCAAAGGATTCAATAGTTTCCAACGAATCTCAGCCTCTCCGCCGATCTAGTAGGGTTCCTCACCCACCTGAGAGATACTTCGGTTTCTCTATGATAGTGGGAGCGAGGATTGCATCATGAGATGATGACCCAACTAGTTTCGAGCTGGCCATCAGGAGTGGGACTCTGTAAGAATGGCTGGATGCTTAGCGATCTGAGATGGAATCCTTATACACCAACAAAGTATGGACTTTGGTTGCTTTATCTGAAGGGTTAAATCCCCATCAGGAGCAAGTATATCTTGAGAAGATTACTTGGTGTACATGGAAAAGTTGAGACTTTCAAAGCTATGCTTAAGTCCATCCAGATCCTACTTGCCATGGCTACATACCATAACTACGATATCTGGCGGTTGGGTGTCATGACTGCTTTTCTAAATGATGATTTGGAAGAGAGCGTCTATAAGTACACAGCCATAGGGCTTCGTAGACAGTGGGAGCAGCTGAAACGTGAGCATGATGTTTTATGTGATAAATCAGGCATCGCGGAGTTGGAACATCTGTTTTGATGTGGTAGTCAAAGAGTTTGACTTCATCAAAATGGTAGATGAACCTTGTATATACAAAAAGGTAGTAGAGAGTATGGTGGTGATCCTTGTAGAGTACGTAGATGACATACTCTTGATAGGAAGGAGTTTCCTATGCTACGCTCGGTCAATCTCCGCTTATCATAAGGATTCTCCATATAGGATCAAAATGATACCTCCTAAATCCTAGGTTTTATATCTATGAGATAGATCTAATTGGATATTAGGATTCTCACTAGTTGTAGTGAGATCGTATCAATCGATCCTGGGGAGAATCACTGGAAAAGTTCCAGGGTGATAAGGACGACTGAATGTCAGTCACAGGCATTGTCTTTACCCTCAGTGGAGGGACGGTATGTTGGAAGAGTTCCAAGCTAGATACCGTGACTTACTAGACGATTAAAGGCAATATACATTGTTACCAAGGATGCTACCAAAGAGGCAGTCTGGATATATATAAGTTCATGAGATGAACTTCGTTCCTACCATTGTGTGGTAATAGAGTTGTGGCTTATGCCAAGGAACCCCGTCCCATCAGTAATCCAGATATAATTCTTAGGCAGTATCACCTGATCATGGAGATGGTTGATCTCCAGAGAGATCGAGGTTTGGAGAGTAGACACAGAGGACAACAGCGCGGATCCACTCCCAAAGGCCTTTTTCCCAGTAGAGACTTTTATGGGATAGTTGAGTATGAGATACTTCAACCACAGCTAATTGTTGGGTATGCGATACCACAACAGATGTCACTAGTGCAAGTGGGAGATTGTTAGTTATATGTATGCCCTAGAGGCCATTACTGTACATACGATGTATATTGTAGTGGATGCTTGGACATATATAGGGAGGACTTTCCTGCTCAACATGATAGTATGCTATCTGGTTGCTCTTTATCTTAACTTATACTCTGATTGTCTCTATGTTACATGTGGATAAAGCCCTTAGGATATGTACTCGACTACTGGGACTATGATGAGATCATACTAATGGGGCCGCGGTAGTCGATGAGTACATCCTATAACTGTTCCTAGTCGTGGGAGTACCGAGATAGGGCATCGATACTCCAGAGTAGACTAGCGTATGCGCTTCTTGACCCATATGATGGGCGATGGATGATCTCATATCCATTGGTGTTTGACATCAGAGAAGGTATACGGGTGCTCAGTGGTGACCGGGTAGACTGGACGGACTCGCCGAGAACTCCCAGATGGTATTATACCTCACGTCAGATGGCAGTTCTCTGGTGACACTGGTACAGAGTAGTCTGTAGACCCGAGATCGTCATAGAGTCTTGTGTGATTCCCACTGTGCTTTGATTTCCATCATACCACGTCCAAGAGGGCGTGCAAAAAGGTGGCTTTTGGGTACAGTCCTGAATCACATGGAGGCAATGAGCGATAGGAGGGGATTCGTCTCTCCCGGTATAGGGAGTTGATGTTGCGCTGTGTTCGATTGGCTATAACTGGAAATCCCTGGCCAGGGTTGCTGAGATTTACTGGTAAGTGTTATCAGTAGTTTCTCGAACTGTTATAGACCTCATATCGACACGACTTATCAAGCTACTGGGGTCTGACGTTTACCACCCCTAGGCGAGATATGCGACATATCAGACGAAGAGACCGGACTGTACGGGAGTGTTACTGACTGGATTCACAGGAGAATGTACAGGCTTGCTTGTTGATCTTCTGAGCGCTCAATACCTGGGTGGCTATTACGTTTAGCTGACCGCTTTTTGCTTGTGAGTGTTTGATATGATCATCATCTACTGCCGGCGTATTGACGATTCTTTAGAGTCCTACACAGAGATTTCCTGGCTCAGGCAAAACGGAGTAGGAGCACATATGTGATATGTACGGGACCGAGAACAATACGTGTATGTGATACCGTATTAGATTCTCGCGATATGAGATATCGGCCGGGTATGTGATATAGCCGGGTCATCGGATCAAGTGTTGATTCGATGAACTGATACAGATTATATTAGTCGGTTATTTATGAAATAGCCGGATTATCGGATCAAGTGTTGATTCGATAATTTAATGTATAATTATATATTTGATATATTAAATTACATTAACTGATATAAGCTCACTAAAAGATTCTTTTTCTCACTCGGGTAATACATTGATATATATGCGATATATGTTAATTGTATTATTTTATTTTGTTACAATAAATATTGTATATGTGATATATAATATTGTAACATGTTATGGTTATAAATGCAACATGTTTTGTGGAGTTTAATTGAGGTTAGGGTTTGGATTAGGGTTAAGTCTTCATGAAGCTTTCAAGAAGCTTCTTGAAGCTTTGACTTTGACTTGGATATTTTGCATAGATATTTGCTTAACCCAACCCAACCCTTTACCCTAATTAAATCTCTACATGGGTTAAGTCTTCATACTTAACCCATGGTTGCAATTCTAACCACACTAGAGTTTCATTATTCATCACAAAAGGATTCTTCTTCTTCTTCCTTGAGTTCTTGATGGAAAAGCTTACTAGCTTTTTCATTAGTGATGAAAATGAGTGAGTTAATGAAAACAAATGAGAGCTAAAATCCTACTTCATCATCCTAATCTATCCTAGCCATTTAGATTAGGGTGTTCACTTCATTTAGTGAGTGAGAGCTTGTGTTATAGAAACTTCAAGGTAGATCATCTTTGTTATCGAAGATCGGAAGTAAGCTTGCATCTTTCTCTTCATGGAGCTTCTCAAGAGTCCGGAACTTGATGATCGCAGCGAAGGGACCACAACACGGAGCTTATGAAGTGAAGGACCGGACTACAAAGGTTGTAATCCTAAACTCTTAGATGTTAAAGTGTTTAACATGCTTTGTTTCGCCTAATCTCTAGTCTAAGATCTTGGTTTAGGGTTGTTCGGCACGGCTAAATTTTAAATCGGGCATGGTTGATGCCTTATAGACCCTTGTGCGTGTGCCTAGTAACCCTACAGTCATGGCCTAGGTCAATGATAGATGACGACGTCTATATCCGCTCGCTATCTTCCTAAGCCTAAACTCTATAAGTAGTAGCCGGCTTTCGGACCGAAATGTCCTAAAACTAACAACGGATCGAAATATCCTAAAACTAACAACGGATCGAAATGTCCTAAAACTAACGGACCGAAATGTCCAAAAACTAACCATGAACCGAAATGTCTTAAAACTAGCAATGGACCGAAATGTCCTAAAACTAACAACGGACCGAATGTCTTAAAACTAGCAATGGACCGAAACGTCCTTAAACTAACAATAGACCACTATGTCCTAAAACTGGCGTCGGACCGAAATGTCCTTAAACTAACGATGGACCACTATGTCCTAAAAATAGCTATTGACCGAGACGTCGATAAACTACTGTAGACTGCAGCATTTCAATGCTGACAAAAAAAACGGTATGTTCATAAGCAAAATGGGCACGGATGAAAACCCGGAAGGGCTCCGTGAGTAAAAACAGCAGGGCTACCGGCGAGTTTTTGTGAAAACCCGAAAGGGCGCAACCTCGTTAAAAGACACCTGCAAGGTCCTCTCGACCTTTTGAGGAGAAACCACCTGCGTGAGATCCTTACGACTCACAACGGAGCAACACACTTAGGGATCCCCACGATTCCTAAGGAGAAATTACACTTATGAGATCCTCACGACTTGTAAGGAGAATCCTCTTATGAGACCCTCACGGCTCATGAGATTCAAAAGTCTTAAGCTACAGGGATCTGAACCTGTTCTTAAGCGGCCACCATAACCTCCAATGCTGCCCTACAAGCGGATCAATGCTGACCCTTGTATACAATCCATGGGCGTGAATAAACATTTCCTTCCCATCCGTGACTAGGGATATGTTTGCACAGTGAACAACCCTTGTAAGTCCTCTCGACTTATAAGGAGAAAACACTCTTATAAGATCCTTACGACTTATAAGAGACCACACACTTAGGAATCCTCACGATTCCTAAGGAGAAAACGCACCTACGAGATCCTTACGACTCGCAGGGAGAAATACATTTATGAGACCCTTACGGCTCATGAAGTCAAAAGCCTTAGTTGACAGGATCCTAACCCTGTTTAGTAAGCCACCTTTGTTCGACATCGACAGAGGCAAATGATGATTCGCTTCTGCCAATATCCCAGTTGTAGTGGTGCTGATGTTGAAATCAGTGTCTAATTCTAAGCTTACAACGAAAAGCCAACGAGCCACACATGCATACGAAATAGCCGAAATAATGGGGCAACTTGCAACAAAATCAGCAAGTAAAAATGTATGCATACAAAAATAGCCGAAATGATTGGGCAACTCGCAATAAAAAGCCGCGAGTAAAAATAAAATAAATAGCCGAAATGATTGGGCTCCGCAAAAAATAGCCGAAATGAATGGGCAATCGCGACCTTCGCGATAGAAAAGCTGAAATGATAGAGCATCGCGGAAAGAAAAAAAATGCAATTTTTGCCGTACAGGTGATATCACATCAATCCCTGTATACAATCCAGGGACGCAAACAAAGAAGGAATCACACCTTCCCTCCCCAGGATCCATCAGAAGAAGAAGCCAAATCTCAATGGTTCACAGGAAGCCTGGAAATCATCTCCATAGACACGACATCAATAAATCGGAGCTGCGGCAAAATTCCCAGTTCTATGACTCAACGATGCACAAACAACCAAGAGTCAACCTTTCCTGGTCATGTGGAACGCGGCTTATGTCAATCCTGACCCCGTGGGAAACGTCCAGAGCGGAGCCTGGTCCTCGCAGAACACGGCTATGACCTCATGGGAAGCATCCAGAGCAAATTCCTAGTCACGTGGAACGCGGCTTATGTCAATCATGACCCCGTGGGAAATGTCCAGAGCGGATCCTGGTCCTCGCAGAACACGGTTATGACCCCGTGGGAAGCATCCAGAGCAAATTCCTGGTCACGTGGAACGCGGCTTATGTCAATCCTGATCCCGTGGGAAACATCCAGAGCGGATCCTGGTCCTCGCAGAACATGGCTATTACCCCGTGGGAAGCATCCATTGAAAATTCCTGGTCACGTGGAACGCGACTTATGTCAATCCTGATCCTGTGGGAAACATCCAGAGCGGATCCTGGTCCTCGTAGAACACGGCTATGACCCCGTGGGAAGCATCCAGAGCAAATTCCTGGTCACGTGGAACGCAGCTTATGTCAATCCTGACCCCGTGGGAAACGTCCAGAACGGATCCTGGTCCTCGCAGAACACGGCTATGACCCCGTAGGAAGCATCCAGAGCAAATTCCTGGTCACGTGGAACGCGGCTTATGTCAATCCTGACCCCGTGGGAAACGTTCAGAGCGGAGCCTGGTCCTCCCAGAACACGGCTATGACCCCGTGGGAAGCATCCAGAGCAAATTCCTGGTCACGTGGAACGCGGCTTATGTCAATCCTGACCCCATGGGAAACGTCCAGAGCGGAGCCTGGTCCTCGCAGAACACGGCTATGACCCCGTGGGAAGCATCAAGAGCAAATTCCTGGTCACGTGGAATGCAGCTTATGTCAATCCTGACCCCGTGGGAAACGTCCAGAGCGGATCCTGGTCCTCACAGAACACGGCTATGACCCCGTAGGAAGAATCCAGAGCAAATTCCTGGTCATGTAGAACACGGCTTATGTCAATCCTGACCCCGTGGGAAACGTCCAGAGCGGAGCCTGGTCTTCGCAGAACACAGCTATGACCCCGTGGGAAGCATCCAGAGCAAATTCCTGGTCATGTGGAACACGGCTTATGTCAATCCTGACCCCATGGGAAACGTCCAGAGCGGAGCCTGGTCCTCGCAGAATACGGCTATGTCAAACCGACCCCGTGGGAAGCATCCTGAGCAACCCTTGACTCCGTGAATTGCGGATAAAGTCAACCCCTGACAACATATGGCCAATGTCAATCTTGACCCCGTATGGCTTATGTCAACCTTTGTCGTAGAGCAATGCTCCGACACTTCCTCGTCGTTAAGAAAAGCTTCGACTTGGACCTTATGTCAACCCCTGTCGTCGAGCAATGCTCCGACACCTCCTCGTCGTTAAGCAAAGCTTCGACTTAGACACATATCACCCCCCTGTCGTCGAGCAATGCTCCGACGTTTCCTTATCGTCAAGCAAAGCTCCGACACGAAAAAATATCAACTCATAACCTTCTCAACCAGAGAAATGCTCCGTCTAAATTATATATATATATATATATACATTAATTCATAACTTCTCCGTCATAGAGCAATGCTCCGTTTCGGGGATAAATCAAATCACTAATATCTTAACGTGAAAAACAAGGGCACAGTCTTGCAGAGAGATTTAAATAAACTATCAACGAAATGCATATCTTAAAATGAACACATCACCATAAAAAAAAATATGCGTCTTTTTATTCATGAATCAAAATGAATACAAAGTACAATTTATGAAAGAATTAAGAATGTATTTTCAGTTAAGAACACGTATAAGAAAGAATAAAAAAAATAATACATCCTTCAAGCCGGCGGATGATTCAAAAGGTTCATCAGTTCATCCTTCCTTTCTTGGGTCTCTGCTTCAAAATTAACTATAGCTGCGAGACGGGCTTCCGCTTCCGACTGTTGGGCCTGATGCGAGGCAAGACGGCCTTCAAGCTCCTGCTCTGTAGCTTTATGAGCATCGACCATCATGCGGGTAAAAGTAACAGCTTTATCAACAGCCACCACGTTCTTGATTGCGGCTTGAAGCTCCTGCCAAAGTTCATATGCGTAGGTGGTCTTAGCTGTAAGTTCGGCTTGATGCTCCCCGAGCGCGGTTGAAGCCAGCTTCCTCTCTGAGAACTTTCGGTGGAGCCTCTTTTCACAGGAAAGCGTATTAGCGGCATATCGCTTAATCAGCCCCTGCAAGCTGGTCTTCGCAGCCACCACCTCCGAAGGAAGGCACACGCATTCAAGACTATAAAAGGAAGCCTCCACTCGATGACAGAATTCGACCCAGGCTTGCACCAATGCCTCACTGTGATAAGTGGCAAGAAATGGGAGAGAGTTGTTGGCTTCAGTAGCAAATTCTTCGGCCGTAAGCGAACTACCAACACGAAGGTCTTCGATCAATGCTAACAAAGAGTGAAGGCTTGACTTGGCCATACGTTCGGATGCACGCAGCGCATAAGGGCCAGACGGCATGAGAATGCGAGTCTCCAACAGGGTAAAAGTAGGCAGAGTTGTTCAAGATTGATAAATGATCAGCGAAGGTTGCAAACAGAGGACAGATGCAAAAGCTTCGAAACTTTACTTACCCACATTTATAAAAGAAGAGTCTGGAAGATCTCCAGGCCCATCAAGGACCTCAACCTCATCGTCAGCTTCCAGAACTACAGAAGACATGAACATTGTTACTTGAAGAAGTAACGATATTGAGAAATGAGCGAACAATACTAACCTTTCCCGGAGGATAGAATGATGCGCTGAGGGGATATCTCCTGTGGAGCAGCCAGTTCCAGAAGACGCTGGAAAGACTTCCTGGGAGACAGGCCAGCAATGGACGCCGCCATTCCCCGTAGCTCTGAAAAGACAGGAAAGTTCAGATAATGAAGAGATCGTTAAAATAAAAGAAAGAACTATACCTTCTATGCTCCTCCCATTCTGGGTTGGAGGGATGGCAGCTTCGGCGGCCTCCTCTGTGCCCCCAAGCACATCATCGGGGATGCGAGCCGGTATCATAACTTCCAGTGGAGGAGCAGTGACCATCGCTACAGGCTCCAACGAAAGGACGGTGGCCTCGACTACCTGTCCCTCAGTCTCCGGGCCGACCCCAGAGAGATCCATTGAATCCACGGCCGATGAAGATGCCTCTTCTGGAGGAGCAAGCACCTGGAGAGCAGGAATCACCAAGGGAAGCTCCATAGCAGGAATGACAATTGCATCGACCCCCTCCGCACTGATTAGTCCCTCATCAGGGATATTTGCAGAGTCCATAGTCAGGGTGCGACTTGGACTCAGATCCTCTGCCATCAGCGAAGTCCCTGCAAAGTTTGCACGGGGATAAGGATATGTATATATATAAGCAGTGCAAGACACTACAAAAGGACATATAAGTGTACCAATGCGCAAAGGAGCTTCTAGTATGGCTTGTTCAAGCCGACGCTCCTTTCTCAGAAGATATGCTCGCCAAGGTTCGAGGGTAGACTCGTGGCCACCGGTCCACAACGAAAGTGCATCTTCAGCGTCGGCTGAAACAGCCTGCTGTTCATATCAGATTTTTGCATTTTCATACAGCCCAATTTTTATCACATTGCATATCGGTAGATACTCTTGAGCCGTGTTTGCTAGTCAATTGCAGGATACAGGTTCCCGGTTCTAAAACGGAGAAATTCATGGAAAACACGACAAAATCCGGTTCTTGCCAACCACAGATAAAAACACGGTCTCCGCTCTTCATCCGAAAGTTGCCAGATACCAGTTTAGGAAGACAAAGTGTCAAATCAATGTCATTCTCAAGCACAAGGCTCAATGGTAGCACAAAATCCAAGAGATCTACGCGGAGCTCGAGACAACCATCCACAAAAAAGTCCACCTTTGCTCAATAGAAATTCTGGAAGAAATAGGAATGATTTTTCAGAAAATACACACAGCAGACAAGAGGGGACAGGAGAACAGGAAAAGTGCACAGAAGCCCACTGCCTAAGACCACTGTAGGGGCACGGATCCGCGGCCATAGGGTGGTCTAGGCGGCGGATCCGCGGCCGTACAGTCAGGTCAGGGCATGGGCTTTTGGGGGCAGTTTGGTCATTGCATCAGGGTTCTGGTGGTTGCCCTAGGGTTTCATTTCTTGGCCTATAAATAGCCCAGAATTTTGTGAAGAAAGGGTCCAATTTTGTATTTTCATTTTGCCTAGTTTTAGTGTTGTTCTTCTTCCTCTTCTCACCTCTTCTCCATTAAACTTGTAGTGAGCTTTTGAGTGAAGAGTGATGAATAAAGAAGACCATTTTTATTATCATGCTTGTCTCTTTCTTTACTTGTTGTAATTTGTTGTAATTTTAATTGTTAAGTAGTTGTTGTTATTTGCTTGATTGTTTCTTTCTTCTCTCTTTTTTTTTATCATTCATACGACCATGATACTTACGCTTGATCCTCGCCAAGGTGAGGTCGCAAATAGTTAGTCGTATTCTTCTAGTCTCCTTCTTTCTATCTTCCTCTTTTGTTTGTTTTATTTTTCCGTATTATGAAGTGTGAGTAGTTTTATACTTGTTAGGGTAGGATAAGGGAAGTTTGAGAGAAGGAAATCTCTCTCACTCTTTCCTTGCCCAACAACTTAAATCGACTCCCGTTAATTGAACCACAATCCGCTCCTTACGGCACCCTATCCTACATGATAGCGGTGATTCCGTAGTGAGACCGGTTGTGGTTGAATTAACCGGAGGTTATGGATAAGAGCCAAGAACGGACGGACAAGCACCAAAAGGAAGGACTATGCGTTGGAAAGCCTAGCTTATACTCGCAAGTTCCTTCCTAGTCGTGCTAATCCCCGTTGTTGCCGATTACCGTAACACCGATATTAAGTGGGGCAACGAAAGATGTGGAGACTCCTAACTCAAACTAACCTAATCCTAACCCTAACAAGCTCTCTTTAAATATCAACTTAGCACTTAGATAGTTACAAACAAAATCTGAACAACCGGATTTAACTCGTCAAAAAACACATAGAAAAAGATTCCCATCTCCCTGCGGACGACCCGTACTCAACCGGCTAGCTACGTGCGAAACCGTCTTGATTGCGGTATTTAAACTTAAACTTGAACACGCTCATATATTAACAATCAAATGGCGCCGTTGCCGGGGAGACGGTAGTTTATTTCCTTGTGTAATTTCGGGTTAATTTGTAAGTATATAAAAAAAAAAAAACGAAAAAAAAATATACTTTGTAAAAGAAACCATCTTGTTATTCTTGATTAGTTTTTGTGCAAGTGTGCAGGAAATACGAAGCTCAAGATCGACGCCAAAGACGTTGGAAATACGGAGTTCAAGTACAGTGCCAAAGACGTGGGAAGATAGACCCACATTTTCGCGGCTACACCGCGACGGACAAAAACGAAGCATCCGGTCTACGGTAAAAATCTGGAGTAGATACAGTGAGCAACTCAGCATTCCACACATCCAGAAAAACAGAGGACACCAAACAGAGCCCACACCAGAAAATTGATGGCCCAATACCCACTTCCTGCCGTGGATCCGCGGCAATAGAGGGGAATAGGCGGCGGATCCGCGGCCACTTGGTGGCTTCAGAGCTCCAAAATTTCTCTGTAAGTCCCTCTGCCTCTCTCCACTCCTCTGAACTCCACTGAACTGTGTTTCTGCAGCCTTCTTTGCGCAAACTCTTCTCCCCCTTCCAATAAACTGTTCTTGTGCAGGATTCTTTGCGCCGCAAATAAAATTGTTTGCAGTTGATTTGTTACTGTTTTGCATTCTTTAATACGGACTTAAGGGGCTTGAAACCAATCCAGATTGGGTGGGGATTTCATCACCCTTCCCAGGACCCCAAAAATCACTAAAGCATATGCATCGTCCATTGTAAATTAAAAAATACTAGACTTCAGCCCTAAAGACTTCGCGCTCATTAGGAGAAGATAAACCGTGTTTAGAACCTCGCTTAACCGTATATTGTTTACGGGGTGTCTAGGAAAGTGTTAAAGGCGCAACCGCCGAAAGAGAAAGGGTTATTTAATTAAGGAACTTCGCGAAAGCGTTGGACAACCTCCCCTTATCTCTGCACTTACCTGGCCTCGTGATCGGTGTATTGTTAAGCCCGTTTCTCGACATTGTTTAACTTCGACAATCAAGTTCAGGAGCAGGTCTAGTAGACCTAGGTTACCCTAGATCTAGGTGTGATTGTGCATATCTTGTTTGTGATTGCTTAAGCCGTATTTCCGTACATATTTCTGTAAATCTCTTTCTAAAAAAAAAAAAAAAATCAAAAACTTTTATAAAAACTTGCCCTTTGTCGCCAAATCCATTTTCACCCACCACCCTTCGCCTTTCTTCATTGACATTTTCTTACCCTCACCTTCTTCGCTTTGACTATACTAAACTCGTTTAGTGTATGTCCGCTTGGACTCGGGACACTAGCGCCCGTCTAGTCCGCGTTACGTTAGTCGCGACCGACTACGCGATCGACTCAGAAGTCGATACTCCGTCCACTCCTCTTTCACCCCTTCTTTTGCCGGCCAACTCCGACGTTGACCGGAATTCTGTTCATACATCTTCACCTTCACCTTCACCTTCACCTTCACCAACCTCTTCTTCCGCGATGTCGGGATTTAATCCGAACATCTCTTTGACCACCCCTGGATTGGCTCCACCTCCTACGGAGACCAATCTTCCACCACCTCCGCCTGTTGTAGCGCCGCAGCGAATTGCGCTCCAGGATCGTTTTTACCCCACCCGTTCTGCACTTCCCACCTGCCTTTCTCTTCCTCCGGCCAATGGGGACAACTTTGAAATTAAGCCCCATTTCATCAACATGCTTCCACGTTTTCATGGGCTTGAATCTGAAGATGCCTATATCTTCATCAACAAATTTCAAAATGTCTGAGCCATGATGAAAACAACCCAGCTCTCGGACGATGCTATACGTCTACGGGTCATTCCGTTCACTCTATGCGATCTCGCTGAAAAATGGCTGTATAGCACCGCTTCCCACTCAATCACCAGCTGGGACGAGTTTGTTAAAGCGTTTCTAAAAAAATTCTACCCAAATCATAAGACCGCAAGAATTCGAAATGAAATCAACCAATTCTCCCAGCTTCCTTCTGAACCCTTCTGGAAGTGCTTTGACCGATACAAAGACCTTCTTGTTCAGTGTCCTCACCACGGTATAGAGAAATGGCAGCTCTGCCAAACCTTATACGAGGGACTGAACCCAGCAACGAAGCAGTTGCTGGAAACCATCTGTCAGGGCCACTTCCTATCCAAATCTGACGAGGAAGCGTGGCAGTTCTTTGACGATCTTGCGGAGCAAACGCTACAATGGGAGAGCACTAGACCGACTTCTTCTTCTTCTACCTCCACTTCTACCGGTCAGTCTAGGGTAGGAATCCACCAACTCGATGTCTCTATTGCGATGAAAGCTGAAATGGCTGCAATAACACGAAAGCTTGAAGCGATAGAGAGCAAATTTTCTGCTCCTGCCCCCACACCTGTTCTCCCCCTTCGTACCATCTGCGCTTGTTGTTCCGATCCTTCCCACTTGACCGAAGAGTGTCCTTACAATCCACCATCGCAAGGACAGGATCAGGTTAATGCTGCCTTCCAGCTAAGACCGAGGAATGATCCATACTCTTCCACCTACAATCCCGGTTGGAGGAACCACCCTAATTTCGCCTGGAATCAGAATCAGAATCAATTCCAGGGCAACAATTTCCAAAGGGCCCCTCCACCGCAACAACAAGCGCAACAACAAACTCAGTATCAGCAGCCCTTCCAACCCCAACCTTTCCAAAACCAGACGAACAACTTTGCACCCAACAACTCTTTTCCACCAAACAATTTTGTTCCGTCAAACACTGATAAGGTTTCCTCGCTCGAGCGAAGTCTGGAGGCGTTCGTTAAACAGTCGACCCAATCCACCGCCAACATCCAGTCTTCGATTCAATCTTTAGTGCAACACACTGCCGCACACGGGCAAAGCATCAAGACCATCGAGGCCCAGATTGCACAACTGAACGCGGCCTTGAGCGAGCGAGAGAAGGGGAAGCTCCCGTCCCAGCCACTTCCAAATCCCGGTCACCCACATAATGCACATGTTGCTCTTGAACAACAAAACCATAATGTGAGTGCCGTGACCACACTGAGATCAGGGAGGATGCTGCCAAACAACATTGGCAAACGGATCAACGATGATGCCCCGGCCGCTGCTTCTTCTTCTTCTCCTTCTTCTTCTTCGTCTTCCGAGCCTATTCTCGGTTCTTCACAAGGCTCTCCCTCTTCTTCTTCTGCTCTGAACGGACCCACTTCTCACTCCACGAAAACACCTATTCTGGGATCCGTTCCAACTCCAAAATCTCCTCCTCCAGCATTAGACTCAACCAATTTTCAAAATGTTCCATTTCCAAACCGGTTGAGGTCTAACAAACAAAATCCATAAATGGAGAAGATTTTGGAGTTATTCAAGCAAGTTAACATTAACATTCCTCTTTTAGATGCTGTCCAACAAGTCCCGTCTTACGCGAAAATCTTAAAGGACTTGTGCACGAAAAAGAGGAAGTCTCAGGTACCCAAGAAAGTTTTCTTGGCTAGTGCTGTGAGTGATGCCCTTACCCAATCTTTACCACAAAAACGGAAGGACCCTGGCTGTCCTACGATTTCAATTACTATTGGGGATAAGAACATCAACCGCGCACTATTAGATCTTGGTGCCAGTGTTAACTTGCTTCCGTATTCAGTATACGAGCAATTAGGCGTCGGAGAGCTGAAACCCACACACTGCACTCTCCAGATGGCCGACCGATCGATCACCCATCCTAGGGGTGAGCTAGAGGATGTGTTAATAAAAGTCGGGGACTTCATATTCCCCGTCGACTTCATTGTCTTAGATACACAGCCTGTAGCTAACCCCCGGAATCAAATTCCGGTGATACTCGGTCGCCCATTTCTCGCAACCTCAAATGCTGTGATCAATTGTCGCAATGGTTCAATGAACCTCTCTTTTGGAAATATGACAATTGAACTCAACATTTTTAGGTTGGGGAATCAGCCCGCCGAACCTAATGCTCATATACTGGATGTCTGCTCGATCCAGGAGATCACCCCCGAAGAGTGTGAATTCGAGGAGTTTCTGTTTGAACACGATAATCTTGACGCCACTAGTGCGTTTCTCCTCGAACCTGCTGCTGCTTCTGCGCCCGATAACGAATACGAGTGTTTCACGTTCTTGAACGATCTTAGCCGCGCACAACCCGAGTTTGAATCTTTTGACTTTCCGGATGAGTTACTTAAACCATCCAACTCGGTTGCCTACACTCGCTTTGAACCTTTGCTGGAGTCCTTTGAGTTCGAGACCTTTGCACCAGTCTTGCCTTCCATCATTTCACCTCCAACGCTCGAACTCAAGCCTTTGCCGTCTCACCTTAAGTACGCCTACTTAGGTGAGAACGAGACCCTCCCTGTCATCATTTCGGCTTCTCTAGCTCCAGAGCAAGAGAAAGCCCTTCTCGCGGTCTTGCACAGCAACAGGCAAGCTTTTGGCTGGTCCATGGCGGACATCAAGGGGATTAGTCCCCTGATCGTTGAGCATCATATTCATCTGATGGATGATGCCAAACCAGCCCGGGATCCACAAAGACGTCTTAATCCAGTCATGAAGGAGGCTGTGAAGAAGGAGATCGTCAAATGTCTAGATAGTGGTATCATTTACCCTATCTCTGATAGCAAGTGGGTTAGCCCCATTCATGTTGTCCCCAAGAAGTCGGGCATCACGGTCATAACCAACGAGGCGAATGAGTTAATCCCTACTCGCACCCAAACTGGGTGGCGAGTTTGCATTGATTACAGAAAACTCAACGCCTCAACGCGGAAAGACCACTTTCCGCTACCTTTCATTGACCAGATGCTGGAACGATTGGCCGGACATGAGTACTATTGTTTTCTTGATGGCTACTCTGGCTATAATCAAATTCCCATCGCCGAAAAAGACCAGGACAAGACCACTTTCACTTGTCCTTTCGGCACGTTTGCATATCGACGCATGCCCTTTGGGTTATGCAATGCGCCCGCTACCTTCCAGCGGTGTATGATGGGAATTTTTTCTGACATGGTGGAAAAATTTCTGGAGATTTTCATGGATGACTTCTCCATCTTCGGCGACTCCTTTGACGACTGTTTGCTGCATCTTGACGCTGTCCTTACCCGATGTAAGGACAAGAATCTCACTTTGAACTGGGAGAAATGCCACTTCATGGTGCGCGAAGGTATTGTCTTAGGACATATCATCTCGCAAAATGGCATAGAGGTCGACAAAGCAAAGATTGAGGTCATTTCCAATCTGCCTCCTCCCCGATGCGTCAGAGATATCCGAGCCTTCCTTGGCCATGCCGGTTTCTATAGACGGTTTATCAAGGACTTTAGCAAGATTGCTAGGCCCTTGACACTTTTGCTGGCCAAGGATACGCCTTTCGACTTCAACTCGAGCTGTGTGACTGCCTTCGAGTCACTGAAACGCTCACTCACTTCTGCTCCCGTTCTCTCTTTACCTGACTGGACGCACCCATTTGAGATTATGTGCGATGCATCCGACTTTGCCATCGGTGCTGTCCTTGGACAGCACATCAACAAGATGCCGCACGTAATCTATTACGCAAGCCGAACCCTGAACGACGCCCAACTCAACTATACAACAACTGAGAAGGAATTCTTAGCTGTTGTATTTGCTTTAGAAAAGTTCAGGCCCTACCTCATCGGCTCTCCAGTCATTGTCTACACTGACCATTCAGCTCTGCGCCATCTTTTTGCGAAGAAAGATGCCAAATCTCGGTTAATCCGTTGGATCCTCTTGCTTCAAGAGTTTGACCTTGTCATTAAGGACAAACGAGGATGTGAAAACGTGGTTGCCGATCATCTCTCGCGACTTCCTTCTTCGCCTTCGCTTCCAATTCCGATCAATGACGTTTTCCCGGATGAACAACTCTTGACAGTATCGTGCGAACCCTGGTTCGCAGATATTGTGAACTATTTGGCCACGGGATTACTACCGACCGAATGGTCAAGTCAGGACAGACTTCGCTTCTTATCCCAAGTAAAACACTTTTACTGGGACGAACCCTACTTGTTCAAGTACTGTCCCGACCAGATTATTCGTCGGTGTGTCCCTGATGAGGAATTCAAGAGTGTGCTGTCATTTTGCCACGATCAAGCGTGTGGCGGGCATTTTGGGCCCAGAAAGACAGCTGAGAAGATCTTGCAATGTGGTTTCTACTGGCCACAACTTTTCAAAGACGCTCACGATTATTGCAAGACTTGCTCCAGGTGCCAACACATGGGCCGGATATCCCGGAGGAACGAGATGCCGCTCCAACCGATCTTGGTTGTGGAGATTTTCGATGTTTGGGGGATAGACTTCATGGGGCCGTTTCCCAACTCTTTTGGGAACTTGTACATTCTTCTAGCTGTTGATTACGTCTCTAAATGGGTCGAGGCTGTGCCCAGCCGGACTAACGACAACAAGGTTGTCGTTAGGTTCCTTAAAGAAAACATTTTCTCACGGTTTGGGCACCCCCGAGCGATCATTAGCGACAATGGAAGTCATTTCTGCAATAAAACTTTCGAATCCTTGATGCGGAAATACTCCATAAATCATAAGCTCTCTACGCCCTACCACCCCCAAACCTGCGGGCAGGCCGAAGCTTCAAATCGGCAAATCAAGCAGATATTGGAGAAGACGGTTTCCAAGAACCGTAAGGATTGGTCTCTGAAACTCACTGATGCCCTTTGGGCATTTAGAACCGCTTATAAGACCGACCTTGGCATGTCTCCCTATCGGCTTGTGTACGGAAAAGCCTGCCACCTTCCTGTCGAAATCGAGCATCGCGCTTTTTGGGCGATAAAGGAGCTGAATCTGTCTCTGGAGGATGCGGGCAGCCACCGGAAGCTGCAGCTGAACGAACTGAGTGAGCTTAGGGATGAGGCTTACGACAACGCGGTTGTCGTTAAGAATCGAACGAAGGTGTTTCATGATAAACACCTTTTGCGCAAAACCTTCGTACCTGGTCAACAGGTACTGCTTTACGACACCCGACTTCACTTCCATCCTGGAAAGCTCAGATCTCGCTGGAAATGGCCGTATTTTGTGCGGAATGTGTATCCGCAGGGCGCTGTGGATTTGGAAAATCCAAAGGACGGTTCTCTTTTCAAAGTAAACGGACACCGCTGCAAACCGTACCTTAGCGCCGAACCAACAGAGGAGCTCCTGTTCTTACAGGAGCCGGTTTACCTTGCATGATCTTCCTCTGCCTACCTCCAAACTTCGGTTATCCAGCCAAGAACAGTGGACACTGTTCCAAATAAGTTTGGGGGTATGTACAAACCATTTTGTTTATATTTGTGTATATTCTTTTTCTTTTCTTTAAAAAAAAAAACAAATAAAATTTGTATATCACTAACCGACAATTTTGAACCTTCAAACTGATCTCTTCATGCAACGACAGTGAGGACACTGTCCAGTTTAAGTTTGGGGGTACGCTCGGTACGCATTTCTTACCTTCGCATTCATATGTATATTTTGCATCTGCATATTTAAATCCATAAAATCCATAAAAATTTGAAAATTTTCTAAAAAATATAAAAACTTTTTTGTCAAGTTAGCTTGTGGAAGAACTCGGATTCAACATTCGACGGTTTTTGTTTGAAAAAATAGGAATAACTAGATCTTATGTTTGGATTTTGAAAAACCTGAAAGATAACTCTCCTTTGAAGTTAACTATAGCCGATATACGTCTTTACATCACACTACACGTGTCGTAAGATTTTGGGAATTAGATGACAAGTCTTTCATGTTTAAACTTTTAAACAGATAAATGATTTTCTGAGGATCAAATAGGTTTGTTCTGAAATAAGTAATGTCAAGAATAGTTTATGAAGTAAAGCGAATATGAAGGAATGTTATTGATGCCGTAATTGGAGCTAAGTCTGAAAAATAACCCATCGGAAACTTGATTGGAATAATTACACACCAAACCCACTAAACACGTCTTTTATCCAAAAAATATTTGAACTGCCGGTTATATCTCCGTTCGTATCAAATCATCTGATTTTTACGCCAAACTGTCTTTTGTTTTTGGACCTAGGTAACTTGAGTAATTAAGTCCGCTGGGGTGTTTCTACACCTAATGCCCTAAAACCAACTGGTTTGGGTGCATTGGCCCAAAGCTCGCTAAGAAGCCTAGAAAGTCCAGTTTAAAACAAAGTCAAGCAAGTGTTCTCTCCGAGTTAAAATTCCTAACGGTTCTTTGTGTGAGAATAATCTTGATAAAAGACAGGCTTTTATAAAAAAATTTAACGGAGATATGAAGGTTTTTATTCTATGATAAAGACTATTGCACGTTCACAGAGGTGTGTATGAAATGAAAACAAGAAAAAGGTGGAGTGAAAAATACGACTTAGTTTCCTGTTAAGGAAGATAGAAATTCTGAAGTTGAAACCTTACTGGAAAACGAAAACTTGAAAAATGCTTAACTCTTTATAAAACTTATGTGATCCTTTTAAAATTGTTATCTGGGCTTTATTGTGCGACATGATGACTTTAATCGATCCTTTTGGAACTTAACACTATTTGCACTGCACGTAAAGACATATAAAATCTGTAGTTAAATAAGAAGCGAGGTATGAAAAACAAAGGTTCGATGGTCTAGACTTAGGATTATAGAATTGTTATTTTCTAAAACAAAACTTTAGGGTTTGAAGCTTAGTTATTTTACAAAACCAACTTGACCGGATTTTGTGGGTAGTATCCGCTGAAAACCCTCAGGAGACAACACTCCTCCTACTAGGGACACCTAGAGGTTTAACGGCTTGTTGCACGTGCTCAGTGCAATCGCGTTCCCTGCGAAAGTGAGGTTAGGAAATTTTTTTGTAAATAAATGGGCTTTGCTCGGGACGAGCAAATGATAAGTTTGGGGGTATTTGTTCATATCAGATTTTTGCATTTTCATACCGCCCAATTTTTATCACATTGCATATCGGTAGATACTCTTGAGCCGTGTTTGCTAGTCAATTGCAGGATACAGGTTCCCGGTTCTAAAACGGAGAAATTCATGGAAAACACGACAAAATCCGGTTCCTGCCAACCACAGATAAAAACACGGTCTCCGCTCTTCATCCGTATGTTGCCAGATACCAGTTTAGGAAGACAAAGTGTCAAATCAATGTCATTCTCAAGCACAAGGCTCAATGGTAGCACAAAATCCAAGAGATCTACGCGGAGCTCGAGGCAACCATCCACAAAAAAGTCCACCTTTTCTCAATAGAAATTCTGGAAGAAATAGGAATGATTTTTCAGAAAATACACACAGCAGACAAGAGGGGACAGGAGAACAGGAAAAGTGCACAGAAGCCCACTGCCTAAGACCACTGTAGGGGCGCGGATCCGCGGCCATAGGGTGGTCTAGGCGGCGGATCCGCGGCCGTACAGTCAGGTCAGGGCATGGGCTTTTGGGGGCAGTTTGGTCATTGCATCAGGGTTCTGGTGGTTGCCCTAGGGTTTCATTTCTTGGCCTATAAATAGCCCAGAATTTTGTGAAGAAAGGGTCCAATTTTGTATTTTCATTTTGCCTAGTTTTAGTGTTGTTCTTCTTCCTCTTCTCACCTCTTCTCCATTAAACTTGTAGTGAGCTTTTGAGTGAAGAGTGATGAATAAAGAAGACCATTTTTATTATCATGCTTGTCTCTTTCTTTACTTGTTGTAATTTGTTGTAATTTTAATTGTTAAGTAGTTGTTGTTATTTGCTTGATTGTTTCTTTCTTCTCTCTTTTTTTTTATCATTCATACGACCATGATACTTACGCTTGATCCTCGCCAAGGTGAGGTCGCAAATAGTTAGTCGTATTCTTCTAGTCTCCTTCTTTCTATCTTCCTCTTTTGTTTGTTTTATTTTTCCGTATTATGAAGTGTGAGTAGTTTTATACTTGTTAGGGTAGGATAAGGGAAGTTTGAGAGAAGGAAATCTCTCTCACTCTTTCCTTGCCCAACAACTTAAATCGACTCCCGTTAATTGAACCACAATCCGCTCCTTACGGCACCCTATCCTACATGATAGCGGTGATTCCGTAGTGAGACCGGTTGTGGTTGAATTAACCGGAGGTTATGGATAAGAGCCAAGAACGGACGGACAAGCACCAAAAGGAAGGACTATGCGTTGGAAAGCCTAGCTTATACTCGCAAGTTCCTTCCTAGTCGTGCTAATCCCCGTTGTTGCCGATTACCGTAACACCGATATTAAGTGGGGCAACGAAAGATGTGGAGACTCCTAACTCAAACTAACCTAATCCTAACCCTAACAAGCTCTCTTTAAATATCAACTTAGCACTTAGATAGTTACAAACAAAATCTGAACAACCGGACTTAACTCGTCAAAAAACACATAGAAAAAGATTCCCATCTCCCTGCGGACGACCCGTACTCAACCGGCTAGCTACGTGCGAAACCGTCTTGATTGCGGTATTTAAACTTAAACTTGAACACGCTCGTATATTAACAATCACCTGCTTAAGGGCTCTCTCGCCCCCTTCTTCCAAAAGACCTATGAATATCCGCCGTATCGATGGAGGATCTTCGTAAAAGATAACGGCAGGATAAGGCCTCTTAGGGATCCTTACATTCTCGGATTCATCCTGTGAGCGTCTTATAGCCTCAGCCAATTGTGTGGCTTTCTCGCTAGATGAACCAGGAAAAAGAAGACTGTCTTCCGGCGGATTAGTAACGGTCTTCTTCCCCCGCTTTGGCCTAGAGCCAGTGACTGTAGAAGCTCGCTTCTTTCCCCTTGCCGCCCGCTTTCTAAGCTGCTTCTCGGTTTTGACAGAGAGGGAAAACTTCTTCAGGACCTCCGCCAAGGGGACATTATCATCAGAGCCAGGTTTTACCTCCAGAACCGTTATAGTATCCATCATCGGTCGTTCAAGTGAAGCCTCTGTTGGCAATGAGGCGCGAAGCCGTTCCTCCTCTCCGAAGGTTTTAAGCGAATCAGCAATGGCTTCTTCTGTAGAGGCACCTGTTGAAACAGCGAGCATCAGTCAAAGCATGATAAAAAAAGAGAGTGAAATAAACAGCGGAGAGATAAGGGTAAAGTATACTTGACTGTGAAAGGGCGGCCAGTTCTTTTTCGAGGATGGCTGACTGTCTGGAAGCTTCGATGGCAGCCTCCAAATCGGTATCATCAAGCATCCCGAATAAACCCTCATTGGTCCCATATTCGCTCAAGCCTTCGCTAGACGGAGCAGGAGGCGTCGAGCCTAATATGGTGTCCAAAGAAAGTATTTGTTTCTTTTTCTTCTAAGGACGGGCGCCGGTGGCCGATAACACGAGTTTGCGTTTGGTAGACGCCTTTGGACGACGAGTCCCAATTTCTTTTCCTACGTCCGACTCGGGGGACGCGGCAGCCACCTCTTTTTCAGGCGCGCTGGATGGGGGCAACCCGCGCGTAGGTCTTAGCACGTGTGGAGGCTCAACTGCAGTGACCTCTCTCAGGGGAGGATGAACAATGTTCCGTCGCTTCAGAGGAATATTTCGATCACCAGCCGGCACCGCGCCCTTGCGATCGAGCATCAATCGCTTCTCCTCCCTGATGACGGCGCCCATTGAATGCTGATACCACGCCACGTACACATTAAGGGCCATTGGGACACAGCTCGGTTCGCTGATAAAGAAGTTGGACCCTGTGTTCAAGCACATGAAATGATACAGTGCGCTCCGCATTCCCTCTTCGGTAGCAGTAGGTTCGGCCAAGAAAGCCTCAAGTGAGACGCCCTGATTGTAACTCAGCTTCTGAGCGAAACGATGCGGGTTGTATCTCTTGAATAACGCCACATCATTTTGCCTGAATACGAGAAAGCCCGGCCTGATAGAGTACAGATGAAGAATCTCCCGAGCTTTCAACATAGAGGCCCCGTCTTTAAATATATCCTGCAGTGGCAGCACCGTCTTCCCCGACTCTTGGCCGACAGTCAAAACTTTATCAGTAAAGGACATGCCAGCCCCAACCGTGCGCGTGCGAAGAAGCAAGCCTCTAGCTTCCTATTGCGTCGGAGTCATGATAGAAGCGCCGACCAGTCGCATGATCCGAGGGAACCTGCACCTGTCATAAAAACCCGGCCTCTTATGGATGCCAAAGACGCCTAGCACGTGCAACTCGAGCCATGACGTGAAATAATGCATCAGGAAATTTACCGACTGCACCTCTGGCTCAATGGTATGAGCTGCCAAACTGAGGCCGTGATACATATGGACTAACCTAGCGATCCCCACTACCACTTGTATCCCAGCAACCATCCGATGCGCAGGATAGAAGACAGACGGCCTCATACGGCGAGGGTGCATGGGTAGCGCAAACCAACTCAGCCATAACCCAAGGAACCCTAAAAAGAACGTTTCTTCGTCAATCCCAAGAGCCGCCAGCTCTGCAAAAGGGATGACCGAGGTATCGGGTAGAAAGAAGCTCTTCTGATCCGCCTCCGCCACCGGCAGGTTGCCCAAACCTAAACCAAAGGGGTCATCAAGACTGGCGACTCGACTTCTTGCTTCAGTACTTCTGGGCGAAGAAAATCGGCGATAAAAGCCGTAAAATTAACTCCACGACCTTTGGATGCAAGAGAGAGGTTCTCATATATATTCAACACCTTTATCAAGCTCAGAAATTGGTGTTGAATAGCGTTCTCGGGAGTAAGACCCATCACCATTGATTTGGTAGCGAAAACATACTCATCCGGGGGAAGCAATTCCTCATAATGTTCCCCCCCTAACGGGTAAACCCGAGATCTCTGCAAATTCCTCCAAAGAAATAGAGACTTCTCGATCTGATAAGAGGAAGGTATGGGTCGGAATGTTCCATTGCTTTAGAAATGCCCTGACCCACCATGTAGGGGGTGTGGAATATTGAAACAAAGAAGCATAAACGGCGGGATACAATCCGAGCTTCATCAACTGTGATTTCTTTGCCGATAAAATATACCGAGCCCACTGCAAATACCCGACTGCGTGACGGGGAGTTAGTCCTACATTGTATGGCTGTCCCAAAGGGCGCGACTCGCCCTGACATATGCGTCGCCCTAGGATGTCCAAAGCCACCGGCGGCTGCACGGGTACTGCGGCAATAGAAGGCCGAAGGAGACTTTCTGAAGTCCAGTTGACCTCCTCCACAGTGTAATTTATCGGAGGTGCATCTGCATAAGCGATCGCTGAAATAGGCTCCGAGGGTGTCACACAGGAAAAGCTCCGTCGGCCCATGATAATTTGGTCGTACCATTTACCCCATAGATGAAGACTCTTGTGCTCCGGGTCATGGTCTTTTATCAACGCAAAAACCTCGCGGTCTACGGGTGCTTCAGGGAACCCGCCTTCTGAGCGAATGAACGGGAAGGAGGTGTCGGAAGACATAGTACCTGCGCGGAAAAGAATAAATTTTCAGCCGCCAATGCTATAAATTAAATTCTATTACAAAGTACTATAAATCCGTACCGCACCGCAATGCAGTTAAAAAGGACCAAAGGGGACCCACAAAATCTAGATGGCAGTTCATCTTTAATAAAACAGCCTCATCATTGGATGAGGCTGTCATTAAATGAGGAAATCCTCAAGAGATTCTCATTAAATGAGAAATCCCTCGGGCAGAGGAGTAAAACTCCCATTGAGAGCAGCGCTATTCACTAGACAGACATCTGTCAAAGTCTAATGATGATGATGGAATAATCCATCAAAAATAAAATGTCGTTTTTGATCTTCAAGGGCCATGAACAAACTCTTAAGAGTTCTTCTATATGATCTGAAAGGAGCAAAGCTCCATTAATGGATTAAGAAATCAAAAGCAAGATCCTTTTAGAGAGCAAATCTCTGTTAATAAAACCCTAAAAAGGATTTTCTTTAGATCAAAGATCTATGAAGAGCAAAGCTCTGTTAATGGGTGAAATCCTAAAAGATGTTTCAAAAAGATTTAATCTTTTACCTAATCTGACAGAGTTCTGTCCTTAAAAATTCTTAAGAAGAAGAGCTGCGTTCTGAAGAAGAAAATAATTTCTCAAGAAGGATTGAAGATGAACAGGAGTCATCTCAAGGGCCAAAGGTCCTATTTATAGGCACTAAGCGCCGTTTCAATTCCTCGGTTGATCCAAGAGTCGAGATGTTGCCACCGCTGCACCTATGTGTGGACCCCGTGAGCGCAACGGTGGGGGGCATTTGTTTCCCCAATTAGAGAAATGTTCAGAATTCAAACCTTGAATTAAAGCTGCGCTTTTATAAAAGCGCTGCGCTATAACTAGCGCACCCCGTGCAAGATGCATAGGCGCTTGCGCTAGATGCGCTGCGCTCCAAGTAGCGCACCACGTGCAAAGCACGTATGCGCTAGCGCTAAGAGCGCCGCGCTACAACTAGCGCACCATAAGCAGAGCGCACAAGCGCTAGCGCTGGAACTAAATGTTCCTTACCGTTGGATCAAATATCCAACGTATATGATTAAATCATCAATTAACAAGAATAAGATTCTGTTGAATCTTTCCAAACAGAAAAGATTGTGCCCTGAATTTTGAACACCGTTGGATCAATGATCCAATGGTGATTGAAAATCACTAAAATACAGAACAAATTCTGTAAAGGGGAAATATTTCTCAATCTTATTAAAACAAGAAGATTATCTTCTGCAAACCAGAAGCCCTTGGATCAAAGATCCGACGGTGGGGAAATTCCCAAATCAATTAGAGAATAAATCTCTTTAACTGATTCAACAAATCATCCTGCCTTATATAAAGGACACGAGACTTCAAGTCTTGTAGAGAGGAACCCCCCCATAAACTTTGAGAAAATCTTGAGAAGAAGAAGAAGCTCTCGGCAAAAAGAAGACAGTTCTTTTTCAAGGTAAAAAGAATATATAGACGAAATCGTCTCAATATAAACAGAAGTACTTACTTCTTTCACAGATCATAGATCTATAAGACAAAGTTGTCTTTCACAAAAGAGATTATGAACATCTCAATATAAAGGGGGGGAATTATTCAATTCTCTTAGGATCACAGATCCATAAAGGCAAAGCCTTTCATCAAAAAGAGATTGAAACATCTCCTATGAACTAAGAACTTTGTTCTTAGAATTTTGAGACAAAGCCTCCTATCAAAGAACAGATAATTTGCAGAGCGCGAAGTTAACCTAAGAAGTGCCTTAGCGCTCCTAATTCAAAAGTGCCTTAGTGCTCTTCATCTAGCGCTCAGCGCTTAGCGCGCCACCTGCTCCTCACGTGTACGCTGCATTACTAAAAGCGCTCTGCAGTTAATTATATGACACCAGCGCCAAACACCTCAAGGCTTCAACTATAGCGCATCTACGCTCTTCATTTAGTATGCAGGTGCTCATTAGATTATGAGTACACTGGACAGGACTCATCGGAAATTGTTGGTGGGTATTATACCTGTCGTTGGGTAGCAGTTCCCAGGTGACATGAGTACAGCTTAGTCCGTCGACTTGACACTGCTACTTCGTCTCGAGTGTGTTCCCACTGTACTTTGATTACTACCCTACCACGGCTCAATGGAGTTATGCAAACAGGTAGTAGTTGGGTGCAGTCCCAAAGCACTTGGAGGCAGTGGCGGTTAGATAGGATTCGTCTCTTCCGGTATTGGGGGTTGATATCACGCTGTGTTCGGAAGGCCATTACACAAAGTCCTTGGCCAAGGCAAGCGAGGTTTACTGGTAGGCATTGTTAGTTATATGTATGCCCTAAGGGCCATTATTGTATATGTGATGTATATTATAGAGGATGCTTGGATATATATAGAGAGGACTTTCTTGCTCGACATGATAGTATGCTATCTGGTTGCTCTTTGTCCTAACATGTTGACTTGTATATGTGATACTGTCTTGCTCTCATATGTTGATAAAGCCCTTAGGATGTATACTTGACTACCGGGACTATGATGGAGATCATACTAGTGGGCCAAGGGTAGTCCACAAGTACATCCTATAATTGTTCCTAGTCGAGGGTGTATCGAGACAGGGCATCGATATTCCAGAGTAGACTAGCGTATACGCATCTTGACCCATATGATGGGTGATGGATGATCCCATATCCATTGGTGTTTGACATCAAAGATGGTATACAGGTGCTCAGTGGAGACTAGGTACACTGAACGGACTCGCTGAGAACTCCTAGCTGGTAATATACCTATCGTCAGATAGCAGTTCTCTGGTGACACTGGTACAGATTAGTCTGTAGATCCGAGATCGTCATAGAGTCTTGTGTGATTCCCATTGTGCTTTGATTTCCACCTTACCACGTTCAAGAGAACGTGCAAAACGGTGGCTTTTGGGTACAGTCCCGAATCACTTGGAGGCAATGAGCGATAGGAGGGTATTCGTCTCTCCCTGTATTGGGGGTTGATGTTACGCTGTGCTCGATTGGCCATAACAGGAAGTCCCTGTCCCGGGTTGATACGAAGATTTACTGATAAGTGTTATCAGTAGTTTCTCGACCCGTTATGAGCCTCAAATCGGCACGACTTAACGGTTACTGGGGTATGACGTTTACCACCCCTGGACTAGATATGCAACATATCAGACGAAAAGACCGGACTGTACGGTAGTGTTACTGACAGGCTTTTCAGGAGTAAGAGAAGGCCTGCTTGTTGACCTTCTGATCGCTCAATATCCGGGTAGCCGTTACGTCCGGATAGTACCGCTGACGGCTTGTGGGTGCATGATATGATCATCACCTACTGCTGGCGTATTGACGAGTCTTTAGAGTCCTACACAGAGGTTTTACTGGCTCAGGCAAAACGAAGTAGAAGCACATATGTGATATGTGCGGGACCGAGATTAATACGAGTAGGTGATACCGTATTCTATTCTCATGATTTATATTATCGGTCGGTTATATGAGATATAGCCGGGTTATCGAATCAAATGTTGATTCGATAAGTCGATACTGTATCGGTTGGTTATATGAGATATAGCCGGGTTATCGAATCAAGTGTTGATTCGATAAGTTGATACAAATAATATTAGTCGGTCATATGAGATATAGCCGGATTATTAAATTAAGTGTTGATTTAATGATTTAATGTATAATTATATATTCGATATATTAATTTACATTAACTAATAATAGCTCACTTAAGCATTTCTTTTTCTCACATGTGCACACTTAATATATATGAGATATATATTAATTGTGTTTTCTTTTTTGTGTCATGCTTGTTGCCACATGCAACATGGGTGTATGAGACCTACACCATGCTAAAGATAATGTAGGGTTTATTTATTTAAAGTAAATCCAAATCGGTTAGAAATTAGTCACATAGCATGAAGCTTGTGGAAGCTTGTAGATGCATTGACTTAGTCCACTAATTTTGTTTTACTTGAGATATTTATTAACCTAACTATTATCTAAACTCATGGTTAAGTCTCCACATGAGCTATATGAGATATTTCTCACCCATGGTTGCCATTCACTCTCTCATCTATTATTTGCTTCATCTTCTTCATGCTCATAAGAGAGCTCTCTAGGTTTTTGAGAGGAGAATAAAAATAGTGAGAAAATTAATTCTAAAGTGAGCAAAAATCCTACTTCATCATCGTCTACTAGATTAGCCATTTAGTTTAGGGTGTTAGCTTCACTAATCCCTAATTAGTGAAGAGATAGCTTGGGTTAGTGTTTCCTCGACGTAGATCATCTTCGGCCTCGAAGACTTCGTGCATGCTCGTTCCTTTCATCTTGTGGAACCATTCTTGAGTCTGGAAGATCACTACTTGGAGTGAAGGGACTACTACACGGAGCTATTGAAGTGAATGACCGGTCTACAAAGGTTGTATTCCTAGTTTACTTAGTTGTAAAGTTGTTTACACTTTGTATTGTCTAAATCTCTAGTTAAGATTTTAGGGTTAGGATTGTTTAGCATGGAAAAATTTTTGAAAATGGCATGGACGATGCCTCCCGAAACCTTGCTGTCGTGCTAAACATTCCTACAGGTACTCCAGTAGTTCCTCAGGGTGTTTTGGGCTATACTCCGACACGTCTTATTGCGCTATTAGGGGTTTGACGATTACCGCCCCTAGGCCCGATATGCGATACTCTTAGACGAACAGACCGGACCGTACAGAGATTGTCATATTCAGGATCAGTAGGAGTTCGTATGAGTTAGCTCATTGTCCTTCTTATCGACATCTACCCGGGTAGCCGTTACGTGCAGCTAGTACCGCTTGCGGCTTGTGGTTAAACCTACTGCCAGCGTAGTGTCGAGTCTTTAGAGTCCCATATAGAGAGTTTCCCTGCACCGGGCTATGGTATTACGGCAGGGCTTCGATCACTTACGTGTACTTGTGCGCGTATGATGATCGGGCGGATAATACTGGTGGGCTTTGGTTTAAACCGGATCCTAGTATTATATTGATGAATTATTTTCGTCTCTTTGTATTCGTATTCTTCGGAATACGGATGCGGGTATGTATATACGGATGAGGGGCATTCTCGTAATTCTTGTGGGAAAGCTTCTAGAAGGGACACCTCATTTAGGGTTTATTTCTTTTATGGATTAAACATAATGAGGTGGAGAAATGAGGTGGAGATATTTTCTATGGATGGTTATGAGTCATCACTTGACAAAATAGATATTTTTGAACCATGGTTAATTGTTGTGAGATATTTATCTCAACAATAATTCATTTGTTTCAACTATTCATCACAAATGAAAACTCAAGTTTCATCCAAGCTCTCTTCTCTTTTCTCATTTTCTCAAGCCTCCTCTCTTCAACAAAAACTCTAGACCTCTCATGAGTTGAGAAACCTAGGGTTCCAAGAGACAAATCTCTCCATCTTCTCACTTTACACAACCTAGGACTTCTAGTTTAGCCAACTAGAAGCCGTAGTTACCTCGGATTTGAGGTAGGAGCCCGGACTATAGACTCTCAGGTGGATCGTCTTTGACTTGAGGAGGCCGTCGAGGTTGATAGGATCCGTTACGATCCTTGGAGCAGACGATGAGTGGAGGACAGTGATGAAGACCCGAAGGACTTGAATCGTGAGGTATAACTTCGTATCATAGTAGTTAAATCTCATGTAGTTAGCTAGCTATGGTTTATGTTCGATCCTTGGTTCTAGTCGGTGTTGCGAAGCCCGTAAAAATCATTTTTTGCAATTTCCGCCTCCCCGCGCACACGAGGGATGCGTAAACTCGACTTACAATGGTATCAGAGCCTCTCATAAACCTTAGATAGCTTATACCGGCGTTAGAAATCCGTCGTTTTTGTCGCGTAAAAACTGCCAAAAAAACAATTTCCAAAATTGATGTTTTGAGTTGTTTGCACACCCCGCGGGCTCACGGTTTGAACCGAGAAGCCGCGGGGTGGAGCGTGCGCACCCCGGGGACCCTCCGGAGGGACCGAACGGCTGAGCCCACTCCCCAAGACCACCACAAGGTGGTCTTGGCAGTGGGGACCCGAAACTGCCCCACCTTGGGAAGTTTCAGGTCTGCCTCATCCCTTGGCCACCTCGTGGTGGCCTCGGGGGTGGGGGTGTTAGTCTATGTTACCCACCCCGGTAGTTCAAGGGGAAGCGGAATAATCAAAATTTTATTAAGATAATTGTCATGGTTGATGTTGATTTGACCATTATCATGTCACAATTAATGCTAAGCATAAATATCTTTTGCTTAACAAAAATATCTAAGTCAACAAAGGTCAACATGGTCAAATGGTCAAACCAAATTAGCCATAACATAATTATCTCTAATAAAAGATTAATAATCAATTTTCCCATCTCATTAAGGTTTTAATCAAGTCACTGGTAAAAACCCTAATGAGGTGTCTCTTTCTCTACCTCTGTCATCTGTATATACATACCCGCATCCGTGTTCCGAAGAACACGAAATGCAATGAGACTGAACCAACCCAAAATCAGATACTAGGACCTGGCTTAAACCAAATCCCACTAGTATCAACTGCCCGAACACCAAACACGCATAAGTACGCGTATGTGAATGAATCCTGTCGTAAACCATACGACCTCTACCTCATTTTGCCAAAAGGTGAACAACCCTCTGTGTGGGACTCTAAAGACTCGACACTACACTAGCAGTAGGTTTAACCACAGGCCGCAAGCGGTACTATCTGTACATAACGGTCCCCACGTAGATGTCGATAAGAAGGCCGATGAGCGAACTCGTCCGAAACCCCTACTGAGCCTGTCTGTGACAATATCCGTGCAGTCCGGTCTATTCGTCTGAGAGTATCGCATCTAAGGTCTAGGGGGTGGAAAACGTCAGACTCCTAATAACCGTACAAGTCATGTTGGTGTGGCTCATGACCATTCGAGGATCTACTGGTCCGTCCACCAGTAATTCTCAATCAGCCCTGGCCAGGGACTTATGGTAATGACCAACCGATCACTGTGCGATATCGACTCCCTATACCGGGAGAGACGAATCCTTAACGGTCGCTCACTGCCTCCATGTGGCTCGGGACTGTACCCAACTAAAACCTGTTTGCACGACTCCTTTGAGACGTGGTAGGGTAGTAATCAAAGCACAGTGGGAACTCACACGAGACAAATGACGACCTCAGGTCGACAGACTATATGCACACATGTCACCAGAGAACTACTATCTGACGCTAGGTATAATACCATCTAGTCAGTCCTCGGCGAGTCCTGTCCGGTGAACTCACACCCAGTGAGCATCTGTATACAATCTTCGGTGCACATCACCAATGGCTGCGGGACCAATCCATCGCCCCTAGTCAGGGTATAGATATGTATACACTAGTCTACTCTGGAGTATCGATACCCAGTCTCAATACTCCTGCGACTAGGGACACTTAAGGATTTGCCTATTGACCACCCAGCTCCCATAAGTATGACTGCCATCACAACGCTGGTAGCCAGGCAAACATCCTACGGGCTTTATCAACATGTTCACAATATATGAAACACAGAGTAAAATATATCACATGTTAATATAAAGACAAACCAAATAGCGTACTATCATATCGAGCAAAATTGTCCTGTACATACATATCCCTAGCATCCTATACAATGAAGGCCTCGAGGGCATATATATATCCAACAATCTCCCACTTGCACTAAGGCCTGTAATTGGTGCAATGGGTACCCACTGTCTGTGCTAGATCCAGTTGCTGGTGTATCGCATGCCCAACATCTCAAACAGCCTCTCGAACTGGACTTGAGGAATGGCCTTGGTGAATGGATCTGCCATGTTGTCCTTTGTGTCCACTTTCCGCACATCGATTTCCCGGCGATCCATGATCTCCCTGATCAGGTGATACCGCCTCAAGATATGCCTGGATTTCTGATGGGACCTTGGTTCCATCGCTAATGTCACAGCCCCATTGTTATCACAATACAAAGGTATTGGATTGGCAATGGACGGAACCGCCTGAAATTCAGATATGAACTTCTTCATCCAGACAGCCTCTTTTGCGGCATCTTTAGAAGCTATATACAGAGCTTCTATTGTTGAGTCTGCGACGGTATCCTGTTTGGAACTCTTCCAACATACCGCCCCTCCATTGAGGGTAAACACAAAACCCGAAATGGATTTAGAGTCATCTTTGTCACTTTGGAAGCCGGAGTCGGTAAAAGCCTCGACCAGGAGGTTCCCATTACCGTAAACCAAGAACATCTCCTTAGTCCTTCTCAGGTAATTGAGAATGTTCTTTACCACTATCCAAAACTTCTCACCTGAGTCAGACTGATACCTGCTTACCACACTAAGTGCGTAAGCTATATTTGGTCTGGTACATAACATCGCATACATTATACATCCTACAGCCGAAGCGTAGGGTATAATGCCCATGTGAGCCCTCTCTTCATCAGTCTTTGGAGACATCTCATTGGAAAGGGTGATCCCGTGACAAGCGGGTAAATTTCCGCGATTGGAATCTTCCATACCAAATCTCTTTAGTATAGTGTCAATGTACCTAGACTGTGAAAGTCCCAATATTCTTTTGCATCTATCACGATAGATCTTAATCCCTAGAATATATGAGGCATCTCCCAAGTCTTTCATAGAGAATTTCTGTGACAAGAAGAGCTTTACTGATTGTAGCATAGGGATATCATTCCCTATCAGCAGTATGTCATCGACGTACAGAATGAGGAAGACTACTGCTCTTTCTACAATCTTCCTATAAATGCATGGTTCATCTACATTTTTGATAAAGTCAAATTCTTTGACTGTCTTATAAAAACAGATGTTCCAACTCCGCGATGCTTGCTTTAATCCATAAATGGATTTAAGTAACTTGTACACTTTTCTGCTGCTCCTACTGTCTAAGAAACCTTCTGGTTGATTCATGTAAACACTTTCTTCTAAATGTCCATTTAGAAAAGCTGTTTTTACGTCCATCTGCCAGATTTCATAGTCATGGAAGGCAGCAATGGCAAGTAGGATCCGAATGGATTTAAGCATAGCTACCGGAGAAAAGGTTTCGTCATAGTCCAATCATGGTCTTTGACGAAAACTTTTTGCAACGAGTAGCTTTGTAGGTTTCCACTTGTTCAAATGCACCAATCTTCTTTTTGAAGATCCATTTGCATCCAACTGGTTTTACCCCAGGAGGAGCAACATCTAAAGTCCATAATTTATTGGTGTACATGGATTCCATTTCGGATCTCATAGCATCCAGCCACATCACCGAGTCATTACTCATGATAACCTGCTGAAAATTAGTAGGCTCATTATTATCGATAATGCTATCCTCTCGATCCCCATCTACAAGAAACCCATAGTATCTGTCAGGCGGATGAGAAAGCCTACTAGATTTGTGGAGCAGCGTTGGTTCGTCGGGTTCTATTGAAACTTGAGGTTCCACTAAGTCCTCGGCAGCAGTTTGTGGTTCTAGAATTTCTTCCAGTTCTACCGCGCTCCCACTAATTTATTTTGCAAGAAATTCGCTCTCTAAGAAGACAATGTGGCGAGCGACAAACACCTTTTGTTCTTAAGTGTGGTAGACAAGATACCCTCTCGAATGCTTAGGGTATCCCACAAACTTGCACAAGACCGATCGTGCTTCGAGCTTATCCAGATTCTGCTTTTTAACAAATGCTAGATACCCCCATATCTTAAGATACTTGAGATATAGTCTCTTCCCACTCCACATTTTATATGGAGTGGTAGGCACAGACTTAGTCGGAACTCTATTCAATAGGTATGCAGCTGATTCTAGCGCAAAACCCCAGCAGGAAAGTGGAAACTCAACACTACTCATCATTGAACGCACCATGTCCAGTAGCGTGCAATTCCTCCTTTCTGATACACCATTATGCTGAGGTGTATACGGAGGAGTATGGTGAGAGAGAATTCTATTCTCTTTTAAGCATTCAAGGAAACTGGTACTTAAGTATTCTCCACCTCGATCAGATCGAAGCGACTTTATGCTTTTACCAGTCTGTTTCCCTACTTCATTTTTATACTCCTTAAATTTCTCAAAGGCCTCGGATTTATGCTTCATTAAGAACGCATGTCCATACCTCGAGAAATCATCAGAAAAAGTGTTGAAGTATGAGTGACCGCTTTATGTATGTATAGATATCGGACCACATACATCGCTGTGTACAAGTCCCAAGAGCTCCATGGCTCTTTCTCTATGTCCGGTGAACGGAGATTTGGTCATTTTCCCTTTGATACATGATTGACAAGTTACATATGATGAATACTCAAACGGATCCAAATATCCATCTTTATGCAACTTAGTCAACCTTGTTTCATTTATATGACCAAGTCTACATTGCCATAGGAAGGCTTGGTTTAAATCTGGAGCCTTTCTTTTGAGTGTGTTTTGAATATTGAAAACTTGGGGTTGATTAAGTATGTATATGCCATTTTCCAGTGTGCCAAACCCAATCATTTCTTGATTCAGGAGAATGTTCATGACATTTCTTTCAAGTGCAAAATTATATCCTTCATTAGATAACAAAGATACTGATATAATATTACATAGCATACTGGGAATACAAAAACAGCTGTACAACACCAAAATGTACCCACTAGTCAACCCCAGGTGATAATCCCCCACTGCAACAGCATCCACATTTGTTCCATTGCCAACCCGGAGGGTCATATCACCTGCCTTCAGTGCTCTATGGTTTCTTAGAGCCTGCAAAGAATTACAGATGCGAGAACCAGAACCGGTATCAAGTATCCATGATGTAGAGTTTACTAAAAAACAGTTTTTGATTACAAACACACCTGAAGCAGAAGCAACAGCTTTCTTCGTGACCTTGGCTTTGAAAGCCATGCAATCCTTTTTCCAGTGTCCCTGCTTGTGACAATAATAACATTCATTCTTGTCCACTTTCACTTTCCCTGCCTTGTTCGTTCCCTGCACCTTCTTGACCCCAACTTTCGGTTTGGTGGCTTTGATCTTCTTCTTCCCCTTAGCTTTCGTTTTGGATTTAGAAGAGGATGATTTGCCAACATACAGAACGGGGGTCTTCTCCTTTTTCAAGGAGCTCTCTGCTCCCCTCAGCATGTTGAGGAGCTTTAGAAGAACAGCTTCCATATCATGCATATTGAAGTTCAGCATGAACTGAGAGAAGGTGTGGGGAAGGGAATGCAAAATCAAGTCGATGTACAACTCATTTTCTAGCACGCATCCCAGGTTTGCGAGTTCCTCAATGAGGCTGATCATTTTCAGGACGTGCTCTCCTACAAGTGATCCTGGAGCTAATCTCATATGGAATAGTTTCCTTGAGGTCTCGTACCTCACGATATGAGAGTGCTCTCCATACAATTCCTTGCAATGGAGAAAAATGGATTTAATATCCATACTTTCGTGCTATTTCTGGAGTTCATTGTTCATGGACGCCAGCACGACACACTTAGCTTGTTCGCAGTCTGGATCCCAAGTTTTGGGGATCTCTTTGTCCGCAACTGAGGAATCTGGTTCTGGGATAGGGGAGCGGTAACGGTGGTGACATACGCAACTTTGTCATAAGTCAGTGCAACGTTGACGTTCCTTAGCCAATCCTTATAGTTTGGCCCGGTCAGTGTATTCTTTTCAAGTAATTGTTTTAGTCCTGTCATGGTAGCTGCCAGAGAGAGAGAGAAAAAAAACACTCAGCATATGCTCTTGCAAGTTTTGATTGGTTTATTAGTTTATCTAAACAGGATGGCTCCCACTGTTTCCTCAAATTCTTCTTCAAACCCTAAAAGAAGAATTAGTCAGGATTAATCGCATGTTACAATACTTGCTTAACCTTTCAGCCAGGCTAGTGTCGGTACTTCGATGGAGGTTTTCCAACGCTTTTGCGAAGTTCCTTAATTATATAACCTTTTTTCCCTGGAGGCGTAGCTTCTCTAACACCGTTCTAGACACCTACTTGGTTTATAGCATTGATTGTTAAGTGAGAAAATTTCCCGAGAGTAATCCTACTCATCAGTGGGATCGGGATCCAACTATCATTGTATGATGACCTAAATAGAGGCCACTCTAGCCACCACACTCCAGAAGGTATGCTAAATCTGCAAGTTTTCTTTATGTTTGAAACTCCCGATGTGGTTTTTTTTTACCCCAAGCTCTTATGACGTTGACGTAGGCCAACAAATCATAAGATGCAAGTCAAGTTCTACCCGTCGTTGTCCTGATTAATTTAGACCCATCCGTACTCGCCCTTGACGTAGGCCAACAAGGATGTACGACTGTCCTAAACTAATGCATCTATTTATGCAACAAATAAGCAGCACATTGCTGCCATTCACTATGCCTTGACGTAGGCCAACAAACATAGTATGAATACGATGTGTTGTTTATTTGAAATGACGGAGGGCTACGGCTGGTTTTTGGCGAAACCGTTAACGTAATGAACTTGATATAATCGAAGGAACCATGATAGCTTTTTTATAAAAGGAGTGGTTTAAGCTCCGCATTTAAAATTTGCTTTTTGAAGAAAACCGAGTAGTTTTGAAATTGTTCCAACGTTTAGTTTAAGTTTGTTTTCTTTGCATTAATGAGTTAATGTTGTCCCATCAATTAATCCTACCATTGCAGAAAGAAAAGAAAATACAATGTACGCTTATGCCATCCGCATTCGCCTCGGGGCCCCGTCATCACCCGTTAGGTTACTTAACTAACGACAGAGCGGGGGCTGGACTAGCGCGGATGCAAAACATAAGCAACATCTACTAGATATCATATATAGATATATACATTCGTTAGACGCAATGATAGGCATTCCAGATCACAGATGAACGCATTGGATATATTAGTAATCCACGTTTCGTTTGAGCCTGCAACGAAAGACGGATTACACGGTCGCGATGAATAGCCAAACCCCACCCTAGACCACTACGGGTGCGGCAAACTACCCGCCAAATACCCAAAGTGAAGCAACATCCCTCAACAAAGTGAGTAGGCCACTCGGCACTTCAAAGTACCCGGTAGTTTGTGCACCCCACCTTGGGTCTATCCTAGGAGCAAAAATAGTAAAAGAAATAATACAACGGTAGCTACAACCTCAACCCGGATGTGCCCCGCAAAAATAAGATTACATAACTTTACAATTTACATCAAATGAAAGATAAAAACACTCATATCACATCCCCGGCTATTCATCCATGACAATCCAATAAGTTCATATACACAAACCAATATCACAGATCACAGATATGTGCAACCCTTACTAATCGACGTATAGAGATTAGTAGACGTTCAGCACATATAACACATTAAAAATATAGTCCGATTAGCTAAAGTTTATAGAATTCCGATCAATAACCATATTTGAATCTACTCCAAGTACAACACTGTACACAATAATTCCTGAGCAGAAACAAAATATCCCAGAAAACACAAAACCAACACAGAGAGCACCAGAAAAAATTTGGACCAACTCGGAGTCGACTAGGCCGCGGATCCGCGGCGGAACGCTTGGTTCGTTCGCGGTTCCGCGGTGGTCTGACCGAGTTAGGTGCCCAAATTTCTTTAGTTTTCTAGAAAAAGCCTGTACGTATTTTTCAGGTCTCTGAAAATATTTTTAGACCCGTTTTTAAAATCGATAGAAAAGGCAATTTTTGTTCGTGTTTTCGGGATTTTTCCGTGATCGAAGTTCTAAAGACTTTGCTAACATGTTAGTTATGGTTTAGCCAGGCTCTGATACCACTGTTAGTCTATGTTACCCACCCTGGTAGTTCACGGAGAGACGGAATAGGTAAAAATTGAATTTTTCTTTGCAAAATAACATAGACTAGCCACTAGGATCTTTGCTAAACATTAACTAACAAACTAACTAGGAGTTCTAACTACTATGTTGGATGGTTATACCTCAAGCTTGAACTCATTCTTCTCCTTTGTTGTGCTTCTCTTTGTTGTGAGCTCCTTGGAGTGGTTGCGGATGGTTCCCCTTCACCGGCTTCTCTACGTCAAAGATGATCCACCCGAAGGTCTTTACCTTGAGCTCCAACCTCTACAATGAAGTAACTAGAGTGCTTGGTGTGCTAAACTAAAAACCCTAGAGTGAGTAGAGAAGTGTTTTGGTGGTTTGGTCTCAAAAGCTCTTGATTTACAACTCATGAAACACTTGAGCTTTGAGAGAGGAAGAGGAGAGAGCAACCATGAGAGAGAATGTGTTATGATAAAATGAATGGTGAGCTCTCATATTAGGGAAAAAGAATAATCAAAATTTTATTAAGATAATTGTCATGGTTGATGTTGATTTGACCATTATCATGTCACAATTAATGCTAAGCACAAATATCTTTTGCTTAACAAAAATATCTAAGTCAACAAGGGTCAACATGGTCAAAAGGTCAAACCAAATTAGCCATAACATAATTATCTCTAATAAAAGATTAATAATCAATTTCCCCATCTCATTAAGGTTTTAATCAAGTCACTGGTCAAAACCCTAATGAGATGTCTCTTTCTCTTCCTCTGTCATCTGTATATACATACTCGCATCCGTGTTCCGAAGAACACGAAATGCAATGACGCTGAACTAACCCAAAATCAGATACTAGGATCTGGCTTAAACCAAATCCCACTAGTATCAACTGCCCGAACACCAAACACGCACAAGTACGCGTATGTGAACGAACCCTGTCGTAAACCATACGACCTCTACCTCATTTTGCACAAAGGTGAACAACTCTCTGTGTGGGACTCTAAAGACTCGACACTATGCTGGCAGTGGGCTTAATCATAGGCCGCAAGCAGTACTAGCTGTACATAACGGTCCCCAGGTAGATGTCAATAAGAAAGACGACGAGCGAACTCGTCCGAAACCCCTACTGAGCCTGTCCGTGACAATATCCGTGCAGTCCAGTCTATTCGTCTGAGAGTGTCACATGTAAGGTCTAGGGGGTGGAAAATGTCAGACCCCTAATAACTATACAAGTCATGTCGGTGTGGCTTATGACCATCCGAGGATCTACTGATCCGTCCACCAGTAATTCTCAATCAGCCCTGGCCAGGGACTTATGGTAATGACCAACCGATCACTGTGCGATATTGACTCCCTATACCGGGAGAGACGAATCCCTAACAGTCGATCACTGCCTCCATGTGGCTTGGGACTGTACCCAACTAAAACCTGTTTGCACGACTCCTTTGAGCCGTGGTAGGGTAGTAATCAAAGTACAGTAGGAACTCACATGAGACAAACGACCTCAGGCCGACAGACTATCTGCACACATGTCACCAGAGAACTGCTATCCGACGCTAGGTATAATACCATCTAGTCAGTCCTCGGCGAGTCTTGTCCGGTGAACTCACACTCAGTGAGCATATGTATACAATCTTAGGTGCACATCACCAATAGCTGTGAGATCAATCTATCACCCCTCGTCAGGGTCTAGATATGTATACACTAGTCTACTCTGGAGTATCGATGCCCATCCTCAATACTCCTGCGACTAGGGACACTTAATGATGTGCCTATTGACCACCCAGCTCCCACAAGTATGACTGCCATCACAACGCTGGTAGCCAGGCAAACATCCTACGGGCTTTATCAACATGTTCACAATATATGAAACACAGAGTAAAATATATCACATGTTAAGATAAAGACAAACCAAATAGCGTACTATCATATCGAGTAAGATTGTCCTGTACATACATATCCCTAGCATCCTATACAATGAAGGCCTCTAGGGCATATATATATCCAACATGGGCTACCCCCTCTAGGCCCCCCGACTCGAAGTTAATTTTGTGCTCTAACTTCCCGCGAAGGTTCTGGCGCGTTTAGTTTTGATTCGGACTTCCGAATTGGCTTAAAACGATCGTTTTTGGAACGTTAGCTCACTGGATTTTCAAGTTTTGGAAAGTTGGTTAAGTTTGCTAATTGCGTGCGGAATTCTAATTTCGCGGTTACTTTACATGCTTTGTGATGTATATATGTGTTTGGAAACGTCGACTAATTGCTATACGTCGATTAGTCGTGGTTGCACATATCTGTGATGTTATAATGTTGGTTTGTGTATATGAACTTGCTGGATCATCGTGGATGAATAGCCAGGGATGTGAGATGAGAGTTTTCATTCTTTCATTCGATGTAAATTTGTAAAGTGATGTAATATTATTTTTGCGGGGCACATCTGGATTGAGATTGTAGCCACCGTTGTATTATTTCTTTTACCGTTTTTTCTCCTAGGATAGACCCAAGGTGGGGTGCACAAACTACAGAGTACTTTGAAGTGCCGAGTGGCCTATTCACTTTGCTGAAGGAGGTTGCTTCACTTCGGGTATTTGGCGGGTAGTTTGCCGCACCCGTAGGGGTCTAGGGTGGGGTTTGGCTATTCATCACGATCGTGGAATCTTTCTTTCAATACAGACTAAAACGAAACGCGGAATTCCTAGTATATCCAATATGTTCATTTGTGATCTGGAATGCCTATTATTGCGTGAGACGAATGTATATATCTATATATGATATCTAGTAGGCATTTCTTATGTTTTACATCCGCGCTAGTCCAGCCCCCGCTCTGTCGTTAGTTAAGTAACATAACGGGTGATGACGGGGCCCAGTGGCGAATGCGGATGGCATAAGTGGACGTGGTATTTTCGAATTTTTCTGTGATGATAGGTATAAATGATGGGACTGCATTACATTAATACAAAGCAAACAAACTAAATCTGAATCGTTGGAAAATTTTTTAAAACCACTCGGTTATTTTAAAACAGAAGACTTTTAAATGCGGAGCTTAAACCACTCCTTTTAAAAGCTATCAGGTTCCTTCGATTATATCAAGTTCACTATGTTCACGGTTTCGCCAAAACCATTCGTATCCCTCCGTCATTTCAGTTGAATATTCAGTAGTATTCAAGCTATGTATTTTGACCTTCGCCAAGGCATAATGTTTGGTAGCTGCTGGATATTCATCTGTAGTATAGATAGATACGTTAGTTTGGGACAGTCGTACTACTATTTTGGCCTTCGTCAAGGGTATGTATGGGTGGGTTCAAATTAACCTGGACAATGACGGGTAGAACTTGACATGTGACTTATGATATGTTGGCCTTCGTCAAGGTCATAAGAGCATAGGGCAAAAATCAATATCGGGAGTTTCTAAAGAAACTGAAACTTGCCAGTGCTGCATACCATTTAGAGTGTGATAATGTTGGTAGGATTTCTTCAGAATTATCACACAATGATATTTGGATCCCGATCCTACTGTGAGTATCCGCTACTCCTCGGGAGATTCTTCACTTAACGATCAATGCTATAAGCCAAGTATGTGTCTAGAACAGTGTTAGCGGGGCTACGCCTAGAGGGAAAAGAGGTTTTTTAATTAAGGAACTTCGCAAAAGCATCGTAAAACCTCCCTCGAAGTATCGACACTAGCCTAGCCGAACGGTTAAGCAAGTATTGTACGGTGAGATCAATCCTGACTAATTCTTCTTTTATGGTTTATGGAACGATTCAAGAAATAGTGGGAGCCATCCTGTTTAGATAAATTAAAAACCAATCTAAACTTACAAGAGCATCATGCTGAGTGTTTTCTTCTCTCTCTCCTAATTGCAGCGACCAGGTGACCAGATTAGGTTACAGATAGATAATTAAATGACTGAGTTATACTATAGTGACTGGCAAAGGTTTATCCAGATGTCCATTACCTATGACAAGCTGGACTACCTCATTACTACTCATAGATCCTGCCGTCCCAGGTCCAGTTTCCACCGTCGCGTATGTTGATATCCGTAAGACAAGAGAAGAAGACTGTCCGATTGCCAAGTGCCTCGTGTAGGCCTTAGTTGATGGTGTATACCAGAGGCAGCACGAGAAGATGGACTTAGTTTCTATCTTCCTCCATAATAAAGTTTTATATGGAGAGCAATCTCGTATCGCAAGATATGATACCTCGAAAGAATTGCTTCAAGCAAGGTTGGCTGTCAGATCATCTGTAGGGGACCACGTACCACGTCCCTATAATGATTAGCTATATTAAAAAGCTCACGGACCTGGAGACCACGTTGGAGAACGAGTCATATGCTGATTTGATTCTACAGTCCCTACCTCCTACTTACACCCAGGGGAAGAAACTTATACTTCCAGTTGAGGACACCCTGAAGGAAACCAAGGAGACACCCGCTCTGCTTGTTGGGGAATCTTCCTCTTCTGGATCCAAGGCGGATGCCAAGGGTGAGAAGAAGAAGACCTCCACAAAGCCGATAGGCGGTGTCGGTAAGGTAGAAGAAAAGGGAAGGGCAAAATTTTTGGGGTTAACAGTAGGGAAGGAGGGATGTTTCTATTGTTATAGGAAAAGGCATTGGCAGAAGGGATGAAGGGCTTGGAAAGCCAGAATTCAGGATCCAAAGCATGTTGTGGCTTCGACTTCGGGTGTGTTTGTGATTGAAAACAGTCTGTCAATTAACTCTACTTCCTGGATACTAGATACCGGATCAGGATCTCATATCTGTAATTCATTACAGGATTTGAGAAACCGTAGAGTTATCATGGCAAGTGATATGACTCTCAGGGTTGCTAACGGTATGAGCATGGACGCTGAATCCGTAGGGTAATATCATCTAGGAATGACAAGTGGGCTCTATGTAACTGTTTGTATGTACCTAGTCTAGATTGTAATATCATTTCTGTATCCTTACTTTTTAAGGAAGGATATGATTTTATATTTGTATGCGATGTGGTCCACATCCACCTAAATCAAGTTTGATTGGGTCGGGTACACTAGAGGACAATATATATTGAATCAAGCTCTGATTTTTAAACGTCCAGAACACACTTAAAAGAAAGTCTCCAGAATTAAATAAAAATTTCTTATGGCATTGTAGACTGGATCACATCAATAAAACACGGTTGTCGAAGTTACATAGAGAGGGATATTTGGATATGTTCGAATATCATTCTTATGCAACTTGTCAATCCTATCTCATAGGAAAGATAACAAAGACTCCATTCACTGGACACCGAGTAAGAGCGAGCGAACTCTTGAGACTCATACACAGCGACATGTATAGTCCAATATCTACAGATGCACGAAGTGGTTATTCCTATTTCATTACTTTTACAGATAATTTCTCTAGGTTAGGACATGTCTTCTTGTGAAAGCATAAATCCGAAGCCTTTGATAAATTCCGAGAATATAAGAATGATGTGGAAAAACAAACAGGAAAAAGTAACAAGACACCGAGATCTGATCGATGTAGTGAATACTAAATGGCCGAGTTCCTGGATTACTTAAAAAGAATGAAATTCTCTCTCAGTTTACTTCTCCATACACATCACAACACAACGGTGTATAGAGAAGGCGGAACAGAACCCTATTGGATATTGTTCGTTCCAAGATAAGTAACGCTGATGTAACAACTCTAATTCTTGTGTACGTAAATTTGATTTAAAGTTAATGTATATTTGGGGTATTTACATTTCCTGTAAGTACTATAAGTATTTATTTTGCTTTTTAATAGTAAGAAGGAGCTTGTAGCTCATTGGTAAGACCTTGCACTGCTGAACCAAAGCACCAGAGTTCAAATCCCATCAGCCACATATTATTTTTGATTAAAATTCTTTTAATCTTATAGAATCCCAAGAGTCTACACGTGCAAAATCCGTAAAACCAAAGGTCACACTAAAAACAAACGAGTCCAGGAGGTAGACCAAACGACAATGAACACATGACATGAAAACTCGGACTGACTCGACTTGGATCGGCCGGCGACGCACTTGAATCGGTCGGCGCCGCTGGCCGAACTCGCCCGAATCGGATTTTTGTCTTCTTGACTTCCGTGCCTCTTGATCTCCTTATAACCCATGTATGGTTTAAAAACCCTGCACAATTACAGAGACCATAAAATCCCTTTAATTTCCATTTTAATACAATTTAAATGCAATTTTTTTATCAAAACCCTAACCCTAAAATTCTCCTATAAATACCCATACTCTTTTCCACCTCCTCACTCTGAATTCTATACAAAAACTCTCAAGAAAATTCTAAGTTCAATGGTGTACAAGTGGAGTTAGCGAAGGGCGAAACTCCAACGAACTTCCGACGACAACCCTAGGAGCTCCCGGCGACGAAACGACGGACCGGCACCTCCTACCGCTCCCTCTTCCTCTTATCTAATCTAAAATCCAGTAAGTCCCTCTTCTCTCTTCTCTTTTCTAACCTAAAAACTTGTATTTCTAAAACCCGACGGAAGCGGAGTTAATCCGACTTTCTATTCGGTTTTCTTTAAAAAGTTCCAATTTTCTTAAATACAACAATACCAAAATTGCACATCATGACCATTAAACATTAACAAAACATATTGAACAAGTTTCATAGCAAAAGAATTCATATTGTAATTTGTATCGCACTTTTTCAGAAAAATACATTATAGTTTAGTTTCGACATAAAACAACATTAACCATTACTATATTTTTAGATAGTTCACGAGGTAATGTCCTACCTCCTCACAACACTCATATGTAACATATCATGATGATCTTAGAAAACATAATTTTGGGAAAATACGATTTTACACAAAACTACCATAAACTATAAAAACCCTTTACTATAAGATGTTTATTTTTAACAAATCTTCGCAACGTGCCGCTACAACCCATTTCAGGGAACCCGTTCGGGATGGTGCGAATTATCGCATATCCTCGGGCTTAGTAGTGCGAGATGCAGACCACCGCAAGGAGCATTCGGTCTCGAAAGATTTAAAATACAATTTTCTTTAGAAAATGTGATTTCTATTATAAATAAAACTCATATTTTTAATAAATAAATAAATATGTAATTAATATCAAAATATCTATTTTTAATATTTATAATATTCCACATTTCCAAAATTCAAGAAAAACGTCTCATTTACAAGAAAATACCATGCAATTCCATACAAGTTTAATAATTTACAAATAAATACCATATATTATTAAAAATAGGTTTTATTCACTAGAAATATCACAATGATAAAATATACATCAATGAAAACTCTAAAGATGATAATAAAATACTTGAGTTGTATTTTGAAAATTATACAAAATTATATTTACATAAAACCCCATAAAGTTATACTAAATTACAATAAGGACCCTAGTAAACATAGGTTTAAGCGGGACCAGTCTCTTGAGCCTCAGGGAGCCGGAGATATGGGTGCTTGCCTATTTAAGATAGACAACTTAACAAACGGTGTTATCAACACGGTAATCGTCTTTGAAAAAGACACAAATCCTGCCGTCCATGTGCAGCGGTTACTGATAACATCAAAACCTAATTCAGGATTCAATTTCTTTTCTAATTGTCTGACTCAGACTGAGTCTCAATATAATCAATCTGACTTGAATGAGATTCAAGTATATATAACAATTCAATATGAATCCATATATTCAATCTGTTCAATTTATCAATCTATACAACTGGACTGAATCGAACCACGGATATACATCCTTCTATATGATTCTCCAGTTATATCCGTTTACTGATATCATGGTTTCGGCAAGTCATCCATCTATACAATCTATAATACAAGATAATACAATACAAACAATACAATCAAGACATCGCGAGATTTAAAGGGTAGATTGGTACGAAAGATGTTAGAAGTGGCACGAGACTGCAACCATTAAGACACCTAACCTGAATTCAATTGCTGTTGTACCGTGGAATAAACGGTTCCTTGTATTCCGTTCACCTTAGTCTCTGGTCTACCGAGAATCCTCTCGTATACACTGGCCTCTTCTGTACCAAGCTACAAACAACAGCGTTAACACTAAATACAATATTATAACAATATAACAATATACTCTATATTCTGTCTATTTCTTTCTTGTTTATTTAAGGGACTTACCGAGCGATTGTTCGCTGACGACATTCTCTTTCTTTTTCTTTGGAATGTTGTCAGGTGACCTTCCAGAGATCGAGCCTAGCACTGAAGACTTGGACCAGTTTACTGAAGATCCCGAGTTGTAGTTACACTTGTACATTTCCTTTACATTTCTGTTATGCCACTGTTTAGGCATTGCTTTCCATTCCATGTATTTACTTTTTAGATGTATTGTAAAAAGAATGTTAATAAATAAAGTTGTTGTTCATTACAATTTTCTCTTGTCTATATTTCTCTTATATTGCTTAGATACGCTTAGCGTGTTTACTTCAGAATAAATACGTAGCGGCCTAGTCGCGCTCCCTTCACCGTATTCCGGGAAGCGGGGCGTGACAACTGAGTTGCCGCGATCCTTCTAAAGTTATGCACTAGAATCAGCTGCATACCTTTTGAATAAGATTCGTACCAAGACTGTGCCTACCACACCATATCAGATGTGGAGTAGGAAGAAACCCTATCTTCAGTATCTAAAGATATAGGGATGTCCAGTTTTTGTTGAAAAGCAGTATGCGGAAAAGCTCGAGGCACGCTCAGTACTGTATAGGTTTGTGGGATACCCAAAGAACTCCAGGGGGTATCTTTCCTATTACGCAGAGGAATAAAAGGTTTTTGTTTCTCGTCATGCCCACTTTATAGAAAATCAATTTTTTGTAAAAGGAAATAGAGGGAGCGCAATAGAACTGGAAGAAATTACAGAACCACAAACTATTACTGAAAGTATGATATAACCAAAGGTTTCAAAAGAACCGGACATCTCTACGCCAATCCGCAGGACTAAAATGTAGTCTCATCCGCCCGAGAGATACTACAGTTTTCTTGTAGACAGGGATGAGAGGATTACATCATTGACAATGATGAGCCAACTAGATTCCAGTAAGACATTCAAAGCGGCGACTTGGTAAAATGGCTGTATGCAATGCGAACCGAAATGGAGTCTATGTACAGTAACAAAGTATGCACTTTGAACATTGCTCCAGAAGGGGTAAAACCCGTAGGCTGCAAATGGATCTTCAGAAAGGAGATTGGTGTAGATGGATAGGTTGAAACCTATAAGTCTAGATTTATTGCAAAAGGTTTTCATCAAAGACCTAATTTGGACCATGGTGAAACCTTTTCTCCAATGTCTATGCTCAAATCCATTCGGATCCTTCTTGCCATTGCTGCCTTCCAAGATTTTGAGATCCGGAAGATGGACGTAGAGACGGCTTTTCTAAATGGTAATTTGGAAGAGTGCATCTATATGAATCATCCAGAGGGTTTCAATCAAAGTGGGAGTAGCGGGACAGTGTGCAAGTTGTTTAAGTCCATTTATGGACTAAGACAGGCATTACGGGGTTGGAACACCTGTTTTAATGAGACGGTCAAAGGAATTCGACTTTATCATAAAACCAGATGAACCATGCATTTATAGTAAGATTGTAGGGAGAAATGTGGGATTCCTCGTCTAGTACGTGGATGGCATTCTCTTGATAGGAAATGACATTCCTATGCTACAATCAGTCAAAAGATTCTTATCACAGAGGTTCTCCATAAAAGACCTGGGTGATACCAACTAAATTCTGGGGATCCAGATCTATCGTGATAGATCAAAGAGGATAGTGGGACTTTTAAAGTCAAGGTAAAACAACACCATACTAAAAATAATTAGTATGGATGATTCTAAGCACGGTAGTCTACCGGCTTATCACGGAATTACCCTCTCCAAAGAGATGTCTCCGAAGAGTGATTTGGAAAGGGCTCGCATCACATTTATACCCTACGCTTCTGCGGCAGGCTCATAATGTATGCGATGTTTTGTACCAGACTAGATATTGCTTACGCGCTGAGCGTAGTAAGCCGGTATCAGTTAAACCCAGGGGAGAAGCACTGGGAAGCAGTAAAGAACATTCTCAAGTACCTGAGAAGGACTAAGGAGATGTTCTTGGTGTATGGTGGAAAAGGACCTCCAGATCGAGGCCTTTGCTGACTCCAGCTTCCAAAGTGATAAAAATGACTCCAAGCCCATATCGGGTTATGACTTTACCCTCAATGGAGGGGCAGTCTGTTGGAAGAGCTCCAAGCAGGACACCGTTGCATACTCGACAATGGAAACAGAGTAGTTCACTGCATGAGACGCCGTAAAAGAGTCAGTCTGGATATGGAAGTTCTTAACTGAACATCAGGTGGTTCCTTCCATTTTTTGTTCCAATACTTTAGTATTGTGACAACATACGACGCTATAGCTTTAAGGAAGGAACCCAGGTCCCATCAGAGATCCAGACATATCTTGAAGCGGTACCACCTGATCAGGGAGATCATTGATCCCCAGGAGATCGAGGTAAGGAGAGTAGATATGGAGAACAACACTGCAGATCCACTCACAGAGGCCATCCCTCAGACAGTGTTCGAGAGGCTATTCAAGATCTTCGGTCTAAGATATTCCAGTATATGGCCTTAGTGCAAGTGGGAGATTGTTAGTGATATATGCCCTAGAGGTCATTATTGTATCATACTGGATTGTATATTACTTAATGGAAGCTTGGGATATACACGGATATAGTAACAGTCTTTCTCAAAATGGCAGTATGCTACATGGATTGTTTCTACCTCAATATGTGCATGTGTTTTTTTAGCATATCGCTTATACATATTGGTAAAGCCCTTATGATCTTTGCTTGATTACCAGCGTTGTGATGGCAGTCACACTAGTGGGGACTGGATAATCTATAAGCACATCCTATGCAGGTCCCTAGTGATAGGATTATCAAGACAGGGCATCGATATTCTACAGTAGACTAGTGTATACGCTTCTCATCCCAGCATGGGAGATGGTCTGTCCCACAGCCATTAGTACGTCGTACTGGAGATAGTATGCAGTTGCTCATTGGGTTATGAGTACACTGACAAGTCTCGTCGGGAACTGTTGGTGGGTATTATACCTGTCGTCGGGTAGTAATTCCCATGTGATATGAGTACAGCTTAGTCCGTCGACATGACACTGCTACTTCGTCTCGAGTGTGTTCGCACTGTATTTTGATTACTACCCTACCACGGCTCAATGGAGTCGTGCAAATAGGTAGTAGTTGGGTGCAGTCCCGAAGCACTTGGAGGCAGTGGTGGTTAGATAGGATTCGTCTCTCCCGGTATTGGGGGTTGATATCGCGCTTTGTTTGGAAGGCCATTACACAAAGTCCTTGGCCAAGGCAAGCGAGGTTTACTGGTAGGTACTCCAGTAGTTCCTCAGGGTGTTTTGGGCTATATTCCGACACGACTTATTGTGCTATTAGGGGTCTGACGATTACCGCCCCTAGGCTCGATATGCGATACTCTTAGACGAACAGACCAGATCATACAGAGATTGTCAGATTTAGGCTCAGTAGGAGTTCAGATGAGTTAGCTCATCGGCCTTCTTATCGACATCTACATGGGTAGCCGTTATATGCAGCTAGTACCGCTTGTAGCTTGTGGTTAAACTCACTGCCAGCGTAGTGTCGAGTCTTTAGAGTTCCATATAGAGAGTTTCCCTACACCGGGCTATGGTATTACGGCAGGGCTTCGATCACTTACGTGTACTTGTGCGCGTATGATGATCGGGCGGATAATACTAGTGGGCTTCTGTTTAAGCCGGATCCTCGTATTATATTGATGGATTATTTTTGTCTCTTTGTATTCGTATTCTTCGGAATACGGATGCGGGTATGTATATACGGATGAGGGGCATTCTCATAATTCTTGCGGGAAAGCTTCTATAAGGGACACCTCATTTAGGGTTTATTTCTTTTATGGATTAAACATAATGAGGTGGAGATATTTTATATGGATGGCTATGAGTCATCACTTGACAAAATAGATATTTTTGAACCATGGTTAATTGTTGTGAGATATTTATCTCAGCAATAATTCATTTGGTTCAACTATTCATCACAAATGAAAACTCAAGTTTCATCCAAGCTCTCTTCTCTTTTCTTATTTCCTTAAGCCTCTTCTTTTCATCAAAAACCCTAAACCTCTCATAACTTGAGAAACCTAAGATTCCAAGAGACAAATCTCTCCATCTTCTCACTCTACACAGCCTAGGACTTCTAGTTTAGCCCACTAGAAGCCGTAGTTACCTCGGATTTGAGATAAGAGCTCGGACTATAGACTCTCGGATGAATCTTCTTTGACTCGAGGAGGCCGTCGAGGTTGCTACGATCCGTTACGATCCTTTGAGCCGACGACGAGTGGAGGACTGCAATAAAGACCCGAAGGACTTGAATCGTGAGGTATAACTTCGTATCATAGTAGTTAAACCTCATGTAGTTTGCTAGCTATGATTTATGTTCGATCCTTGGTTCTAGTCGTTGTTTCGAAGCTCGTAAAAATCATTTTTTGCAATTTCCGCCTCCCCGCGCACACGTGGGGTGCGCGACATCGACTTACAAATTCAATATATTTGTATTGCGACAACAATGGGGCTATGGCTTTAGTGAAGGAACCACGATCTCATCAGAAATCCATACACATCTTGAGGCGGTATCACCTGATCAGGGAGATCGTTGATCACCGGGAGATCGAAGTGCGGAGAGTAAACACAAAAGAAAACACGGCGGATCCATTCACCAAGGTCCTTCCTCAAGCACAGTTCGAGAGACTATTTGAGATGTTGGGTATGCGATACACCAACAATTGGCCCTAGTACAGACGTTGGGTACTCGATATGCCAATTATGGCCTTAGTGCAAGTGGGAGATTGTTGGATATGTATGTTCTGGAGGCCATTACTGTATTGTTGGGTTACGGCAGCACCCCGACCATCAATCCGTGACCAAATGCGGAACAAAAAATTATAAAACTTGGCGCTACCACAACCAATTACCCGGATCTACCCATAAGCCCTAGATAACAAAACATGCAACGGAGTTAGAATGGTTATACCGAATAAATCCGTGTCCTTCGGTCTTCAACCATCATCCCAAGCTCCTAGGGGCTTCCTTGATCAAGCTTGATCTCCGGTCTCCCTCCATCGAAGATGATCCACCTGAGAGTTTATGCAACGAGCTCCAACCTCATATCCGAGGTAACTAGGGCACCTAGATCGCTACTCTAGATACCGTAGATGAAGTAGAGAGTGATGAAGGATTAATTTGTCTCAAGACACCTAAGGATTCTCAACTCATGAGAGTGTTTGGGTAGAGCTAGAGGAAGAAGAAGATGCCATGAGAATGAGGTGTTGAGAGCAACTCAAGAAAGAGAAAAAGAAATGAATAATGGCTTGTGTTTTTTGTTTGTTGTGTGAGTGTGATAAGAAATAATGAAGCCATCACATAAATGTCCATATCTCCAAAATATCTTAGTCAACAAAAAATATCTCAAGTCAATATAATCTCACAACAAATAAAAACCCTAAGCATGCTAAAATAGTAACCATGGGTTACTAATTAGCCATGCCACAAAAATGCAATAAATACCTTATTCTACACCGAAATAACCTTTTAATCCAAAAAGGTCTAAATCAAAATGAGGTGTAATCTTCTAAAAGAAATCTTGTAAGAAATTACAAGAATACCCCTCATCCGTATATACATACCCGCATCTGTATTACGAAGAATACGAATACAAAGAGGCGAAAATAATCCAACAAATATAATACTAGGATCCGGCTTAAACCAAAACCCACTAGTATTATCCGTCCGAATATCATCCGTGCACAAGAACACGTATGTGATTGAACCCTACCGTAAAACCATATGGCCTCTACATCGTTTCGCCCGAAGCAGGAAAACCCTCTGTGTGGGACTCTAAAGACTCGTCAATATGCTGGCAGTGAGTTTAACCACAAGCACATCAGCGGCACTAGCTGTACGTAACAGCTACCCAGGTATTGAGCGAAAGGGAGGCAGACGAGCAAACTCATCCTAAACCCCCTACTGAGCCTGATGGTGCCAGTATTTGTACAATGCGGTCCGTTCGTCTATGAGTATCGTATATCGAGTCTAGGGGGTGGATAAAATTAGACCCCTAATAACACGACATTTAGTGTCGGTATGAAGCCCATCACCACCTGAGAAACTACCGATCCTAAATCAGTAATTCTCGACTACCTTAGCCAAGGATTTCTGGTGATGGACACCCGTGCACAACCGCGACATCAATCCCCAATACCGGGAGAGAAGAATCCCCCGACGATCCGCTCACTGCCTCCATGTGGCTCGGGACTGTACCCAACTAAAACCTGTTTGCACGACTCCTTTAAGTCGTAGTAGGGTAGTAATCAAAGCACAGTGGGAACTCACACGAGACAAATGACGATCTCAGGTCGATAGACTAACATGTACACATGTCACCTGGAAACTGCTATCTGAAAATAGGTATAATACCAACTAGTATATTCCCGGCGAGTCCGTCCGGTGTACTCATAACCCAATGAGCACCTGTATACATCTTAGATGAACAAACTAACACCAATGGCTTGTGAGACCGGCCACCGCCCCTCGTCGGGGTCTCGATCAATATACACTAGTCTATTCTGGAGTATCGATGTCCAGTCTCGAAACTCCCATGACTAGGGACATTTAAGGATGTGCCTATAGACTACCCAGCTCCCATGTATATGATCACCAGCATACTGCCGGCAGTCAAGCAAGAATCATATGGGCTCTATCAACATGTAATAGTGATATGTAATGCCACCTAATGGTGTACATGATGATAAAGACTAACCAGATAGCATACTATCATCATGAGTAAGACTGTTCTACCGGTATAGGTCCTCCCTCAATCATCATAATCACCTGCCTGCGACTATGATAATTCCCTTGAGGGAACTATAACCAACAATCTCCCACTTGCACTTAAGGCTAATTATTGCGGTGTCTGTTGGATATATATGCCCTAGAGGCCATTATCGTATAGTACTAGTTTGTATATTTCATTTTGGAAGCTTGGGATATATACATGGATTGACGACAGTCTTGCTCGATATTGTAGTATGCTACTTGGTTTGTATCTATCTTAATATGTGTATATGTTTCTTTTAACATATCGATAATACATATTGATGGAGCCCTTAGGATCTTTGCTTGACTACCGGCGTTGTGATGGCGATCACACTAGTAGGGGCTGGGAAGTCTATAAGTACATCCTTATACAGGTCCCTAGTCGTAGGATTATCGAGACAGGGTATCGATACTCCAGTGTAGACTGATGCATACGCTTCTCATCTCAGCAAGGGAGATGGTCTGTCCTACAGCCATCAGTACGTCGTACTGGAGATAGTATGCAGGTGCTCGTTGGGTTACGAGTACACTGGACAGGACTCGTTGGGAACTGTTGGTTGGTATTATACCTATCGTCAGTTAGCAGTTCCCAGGTGACATGAGTACAGCTTATTCCGTTGACTTGACACTGCTATTTCGCCTCAAGTGTGTTCCTACTGTTCTTTGATTGCTACCCTACCACGGCTCTATTGAGTCATGCAAACAGATAGTAGTAGGGTGCAGTCCCGAAGTACTTGGAGGTAGTGGCTGTTAGACAGGATTCGTCTCTCCCGGTATTGGGGGTTGATATCGCGCTGTGTCTAGGAGAGCCATTACACAAAGTCCCTGGCCAGGGCAAGTGAGATTTACTGGTAGGTATTCCAGTAGTTTCTCAGGGTGTTCTGGGCTACACTCCGACACGACTTATACCGCTATTAGGGGTCTGACGTTTACCACCCCCTAGGCCCGATATGTGATACTCTTAGACGAACAGACCGGACTGTATGGAGATTGTCACAGATAGGCTCAGCAGGAGTTCGGATGGGTTTTAGTCATCGGACTTCTTATCGACAGATAGCTGGGTAACCATTACGCACAGCTAGTGCCGCTGACGTGCTTGTGGTTAAACCCACTGTCAGAGTACTGTCGAGTCTTTAGAGTCCCATACAGAGGGTTGTTCACCTTTGGGAGAAACGATGTAGAGGTCGTATGGTTTTATGACAGGGTTCGTTCACATATGCGTACTTGTGCGTGTTTGGTGTTCGGGCAGTTGATACTAGTGGGTTTTGGTTTAAGCCAGATCCTAGTATTTGATTTTGGGTTGGTTCAGTCTCATTGTATTCGTGTTCTTCGGGACACGGATGCGGGTATATGTATACAGTTGACAGAGACAATGAAGGAGACACCTCATTAGGGTTTTGACCATTGACTTGATTAAAACCATAATGAGATGAAGGAAATTGATTACTAATTTTAATTAGAGATAATTGTGTCATGGTTATTTAGTTTGACCATTTGACTTGTTGACCATTTTTGACTTAGATATTTTTGTTAAGCAAAAGATATTTTGCTTAGCATTAATGGTGACATGATAATGCTCAAATCAAATGAACCATCACAATTTTGCTAATTAAAATTATTTTTCTTTTATCCTAATATGAGAGCTATCTCTTAATTATTCATACATCCATTCTCTCTCATAGCTCTCTCTCCTTCATCCTCTCTCTCAAGCCCTCATCTCTCATGTGTTGAGAACCAAGGGCCATTGAGACCAAACCACTAAAATCCCTCTCTACTCACTCTAGGGTTCTTAGTCGAGCATACCAAGCACCCTAGTTACTTCATTGTTGAGGTTGGAGCTCAAGGTAGAGGCCTTCGGGTGGATCTTCTTTGACGTGGAGAAACCGGTGAGGAGGAGCCATCTACAACCACTCCAAGAAGCTCACAACAAGGAGAAGCACCACAAGAAGAGAAGGAGTTCAAGCTTGAGGTGTAACTTTCTATCATAGTAGATAGAACTCTTTTGTGCTAACTAGGTTTTTGGTAAAGATCCGGTTTAGGGTTTATTCTAGCGCCAAGTTTGTTATCGTAGTAAAATTTTTGTTCCGCATTTGGCCATGGAAGTTGGCCGGGATGCTAGTGTAACCCTTCATGGTATCAGAGCCAGCCCATAAACCCTAGATTAGAAAGATTAACAATGTTAAAACAACGAAACCGAAACAAGTCCGTAACACCGAAATCCAAACTGCAGTTTTTGTTGTTTTTTAAAAGGCTTCAAAATTTTTTTTAAACAACTGCTGTGTGATCTTTATACTATGATATGTACCCAGAACAAAAACGAGGCATTTTCACCAAGTTTGGGCTGGCCACATGCCCGTTAAAACTGGCCTCCTCGGATTTTTGGTGGTGAAATTCTTCCAGTTTTGTTCTGGGCACTTATCTCTAGGAGTTAAGGTTTCTGGTGTTGTTTGCTTATTGCCCAAATTTGATTATCTGTTGTTTTCTGTACGGGGCAATTTAGGGTGTTTTGAATTCGTTATATTTAACATTGTTTGATATTTTACAGTACATTCACTTTTATCTGCGACCGTGAATGTCACTCGATCGGTAAAACTCGTCTGATTGCTATATGTTTTTTTAGACGGATTTTGCGAACGTGACATTCGCGTTGATGTTTTGTGCTTGTCCTGATTGTGGTTGGATTGTCGTGATGGATAGCATATGGTGCAATGTTAGTGGTACAGTTAATATTCATTTGTATATTTGATATTGCGGGGCGAGCGTCCGATATGTGGACTGTCGTCTTTGCCTGGTTGTATATTTTTTTGGGGCACGACCGGGTTGAGGTCGATGTCACCATTTGTACATATTATTTTCTTTTTCTGTACTAGGATTACCCCACGGTGGAGTGCACGGATAGCTGTGTTAGTTGTATGTATGCCCTAGAGGCCAGTATTGTACAGATGATGTATATTATATTGGATCCTTGGACATATATAGAGATGACTTTCTTGCTCGATATGATAGTATGCTATCTGGTTACTCTTTATCTTAACATGTACACTTGTCTCTTTAAACTGTCTTATAGTTACATGTTGGTAAAGCTCTTAGGATGAGTACTTGACTACCTGGACTATGATGCAGATCATACTAGTGGAGACATGGTAGTCCATAAGTACATCCTTCAAGGTCCCTAGTCGTGGGTGCATCGAGACGGGGCATCGATATACCAGTGTAGACTAGCGTATACGCTTCTCGACCCATGAGATGGGCGATGGATGATCCCATATCCATTGGTGTTTGACATCAGAGATGGTATACGGGTGCTCAGTGGAGACTGGGTACACTGGACGGACTCGCCGAGAACTCCCAGATGGTATTATACCTCACGTCAGATGGCAGTTCTCAGGTGACACTTGTACAGGTTAGTCTGTAGACCCGAGATCGTCATAGAGTCTTGTGTGATTCCCACTGTGCTTTGATCTCCACCTTACCACGTCCATGAGGGCATGCAAAACGGTGGTCTTTGGGTACAGTCCCGAGTCACATGGAGGCAATGAGCGATAGGAGGGGTTTCGTCTCTCCCGGTATTGGGGGTTGATGTTGCGCAGTGCTCGATTGGCCGTAACAGGGAAGTCCCTGGCCAGGGCTGATCAGAGATTTGCTAGTAAGTGTTACCAGTAGTTTCTCGACCCGTTATGAGCCTCACATCAGCACGACTTATTGGTTATTGGGGTCTGACGTTTACCACCCCTAGACTTGATATGCGACATATCAGACGGACAGACCGGGCTATACGGTAAGTGTTACTGGTTGGATTCACAGGAGTGTGAGCGGGCTAGCTCGTCGATCTTATGATCGCTCAATACTCGGATGGCCGTTACGTTTAGCAGGCCGCTTGCGGCTTGTAGGTGCTTGATATGATCATCATCTGCTACCGGTGTATTGACGAGTCTTTAGAGTCCTACACAGAGGTTTCCTGGCTCAAGCGAAACGAAATAGGAGCGCATATGAGATATGTGCAGGACCGAGAATAATGCGTGTATGTGATACCGTATTCCATTCTCGCGATGAATGTATCGATTGGTTATATTCGATATAACCTAGATATCGAATCAAGGATTGATTCGATAAGCCGATACATAGAATACTAGTCGGTTATATGCGATATGACCGGATCGTTAAATCAAGTATTGATTTAATGATTTAATGTATAATTATATATTTGATATATTACTTTGCATTATCTAGTATTGGTTCACTTTAAATGGATTTTCTCACTTGATGTGCAAGTTGTATATGTGATATACTTTTGTGCACATGTTTATATCATGTTTGATGATACATGTTAGCTTGTGCTTGTGTAAAGATTAAACCATGGTTATATGAATGGTTAGGGTTTTATTTACTTATTCATTTATTTATATTAATTATTCATTTTTGGAAAGGAAAAGAAAAATGGTGGCTTTATTTGTTTCTTTCATGAAGCTTCATGAAGAGTTGAATAATTGACCATTTTTGTTTTCTTCTCTTAACCTAACCATGCACCTAACCCTAGTTTGCTCTCTACACTTCACCATGGTTAGTATATGATAAGTAATGATATTATTCTCATTTTTAATCTAAGACTTATCATATTCTATCTTCATCTTCTTCTTCTTCTTAAAAGAAAAAGCTTGACACCATTAATGGCACCTTGAGCTAAAGAGTGAGAAATCCAATTCTAAAGTGAACCCACCTCCTATTTCTTCATCCTCTACCTCTTGCCAAGTGGTTTTGGGTGTTTTCTTCACAAATTTCACAACTTGGTGAAGTTGGAGCTTGAACTTGTGATGCCTCGACGTAGATCATCTTCGGCACGAAGCCGGCGACCTAGCTCGCCCATTTCTCCGATGAAGCCGACGATTGAGTTCGGGATTCGAGATGGACAGCGAGAGGACGCCTACGTGGAGCTAAGGAAGTGGAGAAACGGATCTACAAAGGTTGTAGCCTCTCTCCTTTAGTTAAATCGTTAACTTGTTTAATGTTTCGCCTAGAATTCTAGTCGACGATCCGTATTAGGGTTTCTCGGCATCCATAAAATTTGAAATTGGCATGGTTGATGCCTTGTGAGACCTCTTTAGTGTACCTAGGAACCCATCTAATGGCGTTGAGATGGAAGGGGCTTCATTCTAGAATTGGCGGGCTATTCGCCGCACTCGTAGGGGGTATAGGATGACCCATGGAGGGGCGCCCAAGTTACCGGATTCCGTGAAGTGCTAGGTAGCCCATTCACTTTGGTTAAGAGGGATGTCTCACTTCTGGGATTGACGGGTAACTTGCCGCGCTCGTAGGGGTACAGGTTTTCATTGCACAGGCTATCCACACGACAGGGAACGTCGGGTTTTATTTGCGGCTCAAATGAAACCCGGGGCGCCAAGATTATCCACCATTCTGTATTGTTGACTGAGATTCTGTGATGTTGATTATTATCATGCTTGGGACGAATGTTGTATATACTTATATATATATATATATATACATACACACACACTAGTGGATGTTGTATATATTTTGCACCCGCGCTAGTCCAGCCCCCGCTTTGTCGTTAGTTAAGTAACCTAACGGGTGATGATGGGGCCCAGTGGTGAATGCGGATGGCATATACGTACATCATATTTTCGTTCTTTTCTGGTGTGATAGGTTAAATTGATGTGACCGCATTAATTTTGATTAATGTAAGAAAATAAACCTAAAAGATGTTGTTGGAACCAAGTTTTGAAAACTGACATTACAGACGTTCTCTTTTGCTTTGCACAGTGGTATTCGGTTATGAGTATCCAGCACCTCATTCGACGAGGCAAGGGCTGAGATCCCTTCATCGGGAGTGACCCCTTGAGTAAAAGTTTGTGTCAACGTAATAACTTCACTATAGTATTTGCTTTGCATCGTGGTATTCAGTTTGGAATATCCTGCACCTCATTCGACGAGGAAAGAGCCGAAATCCCTTCACAGGGAGTGACCTCTTTAGCAAAAGTTTTTGCCGCTATATATTTACAAAACCACTCAGGTTCTTTCAACGATGTCAAGTTCATTACGTTAACGGGGCTTTCCCCAAAAACCCAGTCGTAGCCCTCCGTCGTTTCAGATAATCACTACTTAGTATTCGTGCTGCGTTTGTTGATTATTCGTCAAGGCACAGTGAACGGTAACTGAGTAATGATTCTCTGTTGCACTGATAGATGCGATTGGTTAGGACGGTCGCATGATTTTGTTGATTATTCATCAAGGATCATGCGGGTGGGTCTAATGCAATCTAGGATAACGACGGGTTGAACTTGACTAGGACCTTTTGATTTGTTGATTATTCGTCAAGGTCACTTAAGTCCTAGGGGTAAAAACCACATCGGGAGTTTCAAATATACAGGAAACTTGCAGGTTTAGCATACCTTCTGGAGTATAGTGACTAGAGTGGATTACATCTAGATCATAACACAATGATAGTTGGATCCCGATCCCACTGATGAGTTGGATTACTCTCGGGAGATTATTTCACTTAACAATCAATACTATAAACCAAGTAGGTGTCTAGAACGGTGTTAGCGGGGCTACGCCTCCAGGGAAAAGAGGTTATGTAATTAAGGAACTTCGCAAAAGCGTTGGAAAACCTCTCTCGAAGTACCAACACTAGCCTGACTGAAAGGTTAAGTAAGTATTGTGACGTGTGATTACATCTTGACTAGTTCTTCTTTTAGGGTTTGAAAAAGAATTTGAGGAAATAGTGGGAGCCATCCTGGTTAGATAAATTAATAACCAATCTAATCTTACAAGAGCGCACGCTGAGTGTTTCTTTTCTCTCTCTCTAGATAGCAACCATTTCACGCCCTAATCAAGATAATAAAATGTATCGCTTGACCGATCCGAATTCTTATTCGGGGCCGGGGAACGTCGATTTGGCTCAGCTTATGATAGAGATCGTAAGTATGAGCAAGGGAAAGAGGATTGTATGGATTCCAAGGAGACCCTGTGCCTACAAACCCTAATACGGATCGTTAACTAGATTTATAGGTGATGCGATGGAAGTAAACAACTTTAACTTAAAGGAAAGAAGCTACAACCTTTGTAGATCCGGTCCTCCACCTCCTAGGCTCCGTGATGACGTCCCTCCGCTGTCCAAATTGAATCCATGACTCTAGCATCGGCTTCATCAGAGAAATGGGCGGGCTAGGTCGTCGACTTCGATGCCGAAGATGATCTACGTCGAGGCAACTCAAGATCAAGCTCCAACTTCACCAAGTAATGAAACTTGTGAAGAAAACACCCTATACTTCTTGGCAAGAGGTAGAGGATGAAGAAATAGGAGGTGGGTTCACTTTAGAATTGGATTTCTCACTCTTTTTCTCAATTTGCCATTGATGGAGGCAAGCTTTCTTCCTTTGTTGAAGAAGAAGAAGATGAAGAAAGAATATGATAAGTCTTCTTCAAAAAAGAAAATAATATGAATACTTATCATATACTAACCATGGTTAGGTGTAGAGAATAGACTATGGTTAGGTGGAATGGTTAGGGTTAAGCATGAGACAAAATGGTCACTTAGTCAAAGCTTCATGAAGCTTCAACAACAAACAAAGAAAGCCACCATTTTCTCTTTATCTTTTCTATAATAAATAAACAAATAAATAGATAAGAAAATGAAAACCCTAACCATTACATAACCATGGTTTAATCATACACACAAACATTCATGTATCATCAAACATGATACAATCAAGTGTACAAAAATATATCACATATACAATGTGCACATCAAGTGAGAAAATCCTTTTAAAGTGAACCAATACTAGTTAATGCAAAGTAATATATCAAATATATAATTATACATTAAATCATTAAATCAACACTTGATTCAATGATCCGGTCATGTCGCATATAACCGACTAGTATCCAATGTATCGACTTATCGAATCAATCCTTGATTCGATAACTAGGTTATATCACATACAACCATTCGATACATTCATCGCGAGAATGGAATACGGTATCACATACACGCATTATTCTCGGTCCCGTACATATCTCATATGCGCTCCTATTTCGTTTCGCTTGAGCCAGAAAACCTCTGTGTAGGACTCTAAAGACTCGTCAATACGCCGGCAGCAGGTGATGATCATATCAAACACCCACAAGCCGCAAGCGGTCTGCCAAACGTAACGGCCACCCGGGTATTGAGCGATCAGAAGATCGACAAGCAAGCCCGCTCACACTTCTGTGAATCCAACCAGTAACACTTACCGTACAGTCCGGTCTGTTCGTCTGATATGTCGCATATCTCGCCTAGGGGTGGTAAACGTCAGACCCCAGTAGCTCGATAAGTCATGCCGACTTGAGGTCCATAACATTCGTGAAACTACTGATAACTCTTACCAGTATATCACTGCAACCCTGGCCAGGGATTTCCTGTTATGGCCAGTCGAGCATAGCGCAACATCAACCCCCAATACCCGGAGAGACGAATCCCCTCCTATCGCTCATTGCCTTCATGTGAATCGGGACTGTACCCAAAAACCACCTGTTTGCACGACTCAGTAGAGCCGTGGTAGGGTGGAAATCAAAGCACAGTGGGAGACACACAAGACTCTATGACGATCTCGGGTCAACAGACTAAGCTGTACCTGTGTCACCAGAGAACTGCCATCTGACGTGAGGTATAATACCATCTGGGAGTTCTCGGCGAGTCCGTTCAGTGTACCCAGTCTCCACTGAGCACCCGTATACCATCTCTGATGTCAAACACCAATGGATATGGGATCATCCATCACCCATCACATGGGTCGAGAAGATATACGCTAGTCTACTCTGGAATATCGATGCCCCGTCTCAATATTCCCACGACTAGGAACATTGAAGGATGTACTCATGGACTATCCAGGCCCCACTAGTATGATCTGCATCATAGTCCTGGAAGTCGAGTACACATCCTAAGGGCTTTATCAACATGTAACAGAGAGACATAAAGTATACATGTTAAGATAAAGAGCAACCAGATAGCGTACTATCATGTCGAGCAAGAAAGTCCTACCTATATATGTCCCAGCATCCACTACAATATACATCCAATGTACAGTAATGGCCTCTAGGGCATACATATAACTAACAATCTCCCACTTGCACTAGGGCCATCTGTAGCAGTGGTTGCAGTATCACATACTCAACCATCCCATATAAGTCTCTCTCTGGGAAAAAGCCTTTGTGAGTGGATCCGCCGTGTTGTCCTCTGAGTCTACTCTCCTAACCTCGATCATTCTGGAGATCATCTATCTCCATGATCAGGTGATACTGCCTCAGAATATGTCTGGGTCACTGATGGGATCGGGGTTCACGGGCCAAAGCCTCACTTCCATTTTCACACAATGGTAGGAACCTAGTTCATCTTATGAACCAATATACACCCAAACTGCCTCTTTGGTAGTATCTTTAATAGCAATGTTACCAGCCTTTATCATCTAGTTTGCCATGGTATCTAACTTGGAACTCTTCCAACATACCGTCCCTTTACTGAGGGTAAAGACAATGCCTGTGACTGACATTCAGTCGTCTTTATCACCCTGGAACCCTTCCAGTGATTCTCCCCAGGATCGATTGATACCATCTCACTACATCTAGTAAGAATCCTAGTATCCAATTACATCTATCTCATAGATGAAAACACAGGGTTTAGGAGGTATCACTTTGATCCTATTTGGAGAATCCTTATGACAAGAGGAGATCGACCGATCGTAGTATAGGAAACTCTTTTCCTATCAAGAATATGTTGTCCACGTACAATACGAGGATGACCACCTTACTCTCTACTACCTTTTTGTACAAACAAGGTTCATCTACCATTTTGATGAAGTCAAACTCTTTGACTACCACATCAAAACAGACGTTCCAACTCCGCGATGCCTGCTTTATCATGTAAAGCAACTTGCACACGTTTCCTCTGCTCCCACTGTTTACGAAGCCCTCAGGCTGTGTTCTTATAGACGTTCTCTTCTAAATCATTATTTAGAAAAGTAGTCATGGCACCCAACCACCAGATATCGTAGTCATGGTATGTAGCCGTGGCAAGTAGGATCCGGATGGACTTAAGCATAGCCACTGGAAAAGGTATCATCATTATTCACGCCTGGTTGATGACTAAAACCTTTAACAAGTCTAGTTTTGAAAGTCTTAACTTTTCCATCAACACCAAGTAATCTTCTCAAGATATACTTGCTCCTGATGGGGATTTAACCCTTCAGATATAGCACCCAAAGTCCATACTTTGTTGGTGTACATGGATTCCATCTCAGATCGCTAAGCATCCAGCCATTCTTACAGAGTCCCTACTCTCGATGGCCTGCTCGAATCTAGTTGGGTCATCATCTCATGATGCAGTCCTCGCTCGCACTGTCATCGAGAAACCGAGGTATCTCTCAGGCGGATGAGGAACCCTACTAGATCGGTGGAGAGGCTGAGGTTCGTCGGGAACTATTGAATCCTTTGGTTCTGTCAAATCATCAGCTGCAGTTTTATATAGCTGGAACCTTTCCAGTTCTACAGAACCGACCTTGCCTCGATCTTGTTCGGATTTTGCTTTTGACACAGGCCGGACAATCCCAAATCTTAACTTACTTAAGAGATAGGCTCTTCCCATACCATATCTTATATGGAGTGGTAGGCACTGATTTGAATCGAACCCTATTCAATAGGTATGCAACTTCATAAGTGCATAACTCCCTAAAAGTAAATAGGAAACTCAGTAGTACTTATCATAGAGCGCACCATATCGTATAGGGTGCAATTGCTCCGCCCCAATATACCATCGTGCTATGGTGTATACGGAGGAGTAATGCTGAGAGAGAATCTCATTCTCCTTTAGAATATCCAAGAATTCCATGTACAAGTATTCTCCTCCCTGATCTCATCATAGGATATAATACTTATACCCGGTTTTTGGTTCTCTACTTCTAACTTATATTCTGTGAATATCTCAAAAGCTTCGGGCCTATGTTTCAACAGGAACATATGTCTGATTCTTGAGAGATCATCAGAGAACGTAATGAAGTACAAAGAACCGGTCCTGGCATGTGTAGACAGGAGACCTTACATACATCATCATGTATCAGTCCCAAGAGTTCACTAACTCTTTCTCTGTTTCCAATAAACAGAGCTATGGTCATCTAATCTTTGTGACATGACTGGCAAGTTTCACAAGATGTAAATTCAAACTGATTTAAATATGCATCTAAAATGTAACTTCAGCCAGTCGGGTCGCATTGATATGACCTAGTCTATAATGCCTCAAGAAGGATTCGTTCATTTCTGAACTCTTCCTCTTGTGTGTGTTCTGTATACTAGGAACTGTAGTTTGATTTAGAACATCAATGCTTTTAGATAACGTGCCTGAACCATCAACTTTTGATATAGGAAATGTTCAAAACATTATCCAACAATACAAAATTTTATCATTTCTTTACTTGTAAAGAGACTGATATGATTTTGTATATCAGGTTCGGTATCTAATAACATTTGTTCAGAATCAATGTACTGGTAATACAGGGTGACAGTGACCAACAGACTTGGCTGCAACACTTGCCCCGTTTTCTGTCTCATGAAACTTATCACCCGTTCTCAGTTTTCTACCCTTTTGTAGCCCTATGTAGCAGATTACATATCTGGGATCCTGATCCGGTATCAAATACCCAGGATGCAGAGGATACTGAGAAACAGTTATTTGTAATGAACATACCCGAAGGAGATGCATCTCATGCACTTTCTTCGTTTGGGCGGCATGAGAATCCTGGTATTCCCCTATTTCCTTCTCGGTCTTATAACAATTATAAGTTGGAGCGGGACCAACGTTCCCCAGCTCAGTATAACAAGCGGGTTTGGTCAATACATCCATATTATTATTTTGATTAAGGCGTGATATGGTCGCTACCTGGAGAGAGAGAGAAGAAAACACTCTGCGTGCGCTCTTGTAAGATTAGATTGGTTATATATTTTATCTAATCGGGATGGCTCCCACTGTTTTTATCAAATCTTCCTTCAAACCTTAAAAGGAAAGACTAGCCGGGATTAATTACACTCTACAAGTTCGCCAATCTTTCAGCCAGGCCAGTGTCAGTACTTTGAGGGAGGTTCCCCGTGCTTTCGCACGGACCTAATTACAGTAAACCTCGTTTTCCCAGAGGCGTAACCCCGTTGACACCTTTCTAGACACCTACTTGATCGGCTAATTGTAAAGTGCAAAACTCTCCCAGGAGTAACAATTACTCGCAGTGGGTATCGGGATCCAACTATCATATAGAAGGTATGCAATCTCATTGCAAATTTCAACACTTGAAACTCTCGATAAAGGTTTTTACCCCTAGCACCTATGACCTTGGCTAAGGTCAACAAATCATAAGTACTAGTCAAGTTCTACCCATCATTTCGTGATTAATTAGACCCACCCACATGACCCTTGGCTAAGGTCAACAAAGCCATATGACTGTCCTAACTAATCGCATCATATGAGGTGTAGGAAGACATCACTTAGCTACCGCACACTACGCCTCGGCTATGGTCGACAAACGTAGCACGAATACTAAGTACTCTACTTCCTAAAATGACGGAGGGTTGCGGATGGTTTTTATGAAAACCTTTAACGCTTTGAACTTGATCTCGTTGCGGAATCAAATGGTTTTTAAATGGAATGTTTTTGAGGCTTTTCTAGTTTTGCTAAAGGGGTCACTCCCGGTGAAGGGATCGTCGGCCCTTTCCTCGTCGAATGAGGTGCGGGATATATCATATATATCACTGTGCAAAGCAGAAACTATAGAAGCGATCAAAAGACAAACCGAGTGTGTAGCATCTGCCAGTTATTGCTAAAGGAGTCACTCCCGGTGAAGGGATCTCGGTCCTTTCCTTATCGAATAAGGTGCAGGATGTTCTACAATGAACACCGCGATGCAAAGCAAGAACTGTAGCTACCTGTTTTATTTTGAAATTCGATTCCACAATATCAATTAGGTTTATTTTCTTTCATTAATCTCATTAATGAATATCCCATCATTTAAGTCCACCTAAACATCACAGATAAATATAACGTACGCTTATGCCATCTGCATTCGCTTCAATGTCCCGTCTGCACCGTTAGGTTAGGTAACTAACGCCAGAATGAGGCAGGGCTAGCGCGGGTGTAAAACATAAGCAACGTCTATATAATATATCATATATACTATATATAATATCTATCTGAACAAATCACATGATTACATCACAGATAACGCAGCAGAAAATATCATATGAAATATTGGATATACTCGGGCGTCCGTGTTTTTAATACGAGCCAGTATAAAACACGGATTCCACGGTCGTGATGAATAGCCAATCCCACACCCCTAGACCCCTACGAGAGCGGCAAGCAACCCTACCAATTCTAGGGTTAGGAGACACGGACTCGACTCCTCGAGATGGTCTCCCACTGGACCCCAGAACCCGGTTACTTGTGCTCCCCTCCTTGGGTCTATCCTAGTGCAGTAAAGTAAATAATATACACATGGTGACATCATCCGCAACCTAGAAGTGCCCCAATAAAAGAATATTACATACAAGTTTTTACATGAATGAAAAGGAAAAACACTCATCTCACATAAAACCCCCCGGCTATTCAAACACGACGATCCAATATAACATATCCAGCAACACATAACATCACTTGTCATCAACGTATGTAAATATGCGCATCCCAATTGTCGTTGACATATATCAACGAAACCGGCGATATCACATATTACACTTACGGTCACAGAAAAGAAAGTGTAAAACTACAACAGTTGGAATCCGCAAACTCTTTAGACATCGCATGCCTAAACCAATGAATTCCTTAGACATCGCATGCCTAATAATTATAAATCCCGCATTTTAGTCTCATTATCGAAAACACTTTTCAATATCAAGTCGGGCAATTCAACAAGATTCCCGACATTTTGATCGAATGCTCGTCGCAAACTTTAGTAGGCGGCCGCACCCCCGATACCGTCGACGAAGTGCACTAAGGCGGAACACCGCTACCGCGAGCACCCGAACGGATGCTTTCGGCGACGGGGTTCTCCTACAGTCACTTGGTCGGGGTTATGGGGCGAGGCTGTCTATTTAAGTTTACCCGGCGAGTATCCGCGTACGCTACGTGATTGCGACGGAATTTCGATCACATCAAAATTCCGCGGCAACCGATCAAGTGAGACTAAACTGCTATGTTTACAACATTCATTCAGTTATCTCATAACTACTTGTGGATTCCAAATATTGTATCACATTCCGGATAAATAGAAAATGTTAAACTTTCCGATCGAACATTCAAACATCCAAGTTTTCCCGAAACAGATCAACACATGAAACAAATTTTAAAAAAAACATTCACTTCATGCCTCAGTACCAACGGTCCAGTCGTAGAAGGGTCAAGCCAACGCCTCACATGTGGCACGCCGTACTGCCCCAAACCCTAAGGTTCAAAGGGCAGTTCAAGACGGTCACATAATCGAGTTAAGGTTTGTTGTCTTCTAGAGGGATCATCGCATTACTTGCACTACTTAGAACGTTCTTAAACTACGGAAAGATCCAATACTTGGAAATTTCCCGACAGGGGAAAAAGTGGGTATTTATATCCGGTCGAACTTTTTAACAGTTTCTAGAATATCCGGAAAAACTTAAACGAAGATAAAATATCCGATCAAATCATTGAGTCCCCAATACAACCCTAGAAAACTCAACACTTGAGTGGAATTAAAATATTCACAGAAAAAATTAACAAGAAAGGACCTAAGAATAATTACATGAAATTTCAGGGACTAAGTCACAATTTTGGCCGCGGAAACGCCGCAAAACCCCTTGTTTGGCCGCGGTTCCGCGGTCAAATTGTTGAATTAGGGGTCCGTACTTCACAGTAATTCTTATTTTTTCCTGCATGTTTTTCTGAGAATTTTAAATTCACAAAAATCCACTGTTTGAAAAATTGTACAGAGAGGGTTGAAATCGGGGATATCGGGTTCGATCGGACTTCTACCTTCGTCTACACATCGCCTAAAGCTCTAGCTAGGCTCTGATACCACTGTAGGGTTCCTAGGCACACTAATGAGGTCTCACAAGTGATCAAACGTGGCTAATTAAAATTTTTCCATGTGCCTACAAACCCTAATACGGATCGTTAACTAGATTTATAGGTGATGCGATGGAAGTAAACAACTTTAACTTAAAGGAAAGAAGCTACAACCTTTGTAGATCCGGTCCTCCACCTCCTAGGCTCCATGATGACGTCCCTCCACTGTCCAAATCGAATCCATGACTCTAGCATCGGCTTCATCGGAGAAATGGGCGGGCTAGGTCATCGACTTCGATGCCGAAAATGATCTACGTCGAGGCAACTCAAGATCAAGCTCCAACTTCACCAAGTAATGAAACTTGTGAAGAAAACACCATATACTTCTTAGCAAGAGGTAGAGGATGAAGAAATAGGAGGTGGGTTCACTTTAGAATTGGATTTCTCACTCTTTTTCTCAATTTGCCATTGATGGAGGCAAGCTTTCTTCCTTTGTTGAAGAAGAAGAAGATGAAGAAAGAATATGATAAGTCTTCTTCAAAAAAGAAAATAATATGAATACTTATCATATACTAACCATGGTTAGGTGTAGAGAATAGACTATGGTTAGGTGGAATGGTTAGGGTTAAGCATGAGACAAAATGGTCACTTAGTCAAAGCTTCATGAAGCTTCAACAACAAACAAAGAAAGCCACCATTTTCTCTTTATCTTTTCTATAATAAATAAACAAATAAATAGATAAGAAAATGAAAACCCTAACCATTACATAACCATGGTTTAATCATACACACAAATATTCATGTATCATCAAACATGATACAATCAAGTGTACAAAAATATATCACATATACAATGTGCACATCAAGTGAGAAAATCCTTTTAAAGTGAACCAATACTAGTTAATGCAAAGTAATATATCAAATATATAATTATACATTAAATCATTAAATCAACACTTGATTCAATGATCCGGTCATGTCGCATATAACCGACTAGTATCCAATGTATCGACTTATCGAATCAATCCTTGATTCGATAACTAGGTTATATCACATACAACCATTTGATACATTCATCGCGAGAATGGAATACGGTATCACATACACGCATTATTCTCGGTCCCGCACATATCTCATATGCGCTCCTATTTCGTTTCGCTTGAGCCAGGAAACCTCTGTGTAGGACTCTAAAGACTCGTCAATACGCCGGCAGCAGGTGATGATCATATCAAACACCCACAAGCCGCAAGCGGTCTGCCAAACGTAACGGCCACCCGGGTATTGAGCGATCAGAAGATCGATAAGCAAGCCCGCTCACACTCCTGTGAATCCAACCAGTAACACTTACCGTACAGTCCGGTCTGTTCGTCTGATATGTCGCATATCTCGTCTAGGGGTGGTAAACGTCAGACCCCAGTAGCTCGATAAGTCATGCCGACTTAAGGTCCATAACATTCGTGAAACTACTGATAACTCTTACCAGTATATCACTGCAACCCTGGCCAGGGATTTCCTGTTATGGCCAGTCGATCATAGCGCAACATCAACCCCCAATACCCGGAGAGACGAATCCCCTCCTATCGCTCATTGCCTCCATGTGAATCGGGACTGTACCCAAAAACCACCTGTTTGCACGACTCAGTAGAGCCGTGGTAGGGTGGAAATCAAAGCACAGTGGGAGACACACAAGACTCTATGACGATCTCGGGTCAACAGACTAAGCTGTACCAGTGTCACCAGAGAACTGCCATCTGACGTGAGGTATAATACCATCTGGGAGTTCTCGGCGAGTCCGTTCAGTGTACCCAGTCTCCACTGAGCACCCGTATACCATATCTGATGTCAAACACCAATGGATATGGGATCATCCATCGCCCATCACATGGGTCGAGAAGATATACGCTAGTCTACTCTGGAATATCGATGCCCCGTCTCGATATTCCCACGACTAGGAACATTGAAGGATGTACTCATGGACTACCCAGGCCCCACTAGTATGATCTGCATCATAGTCCTGGAAGTCGAGTACACATCCTAAGGGCTTTATCAACATGTAACAGAGAGACATAAAGTATACATGTTAAGATAAAGAGCAACCAGATAGCGTACTATCATGTCGAGCAAGAAAGTCCTACCTATATATGTCCCAGCATCCACTACAATATACATCCAATGTACAGTAATGGCCTCTACGGCATACATATAACTAACAGACCCCATTGAAGAAGAAGCGTACTATTGCATCTACTTCAGGTGTTCTTGTAATTGAGAACTGCTTTTCGGTCAGTCCAACCTCCTGGATACTAGATACCGGATCAGGATCACATATCTGTAATTTATTGCAGGGACTGAGAAAAAGTAGGAAAGTTGCACCTGGTGATATGTCCCTCAGGGTAGGGAACGGAGCACGAGTTAATACTGCAGTCGTCGGTGAATATCACCTAGGGTTGCCAAATGGCAATACTATGATTTTGAACAATTGCTACTATGTACCTTCCATGGTTTGCAACATCATATCAGTTTCTTTACTTGATAAAGATGGATATAACTTTGTTTTTGATAGAAATATCATGAACAACTACCTTGATAAGGTACTGGTTGCAGAAGGTACACTGTGTAATGGTATCTATGTTCTAAATCACAATACAGTTCTCAATGTACAAAACACACGCAAGAGGAAGAGTTCAGATACGAACGAATCCTACCTGTTGCATTGTAGACTTGATCATATCAGAGAGAAAAGACTAAGTAAGTTACATAAAGATGGACTCGTGAATACGTTCGAATTTTCATCTTATGAAACTTGTTGGTCTTGTCTCAAGGGAAAGATGACCAAATCTCCTTTCACCGGACATAAAGAAAGAGCAGCAGAGCTTTTGGGACTCATACACAGTGATGTGTGTGGTCCGATGTCTATACATGCAAGGGGTGGGTTCTCATACTTCATCACATTCATTGACGATCTCTCTAGATTCGGATATGTGTATCTTATGAAACACAAATTTGAAGCTTTTGAGAAATTTAAAGAATTCAGAAACGAAGTTGAGAACCGGGTTGGCAAAAGTATCAAGATCCTCCGATCAGATAGAAGAGGGGAGTACTTAAGCACGGAATTCCTAGATTACTTAAAGGAGAATGGAATTCTCTCTCAGCTTACTCCTCCGTATACACCACAGCACAACGGTGTATCGGAGCGGAGGAATCGTACCCTATTGGATATGGTTTGTTCCATGATGAGAAGTGCTGAGTTGCCTCTTTCATTCTGGGGACATGCGCTTCAGACAACGACATACCTCTTGAATCAAGTTCCGTCCAAATCTGTGCCTAAAACTCCGTATGAAATATGGAGTAGTAAGAAACCATGTCTTAAATTTATTAAGATATGGGGTTGTCCATCCTATGTGAAAACACAAAAACTGGACAAGCTTCAGGCACGTTCAGTTCTATGTAAATTTGTGGGATATCCTAAGGATGCACTAGGATATCTGTTCTACCACACTGAGGACCAGAAGGTGTTTGTATCTCGCCATGCTACCTTTTTAGAAAGGGAGTTTCTTGCAAAAGAAAATAGTGGGAGTACAGTAGAACTGGGAGAAATCCATGAATCACAAAATGCAACTGATGATTTGGAGGAACCGCTAGATTCAGTAATCCCAGATGAACCTCAGCCACTCCGCAGATCTGGTAGGATTTCTCATCCGCCCGAGAGATACGACGGTTTTCTCATAGACGGGGATCGAGAGGATTGCATCTTGGAAGAAGATGATCCTACCAATTTCAGGCAGGCCATTATCAGTAGGGACTCTGATAAGTGGCTGGATGCTATGCAATCCGAAATGGAGTCCATGTACACCAATAAAGTGTGGACCTTAGATATTGCTCCACCTGGGGTAAAACCCATTGGATGCAAATGAATCTACGAAAGGAAACTTGGTGTAAATGGGCAGGTGGAAACCTATAAGGCTAGACTCGTTGCAAAAGGTTTTCGTCAATGTGTGGACTATGACGAAACTTTTTCTCCAGTGGCTATGCTCAAATCCATCCGGATCCTACTTGCCATTGTTGCCTTCCATGACTATGAAATCTGGCAGATGGATGTAAAAACGGTTTTTCTAAACGGCAGTTTGGAAGAATGCGTTTATATGGATTAGCCAGAAGGTTTTGTAGACAGTGGGAGCAGCGGGAATGTGTGCAAGTTGCTTAAATCCATTTATGGATTAAAGCAGGTATCGCGGAGCTTGAACATCTGTTTTGATGAAGCAATCAAGGAATTTGACTTCATCAAGAACAAGGATGAGCCTTGTATTTATAAGAAGATTGTAGGACGAACTGTCGTATTCCTAGTCTTGTACATGGACAACATTCTTTTGATAGGAAATGGCATTCCTATGCTACAATCGGTCAAGCTATTCTTGTCACAACGGTTCTTCATGAAGGACCTGGGTGATGCCTCGTGCATTCTGGGGATCAAGATCCATAGAGATAGATCCAAAAGATTACTGGGACTTTCACAGTCCAGGTACATAGAGACCGTACTAAAGAGATTTAGTATGGAAGATTCCAAGCGCGGGAATATACCCGCATTGCACGGAATCACCCTCTCCAAGAAGATGTCTCTCAAGACTGACGATGAGAGGGTTCGCATAAGCATTATACCCTACGCTTCGGCGGTAGGATTTATAATGTATGCGATGCTATGTGCAAGACCAAATGTAGCTTACGCGCTATACGTGGTGAGCCGGTATCAGTCAGACCCAAGTGAGAACTACTGGACAGCAGTGAAGAACATTCTCAAGTACCTAAGAAGGACTAAGGAGATGTTCCTGGTTTACAGTAATGGAGACCTCAGGGTCGAGTCCTTTATCGATTCAAGCTTCCAGAGTGACAAGGACGACAGCAAGTCTGTCTCAGGTTTTGTGTTTACCCTCAACGGAGGGGCGGTATGTTAGAGGAGTTCCAAACAGGATACCGTCCCAGACTCGACGATGGAAGCTGAATACATTGCTGCAAGCGATGCCGCAAAAGAAGTGGTCTGGATGAACAAGTTCATTAGTGAACTTAGGTGGTTCCGTCCGTTGACCCAATACCTTTGTATTGCGATAACAATGGGGCTATAGTTTTAGCGAAGGAACCACGGTCCCATCAGAAATCCAGATACATCTTAAGGCGGTATCACCTGATCAGGAAGATCATTGATCGCCAGGAGATCGAGGTACGGAGAGTGGACACTAAAGACAACACGGCGGATCCATTCACAAAGGCCCTCCCTAAAACACAGTTCGAGTGACTTTTTGAGAAATTGGGTATGCGGTATACCAGCAGCTGGGCTTAGTGCAGACGTTGGGTATGCGGTACACCAATTAATGGCCTTTAGTGCAACTGGGAGATTGTTGGATATGTATGCCCTAGAGGCCATTATTTTATAGTACTAGTTTGTATATTACATTTTGGAAGCTTGGGATATATACATGGATTGACGACAGTCTTGCTCGATATTGTAGTATGCTACTTGGTTTGTATCTATCTTAATATGTGTATATGTTTCTTTTAATATATTGCTAATACATATTGATGGAGCCCTTAGAATCTTTGCTTGACTACTGGCGTTGTGATGGCGATCACACTAGTGGGGGCTGGGTAGTCTATAAGCACATCCTTATACAGATCCCTAGTCGTAGGATTATCGAGACAGGGCATCGATACTCCAGAGTAGACTGGTGCATACGCTTCTCATCCCAGCAGGGGAGATGGTCTGTCCCACAGCCATCAGTACGTCGTACAGGAGATAGTATGCAGGTGCTCGTTAGGTTACGAGTACACTGGACAGGACTCGTCGGGAACTGTTGGTTGGTATTATACCTATCGTCAGTTAGCAGTTCCCAGGTGACATGAGTACAACTTAGTCCATTGACTTGATACTGCTACTTCGCCTCAAGTGTGTTCCTACTGTTCTTTGATTGCTACCTTACCATGGCTCTATTGAGTCATGCAAACAGATAGTGGTTGGGTGCAGTCCCGAAGCACTTAGAGACAGCGGCGGTTAGACAGGATTCGTCTCTCCCGGTATTGGGGGTTGATATCACGCTATGTATAGGAGAGCCATTACACAAAGTCCCTGGCCAGGGCAAGTGAAATTTACCGGTGGTGTTCCAGTAGTTTCTCAGGGTGTTCTGGGCTACACGTCGACACGACTTATACCGCTATTAGGGGTCTGACGTTTACCACCCCTTAGGCCTGATATGAGATACTCTTAGACGAACAGACCAGACTGTATGGAGATTGTCTCAGATAGGCTCAGTAGGAGTTCGGATGGGTTTTACTCATCGGCCTTCTTATCGACAGATACCTGGGTAGCCGTTACGCACAGCTAGTGCCTCTGACGTGCTTGTGATTAAACCCACTGCCAGAGTACTGTCGAGTCTTTAAAGTCCCACACAGAAGGTTGTTCACCTTTGGGCGAAACCATGTAGAGGTCGTATGGTTTTACTACAGGGTTCGTTCACATACGCGTACTTGTGCGTGTTTGGTGTTCGGGAAGTTGATACTAGTGGGTTTTGGTTTAAGCCAGATCCTAGTATTTGATTTTGGGTTGGTTCAGTCTTATTGTAATCGTGTTCTTCGGAACACGGATGCGGGTATATGTATACAGTTGACAGAGACAATGAAGGAGACACCTCATTAGGGTTTTGACCATTGACTCGATTAAAACCATAATGAGATGAAGGAAATTGATTACTAATTTTAATTAGAGATAATTGAGTCATGGTTATTTAGTTTGACCATTTGACTTGTTGACCATTTTTGACTTAGATATTTTTTTTAAGCAAAAGATATTTTGCTTAGCATTAATGGTGACATGATAATGGTCAAATCAAATGAACCATCACAATTTTGCTAATTAAAATTATTATTCTATTATCCTAATATGAGAGCTATCTCTTCATTATTCACACATTCATTCTCTCTCATACCTCTCTCTCTCCTTCATCCTCTCTCTTAAGTCCCCATCTCTCATGTGTTGAGAACCAAGGGCCATTGAGACCAAACCACTAAAATCCCTCTCTACTCACTCTAGGGTTCTTAGTCTAGCACACCAAGCACCCTAGTTACTTCATTGTTGAGATTGGAGCTCAAGGTAGAGGCCTTCGGGTGGATCTTCTTTGACGTGGAGAAGCCGATGAGGAGGAGCCATCTACAACCACTCCAAGGAGCTCACAACAAGGAGAAGCACCACAAGAAGAGAAGGAGTTCAAGCTTGAGGTATAACTTTCAATCATAGTAGATAGAACTCTTTTGTGCTAACTAGGTTTATGGTAAAGATTCGGTTTAGGGCTTATTCTAGCGCCAAGTTTTTTATCGTAGTAAAATTTTTGTTCCGCATTTGGCCATGGAAGTTGGCCGGGGCGCTAGTGTAACCCTTCAGTGTCGCATACTCATAGCCCGTGTGATACCGAACATCCAATTCCTCTACTAATCAGTCTCGCAAAGTTCGTTTGCGAAACTATTGTGTTCGAGAAGTAGCCTCAGTGAGTGGATCCGCTTCAATGTTTCTTTCTGTAACTCTCTATATCTCAATTTCGCAAAGAAAGCTATCTCCCGAAATGAGCAATACCTGTCTTAGAATATGTCAGGATATATGATGGGACCCAGTTCACAAATGAACTTCAAATCCAGCAAACTTCTTAGAATGTATTGTTCACTGAATTTAATCAGTATCCTACACCATGCATTCCTCAGTATCCGCTTGGACCACCTGTCCAACATACTGTCTCTCAAAAGAGGGAAAACTAAAAATCCGACAATCACTCTGTCATCCAGGTCACCTTGGAAGCCTGAAATGATAACCGTCTCCTGAAGGATGCTGCCATTACCATATCCCAAGAACATCCACTTATGTTCATAAACTGCTTCCGAACGTTTCTCCAGGATTGGATTAATATAAACTTATTGCAACTAGTGCAAAAACAACATCTGGTATAGTACTTGACATCTCATGATTGACTCAATTGCCTAAGCAAGTGATATGCCAATCATGCACATCCCTCTCCCCTTTAGTCTGTAAGACACCTTTAGAGAGGGTGACTCCATCACCTGCAGGTACACCACCATGCCAGGATTCGTCCATTCTAAAACACCTTTAAAATAGTGTCAAAGTACCCAGATTGGGAAACTATCCAAATCTAGATCTAAAATCATAGATCTAGTTACCAGAATGCCTGATATATTATCCATATCCAATGTGGAGAAACCAATGTGTGACAACCATAGTATAACCGATCGTAGTATAGGAATTTCACTTCCTATAATGTGCATGTCATCCAAATACCAGGACATCACTGTTGGCTATAGTGCCCTCATGGCAATTAATAGTCGCGGACTTGTGATTATGATGATTGAGTGAGGACCTATACCGATAAAACAGTCTTACTCAAGATGATAGTATGCTATCTGTTTTGCCTTTATCATCATGTATATGTTGATAGAGCCCATAGGATTCTTGTTTGACTGCCAGCATTATGATGGCGATCATATATGTGGCAGCAGGGGTCTATAAGCACATCCTTAAATGTCCCTAGTCGTAGGAGTATCAAGACCGGGCATCGATACTCCAGTGTAGACAAGTGTATACTGATCGAGACCCCGACGAGGGGCGATGGCCAGGTCTCACAAGCCATTGGTGTTAGTTTGTTCACCTAAGATAGTATACAGGTGCTCATTGGGTTATGAGTATACTGGATGGACTCACCGGGAACTTGCTAGTTGGTATTATACCTATTGTCAGATAGCAGTTCCCAGGTGACATGTGTATAGTTTAGTCTGTCGACGTGAGATCGTCATTTGTCTCGTATGAGTTCCCACTGTGCTTTGATTACTACCCTACCACGGCTCAAAGGAGTCGTGCAAACAGGTTTTAGTTGGGTACAGTCCCGAGCCACATGGAGGCAGTGATCGGATCGTCGTGGATTCGTCTCTCCCGGTATTGGGGGTTGATGTCGCATTGTGTATGGGTGGCCATCACCACAAATCCATGGCCATGGTAGACGAGGATTACCGATCCAGGATCGATAGTTTCTCAGGAGGTGATGGGTATCATGCCGACACTAAATATCACGTTGTTGGGGGTCTGACTTTATCCACCCCCCTAGACTCGATATGCGATACTCTTAGACGAACAGACCGGACTGTACGGATATTGTCACTGTCAGGCTCAGTAGGGGTTCAGGATGAGTTTGCTCGTCGGCCTCCCTTTCGCTCAATACCTGGGTAGCCGTTACGTACAGCTAGTGCCGCTGACGTGCTTGTGGTTAAACCCACTGCCAGCGTATTGACGAGTCTTTAGAGTCCCACACAGAGGGTTTTCACGGTTCAGGCGATATGGTGTACATGAGGTATGTTGATACATACAAGTGTCCGATTAAATATGTGCACATGCTGCGCAGACTTTAATCGGACGGTTGATAATACTAGCGGCTTAGGATTGAGCCGGATTATTAAATCGGGTTTTGATTTAATAATTTATATATGTATTTGTATATACGCATTCTAGTATTATTGTTCACTATTCGTTTTCTCTCTCGGCTATTCGTATTTTGGTACGAATACGCGTATATGTATTTCGGTACATGTACGGGGAAGTATTCCGTATTTTGTACGGAATAGCTTCTAGAAGCTTTGCCACCTAATTATTTGATTTTCCATTTATGGAAATTCATTTTGTTTAATAATGAGGTGGAGGGTGTGAGGTGGCATTTGCACAGTGTTATGCATGTTCATGGCATGGATTAAGGGTATGGTTCATTTATTTATTGTATTTTGAGATTGAAAAAGATTTTTTTGCAATTGAGAGAGGGAGAGGGGCCGGCCACTAAGGAGAGGGGTTTGATTTTCATTTGGTTTCTTACATGATACATTACACAAGCCCACTCTCTCGCTCTCTCATTTTCACACAAAACCCTTAACCATTTTTTGTTCATGAAAATGCTTCATCACCTCCATTCATCTTCTATGGTTGCTCCATGAGCATTTTAGTTAAGAGAAAATTGTAGTGACATTTCCATACACCCCCACTCTCCATCGCTAGCAACTATGGAGCGTCGGTTACCTCGTTCGTCAAGGTTGGAGCTTGCGCCGTTTCCCTCGGGTGGATCATCGGAGATGGAGGAAGACCGGCGACCAAACCACATCAAGGAGCCGCTAGGAGCTTGGAATGAAGACCGAAGGACACGGATTAACTCGGTATAATGATTCTAACTTTTAGTTAGCTTGCTAGTTTAGGGTTTAAGGTCGATCTGTAAAAAGGGTAGCGGTAGCGCCAGTTTAGAAAAATTTTGTTCCGCATTTTGGCCGCGTTTTGATGGCCGGGGCGCTGCCGGAACCCTTCATGGTATCAGAGCCACCCTTTAAACCCCTTTACTAGCTTGTTTAGACGTGCTTAAAAGATCGATCGACGGATTTTTCCAAAATCACGATTTCATTTTTGTATCTGCTGTCTATTTTCAAAAGTGGTCAAAAAATTATTTCAGACATCTTAAAAGTCCGTGCATGCGTTTTTAAGGGTACAGGGAAAATTTGGGCTCCTGAAGCCTTCAAGGCGCCGCGGAACCGCCGCTCTTACCCCCTATTGGCGACGGTTCCGCGGCCAATTAGTGGCAACGGGCTCTGAAATTTCTCCTGTAGCCCCCTGAATTGAAATTGTGATTTTTGTAATATTCTGTTTTGGCCCAGATTTCAGTGAAGTGTTGTTTTGCTATTGGGGCCAATTTGGAATTTTGTCGATCGATATTTTAAGTGGGCGTTTAACAGTACATACATTTCTATCTGCGACCGTGAATGTCATTTGATCGGTAAACCCGTCTAACTGCTATATGTTCTTTTAGACGGGTTTGCGAACGTGACATTCACGTTGATATTCTGTGTTATGCTGTGATGTTGGTTGGATTGTCCTGGTGGATAGATGTGGTGCAATGTTAGTACAGTTTTATTTCATTTGTACATTTGATATTGCGGGGCGAGCGTCCTACATGTGGACTGCCGTCACTGCCAGCTTGTATATTATTCTTTTGGGGCACGACCAAACTGAGGTCGATGTCACCCTTGTATATTATTTTATTTTCTGTACTAGGATTACCCCGAGGTGGAGTGCACGAATAGCTGGGTTCTAGAGGGCAACTGGTACGCATCTCAAGGCATTCAGACGGAGGGGACTTTACTCTAGGATTGGCGGGCTATTCGCCGCACTCGTAGGGGGTATAGGTTGACCCAGGAGGGGTGCTCAAGTTACCGGATTCCGTGAAGTGCTGGGTGGTCCATTCACGTTGCTGAAGGGAGCTGCCTCGCTTTTGGTTTTGGCGGGTAACTTTCCGCGCTCGTAGGGGTCTAGGTTTCATTGCACAGGCTATCCACACGATAGGGAACGTTGGGTCTCACTTGCGGCTCAAGTGAAACCCGGTGCTCCAGATTATCCACCATTCTGTGATGTTTCTGTGATGTTGCTTATATCATGCCTGGGACGAATGTTATATATATATATATATATATATATATATATATACATACATACACACTAGTAGATGTTGTATATGTTTTGCACCCGCGCTAGCCCAATCCCCGCTCTGTCGTTAGTTAAGTAACCTAACGGGTGATGACGGGACCCAGTGGCGAATGCGGATGGCATATACGTACATTTTATTTTCGTTCTTTTCTGGTGTGATTAATTGATGGGACTGCATTGATTCTTATCAATGCAAGGATAAAACAAACCTATTTATATGATGTTGTTGGAACCAAGTTTTTAAAAACTGACATTACAGACGTTTTCTTTTGCTTTGCATCATGGTATTCGTTTGGAATATCCTGCACCTTATTCGACGAGGCAAGGGCCGAGATCCCTTCATCGGGAGTGACCCCTTGGGTAAAAGTTTGCGTCAACGTAATAACTTTACTATAGTCGATTATTTTTGCTTTGCATCCTGGTATTCAGTTTGGGATATCCTGCACCCCATTCGACGGGGAAAGAGTCGAGATCCCTTCACCGAGAGTGACCTCTTTAGCAAAAGTTTTCGCCACTATAAATTTATAAAACCACTTGGATTCCTTCAACAATATCAAGTTCATTACGTTAAAGGTTTTTTGCCAAAAACCAGTCGTAGCCCTCCGTCATTTCAGACTAGTATTGCTTAGTATTCGTGCTACGTATGTCGTGCATTTAGCCAAGGCGTAGTGTTCGGTAGCTATGTAGTGCTTTTCTGTTGCAGAGAAAATGCGATTGGTTAGGACAGTCGTACGATCATTTTGATCTTTAGTCAAGGCTCGTACGGGTGGGTCTAATGCAGTCCAGATAATGACGGGTAGAACTTGACTAGGACCTTTTGACATTTTGATCTTTAGTCAAGGTCACTTGGGTCCTAGGGGTAAAAATCACATCGGGAGTTTCAAACATACAGGAAACTTGCCAGGATTGCGCATACCTTCTGGAGTGTGATGACTTGAGTGGCTTCCATCAAGTTATCATGCGATGATAGTTGGATCCCGATTCCCACTGATGAGTAGGATTACTCCTCGGGTGATTCCGACTGATTCTCCTTTTAGGTTTGGAGGAGAATTCGAGGAAACAGTGGGAGCCATACAGATTAGATAAAATGATTAACCATTCTGATCTAGGTTAGAATGCACGCTGAGTGTTCTTCTCTCTCTCTCTCTCTCTCTCTGGCTGCGACTATGACCCGACCCTTGACTAAAACTCATAAACCAAGTTGATCGAACCTTCTTAAAACACTTTGGCTTTTGGAATGTTACGGTGTCGCATACATCATTGCCACTTCTATATCACCTTTGCATTTCTCCAGAACACCTCGTATCACTACGAACGTCCACTTCCATTGGATAAATCCATCGTATGGTTATATACGAACTCGAAGGAACTTTTTCGAGGATGGATTCTGAATCTGGAGAGATTGAATAGGATTAGTCAGTTGTCTTTTCTCTTTACCTTCTCTCAGGTTGTGAGGGTTCCTAGGATTAGGAGACGGTACACCTATTGAGCTTATTGGATAGTCTTCCTCCAAACCATAGGCAAATGCCGAACGGTAGGGAAGGAAGAAAACCAACAAGCTTAACTGTGGTGTGCAGAAGGTAATAAGTAAAGACATATAAAGGGATTAGAATAATGGCAAAGGAAATTGCGACCACCATCATTCACGACAAAGACCGTGTATATCCCTGCCACTCCTACATTCACTTTTCTTTTCTCTAGAACACTCCGTATCACTACGGATATCCACTTCCATTGGATAAATCCATCGTATAGTTACATACGAACTCGAAGGAACTTTTTCGAGGATGGATTCTGGTTCAGGAGAAATAGAATAGGATTATTCAGATGTCTTTTCTCTTTACCTTCTCTCAGGTTGCGAGGGCTCCTAGGATTAGGAGAGTACACCTATTACGCTTATTGGATAGTCTTCTTCCAAACCTTAGGCTGGTGCCGAAAGGTAGGGAACAAAGAAAACCAATTAGGGTAAAAGAGGTGTACAGAAGGTAATAAGTAAAGACATAATAAAGGGATTGCAGAGAGGGCAGGCAAGTATATGGTTACTGTCGTGAATCCGGATAGTGGAAGAGACGTTACTAGGAATACCAGTTAACCACTTTTGAAACATTTTCATGTTTCAGTTTCACTGTGCGATATTAATTAAAAACTGTTTTCCCAATTGGAATCTAACTCCAGGGTATGTATTTACCAGATCAGTTTCTCACATCTGTATGTTATTACAGATGGTGAGTAGGAGTAAGATATTAGGAATTGGGTGATTAGATCCTCATTATATCGGAATTTATAGTAATTGGTGATATTTGAGGAAATCATCTGGATTTTGCCGGATGGCAAATATTTGGCTTTGAATATCCGTTGTTATGCACCAATTTCAAACTGATATATCTGTACATTTATTTTTTAAAGTGAGATATAACTTTTTGATATTGTGTCTATGACATTTACCTATATCAGTTGGTGATTAGGTAAGGTGCATTCAACAGCGGTGTAACTCTTCTTAACCAAATTACAGTTTTTCAACCTACGACGCACAGAGTTTGAGTTATTGGACTCAGGGGACTTATACAAAGTATTGTATGTTGTCCAGTGTCCGTTAGGACAATGTGGTTGGTACTCGTACTATATTCTGTTTACTTATGACTTCTCCAGTTCTGGACAAGTATTTCGTTGAAATGCATGGTCCAGATTTTGAGAAGTTATAGGTATAAGAATAAAGTAGAGAACCATTTATTAGAAGTATCGGGATTCTTCGAAGTATTCGAAGATGTAGATACTTGTGTTAGGTATTCAGTTAATAGTAATGGTTTTGAGAACTTGTTTCTCTTTCAGGTTACTCATATATGGATGCACTCCTAGATGAGTAATGTTGATTGTCCACTTTCCATTTGGTTGATATGCACTGGAGACAGATGTATGTTTTTGAATCTGGTTCAAATTAGATTAGTGCTTTTGTTTCTATATTAGATTAATATAAAATCAATTTATATCTTAACAATGTTAAGGTATAGGGAGTTGTCCGGCTGATGCTTAAAACCAGAATCCGGATAAACTCAAGGCACGTTTCAGTAATGGTTGTTTGTGGGTTATCCCGGGCTTTGATGAGGGATAACTTTCTACCATCAGGAAGATCAATATTTATATTGTTCTTGACTCACCACAGTTTTAGTAAAATGAACTTTTTCAGAAAAACACAAGTGGGAGTATGGTAGAACTGGAAGTTATTCCAGAACCACAAACGATTACTGGAAATTTAATAGAACCTAAGGATTCAATTAGATTTGATGTTCCATTAGCCACTCCGCAGATTTTGGTGGGTAACCTCAGGCACCCGAGGGGTACTTCGGTCTTCTCAGAGACGGTGACAGGGAGGTTCTTGTTTACCCAGACTTGCCATTGCTGTTGTTCTAGACTATAAGACCCGACAGGAGGATGAATATAGCGTCGTTCTAAACTAGTTTTAGAAGTGCACGTATATATGACTCTACTGGAGGGGTGTTGTAGTCAGTGGGAGCAGCGGAAACATAGTAGGCAAGTAGCTTATGTCTATTTATAGACTAAAGCAGGTATAGCGGAAATAGATCGTCTATTTTTGATATGACAGTCATAGGCTTTGACTTCATCAGAATAGGAGATGGATCTGCTAAGAAGGTAGTAGAGAGTGATGTCCAGGTATTGGGATGACATGCACTTGATAGGAAGGGACATTCCTATACTACGATCGGTTATATTGTGGTTGTCACAAAGTTGTTTCTCCACACAGGATATGGATGTAATATTAGGTTTTCTGGTTACTAGATCTATGGTTTTAGATCTAGATTTGGGAAGTATCCTAATCTGGGTATTTTTGACATTAAATGGACGACTCCTGGCATGGTGGTCTACCTGCAGGTGATGGGGTCAACCTCTCTAAAGGTGTCTTACAGACTAAAGGGGAAAGGGATCTACATGATTAGCATATCACTTGCTTAGGAAATTGAGTTAATCATGAAATGTCAAGTACCACACCAGATATTGGTATTTGCACTAGCAGCAATAAACATATATTAATCCAATTCTAGAGAAACATTGGAAAGCAGTTTATGAACATAAGTAAATGTTCTTGGGATATAGTAAAGGCAGCCTCCTTCAGGAGACAGTTATCATTTCAGGCTTCTAAGGTGACCTGGATGACAGAGTAACTGTCAGAGTTACAGTTTTTCCCTCCTTTGAGGAACAGTATGTTGGATAGGTGGTCCAAGCGGATACTGGGGAAAGGCAAGGCGCAAGATACTGATTAAATTTAGTGGACGATACAGTCTAAGTAGTTTGCTGTATTTGGAGTTCATTTGTGAAATGGGTCCCATCAGATATCCAGACAAATTCTAAGACAAGTATTGCTCATTTCGGGAGATAGTTTTCTCCGTGAAGTTGAGATTAAGAGAGATACAGAAAGAAACATTGGAGCGGATCCACTCACTGAGGCTATTTCTCGAATGCAATCATTTTCGAAAACGGGCTTTGCGAAGCTGATTAGTAGAGAAGTTGGGTGTTCGGTATCACACGGACTGTGAGTATGCGACATCGCAATAATTGGCCTTAAGTGCAAGTGGGAGATTGTTAGCTATAGTGCCCTCAAGGCAATTATCATAGTCGCGGACTTGTGATTATGATGATTGAGTGAGGACTTATACCGATAAAATAGTCTTACTCAAGATGATAGTATGCTATTTGGTTTGCCTTTATCATCATGTACATATTGATAGAGCCCATAGGATTCTTGCTTGACTGCCATCATTATGATGGCGATCATATATGTGGGAGCTGGAGTCTATAAGCACATCCTTAAATGTCCCTAGTCGTAGGAGTATCGAGACCGGACATCGATACTCCAGTGTAGACTAGTGTATACTGATCGAGACCCCGACAAGGGGCGGTGGCCAGGTCACACAAGCCATTGGTGTTAGTTTGTTCACCTAAGATAGTATACAGGTGCTCATTGGGCTATGAGTACACTGGACGGACTCGCCGGGAACCTGCTAGTTGGTATTATTCCTATTGTCAGATAGCAGTTCCCAGGTGACATGTGTACAGGTTAGTCTGTCGATCTGAGATCGTCATTTGTCTCGTGTGAGTTCCCACTGTGCTTTGATTACTACCCTACCACAGCTCAAAGGAGTCGTGCAAACAGGTTTTAGTTGGGTACAGTCCCGAGCCACATGGAGGCAGTGATCGGATCGTCGGGGATTCGTCTCTCCCGGTAGTGGGGATTGATGTCGCATTGCGTACGGGTGGCCATCACCACAGATCCATGGCCATGGTAGACGAGGATTACCGATCCAGGATCGATAGTTTCTCAGGAGGTGATGGGTATCATGCCGACACTAAATATCGCGTTGTTGGGGGTCTGATTTTATCCACCCCCCTAGACTCGATATGCGATACTCTTAGACGAACAGACCAGACTGTACGGATATTGTCACTGTCAGGCTCAGTAGGGGTTCAGGATGAGTTTGCTCGTCGGCCTCCCTTTCGCTCAATACGTGGGTAGCCGTTACGTACAGCTAGTGCCGCTGACGTGCTTGTGGTTAAACCCACTGCCAGCGTATTGACGAGTCTTTAGAGTCCCACACAGAGGGTTTTCACGGTTCAGGCGATATGGTGTACATGAGGTATGTTGATACATACAGGTGTCCGATTAAATATGTGCACATGCCGCGCGGAGTTTAATCGGACGGTTGATAATACTAGCGGCTTAGGATTGAGCCGGATTATTAAATCGGGTTTTGATTTAATAATTTATATATGTATTTGTATATACGTATTCTAGTATTATTGTTCACTATTCGTTTTCTTTCTCGGCTATTCGTATTTTGGTACAAATACGCGTATATGTATTTCAGTACATGTACCGGGAAGTATTCCGTATTTTGTACGGAATAGCTTCTAGAAGCTTTGCAACCTCATTATTTGATTTTCCATTTATGGAAATTCATTTTGTTTAATAATGAGGTGGAGGGTGTGAGGTGGCATTTGCATAGTGTTATCCATGTTCATGGCATGGGTTAAGGGTATGGTTCATTTGTTTATTGTATTTTGAGATTGAAAAAGATTTTTTTGGAATTGAGAGAGGGAGAGGGGCCGGCCACTAAGGAGAGGGGTTTGATTTTCATTTGGTTTTTTACATGATACATTACACAAGCCCACTCTCTCGCTCTCATTTTCACACAAAACCCTTAACCATTTTTTGTTCATGAAAATGCTTCATCATCTCCATTCATCTTCTATGGTTGCTCCATGAGCATTTTAGTTGAGAGAAAATTGTAGTGACATTTCCATACACCCCCACTCTCCATCGCTAGCAACAATGGAGCGTCGGTTACCTCGTTCGTCAAGATTGGAGCTTGCGCCGTTTCCCTCGGGTGGATCATCGGAGATGGAGGAAGACCGGCGACCAAACTACATCAAGGAGCCGCTAGGAGCTTGGAATGAAGACCGAAAGAAATGGATCAACTCGGTATAACGATTCTAACTCTTAGTTAGCTTGCTAGTTTAGGGTTTAAGGTCGATCCGTAAAAAGGGTAGCGGTAGCGCCAGTTTAGAAAAATTTTGTTCCGCATTTTGGCCGTGTTTTTATGGCCGGGGCGCTGCCGGAACCCTTCAATCACACCCTACTACCTTCTTAACAAATCCATCTCCTATTCTGATGAAGTCAAAACCTATGTTTGTCACATCAAAAATAGATGATCTATCTCTGCTATACCTGGTTTGGTCTATAAATATACACAAGCTACTTGTCCACTATGCTTCCGCTGCTCCCACTGACTATAACAACCCGCTGGCAGAGCCCTGTGAATTCATTCCCATGGTTCGATCCTTCCCAGTAAAACGCGCCCCCCGTCCTTTCTTTCTCTCGGTCCCACCCGGGCTCCTCATCCTCGCTGGCTATATACGTGTACTTCTAAAACTAATTTAGAACGATGCTATACTCATCCTCCTGCTGGGTCTTACAGTCTAGAACAGCAGTAATGGTAAGTCTGGGTAAACAAGAACCTCCCTATCACCGTTTCTGAAAAGACCGAAGTACCTGTAAGGCTACGGCAGCGCCCCGGATATCAATCCGAGGCCAAATACAGAACAAAAACTTTTATAAAATGGCGCTATAGTAACCCTAAAACCCGGATCATTCCATTAACCGTAAACTAGTAAACTATAAAAGAGTTTGGAGAGATTATACCGATCGATCCGTGTCCTTCGGTCTTCAATCTCTGCGCCAAGCTCCTCGCTGCTGCGCCGACGAAGTTCGCTCTCCGATATCGCTTGTTGAAGTGGCTCCATGTCGAGGATTCTTTATACGGGCTCCCGCTTCTAAACCGAAGCAACTCGGACGTGAAATTTTCCAGCCGACATGTCCAAGGTGAAGTAGAGATAGGGTGTGAATACATTGTCTCAAACCACCCAAGGATTTAGGTGAAGGTAAATGAAGTTGCCTTGTGAAGTGTGAGCAAATGTGAGGCTAAAGAATTTTTCTTGTGGAAAAATGAAGCTCGGCCAAAAAAATAGAGAGGGTAAAATGGGGTCGGCCAATGAATGGAAAATGGGGGCTCTCTGGAAATATTCTGTTGATGAAGTGTGTGAGGAAGAAATTAATGCCCCCAAGAAAATCAATCCCTTCACCAATGAATGCATAGCACACTCAAAACCCTCACTAAAATATCCACTGCCACCTCCCCAAAAAAAATATCACAAGCATGACAAACCCAATCAATGCAAGAAAAAATATCCTACTCACTCCAATACACCTCACCAAAACAAAAGCCCAAGCCCAATAAAAACTCCCAGCTTCGAAAATGAACAGCCAAGTAAAAAATACCATGCTCACATTTTACACTATTAATTAAACATTAAAACTTAATGTTTAATAACAAAACAAGAAATGGCAACTTCAAAAGTAAACTTGTAACGAATTAAAAGAATACCTCTCATTCGTATATACATACCTGCATCCGTATTCCGACAGAATACGAATACTACGAGACTAAAATATTCCAACACAATATAATATTAGGATCCGGCTTAAACCAAAACCCACTAGTATTGTCCGTCCGAATCATGATACGTGCATAAGTTCACGTATATGATCGAACCCTGCTATAAAACCATACGGCCTCTACAACGGTTCCCCCGAACTTGGGAAAACATTCTGTGGGGGACTCTAAAGACTCGTCAATACGCTGGTAGTGGGTTTAACCACAAGCACGTCAGTGGTACTAGCTATACGTAACAGCCGCCAAGGTATTGAACAAAAGGGAGGCCGATGAGCGAACTCATCCTGAAAACCCGACTGAGCCTGTGAGTGGCAATATCCGTATAGTCTAGTCCATTCGTCTATGAGTATCGCATATCGGGCCTAGGGGGATGGTAATGTCAGACCCCTAATAGCGGTATAAGTCATGTCGGAGTGTAGCCCAGAACACCCTGAGAAACTACTGGAATACCTAGCAGTAAATCTCACTTACCCTGGCCAGGGATTTCGTGTAATGGCTCCCCAGACATAGCGCGATATCACCCCCAATACCGGGAGAGACGAATCCCCTGCCGATCCGCTCACTGCCTCCATGTGGCTCGGGACTGTACCCAACTAAAACCTGTTTGCGCGACTCCTTTTAGCCGTGGTAGGGTAGTATCAAAGCACAGTGGGAACTCACACGAGACAAATGACGATCTCAGATCAATAGACTAACCTGTACACATGCCACCAGGGAACTGTTATCTGACGATAGATATAATACCAACTAGCATGTTCCCGGTGAGTCCTTCCGGTGTACTCATAACCCAATGAGCACCTGTATATGTCTTAGGTGAACCAACTGACACCAATGGCTTGTGAGACCAGCCACCGCCCCTAGTCGGGGTCTCGATCCATATACACTAGTCTACTCTCGGAGTATTGATGCCCAGTCTCGACACTCTCACGACTAGGGACACTTTTAGGATGTGCTTATAGACCCCAGCTCCCACGTATATGATCGCCATCATACTGCTGGCAGTCAAGCAAGAATCCTATGGGCTCTATCAATGTGTAATAGTGATATGTAATGTCACCTGAAGCATGTACACGATGATAAAGACAAACCAGATAGCATACTAACATCTCGAGTAAGACTGTTCTACCGGCATAGATCCTCTCTCAATCATTGCAATCACGTGCCTGCAATCCAATAATTGACTTTGATGGCACTATATCCAACAATCTCCCACTTGCACGTAAGGCTAATTATTACGATGTCGCATACTCACAGCCCGTGTGATACCGAACATCCAACTCCTCTACTAATCAGTTTCACAAAACTTGTTTGTAAAACTATTGTGTTCGAGAAATAGCCTCAGTGAGTGGATCCGCCCTGATGTTTCTTTCTATGTCTCTCTTAATCTCAAGTTCGCGGAGAAAGCCATCTCCCGAAATGAGCAATACATGTCTTAGAATATGTCTGGATATCTGATGGGACCCAGTTCACAAATGAACTCCAAATCCAGTAAACTTCTTAGACTATATCGTCAGCTGAATTTAATCGGTATCCTGCGTCATGCCTCCCTTAGTATCCGCTTGGACCATCTGTCCAAACTAATGCCCCTCGTCAGAGGGAAAACTATAACTCTGACAGTCACTCTGTCATCCAGGTCACCTTGGAAGCTTGGAATGATAACCGTCTCCCGAAGGAGGCTGCCGTTATCATATCCCTAGAACATCCACTTATATTCTAAAACTGCTTCCGAACTTTCTCCAGGATTGGATTAATATCAACTTATTGCAGCTAGTGCAAAAACAACATCTGGTGTGGTACTTGACATCTCATGATTGACTCGATTGCCTAAGCAAGTGATATACCAATCATGCGCATCCCTCTCCCCTTCAGTCTGTAAAACACTTTCAGAGAGGGTGACTCCATCACCTGCAGGTTCACAACCATGCCAGGAGTCGTCCATTCTAAAACACCTTTAGAATACTGTCTAAGTACCCAGATTGGGAAACTAACCAAATCTAGATCTAAAACTATAGATCTAGTAACCAGAATGCCTGATATAATATCCAAGCCCAATGTGAAGAAACCACTGTGTGACAACCAAAGTATAACAGATCGTAGTATAGGAATTTCACTTCCTACAAAGTGCATGTCATCCAAATACCAGGACATCACACCCTACTACCTTCTTAACAGATCCTTCCCCTATTCTGATGAAGTCAAAGCCCATGACTGTCACATCAAAAATAGATGATCTATCTCCGCTATCTCTGCTTTAGTCTATAAATAGACATAAGCAGCTTGTCCACTATGCTTCCGCTGCTCGCACTGACTACAACAACCCTCTGGCAGAGTCATATACACGTGCACTTCTAAAGCTAGTTCATAAAGACGCTATACTCATCCTCATGCCGGGTCTCATAGTCTAGAACAGCAGTAATGGCAAGTCTGGGTAAACAAGAACCTCCCTATCACCGTCTTTGAGAATACCGAAGTACCTCTCGGGTGCCTGAGGTTACCCACCATATCTACGGAGTGGCTAATGGAATGTCAAACCTGATTGAATCTTTTGGTCATATTAAATTTTCAGTAATCGTTTGTGGTTCTGGAATCACTTCCAGATCTACCATACACCCACTACTGTTTTCTAAAAAAATCCATTTTACTAAAACTGTGGCAAGTCAAGAACAATATCACTATTGATCTTCCAGATGGTAGAAAATTAACCCTCTTCAAAGCCCGGGTTAACCCACAAACAGCCATTATAGAAACATACCTTGAGTTATCCAGAGTCTAGTTTTAAGCATAAGCCGGACAACTCCACATACTTTAATATCGTTAAGATATGAACCATTCTATATACAATATAGAAACAGAGGCACTGATTTAATTGGAACCAGATTCAAATCATGCAGCTGTCTCCAGTGCATGTCAACTGAATGGAGAGAGGACGATCAGCATTACTCAACTTAGGAGTGCATCCAATTATGAGTAACCTGAAAGAGAAACAAGTTCTCAAAATCATTACTATCAACTGAATACCAAATACAAGTATCTACATCTTCGATCACCTTGAAAAATCCCGATACTTGCAACACGTGGTTCTCTACTTTATTCTTGTACCTATAACTTCTCAAAAATTGGATCTTGTATCTCTATGAAACACGTGTCTAAAACTTGAGAAGTCACAAGTAAACAGAATATAGTAGGAGGACCAACCCCTCTGTCCTAATGGACACTGGACAACATACAATACTTTGTATAAGTCTCCTAAGTTCAATAACTCAAACCCTGTGCATCATAGGTTGAAAACTGTACTATGGTTATGAAGAATTACACCGCTGTTGAATGCTCCTTACCTAACCATCAACTGATATAGGTAAATGTCATGGACATAATTTTAAAAATTTATATCTCACTTTATAAAATAAACGTATAGATATATCGATTTGAAATTGGTGCATAACAACGGATATTCAAAACCAAATATTTGCCGTCAGGCAAACAACCCAAGCGATTTCCTCAAATATCACCAATTACAACGAATCCCGATATAATGAGGATGATCATCTAATTCCCAATAACTTACTCCCACTCATCATCTATAAAACCATACAGATGTGAGAATCAAACCTGGTAAATGCATACCCATCAGCAAGGGCTAATTAGGAAATCAGTTTTCTATTAACAACGGATAGCGAAACTGAAACATTAAAATATTTCATAGGGGTATCCGGGTATTCCTAGTAATGCCACTTACACTATCTGATTCATGACTATAACCGTATATACACGGTTTGGTCTTGAATGAAAGCAGTCGCATTTTACTTTGCCCTCTTTCTAATTCCTTTATTTGTCTTTACTTATTACCTTCTGGACACCACACTTAGGCTAATTGGTTTTCTTCCTTCCCTACAGTTCGGCACCTGCCTATGGTTTGAAAGAAGACTATCCAATAAGTGTAATAGGTGTGCCCTCTCCTAATCATAGGAGCCCTCGCAATCTGAGAGAAGGTAAAGAGAAAAGACAACCGAATAAACCTATTCAATCTCTCCAGAACCAGAATCCATCCTTGAATCTAGAACAAGTTCCTTAGAGTTCGTATGTAACTATACGATGGATTTATCCAAAGGAAGTGGATGTTCGTAGTGATACGGAGTGTTCCGGAGAAAAGCAAAGGGTAAAAGAAGGAGTGGTAATGTTGTATGCAACTCAGACAATCCAAAAGCCAGTGTTTTAAAAAAGTTCGGTTAACTTGGTCGCTGAGTCATAGTCTAGGGTCGGGACATGTTTGCTGCCAAAGAGAGAGAGAAAAGAAACACTTTGCGTGCACTCTAATCTAGATCAGAATGGTTAATCACTTTATCTAATCAGGATGTCTCCCACTGTAAATTCTCCTCCAAATTTGAAAGAAGAATTAGTCGGGATCACCCGAAGAGTAAACCAACTCATCAGTGGGATCGGGATCCAACTATCATCGCATGATAACCTGATGGAATCAACTCATGTTATCACACCCCAGAAGGTATGCGCATGCCTGGCAAGTTTCAGTTTCTTTAGAAACTCCCGATGTGATTTTAACCCCATGCTCTTATGACCTTGACTAAGGCCAATAAATCACAAGTCACATGTCAAGTTCTACCCATCATTGTCCAGGTTAATTTGAACCCACCCGTACAAGCCTTTGACTAGAGCCAAAAAGGCTGTACGACTGTCCCAAACCAACGCATCTATCTATGCAACAGAAAAGTAACAAATAGCTACAATACACTATGCCTTGACTAAGGCCAACATATATAGCATGAATACTAAGTGCTACCTGTCTGAAATGACGGAGGGCTACGAATGGTTTTTGGCGAAAAACCTTTAACGTAATGAACTTGATATCGTTGAAGGAACCGGATAGCTTTTTACAAATATAAAGTGGCGAAAACCTTTGCTAAAGAGGTCACTCCCGGTGAAGCGATCTCGGCTTTTTCCCGTAGAATGAGGTGCAGGATATTCTAACTGAATACCACGAAGCAAAGCAAAAGTAATCGACTATAGTGAAGTTATTACTCTGACGCAAACCTCTGTCCAAGGGGTCACTCCCGATGAAGGGATCTCGGTCATTGCCTCGTCGAATAAGGTGCTGGATATTCATAACCGAATACCACTGTGCAAAACAAAAGAAAACATCCTTATAATAACATCTTTTTGAAAATTATTCCAACAACATCAGTCAGGTCTGTTTTTCTTGCATTGATCAGAATCAATGCAGTCCCATCAATTAATCACACCAGAAAAGATCGAAAATAAAATGTACATATACGCCATCCGCATTCGCCACTGGGTCCCGTCATCGCCCGTTAGGTTACTTAACTATCGACAGAGCGGGGAATGGACTAGCGCGGGTGTAAAACATATACAGCATCTACTAGTATATATATAGCAATATATAATAATCGCTCCAGGCGTGATAAATGCAACATCACAGAAAAGTAATAAGCATCACAGAACAATACAGATAATCAGGGAGACCCGGGTTTCCATTGAGCCACAAGTGAAACCCGACGTTCCCCTGGTCGTGTGGATAGCCTGTGCAATGAAAACCTAGACCCCTATGAGTGCGGCAAGTTACCCACCAAAACCAGAAGTGAGGCAGCCCCCTTCAACAAAGTGAATGGACCACCCAGCACTTCACGGAATCCGGAAACTTGAGCACCCCACCTTAGGTCAACCTATACCCCCTACGAGTGCGGCGAATAGCCCGCCAATTCTAGAGTGAAGCCCCTTCCGTCTCAAAGCCATGAGATGCGGGCCCGTTGCCGTCTAGAACCTGGCTATCCGTGCACTCTACCGTGGGATAATCCTAGTACAGAAAAGAAAATATGTACAACGGTGATATCGACCTCAACCTGGTCGTGCCCCAAAAGAATAATATACAAACAGGCAGTGACGGCAGTTCACATGTCGGACACTCGCCCCGCGATATCAAATGTACAAATACATCCAAACTGCACTACCATTGCATGCAAGCTATCCACCACGACATATCCGCAACATCACAGCTCAACACATAACATCAACGTGAATGTCACGTTCGCAAACCCATCTAAAAGATCTATAGCAATTAGACAAGATTTACCGCTCGAATGACATTCACGGTCGCAGATAGAAATGTAAGTACTGCAAACTTAAACAATGTTAGAAAATTATCGAATTCAAAATAACCCTGAATTGCCCCAAACAACTAGATAAAACCATATCCAAACTGGGCTAAACAAACAATACCACTGAACTAACATTACAGAGACCAGACCACACCCAAAAAATAAAACCCAGAAGCCCCAGAATGGCCGGCCAACTCGGAATTTCCAACAATGTGCTCGGCCAAATTTTGATGAAAGTGTCTCGTTTTTGGGGTGCAGTGTAGTGGTCACATAAGTAGTCTTCTGCAATTGTTTAAATAATTTTTGAAAACACTTTTTAAATTGACAGAAACTGCAATGTATCGGGGCAGTGTTTGGGGTTGTTTCGGTTTCGATACTTTAACATTGTCTAAACCAACTAGTATACGGTTAATAGTTTATCTCTGATACCATGTAAGGCTACAGCAGCGTCCCGGCCGTCAATCCGAGGCCAAATGCGGAACAAAAACTTTTATAAAACAGCGCTATCGTAACCCTAAAACCCGGATCGTTCCATTAACCGTAAACTAGTAAACTGTAAAAGAGTTTGGAGAGATTATACCGATCGATCCGTGTCCTTCGGTCTTCAATCTCTGCGCCAAGCTCCTCGCTGCTGCGCTGACGAAGTTCGCTCTCCGATCTCGCTTGTCGAAGTGGCTCCACGTCGAGGATTCTTTATACGGGCTCCCGCTACTACACCGAAGCAACTCGGACATGAAGTTTGCCAGCCAACATGTGCAAGGTGAAGTAGAGATAGTGTGTGAATACTTTGTCTCAAAGCACCCAAGAATTTGGGTGGAGGTAAATGAAGTTGCCATGTGAAGTATGAGCAAATGTGAGGCTAAAGAATTTTTCTTGTGGAAAAATGGGGGGCGGCCAAAAAAACAGAGAGGGTAAAATGGGGTTCGACCAATGAATGGAAAAATGGGGCTCTCTGGAAATATTCTGTTGATGAAGTGTGTGAGGAAGAAATTAATGCCCCCAAGAAAATCAATCCCTTCACCAATGAATGCACAGCACACTCAAAACCCTCACCAAAATATCCACTACCACCTCCCCAAAAAATTATCACAAGCATGACAAACCCAATCAATGCAGGAAAAAATATCCTACCCACTCCAATACACCTCACCAAAACAAAAGCCCAAGCCCAATAAAAACTCCCAGGTTCGAAAATGAACAGCCAAGGAAAAAATACCATGCTCACATTTCACACTATTAATTAAACATTAAAACTTAATGTTTAATAACAAAACAAGAAATGGCAACTTCAAAAGTAAACTTGTAACGAATTACAAGAATACCCCTCATCCGTATATAGATACCTGCATCCGTATTCCGACAGAATACGAATACTACGAGACTAAAATATTCCAACACAATATAATACTAGGATCCGGCTTAAACCAAAGCCCACTATTATTATCCGTCCAAATCATGATACGTGTACAAGTGCACGTATATGATCGAACCCTGCCATAAAACCAAATGGCCTCTACAACGTTTCGCCCGAACTTGGGAAAACTTTCTGTAGAGGACTCTAAAGACTCGTCAATATGCTGGCAGTGGGTTTAACCACAAGCACGTCAGTGATACTAACTGTACGTAACGGCTGCCAAAGTATTGAGCAAAAGGGAGGCCAATGGGCGAACTCATCCTGAAAACCCTACTGAGCCTGTCAGTGACAATATCCGTACAGTCCGGTCCGTTCGTCTATAAGTATCGCATATTGGTCCTAGGGGGATGATAATGTCAGACCCCTAATAGCGGTGTAAGTCGTGTCGGAGTGTAACCCAGAACACTCTGAGAAACTACTGGAATACCTACCAGTAAATCTCACTTACCCGGGCCAGGGATTTCGTGTAATGGCTCTCCCAGACACAGCGCGATATCACCTCCCATACCGGGAGAGACGAATCTCCTGCCGATCCGCTCACTGCCTCCATGTGGCTCGGAACTGTACCCAACTAAAACCTGTTTGCACGACTCCTTTGAGCCGTGGTAGGATAGTAATCAAAACACAGTGGGAACTCACACGAGACAAATGACGATCTCAGGTCGATAGACTAACCTGTACATATGTCACCAGGGAACTGCTATCTGACGATAGGTATAATACCAACTAGCATGTTCCCGGCGAGTCCGTCCGGTGTACTCATTACCCAATGAGCACCTGTATACGTCTTAGGTGAACCAACTGACACCAATGGTTTGTGAGACCAGCCACCGCCCCTCGTCGGGGTCTCGATCTGTATACACTAGTCTACTCTCGGAGTATCGATGCCCAGTCTCGAAACCCCCACGACTAGGGACACTTTAAGGATGTTCTTATAGACCCCAGCTCCCACGTATATGATCTCCATCATACTGCTGGCAGTCAAGAAAGAATCCTATGCGCGCTATCAACGTGTAATAGTGATTTGTAATGTCACCTGAAGCATGTACACGATGATAAAGAGAAACCAGATATCATACTATCATCTCGAGTAAGACTGTTCTACCGGCATAAATACTCCCTCATCATTGCAATCACGTGCCTGCGATCCAATAATTGACTTTGAGGGCACTATATCAAACAGTACCTCTCGGGTGCCTGAGGTTACCCACCATATCTGTGGAGTGGCTAATGGAATATCAAAAACCAATTGAATCTTTAGGTTCTATTAAATCTTCAGTAATCGTTTGTGGTTCTGGAATCACTTCCAGTTCTACCATACTCCCACTACTGTTTTCTTAAAAAAAAGAAGTCTATTTTGCTAAAACTGTGGCGAGTCAAGAACAATATCACTATTGATCTTCCAGATGGTAGAAAGTTATCCTTCGACATAGCCCGGGATAACCCACAAACAACCATTACTGAAACGTGCCTTGAGTTTATCCAGAATCTGGTTTCAAGCATAAGCCGGACAACTCCATATACCTTAACATCGTTAAGATATGAACCATTCTATATATAATATAGAAACAGAGGCACTAATTTAATTGGAACCAGATTCAAATCATGCAGCTGTCTCCAGTGCGTGTCAACTAAATGGAGAGAGGCCGATCAACATTACTCAATAAGGAGTGCATCCAGATATGAGTAACCTGAAAGAGAAGCAAGTTTTCAAAACCATTACTATCAACTGAATACCAAACATAAGTATCTACATCTTCAATCACCTTGAAGGATCCCGATACTTGCAACACATGGTTCTCTACTTTATTCTTGTACCTATAACTTCTCAAAATTTGGACCTTGTATTTCTACAAAATACTTGTCTAAAAACTAGAGAAGTCACAAGTAAACAGAATATAGTACGAGTACCAACCCCTTTGTCCTAATGGACACTTGACAACATACAATACTTTGTATAAGTCCCCTGAGTTCAATAATTCAAACCATGTGCGTCGTAGGTTGAAAACTGTATTATGGTTAAGAAGAATTACACCGTTGTTGAATGCTCTTTACTTAACCATGATATAAGTAAATGTCATAGACATAATTTCAAAAAGTTATATCTCACTTTATAAATTAAACGTACAGATATATTAGTTTGAAACTGGTGCATAACTATGGATATTCAAAACCAAATATTTGTCGTCCGGCAAAAACCCAGGTGGTTTCCTCAAATATCACCAATTACAACGAATTCCGATATAATGAGGATATAATCACCTAATTCCAAATATCTTACTCTCACTCATCATCTGTAATACTATATAGATGTGAAAATCAAACCTGGTAAATACATACCGTGGAGTAAGAATCTAATTGGGAAATCAGTTTTCAAATAACAACTCACAGTGAAATTGAAACATGAAAATGTTTCGAAGGGGTATCTGGGTATTCCTAGTAATGCCTCTTCCACTATCCAGATTCATGACTGTAACCGTATATTTCATTGTCATCTCTCCAATCCCTTTATTTGTCTTTACTTATTACCTTCTATACACCGTACTTAGACTAAATGGTTTTCTTCCTTCCCTACCTTTTGACACCAGCCTAAGGTTTGGAAGAAAACTATCCAATAAGCGTAATAGGTGTACCCTCCTAATCCTACGAGCCCTTACAACCTAAGAAAAGGTAAAGGGAAAAGACAACTGAATAATCCTTATTATATTTCTCCTGAACCAGAATCCATTCTCGAACTGGAACAAGTTCCTTCGAGTTCGTATGTAACTATACGATGGATTATCCAATAAATATGGATCTTCATAGTGATACGGGGTATTCTGGAGAAATGCAAAGGTGAAGTAGGAGTGGCGATGATATACACGGTTTGGTCGTGAATGATAGCGGTCGCAATTTACTTTGCCTTCTTTCTAATCCCTTTATTTGTCTTTACTTATTACCTTTTGTACACCTCACTTAGGCTAATTGGTTTTCTTCATTCCTTACCTTTCGGCACCTGCCTATGGTTTGGAATAAGACTATCCAATAAGCGCAATAGGTGTACCCTCTCCTAATCCTAGGAGCCCTCACAACCTGAGAGAAGATAAAAGGAAAAGACAACTGAATAGTCGTATTCAATTTCTCCAGAACCGGAAACCATTCTCGAATCTGAAACAAGTTTCTTCGAGTTCGTATGTAACTATATGATGGTCATATCCAATAAATGTGGATCTTCATAGTGATACGGAATGTTCCGGAGAAAAGCAAAGGGTAAAAGTAGGAGTGGCAATGAAGTATGCAATTCTGACAATCCAAAAGCCAGTGTGTTTTAAGAAGGTTCGGTTAACTTGGTTCATGAGTTTTAGTCTAGGGTCGGGCCATGGTCGCTGCCAAAGAGAGAGAGAAAAGAAACACTTAGCATGCACTCTAACCTAGATCAGAATGGTTAATCACTTTATCTAATCCGGATGACTCCTACTGTTTCCTCGAATCCTCCCCCAAACCCAAAGGAGAATTAGTCGGGATCATCTAAAATCACCCGAGGAGTAAACCAGCTCATCAGTGGGAATCGGGATCCAACTATCATCTGTTCCCCTCCGAAAGACGGCGCACAAGACTGCGATGTCCAGACGCTGAGATTCGGGGCAGATGCTATTTGGTTTTATCCATCTACCTCTCCGAAGATGCCAAGTTGATTTATGGCACCGTGTATCGGAGGTTTAAACGGATGCGGACGATGTAGCAGACTTCGTCAGATTCCCCCTCGCTTGAGGTGTTTTTTGATTGTGGGGACGCTCTTCCCTGCAGGCGCAAGCCCCTGCAGTTAATTACGCTACCGCATCGCGGTAACAACTTTCTCCTTCTCCAGAATTTCACTTCGTGTCGTGTGTGTTTGTTTTGTTTGTGGTTGCCCGTGGATTGTATACGGAGACTAAGTAATGCCATCGCCCGTAGGACGTGGATTAGTCCAAATCCGTATTTACTTAGATTTGGGTTTAGTGTTTTTAGTTTAAGGATGCATTAGTCGCGTTGCGGCTAAGATCAACTTAAACGTTCGTTAAGGATACGATAGTCCTGTTTGAGACTAAGATCAACTTAACGTGGTGATCCATTTAATATATGGCCGTCGGGACTCATCACCTCTCTGACGTCGTTGAAGGATTACAACGATAGGTGTCAGAGGAGATCAGAGATGTACCCTTGAACCAAAGTTGATTTGGATTTTTACAGTCCATTTGAATGTTTAAGGATACGTTAGCCGTGTTTGGGGCTAAGATCAACTTAAACGGGATCATTTAGATCCGGCAAAAGAGCATTTGGAGGCTCTATTGTTCCAGTTTAGGGACGTGGTGGTCCATCGCCAGTTTAGGGACGTGGTGGTCCGCATTCCAGTTTAGGGACGTGGTGTTCCGCTATTAGTTTAAGGACGTTTCGGTCCAACATTAGTTTAAGGACGTTTCGGTCCACGAGTTTAAGGACCCCGCAGTCCATATCGATGTGTGGTCGTTGGGACCCGTCGCCTCTCTGACGTCGTTGAAGGATTACAACGAGAAGTGTCAGAGGAGTTCAGAGATGTACCCTTGAACCAAAGTCAATTTGGATTTTTACAGTCCATTTGAATGTTTAAGGATACGTTAGCCGTGTTTGGGGCTAAGATCAACTTAAACGGGATCATTTAGATCCGGCAAAAGAGCATTTGGAGGCTCTATTGTTCCAGTTTAGGGACGTGGTGGTCCATCGCCAGTTTAGGGACGTGGCGGTCCGCATTCCAGTTTAGGGACGTGATGGTCCGTATTCCAGTTTAGGGACGTGGTGGTCCGCATTCCAGTTTAGGGACTCGGTGGTCCGCATTCCAGTTTAGGGACGTGGTGGTCCGCTATTAGTTTAAGGACGTTCCGGTCCAACATTAGTTTAAGGACGTTCCGGTCTACGAGTTTAAGGACCTCGCAGTCCGTATTCATGTGTGGTCGTTGGGACCCGTCGCCTCTCTGACGTCGTTGAAGGATTACAACGAGAGGTGTCAGAGGAGCTCGGAGATGTACCCTCGAACCGGATATAAATTGATTTAAGGGAGCAATCTCGCTCAGTCAATTTAATTTGAGGACTTATAGTCATGATTGGGCTAAGTCCAGTTGAAAATGTTCAACACCCTTATTTATTTTTGGTCTATTAGACCTGTGCTAGGGCTTTGCTCACACTTAAATAATGCATTGCATTACTTCTATTTTTTTGTTTGGGCTCTGTCCATAAAGATGCAGAGCATCAATTTCACTTGGGCTCTGCCCCCCTTTTTATTGCTTTGCAATTTATTTTGGCCTGCTAGGTCTTTTTGATTTGGGCCTGGCCCTTTAAGAAATGCCTTGCATTTATCAGGCGCTTTGCGCCAATCAGAGAGCGCAAGCGCTTGTAGTGTTGACACGTGTCGCGCAAGCGCAGTGCGCTGCGCTAATGCGCTGCGCCTGCGCTTCTGACACGTGGCGCGCTCTGGTGGCTTGCGTCAATCTAGGAGCGCAACAGCGCAGTTTGCAAGTGCAAGGCACTATGATTTAAGAATCTTTTAGATTCAAGAACCAATGGTTCACAAAAGAAGTGCAAAGCACTGTTCGTTTCCTTAATCTAATTTAGATCAAAGAAACACAAGTTTTTCTTTTTATTTCAGGAACCAAAGGTTCATAAAAGTGCAAAGCACTATTTTTTTTATTTTGTTTTTTCTTGTTTTAAAGAACCAGTGGTTCATAAGAAGTGCAAAGCACTGTTTATTATGTGAAGATCATTGATCTGGTTTTTAGATCAATGATCTATTAGAAGAAATTTCTTCTTTCTCGTGAAGGTTTTTACCTTTTTCTTGGAATTTTCTCAGAGATCCCTCTGTTTGAAGCTCTTAACTTTTTCAAGAAAAATGTTCCTCCCTTTGAATTGAGGCTTAGGGTCCTTTTTATAATGCCCATAAATTAGTTAATTTTTTTAAAGAGATCTTTCTCTGAGTGATTTGGGGAATTTTCCCCACCGTTGGATCTTTGATCCAAGGGCTTCTGTTTTACAGAAGAAAATCTTCTTGTTTTAATAAGAACAGAAAAGATTTCTTTAGAATTTTAATTCTGTTTGGCGCAAATGCCCCAGCGCGTGACACGTGTCGCGCAGTGCACAGCGCAGCGCAACTGCGCTAGCGCATCTGCGCTGATACGTGTCGCGCAGCGCAACTGCGCTAACACGTGTCGCGCAGCGCAGTGCTTGCGCAACTGAAGCGTTGCTTCCTTTAATTTTACTTGAAATAGAGCTTTGCTCTGATTGAGCGCGCCTTTTGGACGCCACGCTAATGCATCTGCGCCAGACACGTGGCGCGTTGCGCGCAGCGCAAAGGATCTGAAGCGCTGCTTCATTTATTGAAGTTTAAATTTTGGGCAAATCGGAAGCGTCGCTTCACCTGAGATATCTTTTCATCTCCTCGTTTCAAGTCAAACTTGTATTTCCAAAATTCTGATTTTCTGGGCCTTGGAAATGATTTCATTGTGCACAGAATCTTCTGTGCTTGGGTCTATATATATAACTCGAGGCTGAGCCTTTTCTTCTCTCATTTTCAGAGAACTTCTTCGATCATGGCTTGCAACCGCCCTCATGCCCGCCGACAACCATGGGAGGTGCCGATTCGGGACATCGTTCCCCGTTTTGCTGCGCACCTGGTGGACCCTTCTCTCTCGGACGAGCAATGCGATGCCGCAATGCACGAGCTTTTGACTCGTGTGGGGTCTCCTCTCCCTCCGAATTCCATTTGGCTTCGGATGATCCTTGCCTCGGTGCTCGCCGACATTCCCCCTCCTCCAGCAGAGATGTCCTCGGCGATGCTGGATGCCGCCGAGGATAAGATTGAGTGCTTTCTCGAAGCGCACTTGATCACCAAAGCCCTGAGGGACTTCTCCTTCCACTTGCTGAGCCAGATACGGGCTCGTCGGGTTGTCATCGCCACTTTTCCCAGGAGTGCAGCGCCGACCGTTGGATGGCTACCCCTCGGGAGGATCGCCGCTTCGACGTGATGGAGAAGACGGAGAGGGAGTTGAATAATCTTCTTTTTCTTTTTGTGAACCCTTGTCTCTCTGATCCCGTATTCGGTGATCTTTTTTAAATGTAATAACAATAATAATGAATAAGTATTTTTCTTTTTAATCAAGTACTTCATTGTCTGTTAAGGGTTCTCTTATTTTAGTTCTCTGTTGTGCTTGTGCATCGTATGATTTTAATTTGTTATTATTAAGTGCATGTAATTTTGCAAGGATAAATTGCCTTTGGCACTTAGCCCCCCCCCCCCATTTTTTTTATGAAACGGTGCAACTGCGCTAGCGCAACTGTGCTGACACGCGTCTGCGCTGACACGCGTCTGCGCTGACACGTGTCGCACAGCGCAGAGCGCAGCGCGGCGCTTCCTTTAACAGAGTTTTGCTCTAATTGGGCGCGCCTTCTTAGACGCTGCGCTAAGGCATCTGCGCTAGACAGGTGGCGCGTCGCGCGCAGTGCAAAGGATCCGAAGCGTTGTTTCATTTATTGAAGTTTAAATTTTCAAAGCAAAGCTTTGTTTCTGATTGGGGGAAGATGAAGCGTTGCTTCATCTCCCGCCTCGGAATTTGAACAGAGCTTTGCTCTGATTGGGGTAAACAAATGCCCCCCCACTTACGTAGCCTCCGAACGCAAGCGCAATGGTGGTAGAATCCCAAACGTCGCGGCAGCTTTTGGAAGTTGAAGAGGCACTTGATGCCTATAAATAGGACCTTTGGTCCCCCACAGATGCTTATCATCTTTCAGATTTTTACTTTCAGAACTCAGAGCCTTAGCTCTCTTGTTTAAACACTTTTAAAAGTTCAAACTTTAGAGAATTTTAGGTAAAAATATTAATTTTGATTAATTAAATCAACTTTAAGTGCCTTGCTCTTGATAGATCCCTGATCTAAAGAAGACCTATTTAGGGTTTCACTTAGCAGAGTTTTGCTCTAAAGGGGTCTAAAGAGAACTAAACGGAACCCTATTAGGGTTCCATTAATAGAGCTCTGCTCTCCAAAAGGTTTCCCTTGGATTTTCTTAATTAATGGAGCTTTGCTCCTTCCAAATCACATAGAAGAACTCTTAAGAGTTCTTCATGGCATTTGATACTATCACTATTATTATAATGGAGCTTTGCTCCTTCCAAATCATATAGAAGAACTCTTAAGAGTTCTTCATGGCATTTGATACTATCACTATTATTATATCATTTTTTCTCAGAGCAAAGCTCTCAATGTTCTTAGGGAATTTTCCTTAAATTCTCCTCATAACTGGTTTTTTTGACAGGTGTCACTCCTGTCTATAGAGCATTGCTCTCGAGGAGTTTTAACTCCCTATACCTTTTCCTCATTGTTGATCTTCCAATGTCGCTTCCTTCAGGTATTATGGCGGTGCATCTATACAGTCTGCACGAGTTCATTACCTACGAGGATATTCGTGCACAGGGCCGTCAACAAAACCAAGAGTTTACAGATGCCCAATGTGCAGAGGTCATGGGTCGTCTGAACGCAAGCGATGGTTGGCTGCTACCTCGTCGTTCGGCTCTTTTGAAAGTCGTGCTGGGAGCAATATGGAGAGCACTTCCGGGTCTTCACGAGGCCCTACCGCTCAATGCGCTGGATGATGCCGAAGACAAGGTGCCTTCAGTGTACCTGACGGGGCTGATCTCGAAGAAACGGCGGGACAGCCTCATTGACATCCTACATCAAATCTTCCAGCAGACGACGATAGTTGCTGCTTATCGAAGGCCGGGAGGGCTTGTCGAGGATCTCGATACAGAGGAGCGCGAGAGGCTGCGCATAAGAATAATTAGAAAGGCCAGAAGAACTCTGGATGGCCTTACTTTTGAATTCCTCAATCCATGCCCCGGATCTGAGGTGATACCATTGTAATAATTTGAATAATGTTTCTTATTCATTGCTCTTATGATTGTAAGAATTTTTAGCAATATGAATGGAAACCCTTTTTTTATTTTAGCTTGTCTTATTTCTCGTCCTGAGTCTTCTGCCCATGCATAAATGAGTGCGTCTCAAACGCTTGATCAAACGTAAATCGGATGCTCCTTCTGTAGCTTTCTTCTTTCTCTTATTATCGGCATGCTATCTTAATAAACATGGTTGACAGATAATAGAGTAGGCATCTTGGTTTCTTCAAGAGATAGCGATGGCTTAGGCTGCAGGTTCAGATCTGCCTCCTAAGACTTTTCAACTCTATAAGCCGTGAGGGTCTCGTAGAGATTTTTCTCCCTACGGATCGAGAGGATCTCGTAGGTGGGTTTTTATCCTTAGGAATCGTGAGGATTCCTAAGTGTGGTTTTCTCTTATAAGTCGTAAGGATCCTATAAGAGAATTTCCCCCTCTTATGAGTCGAGAGGACCCGTAAGCGGTTGTTTCCCTCCTTGTCGAAACTCGACTTTGGAGAGTGAGACCCGTGAATAGTATGCAAGAGACTGTTTTAGATTGGCTTGTAGGGTCCCATTGTTCAGGAAGCAAGTTTTTCAGTCCCTGCTGCCTGAGGCTTTATCTTGCAAGTTGAGACGAATCGGGAATTTTTCCGCGGAGACACTGGTTTCTCTGCGAGCCGACGCGAATCAGGAGTCTCTCGTCAAGGAGTGTTTGTATCCGTGAGTCGAGGAGTTTGCTAGGGATTATTTGTTTCCCAAGCGCCAAGGATTATTTGTTTCCTTGGGGTTTGAAACGAGTCGAGGATTTCCAACGGAGGCACTGGTGGCTCTGCGAGTCGACGCGGATCAGGAGGCTCTCGTCAAGGAGTGTTTGTATCCGTGAGTCGAGGAGTTTGCTAGGGATTATTTGTTTCCCAAGCGCCAAGGATTATTTGTTTCCTTGGGGTTTGAAACGAGTCGAGGATTTCCCACGGAGGCACTGGTGGCTCTGTGAGTCGACGCGGATCAGGAGGCTCTCGTCAAGGAGTGTTTGTATCCGTGAGTCGAGGAGTTTGCTAGGGATTATTTGTTTCCCAAGCGCCAAGGATTATTTGTTTCCTTGGGGTTTGAAACGAGTCGAGGATTTCCCACGGAGGCACTGGTGGCTCTGCGAGTCGACGCGGATCAGGAGGCTCTCGTCAAGGAGTGTTTGTATCCGTGAGTCGAGGAGTTTGCTAGGGATTATTTGTTTCCCAAGCGCCAAGGATTATTTGTTTCCTTGGGGTTTGAAACGAGTCGAGGATTTCCCACGGAGGCACTGGTGGCTCTGTGAGTCGACGCGGATCAGGAGGCTCTCGTCAAGGAGTGTTTGTATCCGTGAGTCGAGGAGTTTGCTAGGGATTATTTGTTTCCCAAGCACCAAGGATTATTTGTTTCCTTGGGGTTTGAAACGAGTCGAGGATTTCCCACGGAGGCACTGGTGGCTCTGCGAGTCGACGCGGATCAGGAGGCTTTCGTCAAGGAGTATTTGTATCCGTGAGTCGAGGAGTCTGCTGAAGACACTGGTTTCTTCAAAGTTGGACTGAACCGTCGAGATTTGGCTTCGTCTTCTGGCGGAGCCTGTTGGGATAGTATAGTTCCCTCTTTGTTTACGCCCTTGGATTGTATACAGGGATCGACGTGATCTTAACTGTAGGGCCAAAGTTTTATCATCATTTTTTTTTATTTCCGCGATGCTCTTTCATTTCAGCTTTTATATCGCGAAGGTCGCGATTGCCCAATCATTTCGGCTATTTTTCGCGGTACCCAATCATTTCGGCTATTTATTTTATTTTTACTCGCTGCTTTTTATTGCGGGTTGCCCAATCATTTCGGTTATTTATTTTATTTTTACTCGCTGCTTTTTATTGCGAGTTGCCCAATCATTTCGGCTATTTATTTTATTTTTACTCGCTGCTTTTTATTGCGAGTTGCCCAATCATTTCGGCTATTTATTTTATTTTTACTCGCTGCTTTTTATTGCGAGTTGCCCAATCATTTCGGCTATTTATTTTATTTTTACTCGCTGCTTTTTATTGCGAGTTGCCCAATCATTTCGGCTATTTTGCATGCATACATTTTTACTTGCTGCTTTTTATTGCAAGTTGCCCTATCATTTCGGCTATTTCGTATGCATGTGCGGCATATTGGCTTTTCGCCGTAAACCCGGAATTAGACACCGATTTCGGCATCAACACCGCTACAACTGGGATATTACCAGGAGCGAATCATCATCTGCCTCTGTCGATGTCGAACAAAGGTGGCTTAGCGACCAGGGTTAGGGTCCTGTCGGCTAAGGCTTTTGACTTCATGAGCCGTAAGGGTTTCACGAAGTTATTTCTCCCTACAAGTCGTGAGGATCTTATAGGTGTATTTTCTCCTTAGGACTCGTGAGGATTCCTAAGTGTATGTTCCTCTGTAAGTCGTAAGGATCCTACAAGAGGGTTTTCTCCTTGTAAGTCGAGAGGACTTATAAGGGTTGTTCATCATGCGAACATATCCCCAGTCTCGAATGAGGCTTGATTAGAGAAATGTTTATTCGCGCCCGTGGATTGTATACAAGGGTCAGTATTGAGCCACTTGTAGGGCAATATCGGAAGTTGTGGGGGTTGCTTAAGCACAGGTTTAGGTTTCTGTAACTTAAGACTTTCAACTCTTATGAGCCGTGAGGGTCCTATAAGAGAGTTCTCCTTACGAGTCGTGAGGATCTCGCAAGTGTATTTTCTCCTTAGGAATCGTGGGGATCCCTAAGTGTGTTGCTCCCTTGTGAGTCGTAAGGATCTCACGCGGGTGGTTTCTCCTTACAAGGTCGGGAGGACCCTATAAGTGTCTTTTAACGAAGTTGCGCCCTTTCGGGTTTTCACAAACACTCGCCGGTAGTCCTGCTGTTTTTACTCACGGAGCCCTTTCGGGTTTTCATCCGCGCCCATTTTGCTTATGAACATACCGTTTTTTTTTTACGAGGTCGAGCCCTTTTGGGTTTTCACGAACACTCGCCGGTAGCCCTGCTGTTTTTACTCACGGAGCCCTTTCGGGTTTTCATCCGTGCCCTTTTTGCTTATGGACATACCGTTTTTTTTTATATATGTTTTTTTTATATCTTGTCAGCTTAAAGATGCTGTGGTAGTAGTTTAAAGACGTTTCGGTCTGCTATTAGTTTAAGGACACTTCGGTCCGTCATGGAGAAGGCCGGCTACTACTTATAAAGCTTGAGCTTAGGAAGATAGCGAGCGGACATAGTCGTCGTCATCTATCATTGACCTAGGCCGTGGATCATTAAGTGTAGTATCTCTTTAGGAAGCGACCGTTTATTGGCCTGAAAGTCCTTTCACCGTGCATGTCCCTGAGTAGATAGGCCCCACCCTGGTAGACCTTATCTATGATGTACGGGCCATCATAGTTTGGCTCGAATTTTCCTCGCTTGGCGCAACTGGGGATCATAGGCCTTTTGACCACTGGCACGACTTCGCCTTGGCGGAATGTCCTCTGTCGGGTTAATCTTTCATATGAGCGCGTCATCTTTGCTTTATAAGCTTCCAGATTTTGTTGCGCTATGAGCCGGGTTTCATCAAGGGCGTCAAGCTCCTCAAGCCGAAGGTGAGCATTTTCTTCATCCGTCAGCTCGTAGTGGACTGCCACTCGTAGAGAGGGTAACTCTATCTCGAGGGGGAGCGCTGCTTCCGTCCCAAATACCAACGCGTACAGCGTTGTGTTCGTGGCCGTCTTGAACGTAGTTCGATACGCCCAAAGAGCCTCTTGCAGTCTCTCGTGCCAGTCTCTCTTATTTCGGGACACCGTTTTCTTTATGATCTTCGTCAAGGTCTTGTTGAAGGCTTCAGCCAGACCATTAGCTCGCAGATTATAGACCGAGGAATATCTCCAGTCTATATTGTGCTGCTGCGCAAAGCGACTGATCTTGCGGCTTCTGTAAGCTGGCCCGTTATCGGAGATGATCCGTCGCGGAGTTCCAAACCGATATATGACATGCGTCTTGAAGAAATGAAGGATATTCTCCGTCTTAACCTCTCTTAACGGTACTGCTTCTGCCCATTTAGAGAAGTAGTCAGTCGTCGCCAGGATGAAACGATGTCCCCTAGACGATGCTGGTTCAATAGGGCCGACTATGTCGGTTCCCCACATCTCGAACGGCCAGCTAGCCACCGTCGGATGTAATGGATTCGGATGTTGATGGATGAAGTCCCCATGAATTTGGCATGAGTGGCATTGCTTCGCATAGTCGAGACAGTCCTAGATCATTGTGGGCCAATAGTAGCCCATCCGTTTGATCTTCAACTTCATCTTTGGGCCCGCTTGGTGAGAACCGCAGAGTCCGTCGTGAACTTCCTGGACGACTCTTTTCGCTTCGTCAGGTCCTAAGCATCTCAGCCACAGAGAATCAAACGACCTCTTGTACAGAGTATCATTGACGAAGGCGAAAGACAGAGCTCGTTTCATGAGCTGATGTCTTGTGAACGCTTCTTCAGGCATTCGGTGGGATTTAAAGTAGTCTATGAAGACTTCTCTCCAATCCTCGGTATTTTCCCAATCTTTTACTTGCAGGGTCGTCTGCTCGCTCGCTCCTTTTTCTTCGGATGATTCCGGAGATATTTCTGCTGGGGCAAGCACCCGAAGGCTTTGTACCATGATTCTGACGTCATCGAGGTTCTCGTCAGCCAGTTCTTTAGCAAGTTTGGCCAACGCGTCTGCTTTGCTGTTTTCCGCGCGCGGTATGCTTTCCAAAGTATAGGAGGGAATTTGGGTCAACAGTTGTTGCACCTTTTCCCCGTACTTCACCAACTCTGGTTTGCACGTTTGGTAGTCGCCGTTTACTTGACTAACGACCAGTTGAGAATCTCCGTATATGAGGAGGTTTTCAATTCCCATGTCGATGGCGATCTCAAGACCTGCTATCAAGGCTTCATATTCGGCTTCGTTATTCGTCCTCGGCTCTGTTAAGGAGAAAGCGAAACGCATTATCCCCCTTGTGGAGTCACGAAGATGAGGCCTACCCCCGATTTGATTATAGGGGTACTTTGTTTGCGCTTCTTCATGGAAGACGTTCCATCGAAAAAGAGCTCCCATCGGGTATCACCACCGTCGATTGCGTCGAACGCATGCTCGTCTGGTAGATCACAGCTCAGAGGAGAATCGGCGGGTATCGGATGCTCAGCAAGGAAGTCGGCGATGGCCTGGCCTTTCACTGCCTTGAGAGGTTGATACGTTATCGAGAACTCCATCAAGAGCAGAGCCCATTTAGCGAGTCGACCTGTCAGTATGACCTTTGACATTAAATACTTAAGAGGGTCCACCTTCGAAATGAGACGGACCTCATGCACCAACGCATAGTGCCTGAGCTTTGTTATCGCGAAGATCAATGCCAGGCAGTGTTTTTCAATAGGGGAGTAGTTGCTTTCTGCCCCCAGCAGAACTTGACTTAAGTAGTAGAGTGCTCTTTCTTTCCCTTGATCGTTCTCTTGTGCCCATAATGCACCTAAGGAACCTTCGAGGGCGGTTGTATAAAGAATGAGGGGTTTTCCCTTGATCGGAGCAGCCAACACCGGCGGGTTCTGCAGGTACTGTTTAATTTCGTCCAGCGCGCCCTAGCATTTTTGATCCAAGACGAATGGAGTTCCCTTCTTCATCAGGTGACTGCAAGGGCGGCACTTGCCAGAGAGGTTGGCTATAAATCGCCGAATATATGCGAACTTTCCTTGGAGAGACCGCAACTGTTTGAGAGTCCTTGGCGGAGGCATTTCCATGATCGCCTTGATCTTGGACGGATCTATTTCGATACCCCGGTGTCGGACGATGAATCCCAGGAATTTGCCCGAGGAAACTCCGAATGCATATTTGAAAGGGTTCATCTTCAAGTTGTATTGCCGAAGACGTTGAAATACAGTTTTTAGGTGCTCGAGATGTTCCTCGTATGATTTGCTTTTAACTACGAGATCGTCGATGTAGCATTCAACGATTTCATGTATGAGGTCATCGAAGATCTTTGTGATGGCCCTCTGATAGGTGGCACCGGCGTTCTTTAGACCGAAGGGCATCACCTTGTAGCAGAATATACCCAAAGGAGTCCGGAAGGCGGTGTGCTTCTGGTCTTCGGGATGCATCTTTATCTGATTATACCCTGATGAACCATCCATGAAGGAAAAAACCTCGTGAGTAGACGTATTGTCTATCATCAGTTCGGTGACTGGCACTGGGAAATCGTCTTTAGGGCAAGCTTTATTGAGATCCCGGAAGTCTACGCATATGCGCACTGTCCCATTTTTCTTCATCACCGGGACGATGTTGGCGATCCATTCAGGGTATTGAACTTCCTGGATGAAGCTAGAGTCGATCAGCTTCTTGACCTCGGTGTTGATACTCATCTCAAGCTCGAGTCGCATTCTTCTTGGTACCTGTTTGACTGGCTTGACGTCCGGGGATATTGCCAATTTATGCACAGCAATTTCTGGATCTAATCCCGGCATTTCGGAATAGTTCCATGCGAAGCAATCTTTGTGCTGCATAAGCAGGTCTTTTAATGAGGCCACCTTTTCTTCAGACAACAGCTCACTAATGAACGTCGGTCGGGGGTCATTCGTCGTTCCCAACTCAATTTTCTTAAGGTTATCTGCAGTGGTATGGATTCCATCTTCCAGCTCTTTCGGCGCTGGTGGGAATTCCGAGATTACTTCGTCGTTGCTGTTTTCGAAGCACCAGGGAAGGTTGTCCATGTTCTCGGGCTCTTCTTTTAATATTGTAATCATGTGACAGGTGCGAATTCGCTTCCAATCCCAATGTGGAACCGGTTCTTCTTTCGTGGCCTTGGGCTCATGCTTTCATGGTGGTGCTACCCTCCAGTTGTCAGACAGAGCGAACTTGCCAAGCTGATACTGATCTTCAACCCAATTCTTGAAGGTGAAGCAGTCCTCGAGAGGGTGTCCTATCACTCGGTGATAAGGGCAATAGTCTGGGTGAGAGACTTCGCCTGCTTGTTCGGGGTATTTAGACTCCGGCAGTGTAAGCATTTGATGTTTTAGAGCAAGGTCAAGTATCCTCTTCGTCTTATCCCGAGGAAAAGAGTATGCTCGACTCATTTTCTTCATGAGGGATAGATCAATAACGCTCGATTCCCGTTTGCGTGGCTTCTTAGCCCTGCTTTGTTGCTGTTGAGCGCCTTTTTGGCCTTTCGACTTATTTCTGCTTCTACGTCGAGCTTTTTTTATAACAGGTTGATAAGGGCCGGCATTTTCATTTTTTACGGCCTGTTGAAGGAGGCGTTGCGTTCTCGCTTTCTCGTAGATGGCCATCTCGCGGTTGTGATCATCTCGGACTTTTTGACCAGCTTCCCTTATAAGCCTGTCCATTTGTTCTTCAAAGGACGGATTGGGCACTCTTGCATCAGGAACTTTTACTGGTTTAGGATTAGTGTCCTCCCGTTGCGCATCTGCTTCATTGAAGTCGTGTATGATGTAACAGTCGTGGAGCAGTTCTCGTTTCTTGGAGCGAATGTATCCGAGCCCGATCGTCTCCATCCTGCCACTAGGTAGCTTGTGCTGAGTTCCGGGGACGTTCCAGATCCTGTCATAGAATTTAGCCTTTCTAACGGTCTATTTGAAGGGTATCCCTTGGCGCTTCAACAACTTCTTCAAGCCTTCTGTATAATATCTGGGTAGACGGATGGGTTGAAGTCTGTCCAGCGTAGGATCTGCCCCGTGCCATATTTCTTTCTCCACTTTGTTTTCTTCTGAGCGGTAGAATAGAATTGCCTTCTCGCCTTCTCGCTTGGGAGGGATATAGAACGTTTGCAGCTCTTCTACATTGTAAATATCGAGTGCATCCAGTTCTTTACGGTGTTTAAGCGGCACCATAGCAACTTGTATGCTTTGCTCTTCGTCAGCGGACGTTTGTATTGAAGGTCGAGCAGAGAATACAGCATGGACTTCATCTTCCGAATCGCTACCAAAGATCAATGCAGGAGCCGATGGTCCCGGCTTGGTGTATTGGGGCGGACCCGAATAAACTCTCTCCTCCTCCTCCTCGGTATCACTGCCGAAGACAGGGATGGTGGCATTAGCTTTATTCTCCGGCTTGTGACACTTCTCCGTATCTTCGAAATCCGGTAAGAAGTATTTAGCATCTTCGTATTTGCGGACCTCGTTCACAGAGAACGGGTTCAGTTCTCCCGTCACTGTATACTCGAAACCATCCTTAAAATACTTCATACACTGATGTTGTGTAGAAGGGATGATGTTGTACTCGTGTAACCATGGTCGGCCGAGCAAAGCGTTATAGCATGTCTTGGCGTCTATGACGTGGAACTTAATGTCCGTGACGAGTAGCCCGAAGCGTAGCGTCAGTATCACAGACCCAAGAGTTCTTGATGACTGGGAGTCGAACCCGGAGATGGTGATCTTGTCACGAGCAAGGTGTTGGACGCTCATGCAGATTTCTTTCAAGACCCGTACATTGAGGAGGTTAACGGAGGATCCATTGTCGATCAGGATTTTGCCTATCTTTATATCGTGACAGTATCCTGAGACATAGAGGGGGCGATTGTGTTCGCACATCCCAAGGAGAAGGTCCTCATCGCCAAAGGTGACATCGGCCGTGTGCACTTCCTCCAATTCATCCTTCATCTTTTCCTCGGCCAAGCATGCTTGGAATTGTTCCGGATCTTGGAGTGCCTTAATTAACGAATTTCTCGCCTCCTTTGATAGCAAAAGAGCGTCAAGAATGCTGAGCTGTGAGGGTAGCTTTCTCAGATATGCTAAGACGTTGTAATCCACCTTATTCTTCTTCGGCGGGTCCTTGGCGGCTAGCTCTTCCACCACTTGGTCATCTAAGACGATATCTTCAGAGACCTTTTCTTTCCCTTTATCTTTCCTGTTTAAGGGTCCGAGGTTCTTTTCAGGCAGCGTCCGATTCCGCAGCCGGATATTTTCGCAGACCTTCGGCTCTTCTTCTTTTCCCGAAGTGGATTCTTTAAAGAGAGGGGCAAGTTCCAGCTCCTCATCAGAATCGCTCCCGAATGTAGGCACTTGTGATCCGCCGGTGTTAACCATGCGACAATCGCCGGTAGTTCTTTTAAACCCTTCGGTCGTATTTCTTTGCTCTCGACGAGTTTTGTGCTTTTCCCGTTTAAAGCGTTGTCGATGAGCAACATATCCTTGCCACCATCTATCGAAAGCTTTACACTCTTGAGTGGGGTGCGAAACCTTCTGATGATATAAGCAATAGGAGGGGTGCATTTCTATTTCACCAGTAATTTTTCTTTCGGAGGATGGTAGCTTCATGCCTATTGATATGACCTTAGCGACCCTTTTTCTCATCTTGAATTGGTTTTTGTCGATAGTGGAGGTATTTCGTTCCAGCGGGATCATCTCAATTCTTTCGTCAAGGCACTGGCATTTGGCCCTTTCGAATATAACCTCCTCGCGCTCCCGATCAGCTCTGCTTTTTAATCGAGCTTCGTTGAGGAATGCGTCAATTTCCTCCTCTGATGGCCCCAGAATTTTTGATTCAGGATCTGCCCCAGCGTTTCAGTACAAGAAGTTTCCTCATCGTCTATGAACGAGTGGGAAATCACATGACAGCTCGCCACGCATTCCTCAGAATCATCAGATGAACTTTCTCCCTCATCTTCCTTTTGAAAGACGTGATTGAGGAATTCCTGGAATGTAATGGGAGTCCGTGCCTTCTGGTTGTATTCTTCCAGCGCGTCTATTTGTTTTTGCAAGTCCGTACGCTTGTCGCCAGGCTTCACGGGCTTCTTTTTCTTCTTCTTTGAAGATTTCGACGGCTGGCTATGAATGCTTGGGCCACCCCCATCAATCTTTTGAGTTGAACGAGGCTTCAACATCCCTTCAATGATCTGCGGCTCCAACGGGTTCTTCCACTTGATCGCTGGGCATGTCTGAAGATTGTTTAGCATCCTCTTTATCTTGGTTGATAATACATCCTCCCAAGGAGCTTCTTCAACGACGGAGCATGTTGCCCCCGGCGTATTCGTCCCTTTAGAGGTGTGGGGCTGCGGGGGATTCACCTTCCATTTGTCAGACAATGCGAACTTGCCCTGTCGGTACTGGTTTTCAAGCCAATTCTTGAAAACGTAGCAATCTTAGATCGGATGGCCCAGTACTCGATGATAAGGACAGTAGTTGGGCTCGTTGACGTCACTTGGTTGTAACGGACGTTTTGGATCCGACAGATTTATGAGTCTGCTGCGTAATGCCAGCTCGAATAACCTTCTTGTTTTATCGCGGGGAAACGAGTAAGGACGCCCCAGTCTCTCCTCAAGGACTACGTACGGACGCATATTATTTCGACGCACAACCGGCTTCGAGTTGCTCGGCTGTTGTTGAGCATTAGCGGCGACGATCGCTTTTCCTTTCCCTTTGCCATTTCAGGAGTCCGGCTTTGGAAGAGGGGATTTATGGCCCATCTGATCCATCTACGCTAGCTTGTCAATCAAAGCCTGGAAGGTAGTCGGCTTGAAAAACATCATAAATTGCGAGATGGTCGCTTGTGGATCAAGGGTTCCTACAAACATACCCACCGCGGGAGCTTCTTCAATGCGCTGCTCGCACTTCGACCATAAATTCCGCCATCATATAGCGTACTGAACCCACGTCTCGTTGGGTTTTACCCTGGCGTTAATCAGTGCCGTCATCGGGATACGTTCACTGGCGCTTGCAAAACGCTGAGTAAACAATAACTCCATTTCCGCGAAGGTTTTGATAGAGTCGTTCGGGAGCTCAGAGTACCACTCGAACGCCGTATCTGATAAACTTCCAACAAACTGGCGAAGTAAAAGCTTGTCATCACCACCGGTGTTGCCGCAGAGTGCCCTGAACTGGGCAACGTGCTGGTGAGGATTGCCCGTCCCTTTGTAGACATGGAACTTGGGAATTGTATAACCTGGCGGGTACTTGATTTGGTCGTACCAACTTGGATAGGGCCGCCCCATTTTTACGACCTGGCCGGCTGCTTCGGTCGCATGATGAACCCGTATTTGCTGGGCGGTGTACTCATCCAAATCAGCTTTGGAGATTGTATCCTCCTTAGCCATCGACAGAGCTGGTGGAGGATTTGATGTTTCTCCCCTATCGTCTCCAAGGACGATCGGGGGCTCTTCAGCCGGAGGATCTTGTTGTATCATCATCCCTATCATGTCTTGGAAGAGGAGGCCCATACGCTGTATGTTGGCTGCTTGTTCGGCAGCCTCTTTGTCCTTCTTCTCCAATATCCGACGAAGGAATTTGGCGTCGGTTTCTTCTTCTTGGCGTTCATTCGAGGACGTTTCAAGGTTTTCTTTTGGCCCTGTAAGTGCGGCCATAGCGTTCATCATTTCTTGGAGCTTCTGCTGCTGCTCCTGAGCCTTGGTCACCGACCTCGTGTGCGGTCTATGACCTGTTGATATGCGGCTATCCTCCTTTCCTGATGCCACATAAACTGTATGAACTATCATGCCCCCGGACTTAGGGCGTTTAGGCTCACCACCTTTGGCATTTGCTGCGGGCGCGGGGGTTTTCTCCGGCCTTCTTCTTTTGTGGGCCGTTGAAGTTGAAGGGGCCGTTGCAGTGAGCATCTTGGTGATCGTTGTCCTCTGCTGTTTAATAGGACGGTCCTTTTCTTTTTGCACCTTCGTCTTCTTTCATTGACGAGAGTGATCTGGGTTGATCACAGAGTCTTGAACCCTCCTCCAAACATTATAAATTCTTGAGGACAGCCGTTGAGGGGGCTGTTCTTGCTTTGTTTCTGGGACTCTCTCCGCAGGTGGAGGAGATCTTTTCAGTGTAGCGGTTGGACAATTCTTCCTTACTCTCCTCAGTAGTTCAAAGCTGTTCCCAGTTGGAACAGCAGCGTTGACTTCCACCACTGGAGCCGGTGGAGTTAGCCCTGAGGGGGAGTTGCCCCCTGCCTTCCTTACTCGTTGCCAGTGGCGACGTCGAGCACGACGAGCCGTTGGAACTGGCTCGGAGATAGAGGTTGCTTCTTTTTGCCCCCTGTCTGAATGAGGCGCGGCTGGTATCAACCTCTTAAAGACTGAGGTTGTCTTTTGAGGGGTGATATTTAACCTGTCGAAGACAGATCCTCGGGCAAGGGCAGGAGCAGGAATCGTCAGTGTTAAGAAGACTGACTCTTTGACAGGGGAAGCCGCCTTGACGACTTTTGGAGCAGCAGTTATTGCTTTCCTTGGGACAGCCAATTTAGAGTTCTGATTTAGCCTGGTGAAAACAGAGGCTGTCGGTTTGGTAGTGGGTGACCCGTTGACAGGGGTCGTCGTAGCCGTAAGCCGGTCGAAGACCCACTTCTTGTTCACTTCCGGTGCAGGTATTGGCTCAGAGAAGCTTGTAGGTGGGATCATGGTCCCGAGTAACAGGCCAATGGTGGCTTGGGTCACCTGGTCTACCGGCAGAGCGAGGAAGGAAGCCACTTGGGGCCCATATGCCACACCTCCTGGTGAAGTGGAGCGTCCGTTGCAGTGGCATTTCGAGCAGTTGGTGCAATTAGAGGCCATTGAATCTTGAGTTCTGCGCCGGGCAAAAGACCAAATCTTAGTGTTCAGTTGATAAAACTGCACATTTGTATTACATTTTTCCTACCATTTTCATATTAAAAAAGGACTTTATTATAATATATTATACATATGAAGGTTTATGTGTAAAAACATTATTTTCCATGTGTTAATATATTTTAATTATCATTTGGTAGGAAAATGTATGCAAATATTATTGACCTAATCCTAGTAGAACAAAGTCTACTAAAATCTTATTTGAGTTGTTGTGCAGAATATTTCCAAGTTGTTATGAAGAATTTATCAAACAAATCAATTTGTTGAAGAAAACTTGCCAAATTAAGAAGCAAAACTTGGAGACCAAGTCTGGAAGCAACCGAGAGAAGATTTCTGAATTCTAAAGATGCCTAGGATTGCCAAATGTCAAAATCAGAGAGCCCAAGAAAACTGGTGAAGAGATCCTCACCATTGGCCGGGGAACCGCAGCCAAACCCTCCTGTTGGCCGCGGATCCGCGGCAATCTAGAGAGATTGTGTGCTAAAATTTTATGGAGTAAATCTCTGCTGAATTTTACCAAGTTTCCAACTAAAAGATTCTGGCTTTGCACTATAAAAGGGCACCGAGGGCCTCTTGGAAAAGCTATCAAGCCGAAGAGATCACGAAGCTCCCGACGCTCACGCATCCAGGCTGATCATCGACTGTTCGACTACCTCCTTAGGAAAGATCGAGAAGCAACTAGTTTGTAATCATTTTCTACGGATTAAAGTGTAGTTTGTTCAAGTCGATTAATAAAGGTAGTTATTTTATTTAATTGTTTTTGCATTTTACATTATGTTTTCCCTCTTTGTCTTTTCATCTTCTTATCCCAACATGCGCGAGTAATTCTCCGCTTGTTAGGGTTCGTAGGATTAGGGTAGGCTAATGGACGATGAAAATAATTAAACCCTTTTTAAGTCCTATAAAGTTTAGGAACTTTATCAAAAGAATCATTAACATCCTAATCGGGCGCGCTAGCAATTCTTTGCTAGTTCCGACCGCGATTAGAGATTAGATTAATGATTGTTTTGGTAAAGGCTAGATATGAACGAAGTTCCGTGTCGAAATAAGGGTTAAGAGTGGGATTCCTTTTCCCTCCAGAAACCCTAATCTACACGCATCACCGTCGTTCTACTTCTAAATCTATTAATGGATAAAAAGGGTAACTCTTAATTAATCGTCCATAACTACTAAATCCTAACGAACCCTACAACCCTCCTTATTATATTAATTACATCTTTAAAATAATCTAGATCTATATTTTACATTCTTGTTTAACGTAGATCTAGAAACCATTCTATAAAATTCTTTATCCCTCTCTCTTTCAACACATCTAAAGTAAGAGTAAAAGGTTCAACGTTTCCCTGAGGACGACCCGTACTCATCTCGGTCTAGCTACATGCGACACCGTTGTTGATTGCGGTTAACTACAAATAAACACTCTTTCGTATCAATCAAATGGCGCCGTTGCCGGGGATACGTGCGTAATTTTTATTTTTACTATTTGTGTTGAATTCTTAGACGAGTCATATCATTATTAACACAAAACTGCAAATTGCATATTTAACGATTTGTGCGTGAATTTTTGCAAGGAGATCTGGAGTCACAGAATTAAGGAGAACGGGGAACAGAGACATTTATTGAGATACAGAGGAGCATAGAAGGCTATAAAAAAAATTCATCAAGTGATCCCTCTGCCACGCAGTGGAACCGCGGCGAAAGTACCCCTTCTGCGGCGGAATCGCGGCAGTTTGGAGGAATTAGGGCTTCAATCTTCTCTGGTATCTTTCTCAACTCCTTCTCTCTCCTACCAAATCCAATAAAATCTATTTTCTGCAGGATTCTTTGCAAAATTGCGCCGCTCAAAAATCTTTTTGCAAAAGTTTTGTGATTGGTTTTGTTTTGCATATTTAATACGGATTTTAAGGGGCAAAGACCAAATAAAGATTAGGTGGGGATTTCATCACCCTTCCTAAGCCCCACAAATCACAAACTGAGCATATAGATCAACCCTTCATTAATTTAAAAAATATCTAGACCAGACTCTAAGGACTGTCGCGCTCAATAAGGACAGAGCAAGGTCGTGGGTAATCTATCGTTTATCCGCATAACTTTTGTAGTGCCTAGGCAAGTGTGACAAAGGCTAGTGGTTTTTAATTAGGCCCACGACGTGGTTCCTTCCCACTTACCTGGCACTTATCTGGCTACAAGGGTAGTACGGAGGCGGTAGAGGATTGATCCTGCGGCTTGTCCTTTGGAAGTCTAGGAGCGGTCTAGAGACTGGACCTAGGTGACCTTAGTTCTAGGGTTGCTTGTGCATCTTAGGGTGATTTGTCTTGAGTCCCACTTTTTCAAAACAAGCCAATTTTAAAATCACACACACGCTGCCACTCGCACTAAACCCGCTTAGTGCATGCTCGGCTGGACACGGGATCCTAGTGCCCGTCTTGTCCTCATTCCTGCTATCGACGCCGAAGTCGGTACTTCTTCATCTTCTTTTCCCCCACCACACACCACATCAACCAAGATGGACGGCACTCCATCAGAGTATAACACCACGCTGCCACCGCCCGGAGGTGCGCAGAATCCACCGCGCATCTCTCTCCAAGAGAGATGTTATCCTATTCGTGGTCCCCTTCCTACTTGTCTATCTTTTCCACCACCTAACGGGGATAATTTCAAAATTAAACCCCACTACATCAATCTGCTGCCCAAATTTCATGGGCTTGAGTCGGAAGACGCGTACGTATTCATCACCAAATTCAAAAACGTATGCGCAATGATGGGTACTTCACAATTGACTTTAGATGCTATGCGCTTACGTCTTCTCCCATTCACACTGTGCGACTTGGAAGAAAAATGGCTTTATAATACTGCCGCACACTCTATCACTAATTGGGATGAATTCGTCATAGCATTTCTTAAGAAGTTTTACCCAAACCATAAGACAGACCACAGTAGGAGCGAGATCAACCAGTTCACCCAGCTTCCCAATGAACCATTTTGGAAGTGCTTTGAACGTTTCAAGGATCTGCTTGTCCAATGCCCCCATCACGGAATACAAAGATGGGATTTATGTCGGATTATATATGAGGGCATTAATCCAGCGACAAAGCAGATGCTTGAAACAATATGTCAATGCAATTTCATGTCTAAAGATGACGGTGAAGCATGGAAATATCTGGAAGATCTTGCTGAACACACGTTGCAGTGGGAAAGCGTAAGACCACCTACAACTAAGGGAGGTATTCACCAGCTCGATGTTTCCATCGCAGTAAAAGCCGAAATGGCAGCGATGCAGAAGAAACTTGATTCTATTGAGAACAAACTTTCATCAGTCTCCCTAAATCAGGTCACGCTTCCCAAGACTGTCTGTGGTTGCTGTTCGGATCCTTCACACTTAACGGAAGAATGTCCTATGAATGCATCGTTTCAAACTAATGCTGCTTTTCAGCAGCGACCTAGAAACGACCCTTATTCTTCCACATACAATCAAGGATGGAGGAATCATCCTAACTTTGCTTGGAACCAAAACCAACAAAGCAATTATCAAAGACCTCCTCCACAGCAACCACAACCACAGAATCAGCCCCCCTTTCAGTCACAGAATTTCCAAAATCCGGCCAACATTTCTACACCACAAGTGGCCGGTACTGACAACTCACTTGCAAAAACTTTGGATATGTTCATGAAACAATCCATGCAAAATTCGGATGAGATGAGGTCTTCTATTGATGCTCTAACGAAAAACTCATCCTCCCATGGTGAGAGTATCAAATCAATAGAAAACCAAATCGCACAATTAAACGCCGCAATGAGTGCGAGAGAGAAAGGGAAACTCCCATCTCAACCCCTACCGAATCCTGTCCATTCACAAAGTCATAATGTGAATGCCGTCACTACGTTGAGATCGGGGAAAGTGCTGAATAACCGAGTGGGTGAGCAATTTGATGATAGTGACACATTTGATACCCCTTCTTCTTCTTCTTCCCCTAATTCGTCTAGTCTCCCACCTTCATCCGAGCCTATTCTCCGTTTTTCCCAAGGCTCAAATATTTCGCCAAATCTATCTAAGTCGATACCCACTCCAATTTTGGGATCGAATCCGTCGCCACAGTCTTCTCCACAAACGTTGGACCCAAAACTTATTGATCGAGCTCCATTTCCAAACCGATTAAGGGCCAACCGACCTAACCCGCAAATGGAGAAGATTGTGGAAATGTTTAAGCAAGTTAGCGTGAATATTCCTCTCCTAGATGCTATTCAACAAGTCCCATCTTATGCAAGAATCCTTAAAGACTTGTGCACTAGGAAGAGAAAAACTCAAGTGCGTAAAAAGGTTTTCATGACGAGTAATGTTAGTACAGCTTTTACCCAACAAATACCAAAGAAACGTAAGGACCCCGGCTGTCCTACAATCTCTATTTCTATTGGGGGTAAAAATATAAATCGTGCTTTACTCGATCTAGGCGCTAGCGTCAACTTGCTTCCTTATTCAGTATACGAGCAGTTAGGAATTGGAGAGTTAAAACCCGCCCATTGTACTCTCCAAATGGCAGACCGATCTATTACCAAACCTCGGGGTGAACTAGAGGACGTGTTAATTAAAGTCGGGGAATTCATATTTCCCGTGGACTTTATTGTTTTAGATACACAACCTGTAGCAAACCCACGCAATCAAATCCCGGTGATACTTGGTCGACCCTTCCTAGCAACTTCTAACGCTATAATTAATTGTCGTAACGGTTCTATGAACTTATCCTTCGGGAAAATGACAATTGAGCTTAATATTTACAAGCTAGGAAGTCAGCCATCAGAACCTTCTGCTCATTTGCTGGATGTTTGTTCCATCCACGAGATAGCTTCCGAAAGCTGCATGGATGAGGAGCTTTGCTTTGATGTTCTCGACAACACTAATGAGACATCGTTTGATCTTGCACCACTTCACAGTGAGGATATGTTCAATGAGTCCGACCTTGAGATTGAACCCGTTGACTCGTTGCAAAAGTCAGCAGAACTTTCTGAGTCAATATCTTATGCAAGTTTTGAACCTCTTCGGGAGTCCGAATATCATTCGCTTACCCCACCTTCTATTGTCTCTCCGCCAATTCTTGATCTCAAACCGCTACCTTCTCATCTTAAATATGCATATTTAGGAGAGAATGAGACTTTACCAGTGATTATTTCCGCTTCTCTAGCCTTAGAGCAAGAGAATGCACTTTTGGCAGTGTTGAGATCGAATCGGGAAGCATTTGGTTGGACAATGGCTGACATCAAAGGGATTAGTCCCTTAAATGTTGAACATTACATATATCTGATGGATGAAGCCAAAACAACCCGAGACCCACAAATACGGTTAAATCCCGTTATGAAGGAGGCGGTAAAGAAAGAAATCGTCAAGTGCCTTGATAGTGGAATAATTTACCCCATATCTGATAGCCAATGGGTAAGTCCAATTCATGTGGTCCCTAAAAAGTCTGGCATCACGGTCATCACTAATGAGGCTAATGAGTTAATCCAAACACGCACCCAAACTGGGTGGCGCGTATGTATCGATTACAGGAAACTCAATGCCGCGACGAGAAAAGATCACTTCCCTCTACCTTTCATTGACCAGATGTTAGAACGATTAGCGGGACACGAATACTACTGTTTCTTGGACGGATACTCTGGCTATAACCAGGTCCCCATCGCCGAAAAGGATCAAGATAAAACCACTTTTACTTGTCCTTTCGGAACTTTTGCTTATAGACGCATGCCCTTTGGGTTATGCAATGCTCCCGCTACATTTCAGCGGTGCATGATAGGGATATTTTCAGATATGGTGGAAAATTTTCTAGAAATTTTTATGGACGATTTCTCCATTTTTGGGGACTCCTTTGAGGACTGCCTTCGTAATCTTGACGCTGTTCTTACCCGCTGTAAGGATAAGAACTTGACTTTGAATTGGGAAAAATGTCATTTTATGGTCCAAGAAGGTATTGTACTTGGACATATAATTTCACATAAAGACATTGAGGTCGACAGAGCTAAAATAGATGTCATTCAAAAACTCCCTCGTCCCAATTGCGTCAAAGATATACGATCCTTCCTTGGTCATGCAGGATTTTATAGAAGATTTATTAAGGACTTTAGCAAAATTGCTAGACCCTTAACCCTTCTATTGGCCAAGGACACTACTTTTCACTTCGATTCGGATTGTGAGGCTGCTTTTGAATCGCTTAAAGAATCACTCACTACAGCCCCCGTTTTATCATCTCCGGATTGGAACCACCCGTTCGAGCTTATGTGTGATGCATCAGATTTTGCTATTGGTGCGGTCTTAGGACAGCACATTGATAAGATACCACATGTAATTTACTATGCAAGTAGGACCTTGAATGATGCACAAATAAATTACACAACTACCGAGAAAGAACTCTTGGCAGTTGTATTTGCATTAGAGAAATTCAGGCCCTACTTGATTGGCTCGCCTATTGTGGTTTACACAGATCACTCCGCCCTACGACATCTTTTATCGAAGAAGGATGCGAAGGCCAGGCTAATACGTTGGATCCTATTGTTACAAGAATTTGATCTTGTCATCAAAGACAAGAGTGGATGTGAAAACGTTGTAGCCGACCATCTTTCACGCATCACTTCTTCGCCAACTGTGACCGTGCCGATAAATGACTCATTTCCCGACGAACAACTCTTGAATGTATCCTACGAACCTTAGTTCGTGGATATCGTGAACTATTTTGCGACGGAACTTATACCTAGCGATTGGTCGAAACAAGACAAACTTCGATTTTTATCCCAAGTAAAATATTTTTACTGGGATGAACCATATCTATTCAAGTATTGTTCCGATCAAATCATTCGCAGGTGTGTCCCTAACGATGAATTCAAGAGCATGTTATCATTTTGTCATGATCAGGCCTGCGGCGGTCACTTTGGACCTCGAAAAACGGCGGAGAAAGTTTTGCAATGTTGGCTTTTATTGGCCAACATTATTTAAAGATGCAATTGAACATTGCAAAACTTGTCCGCGATGTCAGCATTTGGGTCGGATTTCACGAAGGAATGAGATGCCGCTCCAACCTATATTGGTTGTGGAAATATTTGATGTTTGGGGTATTGATTTTATGGGCCCTTTTCCCAACTCCTTTGGGAATCTATATATCTTGTTAGCGGTTGATTATGTCTCGAAGTGGGTGGAAGCTGTACCGTGTCGCACTAATGACAACAAAGTTGTCATTAAGTTCCTTAAAGAAAATATCTTTTCGCGATTCGGACACCCTCGCGCTATCATTAGCGACAACGGGACACGTTTCTGCAATAGGTCTTTCGAGGCCTTGATGCGGAAATATTCAATCACTCACAAGCTTTCTACGCCCTATCACCCTCAAACAAGCGGGCAGGCTGAGATCTCAAATAGGCAAATTAAACAGATATTGGAGAAGACGGTTTCGAAAAACCGTAAGGATTGGTCAACCAAATTGACGGATGCTCTTTGGGCATTCCGCACCGCTTATAAGACCGATCTTGGTATGTCTCCATACCGTCTTGTGTTTGGGAAGGCATGCCACCTCCCTGTCGAGATTGAACATAAGGCAATGTGGGCTATTAAAGAGCTTAATTTTGATCTTGATCATGCAGGCAGTTATCGAAAGCTGCAATTGAATGAGCTAAGCGAACTCCGCGATGAAGCTTACGATAATGCGGTGATAGTAAAGAATAGGACTAAAGTGTTCCACGATAAAAATCTTTGTAGAAAAACCTTCACATCGGGGCAACAAGTCCTTCTTTACGATTCCCGTCTCCATCTTCATCCGGGTAAGCTTAAATCTCGTTGGAAAGGACCTTTTGTGGTGCGGTATGTACACCCGCACGGGGCAGTTGAAGTCGAAAATTAAAAAACTGTTCAATTTTTAAAGTAAATGGGCATAGATTAAAACCGTATTTTTCTGCTGACCCCGCGGAGGAGCTCCTGTTTTTACAGGAGCCGCTTTATCAAAACTAAAATTCCTCCACCTCACCTCCATGTTTTGATAACTTTTTCATATTTTTAAGAATGGAGGTGAGTAAAAAATGATTTGATTGAATATCTGTGCGTGTCAAAGAATAAGTTTGGGGGAATTTTTCATTTAACTATTATTTTACCCCTTGTATCTCTCCCATAGTATACAAGTCCATGTTCTCAAAAGGCTACATCAGTGAGGACACTGCTGAAAACAGGTTTGGGGGGAGGTTTGTATTCACTGAATTATCTTTGACACCGGGCATTAAATTTTTTTATATAACAAAAGAGTAGAAAGTGAAAAATTACATCCAAAAGATAAGAATAGTTTAAGAAAACCAAGAAAATTAGAAGTTTTCTTACACGAACTAGTAATAAGTAGTTATGAGCTGTTGTCCCAAGGGTTAGTAAGATGAAGGAAGTCACTAATCTGAGGATAAAAATAAGTCTGAAAAATAATTTCTATTCTGGAAGCCAAACATTTGAATGTTGATACCCTACTATATGCACTTACACACGTCTTGAAACTCGGGATAGTAGAGGATACCTTGAAATGCTCTTGTCTAAAAGCCTAAGTATGAAGGAAATAAAAAAAATAAAGAAAATATAAAAATGGTGAAAAGAAAAAAATGAACACTGGTTTTGTTATCGCCAAGGAAGCAATAAAAAAATATAGCGAGGGTGCCTCTTCACCTAGTGCCCTAAGGCCAACTGGTCTGGGAGTCACTGCTAAGCCTTAGGTGGTGCAAGACGAGAAAAATATTATCACCTAATCAGCAAGCACATGAGTAATCGGTTGGTTAGTACCTCAAGAAGTATTAACGGTCGCATGAAAATGTGTGAGCAAATCTTAATATTCATCAAAATAAAAAGTACTAAGGTAGATGGACAAGAGTATGATAGCTTGAATTGAATTCTCCGAGTGTAGGGATGTCCATTTCACACACGTGGGGTTATATGATCAATGTTTGGATGAAAGGTAGGAATGAAGAATAAAGACGATGTTTTATTGAGAGATGATGTGATTTCTAACATTTTTTCATGACTATTAAGATAGGGCTCATGACAACTGAAAAGCTAGTATAGTTGGAAACTCTTCTTTTTAAGGCATTTCTTTTATGGTTCTTATCTTTATATGTAAATTTCACCATCTCTCTTTTGTTATTGGATTTTGTGGGTGTAATCCGCTGAAAACCCTCAGGAGACAACACTCCTCCTACTAGGGACACCTAGAGGTTTAACGGCTTGTTGCACGTGCTCAGTGCAATCGTGTCTGCCTACGAAAGTGTGCTTAGTTTTCTCCTTTCTTTTCCTCCTCTTAAATAAACTAGTTTGCTCGGGACGATCAAAGATAAGTTTGGGGGTATTTGTTCAGTTGATAAAACTGCACATTTGTATTACATTTTTCCTACCATTTTCATATTAAAAAAGGACTTTATTATAATATATTATACATATGAGGGTTTATGTGTAAAAACATTATTTTCCATATGTTTATATATTTTAATTATCATTTGGTAGGAAAATGTATGCAAATATTATTGACCTAATTCTAGTAGAACAAAGTCTACTAAAATCTTATTTGAGTTGTTGTGCAGAATATTTCCAAGTTGTTATGAAGAATTTATCAAACAAATCAATTTGTTGAAGAAAACTTGCCAAATTAAGAAGCAAAACTTGGAGACCAATTCTGGAAGCAACCGAGAGAAGATTTCTGAATTCTAAAGATGCCTAGGATTGCCAAATGTCAAAATCAGAGAGCCCAAGAAAACTGGCGAAGAGATCCTCACCATTGGCCGCGGAACCGCGGCCAAACCCCCCTGTTGGCCGCGGATTCGCGGCAATCTAGAGAGATTGTGTGCTAAAATTTTGTGGAGTAAATCTCTGCTGAATTTTACCAAGTTTCCAACTAAAAGATTCTGGCTTTGCACTATAAAAGGGCACCGAGGGCCTCTTGGAAAAGCTATCAAGCCGAAGAGATCACGAAGCTCCCGACGCTCACGCATCCAGGCTGATCATCGACTGTTCGACTACCTCCTTAGGAAAGATCGAGAAGCAACTAGTTTGTAATCATTTTCTACGGATTAAAGTGTAGTTTGTTCAAGTCGATTAATAAAGTAGTTATTTTATTTAATTGTTTTTGCATTTTACATTATGTTTTCCCTCTTTGTCTTTTCATCTTCTTATCCCAACATGCGCGAGTAATTCTCCGCTTGTTAGGGTTCGTAGGATTAGGGTAGGCTAATGGACGATGAAAATAATTAAACCCTTTTTAAGTCCTATAAAGTTTAGGAACTTTATCAAAAGAATCATTAACATCCTAATCGGGCGCGCTAGCAATTCTTTGCTAGTTCCGACCGCGATTAGAGATTAGATTAATGATTGTTTTGGTAAAGGCTAGATATGAACGGAGTTCCGTGTCGAGATAAGGGTTAAGAGTGGGATTCCTTTTCCCTCCAGAAACCCTAATCTACACGCATCACCGTCGTTCTACTTCTAAATCTATTAATGGATAAAAAGGGTAACTCTTAATTAATCGTCCATAACTACTAAATCCTAACGAACCCTACAACCCTCCTTATTATATTAATTACATCTTTAAAATAATCTAGATCTATATTTTACATTCTTGTTTAACGTAGATCTAGAAACCATTCTATAAAATTCTTTATCCCTCTCTCTTTCAACACATCTAAAGTAAGAGTAAAAGGTTCAACGTTTCCCTGAGGACGACCCGTACTCATCTCGGTCTAGCTACATGCGACACCGTTGTTGATTGCGGTTAACTACAAACAAACACTCTTTCGTATCAATCACTTAGTAACTTGAAATCCGAAGGCAACCATTAACAAACCGCGATTGGTTCGCGAAGACGACACACGAAGTGTGGAGTGGAAAGAGGAAAAGGTCCCACCGGACGTGCCAGAATCTGTTCCCCTCCGAAAGACGGTGCATAAGACCGCGATGTCCGGACGCTGAGATTCGAGGCAGATGCTATTTGGTTTTATCCGTCTACCTCTCCGAAGATGCCAAGTTGATTTATGGCACCGTGTATCGGAGGTTTAGACGGATGCGGCCGATGTAGCAGACTTCGTCAGATTCCCCCTCGCTTGAGGGGTTTTTTGATTGTGGGGACGCTCTTCCCTGCAGGCGCAAGCCCCTGCAGTTAATTACGCTACCGCATCGCGGTAACAACTTTCTCCTTCTCCAGAATTTCACTTCGTGTCGTGTGTGTTTGTTTTGTTTGTGGTTGCCCGTGGATTGTATACGGAGACTAAGTAATGCCGTCGCCCGTAGGATGTGGATTAGTCCAAATCCGTATTTACTTAGATTTGGGTTTAGTGTTTTTAGTCTAAGGATGCATTAGTCGCGTTGCGGCTAAGATCAACTTAACGTGGTGATCCATTTAATATATGGCCGTCGGGACTCATCACCTCTCTGACGTCGTTGAAGGATTACAACGATAGGTGTCAGAGGAGATCAGAGATGTACCCTTGAACCAAAGTTGATTTGGATTTTTACAGTCCATTTGAATGTTTAAGGATACGTTAGCCGTGTTTGGGGCTAAGATCAACTTAAACGGGATCATTTAGATCCGGCAAAAGAGCATTTGGAGGCTCTATTGTTCCAGTTTAGGGACGTGGCGGTCCGCATTCCAGTTTAGGGACGTGGTGGTCCGCATTCCAGTTTAGGGACGTGGTGGTCCGCTATTAGTTTAAGAACGTTTCGGTCCAACATTAGTTTAAGCACGTTTCGGTCCACGAGTTTAAGGACCCCGCAGTCCATATCGATGTGTGGTCGTTGGGACCCGTCGTTGAAGGATTACAACGAGAAGTGTCAGAGGAGTTCAGAGATGTACCCTTGAACCAAAGTCAATTTGGATTTTTACAGTCCATTTGAATGTTTAAGGATACGTTAGACGTGTTTGGGGCTAAGATCAACTTAAACGGGATCATTTAGATCCGGCAAAAGAGCATTTGGAGGCTCTATTGTTCCAGTTTAGGGACGTGGTGGTCCATCGCCAGTTTAGGGACGTGGCGGTCCGCATTCCAGTTTAGGGACGTGGTGGTCCGCATTCCAGATTAGGGACGTGGTGGTCCGTATTCCAGTTTAGGGACTCGGTGGTCCGCATTCCAGTTTAGGGACGTGGTGGTCCGCTATTAGTTTAAGGACGTTTCGGTCCAACATTAGTTTAAGGACGTTCCGGTCCAACATTAGTTTAAGGACGTTCTGGTCCACGAGTTTAAGGACCCCGCAGTCCGTATTCATGTGTGGTCGTTGGGACCCGTCGCCTCTCTGACGTCGTTGAAGGATTACAACGAGAGGTGTCAGAGGAGCTCGGAGATGTACCCTCGAACCGGATATAAATTGATTTAAGGGAGCAATCTCGCTCAGTCAATTTAATTTGAGGACTTATGGCCATGATTGGGCTAAGTCCAGTTGAAAATGTTCAACACTCTTATTTATTTTTGGTCTATTAGACCTGTGCTAGGGCTTTGCTCACACTTAAATAATGCATTGCATTACTTCTATTTTTTTGTTTGGGCTCTGCCCATAAAGATGGAGAGCATCAATTTCACTTGGGCTCTGCCCCCCTTTTTATTGCTTTGCAATTTATTTTGGCCTGCTAGGTCTTTTTGATTTGGGCCTGGCCCTTTAAGAAATGCCTTGCATTTGTCAAGCGCTTTGCGCCAATCAGAGAGCGCAAGCGCTTGTAGTGTTGACACGTGTCGCGCAAGTGCAGTGCGCTGCGCTAATGCGCTGCGCCTGCGCTGCTGACACGTGGCGCGCTCTGGTGGCTTGCACCAATCCAGGAGCGCAACAGCGCAGTTTGCAAGTGCAAGGCACTATGATTTAAGAATCTTTTAGATTCAAGAACCAATGGTTCACAAAAGAAGTGCAAAGCACTGTTCGTTTTTTTGATCTAATTTAGATCAAAGAAACACAAGTTTTTCTTTTTATTTCAGGAACCAAAGGTTCATAAAAGTGCAAAGCACTATTTTTTTATTTTGTTTTTTCTTGTTTTAAAGAACCAGTGGTTCATAAGAAGTACAAAGCACTGTTTATTATGTGAAGATCATTGATCTGATTTTTAGATCAATGATTTATTAGAAGAAATTTCTTCTTTCTCGTGAAGGTTTTTACCTTTTTCTTGGAATTTTTTCAGAGTTCTCTCTGTTTGAAGCTCTTGACTTTTTCAAGAAAAATGTTCCTCCCTTTGAATTGAGGCTTAGGGTCCTTTTTATAGTGCCCATAAATTAGTTAATTTTTTTTAAAGAGATCTTTCTCTGAGTGATTTGGGGAATTTTCCCCACCGTTGGATCTTTGATCTAAGGGCTTCTGTTTTATAGAAGAAAATCTTCTTGTTTTAACAAGAACAGAAAAGATTTCTTTAGAATTTTAATTCTGTTTGGCGCAAATGCCCCAGCGCGTGACACGTGTCACGCAGCGCACAGCGCAGCGCAACTGCGCTAGCTCATCTGCGCTGACACGTGTCGCGCAGCGCAAAGCGCAGCGCAACTGCGCTAGCGCATCTGCGCTGACACGTGTCGCGCAGCGCAGTGCTTGCGCAACTGAAGCGTTGCTTCCTTTAATTTTACTTGAAATAGAGCTTTGCTCTGATTGAGCGCGCCTTTTGGACGCCGCACTAATGCATCTGCGCCAGACACGTGGCGCGTTGCGCGCAGCGCAAAGGATCTGAAGCGCTGCTTCATTTATTGAAGTTTAAATTTTGGGCAAATCGGAAGCGTCGCTTCACCTGAGATATCTTTTCATCTCCTCGTTTCAAGTCAAACTTGTATTTCCAAAATTCTGATTTTCCGGGCCTTGGAAATGATTTCATTGTGCACAGAATCTTCTGTGCTTGGGTCTATATATATAACTCGAGGCTGAGCCTTTTCTTCTCTCATTTTCAGAGAACTTCTTCGATCATGGCTTGCAACCGCCCTCATGCCCGCCGACAACCATGGGAGGTGCCGATTCGGGACATCGTTCCCCGTTTTTCTGCGCGCCTGGTGGACCTTTCTCTCTCGGACGAGCAATGCGATGCCGCAATGCACGAGCTTTTGACTCGTGTGGGGTCTCCTCTCCCTCCGAATTCCATTTGGCTTCGGATGATCCTTGCCTCGGTGCTCGCCGACATTCCCCCTCCTTCAGCAGAGATGTCCTCGGTGATGCTGGATGCCGCCGAGGATAAGATTGAGTGCTTTCTCGAAGCGCACTTGATCACCAAACCCCTGAGGGACTTCTCCTTCCACTTGCTGAGCCAGATAAGGGCTCGTCGGGTTGTCATCGCCACTTTTTCCCAGGAGTGCGGCGTCGACCGTTGGATGGCTACCCCTTGGGAGGATCGCCGCTTCGACGTGATGGAGAAGACGGAGAAGGAGCTGAATAATCTTCTTTTTCTTTTTGTGAACCCTTATCTCTCTGATCCCGTATTCGGTGATCTTTTTTAAATGTAATAACAATAATAATGAATAAGTATTTTTCTTTTTAATCAAGTACTTCATTGTCTGTTAAGGGTTCTCTTATTTTAGTTCTCTGTTCTGCTTGTGTATCGTATGATTTTAATTTGTTATTATTAAGTGCATGTAATTTTGCAAGGATAAATTGCCTTTGGCACTTAGCCCCCCCCCCCTTTTTTATGAAACGGTGCATCTGCGCTAGCGCAACTGCGCTGACACGTGTCGCGCAGCGCAACTGCGCTAGGGCAACTGCGCTGACACGTGTCGCGCAGCGCAACTGCGCTAGGGCAACTGCGCTAGCGCATCTGCGCTGACACGTATCGCGCAGCGCAACTGCACTAGCGCATCTGCGCTGACACGTGTCGCACAGCGCAGAGCGCAGTGCGGCGCTTCCTTTAACAGAGTTTTTCTCTAATTGGGCGCGCCTTCTTGGACGCTGCGCTAATGCATCTGCGCCAGACAGGTGGCGCGTCGCGCGCAGTGCAAAGGATCCGAAGCGTTGCTTCATTTATTGAAGTTTAAATTTTCAAAGCAAAGCTTTGTTTCTGATTGGAGGAAGATGAAGCGTTGCTTCATCTCCCGCCTCGGAATTTGAACAGAGCTTTGCTCTGATTGGGGTAAACATCATCGCATAGTAACTTGATGGAATCCACTCAAGTTATCACACTCCAGAAGGTATGCGCATATCCGACAAGTTTCAGTTTCTTTAGAAACCCCCGATGTGATTTTTGCCCCATGCTCTTATGACCTTGACTAAGGCCAACAAATCATAAGTCACATGTCAAGTTCTACCCGTCATTGTCCAGCTTAATTTGAACCCATCCGTACTCGCCCTTGACTAAGGCCAACAAAGCTGTATGACTGTCCCAAACCAACACATCAATATATGCAACAGAAAAGTAACAAATAGCTAGCATACACTTGTTGGGGTAAAAATTTACACCCTGGTTGACCGAGTCAAAGTCAAGGTCAACCTCCAAGCTAGGTGGGCCCAAGCCCAGGTCAAGCGGGCCCATGCCCAAGTCAAGCCCGCGACCAGCCTCCCCATGCCAACAACAAAATCATGTAATAAATAATTTTTATGTAATTTTTTTATACATGAATGTATGGAAAATGGGCACAAAGCCAATATTTTGTAAGCCCATGGCTTATGTGAAAAAATGAAATGGCACATGAGCCATGGGATGGACAAAATGCTATTTTTGCAAAGCCCAAAGGGCTATATGTAAATATGTAAGCTTATAAAAGGCAACATGATGAATAAAAAAAGGAACTTTTCATTCTCTCCACAAAAATTTTAGATCTGAGATCTTTTGTGCCTCCTGCTCCTTCTCCAAGGTTCTAAACCTTCTCATTTCTTTTGAATTGAATCAAGAGTTTTACTCTTTCTTTTCAAAAACTAAGAAGTCTTCCACCACAAAACCCACAAAGGGGAACTTGGATCTACCATTAGATCTCAGAAAGGAGAGATTTTTAGATCTCATATCTCTTGATCATCAAGATCCAGCCAACAGAGGAGGAAGAGGAAGAATCCCTTTCATCAACCAAAACATTTTAGGAGTTTAACTCCATATATTTACATAGATATATATATATATATATATAATAAATATTTCCTTTCTGAAGCATAGCTTCTGGTTCTGGGACTAAAAGCCCCTTTGTCTCGCCAGCGCCCAGCGCTCGAGCGCAAAACGCCCACGTGCCGACACGTGGCGCGCTTGTGCTCAGGCGCACTGTGCTCAAGCGCAAAGCGCCCACGTACCGACACGTGGCGCACTTGCCCTCAGGCGCATTGCGCTCGAGCGCAAAGCGCCCACGTGCCGACACGTGGCGCTCTGCGCTCAGGCGCACTGCGCTCGAGCGCAAAGCGCCCACGTGCCGACACGTGGCGCTCTACGCTCAGGCGCACTGTGCTCGAGCGCAAAGCGCCCACGTGCCGACACGTAGCGCGCTTGCGCTCCAGCGCACTGCGCTCGAGCGCAAAGCGCCCACGTGCCGACACGTGGTGCGCTTGCGCCTGAGCGCACAGCACCTAAGCACACAGCGCTCAAGGCGCTGGCCCCACGCATCCCTTGGATGTCTTTTCCCCCTCTTTTTATGTACATACATATATATATACATACGTATACATATTTACACACACATGTACCCCACGACACTGTCCCTGTTAGAAAAAAATTTCTAACGGGACGCTGCCCCGCATCCCGCAAGGGGCTGCTAGCCCCCTTGACCCCCAGCCCGCTATCCGGATAGCGGGACCCCCATAAAAACTCTACGTAGCTCCCGACATATCCAAACCCCCCTTCCAAAACAACACACACGTACACTGGACATTGAGTTCGCATGACCAGTTTAACCCGTTAATCGGAGGTTCCCTCGCTCCAAAGGCGAAGGGTAATTAACGGCAGCTTAGTCCGCGGCTGCCGGAGATTCGGATCCCCACAATCATTAAACCCCAGCCTGCCCTAGGCAGGGGGAATCTGTAGTACGCCTGACAAGCGCGCGCGTATTCCCATCTCAATGGGGTGACGAAAAACACCCTACAGATTCTGGCACGCCCGGTGGGACCAATCTCTCCTTCCATATTTCGGGTTAAGCGTTCATGCGAACTCAATCAATATACATACCTGTATTTATACTAAAATAATGCTTTTTCATGCAGATTTTCAAGCAATTACCTTCCGATGATGTCTTCGATAATGAACTCAGCTCCCGTCTCCTACACAATGAAGATAGACTCCAGGACGGTCCTTCCGGTCAGTCTTGGGCGACAATGGGAGGAGGAGCCGCTACCATTTGGCTCTATTATGTTCGTGTCAGCTAACGTCGTCCCAGCTCCTCAAGCCCCGGTGGCAGACAAACCGGTCTCGAAAGGCAAAAGGCCAAATGTGGTGGTCGCAAGGGCACCTCAACCCAAGCGCAAGTCTGTTCCCGAACGACTCTCCATGGCCCCAGCTGGGGGCAAGGCCATCGACATCAACAAAGCTGCAAGGCGTTTCGAGTAAGCTCCAACAGTACCCTCAACAACTGCTCGATCGGGTGTCTTCTCTAAGCTCCCCGCTAATAGACCTCTAAGTCGTTAAACTGGAAACAGATGACCACCACGTCGTTAAACTGGAAACAGATGACCTCCAAGTCGTTAAACTGGAAACAGATGACCTCCAAGTCGTTAAACTGGAAACAGATGACCTCTACGTCTTTAAACTGGAAACAGCAGACCTCTAAGTCTTTAAACTGGAAACAGATGACCACCACGTCGTTAAACTGGAAACAGTCGACCTCTAAGTCGTTAAACTGGGAATGTAAAAATATACATATATATATATATGTAAATAAACAAAAAAATGTGTAAATAAAAGAAAAATAGAGAAAAGCCGAAATGGTGGGGCAACCGCGAATAAAAGCCGAAATGGTGAAAAGCTGAAAGGATAGAGCAATCGCGATCTTCGCGATAAGAAAAGCTGAAAGGATAAAGCAATCACGGTAAAACAAAAAAAAACACAAACAAAAATCCAATTTTTCAAAATTCCCTCGGCCCTACGGTTAATCCCCAAATTGACTACCGTATACAATCCACGGTCTCAAATAATTCTCATCATACCTATGCCCTTGGATAGACCTCTAAGTCTTTAAACTGGAAACAGATGACCTCCAAGTCGTTAAACTGGAAACAGATGACCACCACGTCGTTAAACTGGAAACAGATGACCTCCAAGTCGTTAAACTGGAAACAGATGACCTCCAAGTCTTTAAACTGGAAACAGACGACCCCTAAGTCTTTAAACTGGAAATAGATGACCACCACGTCGTTAAACTGGAAACAGATGACCTCTAAGTCGTTAAACTGGAAACAGATGACCTCTACATCGTTAAACTGGAAACAGACGACCTCTACGTCGTTAAACTGGAGACAGACGACCTCTACGTCGTTAAACTGGAGACAGATGACCTCTAAGTCTTTAAAATGGAAATAGATAGACTTCCACGTCTTTAAAACTGGAAGCAGATGACCTCTAAGTCTTTAAACTGGAAACAGAAGACCTCTAAGTCTTTAAACTGGAAACAGATGACCTCTAAATCTTTAAACTGGAAATAGATAGACCTCCACGTCTTTAAAACTGGAAGTAGACGACCCCTAAGTCTTTAAACTGGAAACAGACGACCCCTAAGTCTTTAAACTGGAAACAGACGACCTCTAAGTCTTTAAACTGGAAACAGCAGACCTCTAAGTCTTTAAACTGGAAACAGCAGACCTCTAAGTCGTTAAACTGGAAACAGATGACCACCAAGTCGTTAAACTGGAAACAGATGACCTCTATGTCGTTAAACTGGAAACAGATGACCTCAAAGTCTTTAAACTGGAAACAGATGACCTCTAAGTCGTTAAACTGGAAACAGTAGACCTCTAAGTCTCTAAACTGGAAACAGATGACCACCAAGTCGTTAAACTGGAAACAGATGACCACCACGTCGTTAAAATGGAAACAGATGACCACCAAGTCGTTAAACTGGAAACAGATGACCTCCAAGTAGTTAAACTGGAAACAGATGACCTCTAAGTCGTTAAACTGGAAACAGATGACCACCACGTCGTTAAACTGGAAACAGATGACCACTAAGTCGTTAAACTAGGCACCACAGACCCCTAAGTCTTTAAACTAGAAACAGATGACCGCTAAGTCGCTAAACTGGAAACAGTCGACCTCTAAGTCATTAAACTGGGAACGAGGGAAATCCACTCATGTGTCCTCACGATACATGAGGAGAACAAACCTTTGTGGGATCCTTACGAGTCACAAAGGAAAAACACACTTATGAGTCCTCACGACTCCTAAGGAGAAAATACACCTACGGGATCCTTACGATCCGTAGGGAGAAAATGGTTTGTGAGACCCTTACGGCTCACAAAATGGAAAAGCCTTAGGTGACAGGGATCTAAACCTGTCTCCTAAGCCACCAATTCCCAAATCCTCTCGAGGCACATGATGAGTTGCTCCTGGCATTATTCCAGTGCAGCAATGCAGATGCCAAAACAAAACCAATTCCCAAATCCTCCCGGGGCAAATGATGAGTTGCTCCTGGCATTATTCCAGTGCAGCAATGCAGATGCCAAACAAAAAACCAAATCCAAATCCTCCCGGGGCACATGATGAGTTTCTCCTGGCATTATTCCAATGCAGCAATGCAGATGCCGACAGAAAACCAGTTCCCAAATCCTCTCAAGACAGATGATGATTCGCTCCTGGTACCATATTCCAGTGTAGCGATGTTGATGTCAACCCAAATCCAACAACCTCTATGGAGGAATCATGCTCCGTCCCAGAATTTACCCCCTGTCGAAATCATGCTTCGCCTCAGGATATCTACCTTCCCTGCCGGAATTACGCTCCGCCTCGGAATCAAATCAACCCGACACTCCGCATCAGGGAAACGTCAACCAGCGACACTCTGCATCGGGGAAACGTCCAACACAGACACTCCGCATCAGGGAAACGCCAACCAGCGACACTCTGCATCGGGGAAACGTCCAACACAGACACTCCGCATCAGGGAAACGTCCGGCAACGATACTCCGTGCCGGGGAAACATCAAGCAGACACTCCGTGCCGGGGACACGTCAACCAGCGACACTCTGCATCGAGGAAACGTCCAACACAGACACTCCGCATCAGGGAAACGTCAACCAGCGACACTCTGCATCGGGAAAACGTCCAACACAGACACTCTGCATTGGGGAAACATCCAACACAGACACTCCGCATCAGGGAAACGTCCAACAACGACACTCCGTGCTGGGGAAACGTCAAGCAGACACTCCGTGCCGGGGACACGTCAACCAGCGACACTCTGCATCGGGGAAACATCCAACACAGACACTCCGCATCAGGGAAACGTCAACCAGCGACACTCTGCATCGGGGAAACGTCCAACACAGACACTCCGCATCAGGGAAACGTCAACCAGCGACACTCTGCATCAGGGAAACGTCCAACATAGACACTCCGCATCAGGGAAACGTCCAGCAGCGATACTCCGTGCCGGGGAAACGTCAAGCAGACACTCCGTGCCGGGGACACGTCAACCAGCGACACTCTGCATCGGGGAAACGTCCAACACAGACACTCCGCATCAGGGAAACGTCAACCAGCGACACTCTGCATCGGGGAAACGTCCAACACAGACACTCCGCATCAGGAAAACGTCAACCAGCGACACTCTGCATCGGGAAAACGTCCAACACAGACACTCCGCATCAGGGAAACATCCGGCAGCGATACTCCGTGCCGGGGAAACGTCAAGCAGACACTCCGTGCCGGGGACACGTCAACCAGCGACACTCTGCATCGGGAAAACGTCCAATACAGACACTCCGCATCAGGGAAACGTCAACTAGCGACACTCTGCATCGGGGAAACGTCCAACACAGACACTCTGCATCAGGGAAACATCAACCAGCGACGCTCTGCATCGGGGAAACGTCCAACACAAACACTCCGCATCAGGGAAACGTCCGACAGCGACACTCCGTGCCGGGGAAACGTCAAGCAGACACTCCGTGCCGGGGACACGTCAACCAGCGACACTCTGCATCGGGGAAACGTCCAACACAGACACTCCGGATCAGGGAAACGTCAACCAGCAACACTCTGCATCGGGGAAACGTCCAACACAGACACTCCGCATCAGGGAAACGTCCGACAGCGACACTCCGTGCCGGGGAAACGTCAAGCAGACACTCCGTGCCGGGGACACGTCAACCAACGACACTCCAAGCCGGGGGCACGTCTACCAAATCACTCCGGTCCAGGGAAACGTCTACCACGAACACTCTGTCTCGGAGATGCGTCAAGCGTCGACCGTCCATGTCGTAAAAAGGGCAGTGCAGGCTTCCCATAAATCGGGAACCAGATCACTCCGGGCCAGAGAAACGTCTACCACGGACACTCCGTCCCGGAGACGCATCAAGCATCAACCGTCCATGTCGTAAAAAGGGCAGTGATCCCAAAAAAAATGGGAACCAAAGCAAGTCGCCTCCATGCAAAAGAAGATCCATCAATTTCATGCACACGACCCACATGTGCGGTGTGCATTCATTGATGAGGGGCAATTTGTTGGGGTAAAAATTTACACCCCGGTTCACCGAGTCAAAGTCAAGGTCAACCCCCAAGCTAGGTGGGCCCAAGCCCAGGTCAAGCGGGCCCATGCCTAAGTTGAGCCCGCGACCAGCCTCCCCATGCCAACAACAAAATCATGTAATAAATAATTTTTATGTAATTTTTTATACATGAATGTATGCAAAATGGGCACAAAGCCAATATTTTGTAAGCCCATGGCTTATGTGCAAAAATGAAATGGCACATGAGCTATGGGATGGGCAAAATGCCATTTTTGCAAAGCCCAAGGGGCTATATGTAAATATGTAAGCCTATAAAAGGCAACATGATGAATAAAAAAAGGAACTTTTTATTCTCTCCACAAAAATTTTAGATCTGAGATCTTTTGTGCCTTCTGCTCTTTCTCCAAGGTTCTAAACCTTCTCATTTCTTTTGAATTGAATCAAGAGTTTTACTCTTTCCTTTTAAAAACTAAGAAGTCTTCCACCACAAAACCCACAAAGGGGAACTTGGATCTACCATTAGATCTCAGAAAGGAGAGATTTTTAGATCTCACATCTCTTGATCATCAAGATCCAGCCAACAGAGGAGGAAGAGGAAGAACCCCTTTCATCAACCAAAACATTTTAGGAGTTTAACTCCATATATTTACATAGATATATATATATATATATATATATATATATATATATATATATATAATAAATATTTCCTTTCTGAAGCATAGCTTCTGGTTCTGGGACTAAAAGCCCCTTTGTCTCGCCAGCGCCTAGCGCTCGAGCGCAAAATGCCCACGTGCCGACACATGGCGCGCTTGCGCTCAGGCGCACTGCGCTCGAGCGCAAAGCGCCCACGTGCCGACACGTGGCGCGCTTGCCCTCAGGCGCACTGCGCTCGAGCGCAAAGCGCCCACGTGGCGCGCTTGCGCTGCGCTCGAGCGCAAAGCGCCCACGTGCCGACACGCAGCGCGCTGCGCTCGAGCGCACTGCGCTCCAGCGCAAAACGCCCACGTGCCGACACGTGGCGCGCTTGCGCCTGAGCGCACAGCACCTAAGCGCACAGCGCTCAAGGCGCTAGCCCCACGCATCCCTTGGATGCCTTTTCCCCCTCTTTTTATGTACATACATATATATATACATACGTATACATATTTACACGCACAGCACCGTAAAAACTCTGCGTGGCTCCCGACATATCCAAATCCCCCTTCCAAAACAACACACACGTACACTGCACATTGAGTTCGCATGACCAGTTTAACCCGTTAATCGGAGGTTCCCTCGCTCCAAAGGCGAAGGGTAATTAACGGCAGCTTAGTCCGCGGCTGCCGGAGATTCGGATCCCCACAATCATTAAACCCCGGCCTGCCCTAGGCAGGGGGAATCTGTAGTACGCCTGACAAGCGCGCGCGTATTCCCATCTCAATGGGGTGACGAAAAACACCCTATAACACTATGCCTTGACTAAGGCCAACAAACATAGCATGAATATTAAGTGCTACCCGTCTGAAATGACGGAGGGCTACGAATGGTTTTGGCGAAAAACCTTTAACATAATAAACTTGATATCGTTGAAGGAACCAGATAGTTTTACAAATATATAGTGGTGAAAACGTTTGCTAAAGAGGTCACACCCGGTGAAGGGATCTCGGCTCTTTCCTCGTAGAATGAGGTGCTGGATATTCATAACCGAATACCACTGTGCAAAGCAAAAAGTAATCGACTATAGTGAAGTTATTACCCTGACGCAAACTTCTACCTAAGAGGTCACTCCCGGTGAAGGGATCTCGGCTCTTGCCTCGTCGAATGATGTGTTGGATATTCCTAACCGAATACTGCTGTGCAAAACAAAAGAAAACGTCTTTGTAATATGTTATGCCCTGCTTCCCGGTGTACGGCGAAGGGGGCGTGACTGGCCGCTACGTATTTACTCAGAAGTAAATACGCTAAGCGTAACTAAGCAATATAAAAGAAATATACACAAGAAACAAATGTAATGAACATCAACTTTATTTATTAACATTCTTTTACAGTACATGGAAAAGTAATACAGAGAATGAAAAGCAATGCCTAAACAGTGGCATAACAGAAAAGGAAAAATACAGAATGTAAATGTGTACAAGAAGCTAAAGCTCTGGGTCATAAGCTAGCTGTTCCAAGTCCTCGCTGGTGGGCTCAATCTCCTGAAGGTTCGATCCACCTGACAATATTCCAAAAAAGAAAGAGAAGGAATGTCGTCAGCAAACAATCGCTCGGTAAGTCCCAAAGATAAGGGAGAAGTAGAATAGACAGAGAGAGAGTAACTTTTAAAGTTATATTATATTGTTATAATGTTGTATTTAGTGTTAACGCTGTTATTTGTAGCTTGGTACAGAAGAGGACAGTCTATACGAGAGGAGTCTCACTTGCCCCGGAGACTGTGGTATCAGGAACACAAGGAACCGTTCATGCCACGGTTCAACAGCAATGGAATACAGGTTAGGTGTCTTAATGGTTACAGTCTCGTGCCACTTCTAACACTTTCCGTACCAATCTACTCCTTAAACCCAGCGATGTCTTGATTGTATTATTTGTATTGTTTGAATTGTAAATGTGTTGTTTATACTGTTTTGTAAATGTAAATGGAAGACTTGTATTGTAAATGGAAGACTTGCCGAAACCATGATATCGTATAAATGGAATGGAAGTACTGGATAATCATGTAAATGGAATATATCCATGGTTCGGTCCGGTCAAGTTATATAGATTGTATAGATTGAACAGATTGAATATATGGATTCATGGATTCAGGTTGGATTGTTATATATATACTTGAATCTCATTCAAGTCAGATTGATTATATTAAGACTCAGTCTGAGTCAGACAATTAGAAAAGAAATTGAAATCCTGAATTAAGTTTTTGATATTATCAGTAACCGCTGCACATGGACAGCATGATTTGTGTCTTTTCAAAGACGATTACCGTATTGATAACACCGTTTGTTAAGTTGTCTACCTTAAATACGAAAGTACCCATATCTCCGGCTCCCTGAGGCTCAAGAGACTGGTCCCACTTAAACCTATATTTACTAGGGTCCTTATTGTAATTTAGTATAACTTGAGGGGGTTTTATGTAAAAATAATTTTGTATAATTTTCAAAATATACCTCAAGTATTTTATTATCGTCTTTAAAGTTTTCATTGATATATATTTTATCATTATGACATTTCTAGTGAATAACCCTATTTTTCATAATATATAGTATTTAATTGTAAAGTATTGAACTTGTATGGAATTGCATGGTATTTTCATGTAAAGTGATTCTTTTGATTTAGAAAAGTTGGAATATTTATACTATATCAAAAATAGATATTTTGATAATACATATATATATATATATATATATATTTATAAAATAATTAAATTTATTATTTTTCTAGAAATCTCATTTTCTTAAGATATTTGAATTTTTAAATTTTTCGAGACCGTATGCTCCATGCGGAGGTCTGCATCTCGCACTACTAAGCCCTAGGATGTGCGATAATCCGCACCATTCCGAACGGCTTTCCCAAAATGGGTTGTAGCGGCGCTTTGCAAAGATTTGTTTAAAATACATAACCTTGTAGAAAAATGTTTTTATAAGTTTGAGGTAGTTTTGTGTAAAACCGTATTTTCCCAAAACTATGTTCCCAAAGGTCATCGTGCTATGTTATATATGAGTGTTGTGAGGAAGTAGGTCATTACCACGTGAACTATCTAAAAGTATAGCAAGGAACTATGATGTTTAATGTCAAAACTAAACTATATGGTATTTTTCTGAAAAAGTGTGATAAAAATTACAATATGAATTCTTTTGCTATGAAATTTATTCAATATGTTTTGTTAATGTTTAATGGTCATGATGTGCAAGTTTAGTATTGTATTATTTGAGAAAATTGGAACTTTTTAAAGAAAACAGAATCGGAAGTCGGATTAACTCCGCTTCCGTCGGGTTTTAGAAATACGAGTTTTAATATTAGAAAAGAGAAGAGAGAGAAAGGACTTACTGGAATTTAGATTAGAGAAGAGGAAGAGGGAGGGGTAGGAGGTACCGGTTCGTTGTTTCGTCGCTGGGAGCTCCTAGGGCCGTCGTCAGAAATTCGTCGAAGTTTCGCCCTTCGCTAACTCCACTTGTACACAAAAGTTCTAGAGAATTTTCTTGAAAGTTTGGACAGAGTTTGTGAGTGAGGGGGTGTGAATTGGAGTGGTATTTATAGGAAAAGATTAGGGTTAGGGTTTAATTAAAAAAATTGCATTTAAATTGCATTAAAATGGAGATTAAAGGGATTTTATGGTCTCTGTAATTGTGCAGGGTTTTTAAAGTGTACAAGGGTTATAAGGAGACCAAAAGACACAGGAGTTCAGAAGGGAAGAATCGGATCCGGCCGAGTTGACCCGGCGGCGCCGGCCGAGTCACCCGCGCCGCCAGCCCGATCCGGCCGAGTCAGGGCCGAGCTCGTCGCCATGTGTCCTATGTCTCATGGTCTAGCTCCTGGGCCAGTTTCTTTTATGTGTGAATTTTGGTTTTTACGAGTTATGCACGTATAGACTCTTGGGCTTCTAAAAATTTAAAAGAAAACTAATTAAAAAATAATGTGGCTAATGGGATTTAAACTCTGGTGCTTTGGTTCAGCAGTGCAATGTCTTACCAATGAGCTACAAGCTCCATCTTGCTGTTCAAAAGAAAAACAAATTTATAACTTGTGCTCAGGCAAAATTACCCCTTTCTGTATTTTTGAAAAAATTTGTACAGAAAGTTTATGGTTGTTACATAATAACAGCTTTTGAAAATTGTTCCAACAACATCGAATAGGTTTGTTTTCCTTGCATTGATCAGAATCAACGCAGTCCCATCAGTTAACATATCATACCACAGAAAAAGGAACGAAAAATAAAATGTACGTATATGCCATCCGCATTCGCCACTTGGTCCCGTCATCACCCATTAGGTTACTTAACTAACGACAAAGTGGGGACTGGATTAGTGCGGGTGCAAAATATATACAACATCTACTAGTATATATAAATATATATAACAATCGTCCCAGGAAAGATATAAAGCAACATCTCAGAATCATAGCCAAGCATCACAGAGTGGTGGATAATCCTGGAGCCCCGGGTTTCACTTGAGCCGCAAGTGAAACCCGACGTTCCCCTGGTCGTGTGGATAGCCTGTGCAATGAAAACCTAGACCCCTACGAGTGCAGAAAGTTACCCGCAAAAACCAGAAGTGAGGCAACCCCAATCAACAACATGAATAGGCCACCCAGCGCTTCACGGGATCCGGTAACTTGAGCACTCCTCCATAGGTCAACCTATACCCCCTACGAGTGCGGCAAATAGCCCGCCAATTCTAGAGTGAGGCCCCTCCGTCTCAACGTCATGAGATGCGGGCCCGTTGCCCTCTAGAACCCGGGTAACCGTGCACTCTACCACGGGGTAATCCTAGTACAGAAAAGAAAAGAATATGTACAACGGTGACATCGACCTCAGCCCGGTCGTACCCCAAACAAATAATATACAAACTGGTAGTAACTGTTGGGGTCGAAAATTGCACCCCGGTTGACCAAGTCAAAATCAAGGTCAACCCCAAGCCAAGTGGGCCCAAGCCCAGATCAAGTGGGCCCATGCCCAAGTCGAGTCCGAACATGAACCAGTCGGCCCTCCTCCATACCAAAATAAAAAATCATGTAACAAATAATTTTGATATAATTTTTTGTGCATGAATGTAAAGCAAAATGGGCATAAAGCCAAATTTTTGTAAAGCTCATGGCTTATTTGCAAAAAGAAATAGCACATGAGACATGGGATGGGCAAAATGCTATTTTGTAAAGCCCAAGGGGCTATATATAAATGTGTAAGCCTGTATAAGGCAACATGATGATGAATAAAGGATACACTTTTCATTCTCTAAAAGTTCTAGGTTTTTGTGCCTCCTTCTCATTCCTCAAGGTTCTAAACCTTCTCCTTTCTTTTGAATTAAATCAAGAGTTTTACTCTTCCTTTTCCAAAACTAAATAGTTTTTTACCACAAAACCCATAAAGAGGAGCTCAGATCTTCCATTAGATCTCAAAAGGGGAGATTTTTAAATCTCACCCCTTTTCTCCAAGATCCGGCCAACCGACAGGAAGAAGAAGGAGACCCATCTCCAGAAATCCCATCTTGGGAAGATCCAGAGCCAAAGGGAGAAACAAAGCAGCCCACTTTGATCATTTCTAAATTTTTTTTAGGAGTCTAACTCCATTCAAGATCCATTGGAGTTTAACTCCCTAAATTAATTTCTGTCAGGAGTTCAACTCCATAAGTCAAATCGGGAGCACAACTCCCTGCGCAGCGACCAAGTCCCTTTTGCTGCTGACACCTAGCGCCCGTGTGCCAGGCATGTAGGGCGCTGGTGCTCTGGCGAACAGCGCCCGCGTGCCAGGAACGTGGCGCGCTGGCGCTCTGGCGAACAGCGCCCGCGTGCCAGACACGTGGCGCCCTGGCGCTCTGGCGCACAGCACCTGCATGCTAGGAACGTGGCCTGCTGGCGCTTTGGCGCACAGCGCCCACATGCTAGGCACGTGGGGCGCTGGAGCTCTGGCGCACAGCGCCTGCGTGCCTGGCACGTGGGGTGCTGGCGCCTTCTCCCGTGCATCCTTTGGACTCCCTTTCCCTTTTTTTTACACACACACACACACACTCCACGACACTGTCCCTGTTAGAAAAAAAATTCTAACGGGGCGCTGCCCCGCACCCCGCAAGGGGGCTGCTAGCCCCCTTGACCCCCCAGCCCGCTATCCGAGTAGCGGGACCCCGTAAAAACTCTGCGGGGCCCCCGATATATCCAAAACCCCTTCGAAACAAAACACTTCACATTGAGTTCGCATGACCAATTTAACCCGTTAATCGGAGGTTCCCTCACTCCAAAGGCGAGGGGTAATTAACGGCAGCTTAGTCCACGGCTGCCGGAGATTCGGATCCCCATAATCAATAAATCCCAGCCTACCCTAGGCAGGGGGAATCTGTAATGCGCCTGACAAGCGCGCGCATATTCCCATCTCAATGGGGTAACGAAAAACACCCTACAGATTCTGGCACGCCCGGTGGGACGAATCTCTCCTCCCATATTTCGGGTTAAACGTTCATGCGAACTCAATCCATATACATATCGATTGCCTGTACTAAAATCATGCTTCTTTATGCAGGTTAAGTTTCCAATTACAATCTTCGGACGCAGCAAAAATTCTCCAAGGACGAGCTCAACTATCAACACGGCTCCCATCTCATACACGATGAAGATAGACTCCAGGACGGTCCTTCCGGCCAGTCTCGGGCGACGGTGGGAGGAGCCACTGCTACCATTTGGCTCTATTCTGTTCGTGTCATCTAACGCCGTCCCAGCTCCTCAAGCTCCGGTAACAGACAAACCGGTCTCAAAAGGGAAAAGGCCGAATGTCATGGTTGCGAGGGCACCTCAGCCCAAGCACAAATCCGTTTCCGAACGACTCTCCATCGCTCCAGCTAAGGGCAAGGCCATCAACGTCAACGAAGTAACGGGGCATCTCGGGCAAGCTCCAGTGGTACTCTTGACAACCGCTCGATCGGGTATCTTCTTTAAGCTCCCTATCAATCGACTCATGGTGGCTTCCCAGAAAACCGGATGCCCGCCAAGCCCTCAAAATCAAGAAGCTAAGGCAAAAAAGGCTCAGATACAAAGCCAACAAAAGGGCTAGGGCGCATACTAGGCTGAGCTTCATGAGGCTCCAAGAATGGGGTTACCCCGCCAAAGAAAAAGAGACGGCTGGATATGTGGTCCACACTATCTACATAGTCGGACATGAAGAAATGAACCCTCCCATTCTTCATAGCAATGGTGATGATATGGTGGACGCTACCCAACGTTGACTCGGTCTAAATGATGAAGAGCTCGCTCTGGCCGATATGCCAAAAGAGCACGGGGTTCCTGCGGCATTGTGCTCAGGCAATAAGGATGACCGGGTTGTCATAACCGGAACTACAGAACAAGCATTATTCCGATGGCTTCAGAGGCAACTTCAGGACAGGGACGAGAAGTTAGCCAAGGTACAGTCTAAGGTCGACGAATTGGTAAACATTGTGGCAGATCTCGCGACCCAAGTCGCCCGATTGCAATTACAGCATAATCAAATTTTGGTTCATGAACCAGGGATTGATACCCAGAGGCAACCAACTGATACCCCCTTCAGCCTAAGAGCGGAGCGCCTTCACGAAAAACAGCCGCGATCAGCCTTCAGTCCCTCCGACACATACACCGAAGGGGAATCGCCTCTGAAAGAGAAACTGGATAAGGTCTATTCCTTCAAAAGGGACAAAGTCCATAAGATATTCAAGGACGCCCTAAGAAACGGTCTACAACTGCCAGAATCAAAGAGGCCGCAAGAAGCGAATATGACCGACGACCCAAAATATTGCCCCTATCACAGAGTGATAGGTCATGCCATTGAGGACTGCTTCGTCTTCAAAGATTGGGTCGAAAAGCAATACAAGACGGGAGAGATAGAACTGTCTAAAGGCGTGTTAGCAAACAGTCAAGCTACGACCGCCGATTTCATACAAATGGAGACCGGAGCCCTTCCGGAACCTGATTCTCTCAGACATGTGCCATTATCTAAAAAGGGCGAACCAAAGACCGATCGACCTCAAGGACCAGCATCAGTAAAGGCACCTACTCCATTGGAGAGAAAGAAGAAGGTATACTCCTTCAGGAGGGATGAAGTCCGCAAAATATTCGCGGACGCCTTGAACAACGGTCTGCAACTTCCTGTTCCGAAGAGGCCACATGAAATGAATATGACCGGCGATCCCATATACTGCCCATATCATAGAATGGTGAGTCATACCATCGAAGACTGCTATATTTTCAAAAATTGGGTGGAGAACCAATACAAACATGGGAAAACCCCATAGTCGTTAAATGTACCGACAAGCCACAGAGCTATGGTCATCAACACAACTCTGCCGAGATCAAAGTTCAAGGAGCTGGGATAAGCGAGCGGACCACCACGTCGTTAAACTGGAAATGATAGACCTCTAAGTCTTTAAACTGGGAACCGCTGACCACCACGTCGTTAAACTGTGAATGATAGATCTCTAAGTCTTTAAACTAGGAACCGCTGACCACCATGTCGTTAAACTGGGAATGATAGACCTCTAAGCCTTTAAACTGGGAACCGCTGACCACCACGTTATTAAACTGGGAACAGTCGACCTCTAAGTCGTTAAACTGGGGATGTAAAAATGTGTAAATAAAAATATATATATATATATGTATGTATATATAAATAAAAAGCCGAAATGATAGGGCAATCGCGACCTTCGCGATAAGAAAAGCTGAAATGATAGAGCAATCGCGGTAAATAAAAAAAATGGCGAATGATGAGTCGCTCCTGGTACCATATTCCAGTGCAGCGATGCAGACGCCAACCAAATTCCAAATCCCATACCCCAACGGCGAATGATGAGTCGCTCCTGATACCATATTCCAGTGCGGCGATGCAGACGCCAATCAAAATTTCAAAACTTTGAATTCTCAAACGGCGAATGATGAGTCGCTCCTGGTACCGTATCCCAGTGCAGCGATGCAGACGCCAACCCAACTCTGAATGTCCTAACGGTGAATGATGAGTCGCTCCTGGTACCATATTCCAGTGCAGCGATGGAGACGCCAACCAAAATCCAAATTCTCAAACAGCGAATGATGAGTCGCTCCTGGTACCATATTCCAGTACAGCGATGCAGACGCCAACAAAATTTCAAATTTCCAAAATTCTCCCGGCCCTACGGTTGGTCCCCAAGTTGACCACTGTATATAATCTACGAGCTCAAAATTCTCATCATACCCATGCCCCACTGCAACCACCAGTTACACGGCTGGTCTCCGCCCTCGGAATTATGCTCCATTTGGGAAGACCCACTCATGTGTCCTTACGATACATGAGGAGAACAAACCTTCGTGGGAAGCAAAAGTCGGATGTTGAGAAGACTCTTACAACTCACAAAGGAAAAACACACTTGGGAGTCCCCACGACTCCTAAGGAGAAAGTACACCTACGAGATCCTTTCGACTCGTAGGGAGAAAATGCTTTTATGGGATCCTTACGACCCATAAAATTGAAAAGCCTTAGGTGATAGGGATCTAAACTTGTCTCCTAAGCCATCGCTCCCCAACAGGGAAAGGCAAATGATGAATTGCTCCTGGCACATGGGCTTCAGTGTTAGCAACGCTAATGCCGACCCCTACCCCAAAATTCCAAGCTTCCGATCCGATAGACCCCTAATTCTTTAAACTGGGAACAGATGACCGCTAAGTCATTAAACTGGGCACAATAGACCCCTAAGTCTTTAAACTTGGAACAGATGACCGCTAAGTCGTTAAAATGGGCACAATAGACCCATAAGTCTTTAAACTGGGAACAAATGACCCTTAAGTCGTTAAACTAGAAACAGATGACCCCCAAGTCATTAAACTGGGAACAAGGGAAATCCAGTCATGTGTCCTCACAATGCATGAGGAGAATAAAACTTTCCAGATCCTTACGACTCGTGAGAAAATGCCTTCTTGAGATCCTTACGACTCACAAAGGAAAAACACACTTGGGAGTCCCTACGACTTTTAAGAAGAAAGTACACCTATGAGATCCTTACGACTCGTAGGGAGAAAATGCTTTTATGGGACCCTTACGGCCCATAAAATTGAAAAGCCTTAGGTGATAGGGATCTAAACCTGTCTCCTAAGACATCGCTTTCCAATAGGCAATGGCGAATGATGAGTCGCTCCTGGTACCATATTCCAGTGCAGCAATGCAGACGCCGGACAAAATCCAAATCCCCAAGTGGCGAATAATAAGTCGCTCCTGGTACCATATTCCAGTGCAGCGATGCAGATGCCAACCAAATTCCAAATCTCATACCCCAATGGCGGATGATGAGTCGCTCATGGTACCATATTCCAGTACAGCGATGCAAAAACCGACAAAGTCCCGAAATTCTTTCGGCTCAACGGTCTGGATCATACATCCTGCAAAACCGTAAACAATCCACGGGCGTAAACGACCCTTATCTCTCCAAAGTCTTACTGGCGAGACCACACTTAAAGTCCCACCAGCGATGAAGATTAAAAAATAAAAAAAAGGTATGTCCACAAGCAAAATGGGCACGAATGAAAATCCGAAAGGGCTCCGTGAGTAAAAACAGCAGGACTGCTGGCGAGTTTGTGAAAACCCGAAAGGGTGCAAACTCGTGAAAAAGAGATGAAATTCACTCGCAAAGTCCTCTCGACTTTTTGAGGAGAAAATTCCCACGTGAGATCCTTACGACTCACAAAGGAGCAACACGCTTAGGGGTCCCCACGACTCCTAAGGAAAAAATACACCTACGAGATCCTTTCGACTCGTAGGGAGAAAATGCTTTTATGGGACCCTTACGGCCCATAAAATTGAAAAGCCTTAAGTGATAGGAATCTAAGCCTGTCTCCTAAGCTACGAATTCCCAAATTCTCCCGGGGCAAATGATGAGTTGCTCCTGGCATTATTCCAGTGCAGCAATACAGATGCCGCCCAATAGACCAAATCCCCAAATTCTCTCATGACAGATGATAATTCGCTCCTGGTACCATATTCCAGTGTAGCGATACTGATGTCAACCCAAATCAAATTAAACCAACAAGCTCTGCGGCGGAATCATGCTCCGTCCTAGAATTTACCCCGTGTTGAAATCATGCTTCGCCTCGGGATATCTGCCTTCCCTGTCGAAATTATGCTTCGACTCGGAATCAACCAGCGACACTCCGTGCCGGGGACAAGTCGATCAGCGACACTCCATGCCGGGGACAATTCGATCACCGACACTTCGTGCCGGGGACAAGTTGAACAGCGACACTCCATGCCGGGGACAAGTCGAACAGCGACACTCCGTGCCGGGGACAAGTCGAACAGCGACACTCCGTGCCGGGGACAAGTCGAACATCAGCGACACTCCGTGCCGGGGATAAGTCGAACAGCGACACTCCGTGCCAGGGACAAGTCGAACATCAGCGACACTCCATGCCGGGGACAATTCGATCATCAGCGACACTCCGTGCCGGGGACAATTCGATCAGCGACACTTCGTACCGGGGACAAGTCGAACAGCGACACTCCGTGATGGGGACAAGTCGATCAGCGACACTCCGTGCCGGGGACAAGTCGAACAGCGACACTCCGTGCCGGGGATAAGTCGAACATCAGTGACACTCCGTGCCGGGGACAAGTCGATCAGCGACACTCCATGCCGGGGATAAGTCGAACAGCGACACTCCGTGCCGGGGACAAGTCGATCAGCGACACTCCATGCCGGGGACAAGTCGAACATCGACACTCCGTGCCGGGGACAAGTCGATCAGCGACACTCCATGCCCGGGACAAGTCGATCAGCGACACTCCATGCCGGGGACAAGTTGAACAACCAGTGACACTCAGTGCCGTCGACCGTCCATGTCGTAAAAAGGGCAGTGCAGGCTTCCTACAAAGAGGGAACCGAATCACTCCGGGCCAGGGAAATGTCTACCACGGACACTCCGTCTCGGAGACGCGTCAAGCGTCAACCGTCCATGTCGTAAAAAGGGCAGTGCAGGCGTCCTACAAAGAGGGAACCAAATCACTCCGGAAAACGTCTACCACGGACACTCCGTCTCGGAGACGCGTCAAGCGTCGACCGTCCATGTCGTAAAAAGGGCAGTGCAGGCTTCCTACAAAGAGGGAACCAAATCACTCAGGGCCAAGGAAACGTCTACCACGGACACTCCGTCTTGGAGACACGTCAATCATCGACCGTCCATGTCGTAAAAAAGGCAGTGCAGGCTTCCTACAAAGAGGGAACCAAATCACTCCGGGCCAAAGAAACGTCTACCACGGACACTCCGTCTCGAAGATGCGTCAAGCATCGACCGTCCATGTCGTAAAAAGGGCAGTGCAGGCTTCCCACAAAGCGGGAACCAAATTGCTCCGGGCCAGGAAAACGTCTACCACGGACACTCCGCCTCGGAGACGCAAACGTCGACCGTCCATGTCGTAAAAAGGGCAGTGCATCCCAAAAAGTGGGAACCAAAGCAAGTCGCCTCCATGCGAAAGAAGATCCATCAATTTCATGCACACGACCCACATAGGTGGTGTGCATTTATTGATGGGAGGCACTTTGTTGGGATCGAAATTTGCACCCCGGTTGACCAAGTCAAAGTCAAGATCAACCCCAAGCCAAGTGGGCCCATGCCCAGATCAAGTGGGCCCATGCCCATGTCGAGTCCTAACATGAAGCGGCCGGCCCTCCTCCATGCCAAAATAAAAAATCATGTAACAAATAATTTTGATGTAATTTTTTGTGCATGAATGTAAGCAAAATGGGCATAAAGCCAAATTTTTGTAAAGTACATGGCTTATGTGCAAAAAGAAATAGCACATGAGACATGGGATGGGCAAAATGCCATTTTGTAAAGCCCAAGGGGCTATATGTAAATGTGAGCCTATATAAGGCAACATGATAATGAATAAAGGATACACTTTTCATTCTCTAAAAACTCTAGGTTTTTTGTGCCTCCTTCTCCTTCCTCAAGATTCTAAACCTTCTCCTTTCTTTTGAATTAAATCAAGAGTTTTACTCTTCCTTTTCTAAAACTAAATAGTTTTTCACCACAAAACCCACAAAGGGGAGCTCAGATCTTCCATTAGATCTCAAAAGGGGAGATTTTTAAATCTCACCCCTTTTCTCCAAGATCCGTCTAACCGATAGGAAGAAGAAGGAGACCCATCTCCAGAAATCCCATCTTGGGAAGATCCAGAGCCAAAGGGAGAAACAAAGCAGCCCCCTTTGATCATTTCTAAAATTTTTTAGGAGTCTAACTCCGTTCACGATCCATTGGAGTTTAACTCCCTAAATTAATCTCTATCAGGAGTTTAATTCCATAAGTCAAATCGGGAACACAGCTTCCAGTGCAGGGACCAAGTCCCTTTTGCTGCTGATGCCTAGCGTCCGCATGCCAGGCACGTGGGGCACTGGCACTCTGGCGCACAGCGCCCGCGTGCCAGGCAGGTGGGGCGATGGCGTTCTGGCGCACAGCACCCGCGTGCCATGCACGTGGGGCGCTGGCGCTCTGGCGAACAGCACCCTCGTGCCAGGCATGTGGCGCGCTGGCGCTCTGGCTCACAGCGCCCGCATGCTAGGAACGTGGCGCACAGCGCCCGCGTGCCTGGCACGTGGGGCGCTGGCGCCTTCTCCCACGCATCCTTTGGATGCCCTTTCCCTTATATATATATATATATATATATATGTATGTATGTGTGTGTGTGTACACACACACATACTCCACGACACTGTCCCTGTTAGAAAAAAATTTCTAACGGGGCGCTGCCCCGCACCCCGCAAGGGGGCTGCTAGCCCCCTTGACCCCCCAGCCCGCTATCCGGATAGCGGGACCCCCGTAAAAACTCTGCCGAGCCCCCGATATATCCAAAACCCCTTCGAAACACAACACTGCACATTGAGTTCGCATGACCAGTTTAACCCGTTAATCGGAGGTTCTCTCGCTCCAAAGGCGAGGGGTAATTAACGGCAGCTTAGTCCGCGGCTGCCGGAGATTTGGATCCCCACAATTAATAAACCCTATCCTACCCTAGGCAGGGGGAATCTGTAATGCGCCTGACAAGCGTGCGCGTATTCCCATCTCAATGGGGTGACGAAAAACACCCTACAGTGACGACAGTCCACATGTCAGACGCTCATCCCGCAATATTAAATGTACAAATAAATCCAAACTGTACTACCATTTCACCCAGCTATGTACCACGACGATCTAACCACAACCACAGCACAACACAGAACATCAAAGTGAATGTCACGTTCGCAAGCCCGTCTAAAAGTCAGATAGCAATTACACGAGTTGTACCGCTCTAATGACATTCACGGTCACAGATAGTAATGTATGTACTGAAAACTACGACATTAGAATTCCGCACGCAATTAGCAAACTAAACCAATTTCCAAAACCATGAAAAAACAGTGAGCTAAAGTTCCAAAAATCGACTGTTTAAAACCAATTCGGAAGTCTGAATCAAAACGAAACACGTCCGAACCTTCGTGGGGAGTTAGAGCACGAAATTAACTTCGAGTCAGGGGGACTAGAGGGGGTACCCCACCCTTGTGGCCACCACGAGGTGGCCAGGAGGTGAGGCAGACCCGAAACTGCCCAAGGTGGGGCAGTTTCGAGTCCCCACTGCCAATACCACCTTGTGGTGGTCTTGGGGAGTGGGTCCAGCCATTCGGTCCCCCTCGAGGGTCCTCCGGGATGCCTATGCACCACCCTACGGTTTCTCAGTTCAAACCGTGAGCCCGTGGGGTGTGCAAACATCTCAAACTTTCAATTTTCGGAACTGTTTTTGTCGGCAGTTTTTGCACGACAAAAACGGCGGATTTCTAATGTCGCAAAGATTAACTAAGGCTTATGGAGTGGCTCTGATACCTTGTTGGGTTACGGCAGCGCCCCGGCCATCAATCCGTGACTAAATGCGGAACAAAAAATTATAAAACTTGGCGCTACTATAACCAATTACCCGGATCTACCCATAAGCCCTAGATAACAAAACATGCAACGGGGTTAGAATAGTTATACCGAATAGATTCATGTCCTTCGGTCATCAACCATCATCCCAAGCTCCTAGGGGCTTCCTTGATCAAGCTTGATCTCCGGTCTCGCTCCATCGAAGATGATCCACCCAAAAGTCTATGCAAGGAGCTCCAACCTCATATCCGAGGCAAATAGGGCACCTAGATTGCTACTCTAGATACCGTAGATGAAGTAGAGAGTGATGAAGGATTAATTTGTCTTAAGACACCCAAGGATTCTCAACTCATGAGAGGGTTTGGGTGGAGCTAGAGGAAGAAGAAGATGCCATGAGAATGAGGTGTTGAGAGCAACTCAAGAAAGAGAAAAAGAAATGAATAATGGCTTGTGTTTTTTGTTTGTTGTGTGAATGTGATAAGAAATAATGGAGCCATCACATAAATGTCCATGTCTCCAAAATATCTTAGTCAACAAAAAATATCTCAAGTCAATATAATCTCACAACAAACAAAAACCCTAAGCATGCTAGAATAGTAACCATGGGTCACTAATTAGCCATGCCACAAAAATGCAATAAACACATTATCCTACACCTCAATAACCTTTTAATCCAAAAAGTTCTAAACCATAATGAGGTGTAATCTTCTAAAAGTAATCTTTTAAGAAATTACAAGAATACCCCTCATCTGTATATACATACCAACATCCGTATTCCGAAGAATACGAATACAAAGAGGCGAAAATAATCCAACAAATATAATACTAGGATCCGGCTTAAACCAAAGCCCACTAGTATTATCCCTCCGAACATCATTCGTGCACAAGTACACGTATGTGATCGAACCCTGCCGTAAAACCATATGGCCTCTATATCGTTTCACCCGAAGCAGGGAAACTCTCTGTATGGGACTCTAAAGACTCGTCAATACGCTGACAGTGAGTTTAACCATAAGCACGTCAGCGGCACTAGCTGTACGTAACGGCTACCCAGGTATTGAGCGAAAGGGAGGCCGACGAGCAAACTCATCCTGAAACCCCTACTGAACCTGACGGTGACAATATCCGTACATTCTGGTCCGTCCGTCTATGAGTATCGCATATCGAGTCTAGGGGATGGATAATGTCAGACCCCTAATAACACGACATTTAGTGTCGGTATGAAGCCCATCGCCACCTGAGATACTACCGATCCTAGATCAGTAATTCTCGACTACCTTAGCCAAGGATTTCTGGTGATAGCCACCCGTGCACAACCGCGACATCAACCCCCAATACCGGGAAAGATGAATCCCCCGATGATCCGCTCACTGCCTCCATGTAGCTCGGGACTGTACCCAACTAAAACATGTTTGCACGACTCTTTTAAGCCGTGGTAGGGTAGTAATCAAAGCACAGTGGGAACTCACATGAGACAAATGACGATCTCAGGTCGATAGACTAACCTGTACACATATCACCTGGGAACTTCTATCTGAAAATAGGTATAATACCAACTAGCATGTTCCCAGCGAGTCCGTCCGGTGTACTCATAACCCAATGATCGCCTGTATACATCTTAGGTGAACAAACTAACACCAATGGCTTGTGAGACCGGGCACCGCCCCTCGACGGGGTCTCGATCAGTATACACTAGTCTACTCTGCAGTATCGATGCTCAGTCTCGAAACTCCCACTACTAGGGACATTTAAGGATGTGCCTATAGACTACCCAGCTCCCACGTATATGATCGTCATCATACTGCTGGCAGTCAAGCAAGAATCATATGGGCTCTATCAACATGTAATAGTGATATGTAATTCCACCTAATGTTGTACATGATGATAAAGACAAACCAGATAACATATTATCATCTCGAGTAAGACTGTTCTACCGGTATAGCTCTTCCCTCAATCATCATAATCACCTGCTTGCGACTATAATAATTGCCTTGAGAGCATTATAGCCAACATGTATATGTATACAAGTGGATGCTTGGACATATGTATGTACATGGCAATCTTGCTCGATATGATAATATGCTATTTGATTTGTCGTTATCTTAACATGGGCATATGTTTTACTTGTTATTATGTATCTGTTTCCTGATTTAAAATCAGAAAAGCTTATGGGAAAAGCTTCAGAAAAGGGTCACGTGCTTACACGTGACCAGCAGTCACGTGTGGGCACGCGACACCTACAAGTATCGACAAGGCAAATTCAGTTTCCCAAATATGTCAAAGAAAGGGGCTTCAGAAAGGGTCACGTGCTCCCACGTGACCTGGGTCACGTGTCAGCACGTGACATTTAAAAGCAGCGGCAAAGACACAACGGTTCCCTGATCGAATCAAGAAAAAGGCTTCAGAAGAGGTCGCGTGCTCCCACGTGACCAGGGTCACGTGTTGGCACGTGACACGCAAAACATCAGGCTCATTCTCCGGTTAAATCGAGAAGAAGGCTCCATGCCAGGGTCACGTGCTCACACGTGACCAGTTGTCACGTGGTGGCACGTGACAGCTAAACAGAGAACAAAAAGCAAAGCGCAGAAAGAAAGAAGAAGGCTCATTCCAAAGGGGGTCACGTGCCCACACGTGACCATGGGTCACGTGGTCACACGTGACCGGCTTTCAAAAGCCCATTTTGTTAACAGAATTAAATTCTGAAGGAGATTTAAATCCTTCCAAAGGAAAGCGACTATCTAGAAACAATTAAATTAAAGGTTCAGAGGTGATTAAATATCACCTATTTATGGGAAAATCTCGGGTTTGGAAAGATTTCCCCTTTAAATCTAACCGAAATAACAAAGGAGAATCCCGGGACTTGAAATCCAATGGTGAATAAAATTCACCTAATAATCCAAAGGTCCAGAATGAATGATGGATGCAAATCAAATCTCTCAATGAAGATTCGTAAAAAACTAATTGACTCGGCTGCTTCTCTTATAAATAGGAGCCAAGAGACAAAAAAATATATATATACGCAGAGGGAAGAAAGGGAGAGAGAGCCTTGATACTTCGAGGAACTTGGATCTTCTGCAAAAGAAAACCCTAGGTAAGAAAGGGAAGGCTCCTTGAAAAAAAGGAGAATTTAATTCTCAACAGAGTTTAACTCTGATATATAAAACGGAAGAATATATTTCTTCTCTCTTTGATAGAGGATCTGCAAAGTGCACATCTCCCCTTGAATCTGAGAATTTAATTCTCAATGGGTTGAGATCCTGCCATGCAGATCCAAAACATAGAGAGGGAATGGAAGCACGAGAATTTAATTCTCACAGAACTATAGGAATTTAATTCCTTTAAAATAAAACTAGGGCTTGACCCTGTGTTATGGGAATTTAATTCCTTCAGAACAAAAAGAAACAGGATTTAACCCTAATTAAGAACCTAGTTCTGTTGGAACAGCGGGGATTTAATTCCCTTGATCATAATTTAACAGAGAGTGGGAATTTAATTCCTTAAAAGCTTTTATTAGGGTTTAACCCTATTCAGTTCTTCACATATATGAATTCCTACGGAAAATTCAGAGTCCAACTCTATTCAGAATATAAATCTTCAAAAGGAAGTAGGAATTTAATTCCTCTGAAATTACTGTCAGGGTTTAACCCTACGAGGAATTTAATTCCTGGAAAAGATTAACAGATCCTCTAAACAACATACATAGAGGCAGGGTCACGTGTCACCACGTGACCCCCCCAAGAGATCTACAGAAAGCCCCTTTGAGGCAGCACCCCACGTGACCCACGTGACCCTCGGCAGAAGCTTTAACATATAAGCATTTAAATGCCCTTCACGTGAGGGCACGTGATGCGATAATCTCAGCAGAATAAATGAAGGGAGGGCGCTCTCACGTGTTGCCACGTGACCCCTCTTGCCTTAGTGTTCAACACTAAATTGGAACTCTCGAATCCAGTATTGAAACACTGTTGGGCCCTAGTGTTCAACACTAATCAAAGAACTTTATTCGCAGTGTTCAACACTGATTACCTTAGTATTTAACACTAATCTGAGATCTCCATTGCCAGTGTTCAACACTGATCTGTTTTAGTGTTTATGATAATTTGAAAGCCTTGTTGCTGGTGTTTAACACCAATTATCTTTTAGTGTTAAACACTAACTTGTCAACCTCATTCCCAGTGTTCAACAATGATTGCTCTGTAGTGTTTAACACTAGGCTTTGGCCCAATTGGCTAAATGGATAGAGGCAAAGCCTCTCCTTCAATGGACCAACAAGAAGCCAATATTCCAGACATGATCGGACTTAGCCCAAGCTAGGCCATGAGTCTTCAATTCGTAATTAACTGGGCTAATGGGCTCATAACATAATTAATCGGTCTTGATCCCAAATTGGGTCAAGGACTATTTAAGCCATTCCGGTTCTAGGGTACATCTCTTCACTCCTTTGATACTTGGCGTTGTAATCCCTCAACGTCTTCAAAGAGGTGACGGGTCCCGATGACCACACATTGATATGGACTGTGGGGTCCTTAAACCCGTGTCTAATGCAAAATTCCTGGTTACGTGGAACGCGGATAACGTCACTCTTTGACCCCGCAGAAAACGCCCAGAGCGGAGCCTGGTCCTCGCCAAGCACGGCAGTGAACCCGTGTGAAGCATCCAGAGCACATACCGGACTATGGAGTCCTTAAACCCATGGACTACGACGTCCTTAACCTCGACCGAAATGTCTTAAAACTACCCATGGACCGCAATGTCCTTAAACTACCCATGGACCGCAATGTCCTTAAACTAGAACAATTGAGCCCCTCATGCTCTTTTGTCGGATCTAAACGGTTCCGTTTAAGTTGATCTTAGCCTTAAAAGATGGCTAACGTATCCTTAAACCTTCAAACAGACTGGACTATGAATCCCCCCAATTAACTCTGGCTCGAGGGTACATCCCTAAACTCCTCTGACATCCGTCGTTGTAATCCTTCAACGTCGTCAGAGAGGTGACGGGTCCCGACGGCCATACATACGATGGACCACTATGTCCCTAAACTGGAACAATGGAGCCTAAAACGCTCCTTTGTCGGATCTAAACGATCCCGTTAAGTTGATCTTAGTCTCAAAGTTAGACTAACGTATCCTTAACAAACGTTTGAGTTGATCTTAGCCTCAAGTATGGCTGACGTATCCTCAAACCAAACCCCCAAACCCAAATCTAAGATAATACGGATTTGGACTAGTCCACGCCCTACGGGCGACGACATAACTCAGTCTCCGTAAACAATCCACGGGCAACAAAACACAAAACAAACACCCACGACACGAAGTGACCATCTGGAGAAGGAGAAAGTTGTTACCGCAATGCGGTAGCGTAATTAACTGCAGGGGCTTGCGCCTGCAGGGAAAAGCGTCCCCACAATCAAAAACCCCTCAAACGAGGGGGAATCTGACGAAGTCTGCTACATCGGACGCATCCGTCTAAACCTTCGATACATGGTGCCATAAATCAACTTGGCATCTTCGGAGAGGTGGACGGATAGCACCAATTAGCATCTGCCCCAAGTCTCAGTGCCAAGACATCGCAGTCTTGTGCGCCGCCGTTCGGAGGGGAACAGATTCTGGCACGCCCGGTGGGACCTTTTCCTCTTTCCACTCCACACTTCGTGTGTCGTGACTCGCGAACCAATCGCGGTTCGCTAATGGTTGCCCTTGGGTTTCAAGATACTAAAACTTGTCGTCTTGCTTATTACAGAAAGCAAAGGATCGATGGCTTCTACTTCTGCGAAATTCTCCAACTGCTTGGACTGCAATTGCAACCAACGCTCTGCCTCGCCAGGAGGTATAGCCTACGGACCCCAAGCTGCTTCGCTATTCACAATGCCCGTAGAACAGGTCACTCGCGCCACCACAGGATTGTTCTTTGGGACCATGCTCCCGCCAACAAGCTTCACCGCTCCAGTGCTGACAACGGAAGCTCTCAAGAAGTCGGTCTTTGATCGTCTTACCCCTGCCGCGGCTCCTCTCAACGAGTCGCCCGACGTCAACGCCTCGGTCTTCTCTAGATTGGGCCAGAAATCCTGCGAACTCATCATGGGGCATACAATCTCAGAGAAGGCTGCTTCTAAGAAAGTGGCCGCTCCTGCCCCCGAAATCGTCAAGGCGGCTTCTCCGGCCAAAAGGTCGGTCTTTACAAGATTGACGGCTTCAGCTCCCGCTCCTGCTGCCCAAAGGACATCGGTCTTTGACAGGCTAATACCAACGGCGACCCCCCACCCAGACAGGGGGCAAGACGAAACCATTCTTACCGCTGACCCTACGCCGTCCGCTCGACACGCTCGACGTCGCCATTGGCACCGAGTAAGGAAGGCTGGGGGCAACTCCCCCTCCAGGTTGACTCCATCAGCCCCGGTGGCAGAAGTTAATGCTGCTGTTCCAACTGGGAACAGCTTCGAAATGCTAAATAAGGTGTGAAGGAATTCTCCTACTGCAGTGCTGAAGAAGTCTCCTCCCCCATTAAAAAAGGTTGTGGAAATAAAACCAGAACAGCCCCGATCTTCTCAACGGCTGTCTTCCAAAATCTATAAGGTTTGGCGGCAGGCCCGAGACTCGATCATCGATCCAAACTTCTCCTGCCAACACAAGAAGCTGAAAATCCAACCGGAAGCTGGTCACCAGGCTAAACCCCAAAAGGCTGTCTGGACGCCCACCTCAACGGCCCCCTCAACCTCCATGGCTCATAAAAGGAGGAGGCCAGAGAAGACCCCCCCAGTATGCAACGACGACTAAAAGCACTGAGCCCAGACGCCCTAAGCATGGGGGCATGGTGGTGCACACTGTTTACATGGCCTCTGGAAAGGAGGAAAGCCGCACTTCTACAGGCCACCGACCGCTAACCCGATCCGTGACGAAAGCCCAGGAGCAGCGACAAAAGCTTCAGGAAATGATGAATGCTATGGCCGCACTTACCGGGCCAAAAGAAAACCCAGAAACATCCTCAGACGCACGCCAGGAGGAAGAAACCGACGCTGAATTCCTTCGCCGGATACTGGAGAAAAAGGACAAAGAGGCTGCTGAACAAGCGGCCAACATACAACGTATGGGCCTTCTCTTCCAAGATATGATAGGAATGATGATCCAGCAGGACTTACCCGCCGAGGATCCCCCAATCGTTCTTGAAGACGACCGAGGAGAAACGTCAAATCCACCACCAGCCCTCTCAACGGCCAAGGAGGAGGCAATCTCTAAGGCTGACTTGGTTGACTACATAGCCCAGCAAATCCGGGTTCATCACGCGACTGAGGCAGCTGGTCAAGTCGTGAAAACGAGGCGGCCGTATCCAAGCTGGTACGACCAAATCAAATACCCGCAAGGCTATACGATACCAAAATTCCACGTGTACAAGGGGACCGGCAACCCCCATCAACATGTCGCCCAGTTCCAGGCCCTCTGCGGTAACACCGGCGGTGATGATAAACTGTTGCTCCGCCAGTTCGTGGGCAGCTTATCAGAAACTGCGTTCGAATGGTATTCGGAACTCCTGAACGATTCTATCAAAACGTTCGCTGAAATGGAGTTGTTATTCACTCAGCGATTCGCAAGTGCCAGCGAACGCACTCCAATAACCGCACTGATTAACGCCAGGGTAAAACCAGGCGAAACCTGGGTCCAGTATGCTATACGCTGGCGGAACTTATGGTCGAGATGTGAACAACGCATTGAGGAGGCACCCACAGTGGGCATGTTCGTGGGAACCCTAGACCCCCAGCAACTATCTCCCAGTTTATGATGTTCTTTAAGCCAACCACATTCCAGGCTTTAATCGACAAGTTGGCTCAGATGGACCAGATGGGTCATAGACCACCTCCCCCGAAGTCGGAACCTCGGAATGACAAGGGTAAAGGAAGGGCAACCTTTGTTGCGAATGCCCAACAGCAACCTAACGCCCCGAAACCGGCAGATCAACTGGAGGAAAGACGTCGGTATTATAATGAGAAGATGAAGCGTCCCTACTCGTTCCCACGAGACAAGACGAAACGGTTATTCGAGCTGGCAATACGCAACAGACTTATAAGCCTACCAAATCCAAGGCGACCGCCGCAACCCACCGAGGTGAATAACCCTAACTATTGCCCTTACCATCAAACGGTAAGCCATCCGATTGAAGATTGCTTCGTCTTCAAAGGATGGATTGAAGATCAATACCTCCAGGGGAAGTTTGTACTGTCCGAAAAGTGGAAGGTGAACCTACCACAACCGCATACTCCTAAGAAAGCAGATACACCGGGGGCAACCTGCTCCTTTATTGAAGAAGCTCCATGGGAGGTCGTGCTATCAACTAAAACCAAAAGAATGCTGAGAGACCTTCATGCGTGCCCTGCGATCGAATGGAAGGACCCTCTTGAACCTCAAATTATCGAAGGAATGTTGAAGCCTTGCCCAACTACAAAGACTCGCGATAAGAGCCCAAATACTCACGCCCAATCGTCAAAATCTTCGAAGAAAAAGAAGAAGAAATCCAAGAAGACCGTGAAGCTTGGAGACGAGCACACGAACTTGCAGAAGCAAATCGACGCACTGGAAGAGTACAATCAAAAGGCGCGGACTCCTGTCACACTGCAAGAGTTCCTCAACCACATCTTTCAAGAGGGAGACGATGGAGAGAGCTCGTCGGAGGAATCTGAAGGGTATATGGCGAGTTGTAACGTAATCTCCCACTCGTTTACCGATGATGAGAAAACTCCAGGCACTAAGAAGCTGGAAGCAGAGCCTGGACCAGAGCGTGCGTGGCCGACAAATGAAATGATCAATGCCTTTCTAGACGAGATTCGTCTAAAAAGTAAAGCGGACCAGGAGCGTGAGATGGCCACATCGGAAGGAGACAAATGCGGACAACTGAACGAAAGAGTTGACCTACCCCTGCCAGAGCGAAAGGCATCCGAAGTAGACAAGAAGATATTCAAGACGAGAAAAAGGTTTGCCAAAGCCATGTCAATGGGGATGAAGCTACCGCCCTCGGAAGGAAACACACACGATGGGGTGGAGAGGCACCCTGATTATTGCGCATATCACCGGAAAATATCACACCCCACGGAGGAGTGTGACGCCTTTAAGATATGGTGGCAAGGATATGTTGCTCGTCGGCAACATGTTAAGCGCATGAAACGCAAGAGCCGTCGGGAGCGAAGAAGTACTATCGATGGGCACAACAGAACTATTGGCAACTGTTGTATGGCTCACGCCGGGGGGTCACAAGTTCTCACCTTTGGGAGCGACTCTGATGAAGAAATGGCTCTGGGCCCTCTCTTCAAAGAATCCGTTTTAGGGAAAGAGGAGAAATCGGAGATCTGCGAGAACATTCAGCTGCGCAATCGCACGCTCCCAGAAAAGAATCTCGGGCCCGTAAGTAGAAAGGATAAGGGAAAGGAAAAGGTCACTGAAGATATCACTTTAGATGACCAAGTCATGAGAGAGCTGGCTGCCAAAGACCCTCCTAGGAAGGGTAAAGTGGACTATAACATCCTCGCGCACCTAAGGAAGCTACCTTCTCGGCTTAGCATTCTCGATGCCCTCCTATTATCAAAAGAAGCGCGAGACTCACTAATTAAGGCGTTACAAGAACCTGAGCAATTCCAAGCCTTCCTCGCCACTGAAAAGATGAAGGATGAACTGGAGGAAGTGCATACGGCCGACATCACTTTCGGTGATGAAGACCTCCTTCTCGGGACGTGCGACCACAACCGTCCCCTATATGTCTCCGGATACTACCATGATATCAAGATAGGCAAGATCCTGGTGGATAATGGATCCTCCGTCAATCTCCTTAATGTTCGGGTGTTGAAGGAAATCTGCATGAGTGTGCAACACCTCGCTCGTGACAAAATTACTATCTCCGGTTTCGATTCACAATCGTCACGGACTCTCGGATCTGTGATACTAACATTACGCTTTGGACTTCTCGTCACAGACATCAAATTCCATGTCATTGACGCCAAGACCTGCTATAACGCCCTGCTCGGTCGTCCTTGGCTACACGAGTACAACATCATCCCTTCTACACAACATCAGTGTATGAAATACTTTAAGGATGGTTTCGAGTATACTGTATCAGGAGAGCTAAACCCATTTTCCGTGAACGAAGTCCGCAAATACGAAGATGCGAAGTACTTTTTGCCAGATTTCGAGGATACAGAAAGGTGTCGCAATCCGGAGAACAAAACCGCCGCCACCATCCCTGTTTTCGGGAGCGATACCGAAGAAGAAGAAGAGATAGTTTATGCAGGGCCATCTCAATGCAACAACCTGGGGACGCCCGCCCCCATGTTAGTCTTCGGAAGTGATTCAGAAGATGAAGTTAATGCTGTGTTCTCCAATCGGCTGTCAATACAAGCACCCCCTGGCGATGACCATAGTTTGCAAATCACCATGGTACCGCGAGAACACTACAAGGATCTCGACACGCTTCAGGCTCACAATGTGCAGGACCTGCAAACATTTTACGTCCCTCCCAGGCAAAGGGGTGAGAAGGTGATCCTATTCTACCGATCCTCAAAGTCGAAAATAGAGAAAGAGATCTGGCATGGCGCGGATGCTACACTTGACAGGCTCCAACCCATCCGTCTGCCCAGATACTATACAAATGGATTAAAGAAGCTATTGAAGCGCCAAGGAGTACCCTTAAAACAGACTGTTCGGCAGGCTCGGTTCTACAACAGGATTTGGGATGTCCCCGGGACTCAACGCAAATTGCCCAACGGGAAAATGGAAACACTCGGGCTTGGATACGCAAGAGCCGGAAAACGGGAACGGGCCCACAGTAGCTACGCCATATATACCTTTGATGAAGAAGAGGACGCCTCGTCGGGAGATGCCAACCCCTCATCAAAACTAGACCCCGCGATTGAAGCGCCGAGTCCGTCGTTTGAAGAACGAATGGGCAAGCCTATCAGGAAAGTGGGTCAGAAAGCTCGGGAAGAACACAACCGCGAAATGGCCATCTATGAGAAGGCCAGGACGCAACGTCTATTTCAACAGGCTGCAAAAGACAAAGACGCTCATCCTCGTCAATCCGTTGTACGAAAGGCCCGACGCAGAGACGGAAATAAATCAAGAAGCGGAAAGAGGAGCCGACAACAACGACGCAGGATTAGAGGGTTACGTGGTCGGGTGTTGCACGGCTCGGATTTGTCCCTCATGAAGAAGATGAGTCGAGCGTACTCCTTCCCCCGAGACAAGACGGAGAAGTTACTCAAGCTCGCTATAAAACATCAAATGATCGCGCTTCCAGAGTCTAGACATCCTGAGCAAGCTAACAAGGCTTCTCATCTGAGCTATTGCTCTTATCACCGAGCCATAGGACATCCTACCGAAGACTGCTTCACCTTCAAGAACTGGGTCGAGGACCAGTACCAACAGGGCAGATTCGCTTTATCCGACGGCTGGAGGGTAACGCCGCCACAAAAGCATGAACCCAAGGCCGCAAGAGCAGAACCGGGTCCACCTCAGTCCGGGGAGCGGGTTCGCACCTGTTATACGATTACGATATTAAGAGAAGAGCCCGAGAACGTAGATGACCTTCCCCGGTGCTTTGAGAACAGCGATGATGAGGTGATCTCAGAATTTCTGCCCGCTCCGAAAGAACTGGAAGATGGTATACATACTACTGCAGATAACCTCAAGAAGATTGAGTTGGGATCGGCAGACGACCCGCGACCGACATTTGTCAGCGAGCTGCTATCCGAAGAAAGGGTGGCTACGTTAAAGAACGTGCTTCTACGGCATAAAGACTGCTTCGCGTGGAACTACTCCGAGATGCCAGGATTAGATCCGGAGATTGCTGTGCATAAATTAGCAATATCCCCAGATATCAAGCCAGTCAAGCAGGCGCCAAGGAGGATGCGACTCGAGCTTGAGATGAGCATCAACGCCGAAGTCAAGAAGCTGATCGATTCTGGATTTATCCAAGAAGTCCAATATCCCGACTGGATCGCCAATATCGTCCCGGTAATGAAGAAGAATGGGACGGTACGCATATGCGTGGATTTCAGGGATCTCAATAAAGCCTGTCCAAAGGACGATTTCCCAGTACCAGTAACCGAGCTAATGATAGATAACACGTCCACTCACGAGGTTTTCTCCTTTATGGACGGTTCGTCAGGATACAATCAGATAAAGATGCATCCCGAAGACCAGAAGCATACCGCTTTCCGGACCCCTTTGGGTATATTCTGCTACAGGGTTATGCCCTTTGGTCTAAAGAACGCTGGCACTACCTATCAAAGGGCCATGACAAAGATCTTTGATGACCTCATACACGACGTCGTCGAGTGCTATATCGATGACCTCGTAGTAAAGAGCATGTCATACGAAGATCATTTAAAGCATCTGGAGACTGTATTTCGACGCCTTCGGCAATATAATTTGAAAATGAATCCCCTCAAATGCGCATTTGGAGTCTCCTCGGGCAAATTTCTGGGATTCATCGTTCGACACCGAGGTATTGAAATAGATCCGTCAAAGATCAAGGCGATCATGGAAATGCCACCCCCAAGGACTCTCAAACAGCTGCGGTCTCTCCAGGGGAAGCTCGCGTATATCCGGCGGTTTATCGCCAACCTGTCAGGCAAGTGCCGTCCTTACAGTCACCTGATGAAGAAGGGAACCCCGTTCGTCTGGAACCAAAAGTGCCAGAGCGCGCTAGATGAAATCAAGCAGTACCTGCAGAACCCGCCGGTGTTAGCTGCGCCGGTCAAGGGAAAACCCCTCATTCTTTATACAACCGCCCTCGTAGGTTCTTTAGGCGCATTATGGGCACAAGAGAACGATCAGGGGAAAGAGAGAGCACTCTACTACTTAAGTCGAGTTTTACTGGGGGCAGAAAGCAACTACTCTCCCATTGAAAAACATTGCTTGGCGTTAATTTTCGCGATAACAAAGCTCAGGCACTATGCGTTGGCACATGAAGTCCGTCTCATTTCAAAAGTGGATCCCCTTAAGTACTTGATGTCAAAAGCCATATTGACAGGACGACTCGCTAAATGGGCCCTGCTCTTGATGGAGTTCTCGATAACATATCAACCTCTTAAGGCAGTGAAAGGCCAGGCCATTGCCGACTTCCTCGCTGAGCACCCGATACCGGCCGATTCTCCTCTGAACTGTGATTTGCCGGACGAGCATGCATTTGATGCGATTAGCGGCGGAAGCACCCGATGGGAACTCTATTTCGATGGAGCGTCCTCCGTAAAGAAACAGAAACAAGGTATCCCAATGATCAAATCGGGGATAGGCCTCGTCTTTGCAACCCCACAAGGAGGGATAATGCGCTTCGCCTTCTCTTTAACAGAGCCGAGGACAAACAATGAAGCTGAATACGAAGCTCTGATAGCAGGCCTCGAAATCGCCATCGACATGGGAATTGAAGACCTCCTTATATACGGGGATTCTCAGCTGGTCGTTAGTCAAGTAAATGGTGACTACCAAACGTGCAAGCCGGAGTTGGTGAAGTACGGCGAAAAGGTGCAACAACTGTTGACCCAAATTCCCTCCTATATTTTGGAGAACATACTGCGCGCGGAAAACAGCAAAGCAGACGCGTTGGCCAAACTTGCTAAAGAACTGGCTGACGAGAACCTCGATGACGTCAGAACCGTGGTACAAAGCCGTCGAGTGCTCGCCCCGGCAGAAATACCTCCGGAATTATATAAAGAAAAGGGGGCGACTGAGCGGACGACCCTACAAATAAAAGACCATGAGAAGGCCGAAGTCTGGAGGGAAGTCTTCATAGACTACTTTAAGTCCCACCGAATGCCCAAAGAAGCGTCCTCAAGACATCAGCTCATGAAACGAGCTCTATCTTTCGCTTTCGTCAACGATATTCTATACAAGAGATCGTTTGATTCTCTATGGCTGAGATGCTTAGGACCTGACGAAGCAGAAAGAGTCATTCAGGAAGTTCATGACGGACTTTGCGGTTCTCACCAAGCAGGCCCAAAGATGAAGTTAAAAATTAAACGGATGGGTTACTACTGGCCCACGATGATCCAGGACTGCCTCGAGTATGCGAAGCAATGCCACTCATGCCAGATTCATGGAGACTTCATCCACCAACATCCGAATCCACTGCACCCAACGGTGGCTAGCTGGCCGTTCGAAATGTGGGGGACTGACATAGTCGGCCCCATTGAGCCAGCATCATCCCGGGGACACCGTTTTATCCTGGCGACAACTGATTACTTCTCCAAATGGGCAGAAGCAGTACCACTGAGGGAAGTAAAGACAGAGAATATCCTCCATTTCTTCAAGACGCACGTCATCTATCGGTTCGGAACTCCACGGCGGATTATCTCCGATAATGGGCCGGCCTACCGAAGCCATAAGATTAGCCGCTTCGCACAGCAGCACAATATAGACTGGAGATATTCTTCGGTTTACAATCCACGAGCTAACGGTCTGGCCGAGGCCTTCAATAAGACATTGACGAAGATCATAAAAAAGACCGTTTCCAGGAATAAGAGAGACTGGCACGAAAGGCTGCAAGAAGCCCTTTGGGCTTATCGAACTACATTCAAGACGGCCACGAATACAACGCCGTACGCGTTGGTATTTAGGACGGAAGCAGTGCTCCCCCTCGAGATAGAGTTACCCTCTCTACGAGTAGCAGTCCACCACGAGCTGACGAACGAAGAAAATGCTCACCTTCGGCTTGAGGAGCTTGATGCCCTCGACGAAACCCGGCTCATAGCGCAACAACATCTAGAGGCCTACAAAGCAAAGATGACGCGCTCGTACGAAAGATTGACCAGGCCGAGGACATTCCGCCAAGGCGAACTCGTACTAGTGGTCAAAAGACCTATGATCCCCAATCGTGCCAAGCGAGGAAAATTTGAGCCAAACTATGAAGGCCCGTACATCATAGACAAGGTCTACCAGGGTGGAGCCTACCTACTCATGGACATGCACGGTGAAAGGCCTTTCAGGCCAATAAACGGCCGCTTCTTAAAGAAATACTACGCTTAATAAGCCACAGCCTGGGTCAATGATAGATGACGACGACTATGTCCGCTCACTATCTTCCTAGGCTCAGACTTTACAAGCAGCAGCCGGCCTTCCCATAACGATGGACCGAAATGTCCTTAAACTAACAACGGACCGAAATGTCCTTAAACTAACAACGGACCGATACGTCCTTAAACTAACAACGGACCGATACGTCCTTAAACTAACGATGGACCGAAATGTCCTTAAACTAACAACGGACCGATACGTCCTTAAACTAACAACGGACCGATACGTCCTTAAACTAACGACGGACCGAAATGTCTTTAAACTAACGACGGACCGAAACGTCCCTAAATTACTACCGCAGCATCCTTAGGCTGACGAGACGGATAAAAAAAAAAGAAGATAAAAAAATGATTAAAAAAAACGGTATGTCCATAAGCAAAATGGGCACGGATGAAAACCCGAAAGGGCTCCGTGAGTAAAAACAGCAGGGCTGCCGGCAAGTGTTCGTGAAAACCCGAAAGGGCGCGACCTTGTAAAAAAAAGAGAGAAAAAGAATATAAAAAAACGGTATGTCCATAAGCAAAAGGGGCACGGATGAAAACCCGAAAGGGCTCCGTGAGTAAAAACAGCAGGACTACCGGCGAGTGTTTGTGAAAACCCGAAAGGGCGCAACCTCGTCAAAAGACACTTATAGGGTCCTCTCGACCTTGTGAGGAGAAACCACCTGCGTGAGATCCTTACGACTCACAAAGGAGCAACACACTTAGGGATCCTCACGATTCCTAAGGAGAAAATACACTTACGAGATCCTCACGACTCGCAAGGAGAACTCTCTTATGGGACCCTCACGGCTCGTAAGATTTGAAAGTCTTAAGTTACAGAGACCTAAACCTGTGCTTAAGCAATCCCCCACAACCTTCGATGATGCCCTACAAGCGGCTCAATACTGACCCTTGTATACAATCCACGGACGCGAATAAATATTTCCCCAGCAAAGTCACACCCGTGACTAGGGACATGACCATATGATGAGCAACCCTTGTAGGTCCTCTTGACCCATAAGGAGAAAACCCTCTTGTAAGATCCTTACGACTTGCAGAGGAACATACACTTAGGAATCCTCACGATCCCTAAGGAGAAAATACACCTGCAAGATCCTCACGACTTGTAGGGAGAAATACCTTTGTGAGACCCTTACGGCTCATGAAGTCAAAAGCCTTGGTCGACAGGACCCTTAACCCTGTTTACTAAGCCACCTTTGTTCAATATCGACAGAGGCAAATGATGATTCGCTCCTGGCAACATCCCAGTTGCAGCGGTGCTGATGCCGAAATCGGTGTCTAAAATCCAAGCTTGCGGCGAAAAAGCTAGCAAGCCATACATGCATACGAAATAGCCAAAATGATGGGGCAACTTGCAATAAAAAGCAGCAAGTAAAAATGTATGCATGAAAAATAGACGAAATGATGGGGCAACTTGCAATAAAAAGCAGCAAGTAAAAATGTATGCATGAAAAATAGCCGAAACGATGGGGCAAGTCGCAATAAAAAGCAGCGAGTAGAAAATAAATAAATAGCCGAAATGATTGGGCACCGCGAAAAATAGCCGAAATGATTGGGCACCGCGAAAAATAGCCGAAATGATGGGGCAATCGCGACCTTCGCGATATAAAAGCTGAAACGATAGAGCATCGCGAAAAAAGAAATAAAATAAAAATAAAATGTATGCCTTACAGGTGATGTTCCATCACACCCTGTATACAATCCAATGGCATAAACAAAAAGGGAACATACCTCCCTCCCCCAGGTTTCACCAAAGAAAGAAGCTAAATCTCGACAGGCCACAAGCGACCTAAAGATCATCCCAACACTCGTCTCGTAACAACGGACACAACTTCAAGCTAAGCGGAACAGCGGCAACTCCCAGTTCCATGGCTCGGTGGTATACATATTGCCAACAGTCATACCCCCATCCCGTGAAATGCGGATACAATCAGCAAAATTCCTGGTTACGTGGAACGCGGATAACGTCACTCTTTGACCCCGTGGAAAACGTCCAGAGCGGATCCTGGTCCTCGCAGAGCACGGCAGTGAACCCGTGTGAAGCATCCAGAGCGGAGCCTAGTCCTCGCCGAGCACGGCAGTGAACCCGTGTGAAGCATCTAGTGCAAAATTCCTGGCTACGTGGAACGCGGATAACGTCACTCTTTGACCCCATGGAAAACGTCCAGAGCGGAGCCTAGTCCTCGCCGAGCACGGCAGTGAACCCGTGTGAAGCATCTAGTGCAAAATTCCTGGTTACGTGGAACGCGGATAACGTCACTCTTTGACCCCGTGGAAAACGTCCAGAGCGGAGCCTAGTCCTCGCGGAGCACGGCAGTGAACCCGTGTGAAGCATCTAGTGCAAAATTCCTGGTTACGTGGAACACGGATAATGTCACTCTTTGACCCCGTGTGAAGCATCCAGAGCGGAGCCTAGTCCTCGCCGAGCACGGCAGCGAACCCGTGTGAAGCATCTAGTGCAAAATTCCTGGTTACGTGGAACGCGGATAATGTCACTCTTTGACCCCGTGTGAAGCATCCAGAGCGGAGCCTAGTCCTCGCCGAGCACGGCAGCGAACCCGTGTGAAGCATCTAGTGCAAAATTCCTGGTTACGTGGAACGCGGATAATGTCACTCTTTGACCCCGTGGAAAACGTCCAGAGCGGATCCTGGTCCTCGCAGAGCACGGCAGTGAACCCGTGTGAAGCATCCAGAGCGGAGCCTAGTCCTCGCCGAGCACGGCAGCGAACCCGTGTGAAGCATCTAGTGCAAAATTCCTGGTTACGTGGAACGCGGATAATGTCACTCTTTGACCCCGTGGAAAACGTCCAGAGCGGATCCTGGTCCTCGCAGAGTACGGCAGTGAATCCGTGTGAAGCATCCAGAGCGAAGCCTAGTCCTCGCCGAGCACGGCAGCGAACCCGTGTGAAGCATCTAGTGCAAAATTCCTGGTTACGTGGAACGCGGATAATGTCACTTTTTGACCCCGTGGAAAACGTCCAGAGCGGATCCTGGTCCTCGCAGAGCACGGCAGTGAACCCGTGTGAAGCATCCAGAGCGGAGCCTAGTCCTCGCCGAACACGGCAGTGAACCCGTGTGAAGCATCTAGTGCAAAATTCCTGGTTACTTGGAACGCGGATAACGTCACTCTTTGACCCCGCGGAAAACGCCCAGAGCGGAGCCTGGTCCTCGCCGAGCACGGCAGTGAACCCGTGTGAAGCATCCAGAGCAAATACCGGACTGTGGAGTCCTTAAAATCCACGGACTATGACGTCCTTAACCTCGACCGCAACGTCTTAAAACTAACGATCAACCCCCACCCCCCGATTCCCTACGGATTCTGCCTTGGTTTAAGGGTACATCTCTTCACTCCTTTGATACCTGGCGTTGTAATTCCTCAACGTCTTCAAAGAGGTGACGGGTCCCTGCAACCAAACATCGGACTATGGAGTCCCTAAATCCATGGACTATGAGGTCCTTAACCTTGACCGTGATGTCTTAAAACTAACAGCGGACTGTGGAGTCCTTAAATCCACGGACTATGAGGTCCTTAACCTTGACCGTGATGTCTTTAAACTACGATACCTTGAGCGACCCCTGACCCCGTGAAACACGGATAAGGGCGACCACATCCAACACTTGCAGGTCCTCACGACCTGCGAGGAAGAAAAACTCTCTTGTGAAGTCCTTACGACTCTCAAGGGACAACCCGCTTAAGAATCCTCGCGATTCTTAAGAAGAACTTACACCTATGGGATCCTCTCGACCTGTAGGGAGAAAAGCCCTTTATGAGACCTTTATGGCTCTTAAAATGCAAAAGTCTTAGCAAGCAGATCTTAACCCGGAGTCTTAAGCTATCGCTGCCCCGCGAGGGGGTCAAGATAAATTGTCCGCAAACGCATTCAACGAAAGGGGACACACCATTAAGAAGAAAAATGTATCTTTTATTCATAAACCAAAATGGGTACAAAGTACAATTCATGAAAGAAACAAAAAGAAAATACTCTCATCCATGAGTATGTACAAAAAGGAAGGAAAAGATACAAATGTTTCAAAACGGCGGGCGATTCAGCAGCTTGGTCAGCTCATCCTGCTTTTGTTGGACCACGGCTTCATGACGCAAGATCTCCAAAAGACGAGCCTCCGCCTGAGCTTGTTGGGCCTGATATGAAGCAAGCCGGGCTTCAAGCTCTTTCTCAGTGGCCTTATGAGCCTCGACCCTCTCACGAGTGAACGTGGCAGCTTTATCGAGAGCCACTACCTCTTTTATGGACTCCCGAAGCACCCGCCAGAGTTCGTATGCCTTGTTGGCTTTGGCTGTGAGGCTGGCATGAAGCTCGCTCAGCGCCTTAGCAGCTAGCTCTCTCTCCGAAAATTTACGGCCGAACCCTTTTCTCGCACAACAATATGTTCGCTACGTGTCGCTCTATCAGGCCACGTAAGCTCGCTTTCGTGACCACAGCCTTAGAAACAAGACATTTACAAGACCGTATAAATGGGCTTCCAGTCGACGGGAATAATCGATCTAAAACGCGCTCACATCACCTGACGTGAAAGGCAACAAGAAAGATTTCCGACATATTTCAAGCATGCGTTCGCAATCATATGAGTATTCAAAAAGAAAATAATAATAATAATAGCATTCGCAATCGCATGAACGTTCATAATACCCAAAAAGGTCTGATGCGCAGGAAAGTAATGATAGCATTTGTAACTAAAGAAAATTCTCATGAGAAGAGTATGAAGTTTATTTATGCAAGCAGAAACATACATACTAGTGCCAAGCCTACATGGAAGTTCGGCATAAAGCGTAAAAAAAAAAGGAGGGACTAATTTAAAAATGTTCTACGCTAACGGAAAAGGTCACCAAACATGGGATCAACGGCACAGGGGTTAACGAAGCAGAGGACAAAATTCTCCATCTCTCTCTCTGCTTTCTCCAGCATATCAAAGCGACGGTTCTCACGAGGAGTCGCTCCCCATCGATTGGCGCCGTGTTCGTCCGCGAAAGCAGACATAATAGCTCGCCGGGCCTTGATCTGGCTCAGCAGATGAATTGAGCAATCCTTCAAAGCCTGAGTAATCAGGCACGCTTCGTGAAAGCCCTCGAGCTTTTCTTCCGCCGCGTCGAGCATCGCCAGGGTCATCTCCGCCGGGTGAGGAGGGATGTCGGCAAGCACGGCCGTGAGAATCATCCGGAGCCAGAGGGAACCCATCGGGAGGGGGGACCCCCTACGGATCGAGAGTTCATGCATGGCTGAGTCGCATTCGTCGTCGGTAAGAAGTGGATCCACTAACCGAGCAGCAAAGCGGGGGATCATCTCCTCGATAGGCACTTCCCATGGCTGTCGACGAGCGTGTGGACGGTTGCAGGCCATAGCACTCAGATACTCCTCAAATTAAATCACGTCAATATGGGAATGAATTTCTCTGTGAGGAGAAAATAGGCTGTGGCCTCAAGAATATAAAGAAGTGCATTAAGTGCGGTGCGCGGAAGATCTTGCATGGTGAAGCTATTTCCAAGGCCCAAAAAAGAAAAGGCATCGAAAATCAAGGAGATGGAACTATTTCCGAGGCCCTTTTTTCTGCGTCTGATATTGTGCACTGAAAATAGGGCATGGGAAGATTTTGGGAACAGCCCCGTCAAGGGACCCCACGTGCAGAATACGTGAGGCCTGAACCTGATGTACACTAAAACAAAAGAAAAATGGAGTAACACCCTGCATATTGAAAGCACCAACAACAACAATAGCAAAATGATAAAATCCCAGAGAAAGGCATGCAAACATGGAAAAACATAATAAAACTTGTCACTGAATCTTTCAAGAAGTTCATACAAAATAAAGAAGACACGTTTACAATGGTAAGACTTCAGACGCGGGGCATGGGTTGAGAAACTCAAGATTAACTTTGTCCAAGATTCTCCAAGCATTTCGAACCTCCCGAGTGTGCTTCCTCTCGCGGTCGCAAGCGTCGGGGTCCTCACGAATGTCCTCCACCCTCCGATAGGCGGCAAGTATGGCTGACTGCTGAAAGACTTAGTGCAAGAGATCAATGAGGTGATCTCGCCTCCTCTTTGAGATCAAACCCATCAGGTACACCGAATGCACCTTATCCTCAGCAGTGTCCAAGGCCCCGAGCGGTATGCCGGTGCAAAAGAGAGGAAGTGCCTCCCGGATCGCCAACACGATCAGCCTCAGAAGAGAAGAGCAACGGGGGAGTAGCCGATGGTTGTACTCGTCAAAGCGGCTCATGATCTCGGCACACTGAGCATCGGTGAACTCCTGGTTCTGACTGTGGCCCAATGCACGAATATTCCCATAGGAAATGATCTCGTCAAGACCATACAGATGGGCATCCATGATACCTGAAATAAAGGTCATGAGAATCATTAGGAAGTTCCTGTTTCATTAATTGCAGGAGAACAACCTCGGGCCAAGAGACCCCAAGAAGCCTCCGTATGAAGAAATTGAGTTCTTCATTGGAATTAAATTCCTTATTAAGAAAAGGGAATTAAATTCCCAGAAACATTTTTGGATGGAATTAAATTCCATGGAGTTGAAACGCCATCATCATCTCCCCAAAGATCATCTAAACCCTAAGAGATCTACAGTTTGAAGGTTAAGCGGTTTCATGTTCTTATGGAAAAACATGAAGAAAAAAGGGTAAAAACCCTTGTTTTGGATTTAAAATCCAGAGGAATGTGAAGGTCCATCGTTTGTCCAAGAACATTACCTGAGGAAAAGAATTATTTTCGAACAGAGTTAAACTCTGAAGATTGTTTCAAGACAGAGAACTAAGCTCTGGAAGCGAGAATTAAATTCTCAAGGAAAAAGTTCTCAGAAGAAGAAGATGAGCAAAGTGAAGGCTCCTCGGAAGAGACGGTGGTATTTATAGAAGGCGATGGAAACGCTTCATCTCCCCAAATCCCTAAAGGAATCCAACGGTCACAAAAGGTGACAGCGTTGCACTCACGTGCTGACACGTGAGAACAACGCTGTGGGGGCATTTGTTTCCTGATTTAAAATCAGAAAAGCTTATGGGAAAAGCTTCAGAAAAGGGTCACGTGCTTACACGTGACCAGCAGTCACGTGTGGGCACGCGACACCTAAAAGTATCGACAAGGCAAATTCAGTTTCCCAAATACGTCAAAGAAAGGGGCTTCAGAAAGGGTCACGTGCTCCCACGTGACCTGGGTCACGTGTCGGCACGTGACATTTAAAAGCAGCGGCAAAGACACAACGGTTCCCTAATCGAATCAAGAAAAAGGCTTCAGAAGAGGTCACGTGCTCCCACGTGACCAGGGTCACGTGTTGGCACGTGACACTCAAAACATCAGGCTCATTCTCCGGTTAAATCGAGAAGAAGGCTCCATGCCAGGGTCACGTGCTCACACGTGACCAGTTGTCGCGTGGTGGCACGTGACAGCTAAACAGAGAACAGAAAGCAAAGCGCAGAAAGAAAGAAGAAGGCTCATTCCAAAGGGGGTCACGTGCCCACACGTGACCGGCTTTCAAAAGCCCATTTTGTTAACAGAATTAAATTCTGAAGGAGATTCAAATCCTTCCAAAGGAAAGCGACTATCTAGAAACAATTAAATTAAAGGTTCAGAGGTGATTAAATATCACCTATTTATGGGAAAATCTTGGGTTTGGAAAGATTTCCCCTTTAAATCTAACCGAAATAACACAGGGAGAATCCCGGGACTTGAAATCCAATGGTGAATAAAATTCACCTAATAATCCAAAGGTCCAGAACGAATGATGGATGCAAATCAAATCTCTCAATGAAGATTCGTAAAAAACTAATTGACTCGGCTGCTTCTCCTATAAATAGGAGCCAAGAGACAAAAAATATATATATATACGCAGAGGGAAGAAAGGGAGAGAGAGCCTTGATACTTCGAGGAACTTGGATCTTCTGCAAAAGAAAACCCTAGGTAAGAAAGGGAAGGCTCCTTGAAAGAAAAGAGAATTTAATTCTCAACAGAGTTTAACTCTGATATATAAAACGGAAGAATATATTTCTTCTCTCTTTGATAGAGGATCTGCAAAGTGCACATCTCCCCTTGAATCTGAGAATTTAATTCTCAATGGGTTGAGATCCTGCCATGCAGATCCAAAACATAGAGAGGGAATGGAAGCACGAGAATTTAATTCTCACAGAACTATAGGAATTTAATTCCTTTAAAATAAAACTAGGGCTTGACCCTGTGTTATGGGAATTTAATTCCTTCAGAACAAAAAGAAACAGGGTTTAACCCTAATTAAGAACCTAGTTCTGTTGGAACAGCGGGGATTTAATTCCCTTGATCATAATTTAACAGAGAGTGGGAATTTCATTCCTTAAAAGCTTTTATTAGGGTTTAACCCTATTCAGTTCTTCACATATATGAATTCCTACGGAAAATTCAGAGTCCAACTCTATTCAGAATATAAATCTTCAAAAGGAAGTAGGAATTTAATTCCTCTGAAATTACTGTCAGGGTTTAACCCTACGAGGAATTTAATTCCTGGAAAAGATTAACAGATCCTCTAAACAACATACATAGAGGCAGGGTCACGTGTCACCACGTGACCCCCCCCCAAGAGATCTACAGAAAGCCCCTTTGAGGCAGCACCCCACGTGACCCACGTGACCCTCGGCAGAAGCTTTAACATATAAGCATTTAAATGCCCTTCACGTGAGGGCACGTGATGCGATAATCTCAGCAGAATAAATGAAGGGAGGGCTCTCTCACATGTTGCCACGTGACCCCTCTTGCCTTAGTGTTCAACACTAAATTGGAACTCTCGAATCCAGTATTGAAACACTGTTGGGCCCTAGTGTTCAACACTAATCAAAGAACTTTATTCGCAGTGTTCAACACTGATTACCTTAGTATTTAACACTAATCTGAGATCTCCATTGCCAGTGTTCAACACTGATCTGTTTTAGTGTTTATGATAATTTGAAAGCCTTGTTGCTGGTGTTTAACACCAATTATCTTTTAGTGTTAAATACTAACTTGTCAACCTCATTCCCAGTGTTCAACAATGATTGCTCTGTAGTGTTTAACACTAGGCTTTGGCCCAATTGGCTAAATGGATAGAGGCAAAGCCTCTCCTTCAATGGACCAACAAGAAGCCAATATTCCAGACATGATCGGACTTAGCCCAAGCTAGGCCATGAGTCTTCAATTCGTAATTAACTGGGCTAATGGGCTCATAACATAATTAATCGGTCTTGATCCCAAATTGGGTCAAGGACTATTTAAGCCATTTCGGTTCTAGGGTACATCTCTTCACTCCTTTGATACTTGGCGTTGTAATCCCTCAACGTCTTCAAAGAGGTGACGGGTCCCGATGACCACACATTGATATGGACTGTGGGGTCCTTAAACCCGTATCTAATGCAAAATTCCTGGTTACGTGGAACGCGGATAACGTCACTCTTTGAGCCCGCGGAAAACGCCCAGAGCGGAGCCTGGTCCTCGCCAAGCACGGCAGTGAACCCGTGTGAAGCATCCAGAGCACATACCGGACTATGGAGTCCTTAAACCCATGGACTACGACGTCCTTAATCTCGACCGAGATGTCTTAAAACTACTCATGGACCGCAATGTCCTTAAACTACCCATGGACCGCAATGTCCTTAAACTACCCATGGACCGCAATGTCCTTAAACTAGAACAATTGAGCCCTGCATGCTCTTTTGTCGGATCTAAACGGTTCCGTTTAAGTTGATCTTAGCCTTAAAAGATGGCTAACGTATCCTTAAACCTTCAAACAGACTGGACTATGAATCCCCCCAATTAACTCTGGCTCGAGGGTACATCCCTGAACTCCTCTGACATCCGTCGTTGTAATCCTTCAACGTCGTCAGAGAGGTGACGGGTCCCGACGGCCATACATACGATGGACCACTATGTCCCTAAACTGGAACAATGGAGCCTAAAATGCTCCTTTGTCGGATCTAAACGATCCCGTTAAGTTGATCTTAGTCTCAAAGTTAGACTAACGTATCCTTAACAAACGTTTGAGTTGATCTTAGCCTCAAGTATGGCTGACGTATCCTCAAACCAAACCCCCAAACCCAAATCTAAGATAATACGGATTTGGACTAGTCCACGCCCTACGGGCGACGACATAACTCAGTCTCCGTAAACAATCCACGGGAAACAAAACACAAAATAAACACCCACGGCACGAAGTGACCATCTGGAGAAGGAGAAAGTTGTTACCGCAATGCGGTAGCGTAATTAACTGCAGGGGCTTGCGCCTGCAGGGAAGAGCGTCCCCACAATCAAAAACCCCTCAAACGAGGGGGAATTTGACGAAGTCTGCTACATCGGACGCATCCGTCTAAACCTTCGATACATGGTGCTATAAATCAACTTGGCATCTTCGGAGAGGTGGACGGATAGCACCAATTAGCATCTGCCCCGAGTCTCAGTGCCAAGACATCGCAGTCTTGTGCGCCGCCGTTCGGAGGGGAACAGTATCGTTAATACATGTTGATAAAGTCCATAGGATCATTGCTTGACTACCAGTATTATGATGACAATCATACATGTGGGGGCTGGGTAGTCCATAAGCACATCCTTAAATGTCCATAGTCGTAGGAGTATTGAGACAAGGCATCGATATTCCGGAATAGACTGGTGTATACATTTATAGACCCCGACGAGGGGCGATGGTTGGTCCCACAGCCATTGGTCTTTGGTACCTAAAATTGTATATAAGTGCTCACTGGGGGTGAGTATACTGGATGGACTCACCGAGAACTAGCTAGATAGTATTATACCAATCGTCAGATAGCAGTTCTCTAACGACATGAGTACAAATAGTTTGTCGACCTGAGATCATCATTTGTCTCGTGTGAATTCCTATTGTGCTTTGATTACTACCCTAGCACGGCTCTACTGAGTCGTGCAAACAGGTTTTAGTTGGGTATAGTTCCGAACCACATGGAGGCAATGAGCGATTGTCAAGGATTTGTCTCTCCCGGTATAGGGAGTCGATGCCGCGCTGTGTTCGGTTGGCCAACACCATAACTCTCTGGCCAGGGCTGATTGAGAATTACTGATAGGTAGATCAGTAGATTCTTGGATGGTCTTGAGCCACATCCGCATAACTTGTCAGGTTATTAGGGGTCTGACGTTTTCCACCCTCTAAACCCAGCATACGATACTCTTAGACAAACAGACTAGACTGTACGGAGTTTGTCACGGATAGGCTCGGTAGGAGTTCGGATGGGTTTGCTCGTCGGTCTTCTTTTCGACTGGTACCTGGGTAGCCATCACGTATAACTAGTTCCGCTGATGTGCTAGCGGTTAAACCCACTGCCAGCGTACTGTAGAGTCTTTAGAGTCCCACATAGAGGGTTTCCCTGGTTCAGGCGAAACGGTGTAGATACCATATGATTTTACGTGCAGGGTTTCTATCAAATACGTGTACTAGCTGCATGGATTTTTGTTCGGACGGATAATACTAGCGGGCTTAGGATTAAGCCGCATTCTAGTATTATACTATTAGATTATTTTATCTCTTGGTATCCGTATTTTTTATAGTACGAATACGAGTATGTATATATGGTGCGGGTATTCTTGTAATTGCACTAGAATGATTCTAGAAGAAGACACCTCATTTTTGTGTTAATCAATTTGTTTAAATAGATAATAAGGTGGAGGGATGAGATGTATTATATGGTCGAAGCACGTCTACTTGTTTTTCTCATTCATTTGTCCTAACTATTCAAGCATGCTTGCATTATTTCTATTGGAAATAATATACTTGATATTTTCTAACACTTAGCCATTCTTCGCTAGTTGCTTCATTCTACACTTAGCTTTCTCTTTCCTCCTTTGCTCTCTTCTTCTTCCTCAAAGCTTAACCCTCTCATGAGTTGAGAAACCATGGGTTTATGAGATATATTAATCCAATAAAAATTCTCTACATCTACTAAACCACTTAGATTAGAAAACTAGGTGTTTTAGTTACCTTTGGAGCTTGAACTATACACTCTCGGATGGATCGTGTCACGACCCAAAGTTTGGATGTGACCGGCACTTGGATTGTAAAATATCTAAAGATATCGACACAATCCGAGTAAGCCAAAAACCAAGATCAAAAACCCTCTTTTCAGAACTTTAAGAAAATTTAGTTTTTAATTAAAATTTTCAATTTTTATGTATTTAAGATCTTAACAATAACTCCCTATTTAATTAATAATAACAGCAGTTATACGGTGTTTAATTTGGTTGCATCCCTAGTTGGGAGCAACGATGCTAACAGTGGAAGTCAATACATAATTATAATACGACATCAAAGAAGAATCTCATACATAAATAAAAGAAATATCATTTAATACAACTAAACGATCTCATCTGTCGAAATAATATACATGCAATCATATATCGTTCTAAGTCATTATACAAGGTCTGATGGAGAAACTCTAGATTCAATCTACAATACCAAAAGAGGGGGTTACTACATAGGTAACACACCTAGCAAAAAGAGCGATAAACTGACTGATAAGTGGATCTGTCTGCTGCAACACGTCCACTCGACTCCTGTAAGGAACTGTGGCACAACGGGGGTGAGTTACCAACTCAGTGAATAAAACTAACATATATCGGCTGATAATGTAAGTATGCTGAACTAGAACCAATATCAACAATGATGAATGTGATGCATAATAACAAGTGGAATCATGAATATGTACTACCCAATGTATAAATCAAAACTGAAATCTCATCAATTATTTTCCAAATAAGGTTCATTTTCTTCCCGTGTCCAACATCGACACAAATGTTCGGTGTTTCATCAGGCATCGTTCCCCGAATGATCCTGTCAATCAAATAACACCGGTCGGTATCACTCAAATATCCTCCATGTTTACCACTGACTCCGGTATCGAGTATTCTCGTTAGGCTCCCCGCCTATAATGCGGCTCTCCTACCCCTTGGTCTCGACCGGGTCCACCATGAATCATGAAAATCATTGAATCCGCAACCGTATAGCTACCCCACCCGGTTCGTAACAAAACCAAATCAAAAAAATGACATTTCATGGTGGATATGTCATATCAATCATGAAAATCATTGAATCCATTCAATAGTGTATAAAATTCAAAACCAAAATCAATAGTAATCCAATGCATCTTATATCAGAACTACAAATACTTAGAGATAAAACATGATAACATTTATGAAAATAACTACCATACTTGATATTTAAGGTATAATGGAAATCATATTTAGTATAATAATTACTAAGTGTATATGTGACATGTTAACATCGATGAGGTGTAGTGTAACATGTAGATATGTGCATGTGCAGCATGACTCATCGATAATTTGTTCAGTGTTCTAACAATTGTTGACATGATAATATTTATATATATGAATGCGTACGATCAAACTTTATAAACGAAGGAACGATTGTAATTTAAACTTAAACCACGAGCGTATCACGTCATCCATACAAAATCTCCCGGTAGATATTTAGTCTACTCACCGGAATACGTCGAATCAATTCAGATCACCAGAAAAGCAAGAGAGAAAAGAGACTGTCTTTGGATGAGTCTAGATCTGGCTTCTTGTCTGTGCTAACTAACCTGATATCGGAAGCTCCTTTCCTTGCGGCCTCCGAAGTTTCCGTACTCGAATCTAATATCGAAATTAACTTGTATAAGAAACAGCTAAACTTCGATACGGCGAAATATGAAAATACGAGTTTTACGTACTAACTATACTACGCACGACTATTTTAAACTATCTAACACTTATACTAACTGAAGTTAATCCAATCGCTATTCGCAACAGAAAACAGAATCGTGCTACGAAACGTCCGTGTCGTGTTTTAAACGTTGTAACCCAATTTCACATATTAACTCCCAGATTTCCCATACTGAAAATTTAACTTAAACAAACAATACCAAATATCCTAACATCTATACAGAGACCTACCCTAAAACCCACAATACCCAATTCCCCAAGAAATCCGGCGACGCCGGAATTTTCATGATGGTCGCCGGCCAAAATCCAAGTAAGGAGGTTCGTACTCTTAGGGTTTATTCTAGGTCTAGTTAATAAGATTTAGGCACTGTTTGGTTAAGTTTATTTCCATCTAAACTATAGCATATTAACACAGAGCTAAATTTTACCTAAAATACGATATTATCGATATTCGATTTCTAAAATTTTACCATTACAGAACTAAAATCTACCGAGTTAAGAATTATACCTACTGAGGATGGTTGAAAGGTTTTCTCCAAGATACCCAAGTCCTTAGCTCCTAACTTAATGGTGAAAATCCTTAGCCTAGTTCTTCTCTTCACTTCTCATTTCCTTTATTTTTTTCTTTGTTTGTAATGTTTTCTTTCTTTCCTTTGAAATTTTCTGATTTTAATTTGGTAAAAATGATCTGAACACGGGATATAGGGTAAAAAGGAATGAGTGAGGTGTAGGAGGAGGTGTCACCAAACAAGGGTGTGGTTGTTTCATGCAAGGTGGAGGTGTTGTACATGAAGTGTGCATGCAAGAAGAATGTGTCCATGCCTTATCACTCCAATTTGTGTTGTTTTTGTGATAATTTCAGAACTAAAACATTATATAACCCCTTTTTCACTTACACCCTCAACATTTCCAAGTTTGCATAATTTCCTAAACTTTACACAAAAACCCTTCACTACCTATGTTATTATATAACACCATTCTTATTAAAATGAAGCTAAATTTCACACTAAAACCCTTGTAATTTATTAATGTTACACACTAAAATTTTAATTTAATTTGTTTCACATACTACTTATGAAAATATCCTATTTTGTTTTAAAAAAAATTCTAATTAACATTTTATTATTTAATTAATTAATTTTATTTATTTCTAAATTTTCAAAATGTTACAGATCGTCTTCGACGTGAGGAGTCCGACGACCAAGCTCGATCCTGACGGACGAGGAGCCTAAGTAGGAGATTAAAAAGACCCGAAGGACTTGTTCATATAGGTATAATCACTTTCATAGTAAATTAGAACCTTTGCAAGTTTTGTTATCTAGGGCTTACGGTAGATCTTGGGGATTAGTCGGTGTTGCCCACTTAAAAATTATTTTTTTGAAAATTCCGCCTCTCTACAAATCCAATAGAATGTGTGACACCGCCTAACAAATTTATCAGTATGGACTACCCATGGACACTCACTAATATTTTGCACGTGCAATACATCTTTATATTCATTTTGATATGATTTTTTCCGCTTCTCTATTCTCATAGCATTTTTTGTCACACCCTATCTTTTTTTGAATAAATATTGGTTCCATAAATATTTTATCAGTGTTGTAGAAAACTGAACAATGGAGATTTTAGCTCCATTTGTTTGAATTCAAATTTGAAAAGTTGATGAGAGTGGAGTGAGGTTTACTTTATCTTATTATGATGACATGACATTCTACAATCAATTATAAATGCTTACTTTTTTTCTCCTTTATTTTGCTTGAATTCTTACAAAAGATGGCATTTGAATGAGCTATAAAAATAGTCATTATAATAATAGAGACAGTCAGAGATTATTCTTTCTAGCACTATATATTGTACTATGTAAGGCTTAAGGCTAGGACTGGAAAATGAAGCGAGCCAGGCCGACTCGCTTCGCGAGCCACCCTTCATTGACGAGGCGAGTTGAACTCGCCTCGCTTAGCCGGCGAGGCGAGACGATTCGCGCGAGTCGAATCGCCCGACTGTGGTTTTTTTACTCTATTTTTGAACTATAGACGTCTGAGGCTAGACGTCTACAGTTCAAAAATTTCTTAGAGACGTCAGCTTAGATGACTTTTTAGTAAAAACAGAAATTTGAAAAATGGAAAATTTCTTCTGCAGACATCTGTATCAAACGTCTGTATTTCAAAAGTTTCAACGTATGTATTTCAAAAGTTTCTTAAGCAGATGTCTGGAACAGACATCTGTAATAGGATGAATTTTGAAATCAGATAGAAAATTTAAAGAGTTTGAATCTAATGATTATATTACAATTAAATAATACAATTTGTTTTTTTACATTAGAGACCGAATCCACTCGGGCTGCTTATGTATCCTCCCCAAATATTGAGCTCAATGAAAGAGAATCAGGTCTACGTAGTTTTTTTCTACCATTACAGTTCTTACTCACTACTTTTTGCTGCCGGTTGTGGTTCCTCTTTCGGTGTTGGACTATCCCAATCCTATAAGCTCCTTAAATAGATAATCCGCGTCCAAACTGATTGTATTTTGTTTCCTGACAACCGATGTTTCCTTTACGAGAAAATCATGCACTCCATAGTGTCGTATGCCAAACTACATATCTTCTCGCTTTATATACTACTATATGTACTAAAAGCACTTTCCAACGCTACTGTGGACACTGGAATGGTTAATAAAGCATGAGATATAGTAGAAAGCATCAGGTACAAATGTTCGTGGCTTTTACATCAGGCTAAAACATCAATCTCATTTATAGTATAATCTACATCTAATTCAGTCTGTAAATATATTTTTAATTCATTTAAAGATGACGATGATGAGGTCATGGGGCCTCGTGCCCTTTTTGACTGTTGAATAAGTGCAAAGACTAGAGCCGAAACACATGAATTGGTTGCGGTCAGTACTCTAGTACTTCTACTAGTAGTCATCGCGCCTGACACTTTTTTTTATTAAAAAAAATCTTTAAAATTTCTTCTCCATCTTTCTTCTCCTTTCTTCTTCCTTCAAGCCCAATTTAAGAAAACGTCCCAACTCGGCCAACGCCCGCACCCTTCGCCGCCGCTTGATCCTCTCTTCCCTCCTCACTCTTCTCTTCACCCTCACCTCCCTCTCCCTCCTTTTCCCCTATCACCACATCGACAACGCCGGCAGCAGTCACACCTATAGTCGTCATCACCTCCACCACGGCTGTTTCCCCCAATCAGAGCAAAGCTCTGTTCAAAATTCAAATTTTTAAATGAAGCAACGCTTCAGAAACAGCACCAAGTGCGCTGCGCCCTGAGCAGCGCACCACGTGCAAAGCACGTGTGCGCTAGCACCAAGTGCGATGTGCCCTAAGCGGCGCACCACGAGCAAAGCGTTGGTGCGCTAGCGCCAAGTGCGCTGCGCCCTAAGCGGCGCACCACGTGCAAAGCGTTGGTGCGCTTGCGCCAATTGCGCTACCCTCTAAGCAGCGCACCACGTACAAAGCATGGGTGTGCTAGCGCTGGAACTAAAAGCTCCCCACCGACAAATCAAAGATCCAATAATAATGATAAATGATTAATTGACCAGAATAAAATTCTGTTAAGGAAAGATTTCTCAAAATCTTTCCAAACAAAAAGATTGTGCTCTGTAAATCAGAGCACCGTTGGATCAATAATCCAAAGGTGATTAAAAATCATCAAAATTACAGAATAAATTCTGTATGGAAAGATTTCCCAATCTTGTTAAAACAAGAAAATTGCCTTCTGTAAATCAGAAGCCCTTGGATCAAAGATCCAACGATGGGAAAATCCCCAAATCAATTGGAGAAAAGATCTCCTTAACTGATTGAATAAATCCGCTTTCCCTATATAAAGGCCCCAAGACTTCAAGTCTCAGTGATACAGAAACAAATAGAGGAACCCCCCATAAGCTTTAAGAAAAGCTCAGAAAGAAGAGCCAAGCTCTCAATAGAAGAATAACTTTTCTTCAAGATAAAAGAATAGAGAGATGAAATCATCTCATATTAAAAAGAAGAATTCACTTCTTTCTTTAAGATCATAGATCTATAAGACCAAAAGTCTTTCATAAAGAGATCAAAAGATCTCATCATAAAATAAGAAGAAGAACATAATTCTTCTCACAGATCATAAATCTACAAGACTTAGGTCTTTTGCACAAAGAGATCATAGTATCTCATTATAAAAGGAGGGGGGAGAATTATTCAATTCTCTTAGGATCACAGATCCATGAAGGCAAAGCCTTTCATCAAAATATAAGAGATTGAAACATCTCCTGTAAAAGTAAAGAACTTTATTCTTAGATCTATGAGACAAAGTCTTTTAAAAGAGAATTTAATTCTTAGTGCATAGCGCTGCATAAAAGAGCCTTAGTGCTCCATATTAAAAAGAAGCATCACAGCGCTCTTGATCTGACGCAAAGCGCCAAGCGCACCACGTGCTTCTCACGTGTGCGCCACTTAATAGTTAGCGTTCAGCGCTCTTGGACTAGCGCTTTGCGCTTATGGGATGGCGATCAGCGCCAAGCGCACTACGTGCTCCTCACGTGTGCGCCACTTAACAGTTAGCGCTCTACGCTCTTGGGCTAACGCTTTGCGCTCATGGAATGGCGCCCAGCGCCAAGCGCACCACGTGTTCCTCACGTGTGCGCCACTGAACTAATAGCGCTTTGCGCTCATAAATCAGCGCAATGCGCTCACAGACTGGGGCAAAGCGCCAAGCACACCACGTGCTCCTCACGTGTGTGCTACCCAGCAGAAGCGCACTGCGCTCTTTGACTGGCGCAAAACGCCAAGCGCGCCACGTGTTTCTCACGTGTGCGCTGATAGAACATAAATTGTTCTTTAATAAAGCCCCAGAGCTATGATGAATGCTCAGCATTCAATAAAAGACAAAAATATTGTCAGAACTCAAATCAATGCTCAGCATTGTCAAATGTTTAAACATTTTAACTGAGTGGGCCGAGCCCAAATTGGCTATAAACCCCTCATTCAGATTAATTGAGCCCATATGCTCATAAATATTTTAACAGATCTTAGCCCCAAATTGGACTACAGATCTTTCAACCGAAATTGGTTCAAGGGTACATCTCTTTACTCCTCTGATATTTGTCGTTGTAATCCTTCAACGTCTTCAGAGAGGTGACGGGTCCCGACAACCATACATTCCATGGACTATGATGTCCTTAACCTTGGACTGTGGGGTCCTTAAACCTATGGACTATGATGTCCTTAACCTTGGACTGTAGGGTCCTTAAACCTATGGACTATGATGTCCTTAACCTCGGACTGTGGGGTCCTTAAACCCACGGACTATGATGTCCTTAAGCTCGGATTGTGGGGTCCTTAAGCCCATGGACTATGATGTCCTTAACCTTGGACCATAATGTCCTTAAACTAATCGACCATGATGTCCCTAAACTAAACAATAGAGCCCAAATACTCTCTTGTTGGATCTAAATGATCCCGTTGAGTTGATCTTAGTCTAAAATTAGACTAACGTATCCTCAACGAACGTTTAAGTTGATCTTAGTCTCAAATGAGACTAACGTATCCTTAAACCCAACCCAAAACCCAAATCTAAGAAAATACGGATTTGGACTAATCCACGCCCTACGGGCGACAACATAAATTAGTCTCCGTATACAATCCACGGGCAACCAAAAACAAAACAAACACACACGACACGAAGTGACCATCTGGAGAAGGAGAAAATGGTTACCGCGATGCGGTAGCGTAATTAACTGCAGGGGCTTGCGCCTGTAGGGAAGAGCGTCCCTACAATTAAAAACCCCTCAACGAGGGGGAATCTGATGAAGTCTGCTACATCGGCCGCATACGTTTAAACCTTCGATACATGGTGTCATAAATCAACTTGGCATCTTCGGAGAGGTGGACGGATAGCACCAATTAGCATCTGCCCCCGAATTCAGGCAAGATGAACCTACGCGGTCGCGTCTCTGTATTCGGAGGAGAACAGATTCTGGCACGCCCGGTGGGACCTCTTCCTCTTTCCGCTCCACACTTCGTATGTCGTGTTCGCGAACGAATCGCAGTTTAATATGGCTGCCCTTGGGTTCAAGGTACTAAGATTTGGTTTTGCTCCCATGCAGAAAAAAGAACATCAATGGCCTCTAACTGCTCTAACTGCAACTGCAACTCCCGTTCCACCTCATCTGGAGGTGTAACCTACGGGCCCCAAGCGGCCTTCCTGTTCAAGATGCCAGTGGAGCAAGTAACTCAGGCCACCACTAGGCTGTTCTTCGGGACCATGATCCCACTGTTCAATGCCCTAATGCCGTTGCAGGAGGCTTCAAAGAAGTCGGTTTTTTATCGGCTTACAACTACTGCTGCCCCTCTCAACGGGTCGCCCAACTTCACTGCCTCAGTTTTCAACAAATTGGGCCAGAACGCCAACAAGCCCGCGATACCTGAAGCAGCCATCCCAAAGCGGATAGCCATCCCGGCTCAAGCGGACGAAATTATCAGAGAGGCTTCTTCTGCCAAGAAGTCAGTCTTCACAAGGCTGGCTATTCTGGTTCTTGCTCCAGACAAAGTCATAAAAGCTGCTTCCCCTGCCTAGAGGTCTGCCTTTGACAGAATGGACATTGTTTCTCAACGGATATCGGTCTTCAAGAGGATGACGCCGGCGACAACCCTTCACCAAAACAGGGGGCATGATGAAGCCACCCCCATAGCTGAACCAACTCCATCCGCACGACATGCTCGCCGTCGTCACTGGCGCCGAGTAAGGAAGGTTGGGGGCAGCTCTCCTTCAGGACTGACTCCACCAGCTCCCATGGTGGAAATCGATGCTGCTATTCCGACTGGGAACAGCTTCGAACCGCTTAGGAGGCCATGCTGAAAAGATCTCTTCCACCTGTGGAGAATGCTACAAAAAAGAAGCCGGAGCAGCCCCCTCAGCGGCTGTCCTCCAAAATTTACAAAGTCTGGCGACAGGTCCAGGAATCGGTGATTGATCAAGACTACTCTCGCCGACCAAAGAAGATTAAAGCTCGACAAGAAAAGAGCCAGCCCGTGGTACCACAGAAGATGTCATCCGTCTGGGTGCCCGCTGCAAAAGCTCCTTCAACTTCAACCGCTCACAAGAGAAGGAGGTCGGAGAAAGCCCCTGTGACCGCGGTGAACCGCTAGGACGTTGAATCTAAACGCCCCAAGTCTTGGGGTATTGTGGTGCACACCATTTATATGGCTTCCGGAAAAGAGGAAATCCGTGCTTCTACGGGTCATCGACCGCTTACCCGATCGATAACAAAGGCTCAGGAGCAATAACAGCAAAAACTTTAGGAGATGTTGACTGCAATGGTCGCACTCACTGGGTCGAAAGAAAATCCAGAGACCTCAGAGCAGCATCAGGAACAAGAAACTGATACTGAATTCCTCCGAAGAATGCTCGAGAGGAAAGAAAAAGAGGCCGCAGAACAGGCGGCCAACATAAAACGAATAGCTCTTTTATTCCAAGACATGGCCGGGATGATGTTACAGCCGGAACCTCCAGCTGAAGACCCCCCGATTATCATTGAAGACGACAGAGGGGAGACATCGAACCCTCCTCCGGCTCTTTCAGCAGCCAAGGAGGAGACCATCTCCAAGGCTGCTCTGGATGATTACATTGCTCAGCAAATACGAGCTCATCATGCGAGCGAAACGGCCGGGCAGATCGTTAAGACTGGATGACCCTATCCGGGCTGGTATGACCAAATAAGGTACCCGTCGGGATATACGATCCCTAAATTCCATGTATATAAAGGGACGGGCAATCCCCACCAGCATGTCGCCCAATTTAGGGCTCTATGTGGCAACACTGGAGGTGACGATAAACTGCTACTTCGCCAGTTCGTCGGCAGCTTGTCGAAGACAGCGTTCGAATGGTACTCTGAACTCCCGAACGACTCTGTCAAGACATTTGCAGAAATGGAGTTGTTGTTCACACAAAGATTCGCAAGCGCTAGCGAGCATACTCCGATTACCGCACTAATTAACGCTAGGGTGAAGCCAGGCGAGACATGGGTTCAATACGCAATACGATGGCAGAATCTGTGGTCGAAATGTGAGCAGCGCATCGAAGAAGCGCCAGCAGTAGGCATGTTTGTGGGTACTCTCGACCCTCAAGCGACCATCTCCCAATTTATGATGTTTTTCAAGCCAACCACTTTCCAGGCCTTGATTGATAAGCTGGCCCAAATGGATCAGATGGGTCATAGACCATCTCCTTTGAAGCTGGAATCTCGAAATGAAAAAGGGAAAAGGAAAGAAACCTTCATCGCCAATACTCAACAACAGCCGAGAAACATAAAGCCGGTTGTTCGCCAAAACAACGCGCACCCACACCCATCCCTCGAGGAGAGACTGGGACGTCCTTACTCGTTTCCCAGGGATAAAACGAGGAGACTGTTCGAGCTGGCAATACGCAACAGACTCGTCAGTCTGCCGGATCCAAAATGTCCGTTGCAACCAAGAGATGTCATCAATCCTAATTACTGCCCTTACCACCAAGCAGTAAGCCATCCAATCGAAGATTGCTTCGTCTTCAAAGGCTGGATTGAGGACTAATACCAACAGGGCAAATTCGCGCTGTGTGAAAAATGGAAGATGAACCCACCACAACCACATGATCCGAAAAAGATGGACATGCCGGGGGCATCGTGCTCATTCATAGAGAAAGCCCCTGGACCGAAAAGTCTATAAACTAGAAAGTTGCCTCAAATACGGCAACGACAGACCGAAACGTCTTTAAACTAAAAATGGACCACTATGTCCTAAAACTGGCTATTGACCGAGACGTCGATAAACTACTACGGACCGCAGCATCCCAAGGCTGGAAAAAAAAGGTACGTCCATAAGCGAAATGGGCACGGATGAAAACCCGAAAGGGCTCCGTGAGTAAAAACAGCAAGACTACCGGCGAGTTTTGTGAAAACCCGAAAGGGCGCAATCTCGTTAAAAGACACTTGCAAGGTCCTCTCGACCTTGTGAGGAGAGAATACCTGTGTGAGATCCTTACGACTCACAAGGGAGCAAAACACTTAGGAATCCCCACGATTCCTAAAGAGAAAATACACTTGCAAGATTCTCACGACTCGTAAGGAGAATTCCCCTTTGAGACCCTCGCGGTTCATAGGATTCAAAAGCCTTAAGCTACATGGATCTGAACCTGTTCTTAAGCCATCACAACCTCCAGTGTTTCCCTACAAGTGGTTCAGTATTGACCCTTGTATACAATCCACGGGTGCGAATAAACATTTCCCTAACAAAGTCCCACCAGAGACTGGGGATATGCTCATATGGCAAAAGACACTTGTAAGTCCTCTCGGCTTATAAGGAGAAAACACTCTTGTAAGAACCTTACGACTTATAAGAGACCATACACTTAAGACTCCTCACGATTCTTAAGGAGAAAACGCACCTACGAGATCCTCATGACTTGTAGGGAGAAATACTTTTATGAGACCCTTACGGCTCATGAAGTCAAAAGCCTTAGTCGACAAGATCCTAACCCTGTTCGCTAAGCCACCTTTGTTCGACATCGACAGAGGCAAATGATGATTCGCTCCTGGCAATATCCCAGTTGTAGCGATGCTGATGCCTAAATCGGTATCAAATCCCAAATTCACAGCGAAAAGCCAGCAATCCACAAATGCATATGAAATAGCCGAAATGATGGGGCAACTTGCAACGAAATCAGCAAGTAAAAATATATGTATACAAAAACAGCCAAAATGATTGGGCAACTTGGAACAAAAAGCAGGGAGTAAATAAAACAAATAGCCGAAATAATTGGTCACCGCAAAAAATAGCCGAAATGATTGGGCAATCGCGACTTTCGCGATATAAAAGCTAAAATGATAGAGCATCGCGGAAAGAAAAATATATAAAATGGAACTTTTTGCCCTACAGGTGAGATCATATTGATCCCTGTATACAATCCAGGGACACAAACAAAGAGGGAACCATACCTTCCCACCAGGCTCCATCAGAAAAAGAAGCCCAAATCTCGACGGTTCGCAGACAGCTCGGAGATCATTTCAGTATTCGTCTCGTTACACCAGACGCAATGTCAACAACGGCGTTCCTTCGCAGTCCAGCAGGATACAGATGCAACGTCAACGAAAGACCTCACGGTCAAAACAAAGCGGAGTGATGGCAAAATCCCAACTCCACATCAGCATTCGTCTCGTTACACCAGACGCAATGTCAACAATGGCGTTCTTTCGCAGTCCAGCAGGATGCAGATGCAACGTCAACGAAAGACCTCAAGGTCGAAACAAAGCAGAGTGACGGCAAAATCCCAGCTCCACCTCAGCATTCGTCTCGTTGCAGCAGACGCAATATCAACAACGGAGTTCCTTCGCAGTCCAGTAGGATGCAGATGCAACATCAACGAAAGACCTCACTGTCGAAACAAAGCAAAGTGATGGCAAAATACTAGCTCCAACTCAGCATTCGTCTCATTACAGCAGACGCAATGTCACCCCAGGGTCAAAACAACGGAGCCATGGCAAAGTCCCTAGTTCCAAATCTCGACGGTTCACCAACAACCTAGAGACTATCTCGACGCCCGTCTCGATACAGCAGAAGAGATGTCACCGCAGCGTTCTTCCTCCAGCAGGATTCAGATGCGACAATCAAACAACGGAGCCATGGCAGAGTCCCTAGTTCCAAATCTCGACGGTTCACCAACAACCTAGAGACCACCTCGACGCCCGTCTCGATACAGCAGACGCAATGTCACCTCAGGGTCAAAACAATGGAGCCATGGCAAAATCCCAAGTTCCAAATTTCGACGGTTCACCAACAACCTAGAGACAACCGTGACATTCATCTCGATACAGCAGACGCAATGCCAGCAAATTAAGCAAAGGCCAAATTCCTAGCTTCAGGGTCTTGACGGCAACTCATATAAAACCTGAAAGACTATCGGAGATCATCCCACACCAGCGCGGAGTGGTCACCACCTCGACGTTCATCTCGATACAGCAGACGAGATGTCACCACAGCGTTCTTCCTCTAACAGGATTTAGACACGCTAAAACAAACAAAGCGAAGGCCAAATTCCTAGCTTCGGGGTCTTGACGGCAACTCATATAAAACCTGAAAGACTATCGGAGATCATCCCACACCAGCGCGGAGTAGTCACCACCATGACATTCATCTCGATACAGCAGACGCAATTCCAGCAAACGAAGCAAAGGAAGTATTCCTAGCTTCAGGGTCTTGACGGCAACTCATATAAAACCTGAAAGACTATCGGAGATCATCCCACACCAGCGCGGAGTGGTTATGACTCATCGAGGCTTCCCAAACTGAGCCTAACCTCAAGTAAAAAGCGGCATGGCAAAATTCCTAACGCTTCCTCTTCCAACGGTCAAACTGCCTAGGAAGATTGCTTGAAGACGTCTTGTCCAGCCCCCAAAGGGATCAGAGACACGACAGTCGCAAGGCTACTCGAACAGCAAGATTGCCTATCGAGGAATACATCAGCCAACGCGACCGTACGACGAACAAAACCCTAGTACCACAGTCCCTAACGGACCTCTGTCGTAAAGAACAGAAGTTAACTGTGATGTTAGGACATTCTTACGAGAACTTCTCGATTCGTCTCGACTCGTAGGAAAAAGCCTTAGGCAATGGAGATAAGGACCTGTTTCCTAAGCACTGGGGCCCTGCAAGTCGGTCCAAAATGGACTCTTGCATACTATTCACGGACCACACTCTCCAAAGTCAAATCTCGATAAGGAGGGAAACAACCACTTACGAGTCCTCTCGACTTATAAGAGGGAAAATTCTCTTGTGAGATCCTTACGACTCTCAAGAAGAAAGCACACTTGGGAATCCTCACGATTCCTAAGAAGAAAATACACAGTTACGAGATCCTCTCGACTCGTAGGGAGAAAAGTCTTTATGAGACCCTCACGGCTCATAAAATTAAAAAGTCTTAGGCAGCAGACCTGAACCTGTTTCCTAAGCCATTGTTACCCTGCAAAAAGTTTAAGATGGACCATCACTTACTATCTACAGGCCACATTTGCTAAAATTACATGGCAATGGCACAGCGAAGAGAAGAAAGTAGTAATAGAACAAAAAAAAATATGTATCTTTTATTCATGAATTCAATGGAGTACAAGTTGAATCGTATGAAAGAATAAAAAATGGATACATGTTATTCAAAGATTACAATCAAAACAGCTACTGAGAAGGAAGCGTTTTTAACAAGTCCGCAAGCTGCTCTCGCACTCCTTTCAGTGCCTTCTCGTGATCAGCCGCCGCGGCCAGCTCCGCTTCAATTCAAGCCCTTTGCTGCAAGCATGATGAAATCTTTTCATCGATTTCCCGTTGGGCAGCTTCGCGACTCTGTGTAACCCGCTCAATAGAGTCAAGTTTCCACCTCAATACAAGCCCGTCCGAGATACATTGCTGCAAGGTGTCAAAAGCAGCTCTCAGTAGCGCGGCATTTGTTTTAACTTGGGCACGCAGCCGGGCAGATTCATCCGAAGCCTCCTTGCGCTCCTTCCACTTCAAGCTCGCTTCTTGTTCAAAATGGTGGAGGAAGGCCACACTCTGCTCGACCCATGCAACTCGTTGGGAGTTCACAGCCAGAATCTCAGGAGCAGGACGCCTAAGCTCAAGCTCGTGCAGGCAGGCCTCAATCTTTCTGCAGTGGTTAACCCAAGACTCAATGACGCCTTCGTTATGGAAGTTCACAAGCGTCGCCAACATTGGATTAACCTCGGCAGCAAAATCTGCAGCGAATGTAGGGGCCTCTGCGTCAAGCTCCTCGATGTAATCGCCCAACATACGCAGACTGGTCACAGCGCCTTTTGAAGATGGACGTCTGGAAAAGGGCCCCGCTGGTATTATGATTCGAGACTCAAACGGAGCTGGAGTCGGTGTCACCGCTGAAAAACAAATCATAATCAGATGACAGCTCAAGAAATAAAAAAAATGCACAAACAATAGAGTCTACTATACCGGCTGCAACAGATGGCAGAGCTGGAAGTACTGGTGGCGCGGTGATACCCTCATCCCCTCCTTCAATTTGTAAGGCTACAAGTGATGCAAAGAGGAATTAGCAATGACATGGCTGCCCTTCAAAGAAAAAAAAGGACGACGGTTAGAAAAGATACTCACCGACACCAGCGGGCGGACTAATCTCCGACCGGAAAGAGAAGTGCGGGTTCAGCATATGATACAAGTGATCAAAAAGAACTCCTGCGAGATCACGATGATACATGGTCAGTACACGAAAGATGCTGTCCCCGATTTAAATTTATCACAAACCCATACCTTCCAGCATTTGAGAAGATATAAGAGAGGACGGAGGGGCAACACCGTCAAAGCTGCAACTGGTGGTGCTTCTTCAGGTATCGCAACCTCAGCGCTTGCCACACCTACATTCGAAAGGAAAAGAATGTCATCAAAAAGGATTGCGAAATGAAAAGAATGCAGGGACTCGAGACCTACCGGACAGGTCATCAACCAGAACCGCGACGGGAGTATCGCCAAGCATCACGACTTCTTCAATCTCATTTGCGGGGATGGTTTCGCCGCCCATAGCTTCGTCCCCCGATTCCACGAGAGCTGTCGTGATACTCGCAGCGCCCGGCAACGGCAAGGAACCGCAAGGGGAAAGAGTAGCAATTGGGGCAGTTCCAGACTCTTGAGAAAGAGTGGCCACTTCAGGCTCAGTGGTTGCCGCCGTCTCGCCTACCACTCCCTCATCAGGACTCGGCCCTGCAGGGTATGACGTATGAGAATCTGAGGACCAAACTTTAATAAAAAGGACCCAAGTTATGCTACCTTGAGATGGCCTTTCAGCTGCCTCCCGAGCCGCGCGTATCGCCTGTCTATGAGCGATAAACAGGGCAACCGGAGCATCCTCTAAAGAAGCAGGGACAGGAGAAGCAGCGCTCGAGCCTGCACCTACGGCCAAGACGGCGTTACGTTCTCTTGCCGCACGCCTCCTGCGCTTCCTTTCCGCCCGGGCCGTAAGAGCTGATCTTCTCAGGACCTCCGTCAAGGGGATGTCATCGTCCACGCCAAGAGCTACCTCTGGAGCCGTTATGGCATCCGTCATCGGTTGCTTAAGTAAAGCCTCTGTTGGCAATGCTGAGGAGGCCGGGACTTTGATAGTTGGCCCTGGAAGCATCTCCGTACCACCCTGCGAAGTCGGTACCACACCTGGGATAACCTGAGTAGAGGTAGTCCCTGTCATAAGATAAAAAAAAGGGGGTCAGATTACCCATAAGAAAGGGGAATGAAGGCACAATGAGCCGAAATATACCAACACCCAGCGAAGCGCGAAGCCTCTCTTCCTCCTCAAAAGTCTTAAGGGAAGCTGCGAGAGCCTCTTCATTGGAAATGCCTATTAAAGAAGGAGTGTCAGTCAAAACATGATAATAAAAATGTAATGCAATGACAAAAGATACGGCTGAGGTTTACTCGACTGTGCAAGGATGACCAGTCCCGCTTTGTAGCTTGCTGATTGCTCGGAAGCTGCAATAGCAGCCTCAAGGTCGGTATCATCCGGCGCCATGAATAGGCCTTCGTTAGTCCCATATTCTCTTAGGTCCTCGCTATAAGGAGCATGAGGCTCCTGGCCAAGTACAACGTCAGCAGAAAGAATCGACTTCTTCTTCTTCTGTGAACGAGTACCGGTCGCCGCTAGCAAAAGCTTACGCTTGGTAGGCACCTTGGGACGACGAGTCCCGACATCTGAACCCACGCCAGACTCGGGAGACGCTACAGTCATCTCTTTCACAGGAGCACGGGGTATTGGTAGCTCAGGCCTATCACGCGGTACCACAGCCGCAGTAGCTTCCCTCAAGGGAGGATGAACGATGGTTCGTCGCTTCAGAGGAACGTCTAGATTACCCGCCGGGGCGGTGCCTGTACGATCGAGCAATAATCGCTTCCCTTCTCTGATAACGGCGCCCATCGAATGCTGGTACCACGCCACATATGCATTCATGGCTTTTGGAATGCAACCCGGCTCAATAATAAAGAAATTGGAGCCGGTATTCAATCGCATAAAATGGTGCATTGTGTTCTAAATACCCTCTTCAGTCACAGGTGGTTCTGACAGGAAGGCCTCAAGTGGGACGCCTTGATTGTAGCATAACTGCTGGGCAAAACGATGTGGGTTGTACCTCATGAACAACGTCACATCATTCTGCTTAAACACGAGAAAGCCCGGCCTGATGGAGTATAGATGGAGAATTTCCTGAGCTTTCAAGACAGAGGCCCCGTCTTTAAAAATGTCCCGCAATGGCTGCACCGTTGTTGCGGACTCTTTGCCGATAGTTAGAACCTTGTCAGTAAAGGTCATGCCATCTCCAACCGTGCGCGGACGAAGAAGCAAACCCCTAGCTTCCCGCGGTGTCGGATTTACAATGGATGCGTAAACTAGCCGCATGATCCGGGGGAACTTACATCTGTCTTAAAAGGAAGGCCTTTTATGGATACTGAAAACACCAAGTACATGTAGCTCGAGCCATGACATAAAGTAATGCATCGAGAAGTTCATATGCTTCACTCCTGGTTCAGTAGTATCCGCCGCTTGGCTGAGGCCGTAATACAAATGAGCAAACCCAGCGACCCCGACAGCCACTTTTACCCCAATAACCATTCTGTAAGCTGGGTAGAAGACAGACGACCTCATACGGCGAGGATGCATCGGAAGCGCAAACCAGCACAGCCATAACCCGAGAAACCCCAAAAAGAACGTTTCCTCGTCGATCCCAGGAACTGCAAGCTCTGCAAAAGAGACGACCGGGGTGTTGGGGAGGAAGAAACTCTTCTGATCTGCCTCCGCCGTTGGCAGGTTGCCCAAACCTAAGCCGAAAGGATCGTCAAGTTTGGCGAATTTAGCGGCCTCCTTCAAAAGGACTTCCGGGTGGAGAAAATGAGCGATGGAATCCGTGAAATTAACCCCACGGCTCCCAGATTCGAGGAAAAGGCCCTCATAAATATTCAGCACTTTAATCAAACTAGGGAATTGGTGTTGAATGGCGTTCTCCGGGGTAAAGCCTGTCATCACTGACTTGGCACTAAAAACGTATTCATCCGTAGGAAGCAGTTCCTCATAATACTCCCCTATAACCGGTAAGCCAGAAACTTCAGCAAACTCCTCTAAAGAGATTGATACTTCTCGATCCAGCATAAGGAAGGTGTGAGTCGGAATATTCCACTGCTCCAGAAAGTCCTTAACCCACCAGGCAGGAAGCGTAGAATACTGAAATAGAGAAGAATAAATTACGGGATACAACCCAAGCCTCAGCAGCTGCGGCTTCTTCGCTGACAGAATATAGCGGGCCCATTGCAGATACCCAGCTGGATGACGAGGAGTTAGGCCAATCATATATGGTTATCCCCACGGACACGACTCGCCTTGATAAATACGTCGCCCCAGGGTATCCAAAGCCATTGGAGGCTGAATGGGTATCAAAGCCATAGCAGGCTGAAGAAGACCTCCCGAAGTCCAGTTGACTTCTTCCACAGTATAGTTCACCGGGGGTGAGTCGGCGTAGTGGATCGCCATGATGGGCTCTGAGGGTACCGCGCACGAAAAGCTCTGCCGACCCTTAATGATTTGATTGTACCATGTTCCCCATAGATGAAGATTCTTATGTTCCGGGTCATGATCTCTGATCAATGCTAAGACTTCCCTGTCCACAGGCGCTCCAGGGAATCCTCCCTCTGAACGAACAAATGGGAAAGAACTATCGAAAGACATGTCACCTGCACGAAAAAGAACAAAAGTCAACCGTCAGTGCTATAATTTAAATTCTGACACTTGGTACTTTAAAATTCGTACCGCACTGCAATGCAGTAGAAAGGGACCAAAGAGGACCCACATAATCTAGATGACAGTTCATCATTAATAAAAATAGTCTCATCATTTGATGAGACTGTCATTAAATGAGGAAATCCTCAATTGATTCTCATTCAATGAGAACCCCTCGGGCTAAGGAGCAAATCTCCCCTTGAGAGCGGTGCTCTGTGGCAGAGTGACATCTGTCAACTCTAATGATGGAGGAATAAAAATTCCTCAAGAGCCTTGCTCTGGAAAAAGGATGGAATAAACCATCAGAAAAATTGAAATCAATTTTTTATATGAATTAAAATTCTGAGATCTTCAAAGACCCATGAACAAACTCTTAAGAGTTCTTCATAAGAGATTAACAAATCTCCATTATTCAAGAGAGCAAAGTTCTGTTAATGAAACCCTAAAAGGGTTTTCTTTAGATCGAAGATCTATGGAGAGCAAAGCGCTGTTAATGGGTTAAGAAACCCCAAGAAAAATCTCTTTAGATCTATGAGAGCAAAGCTCTGTAAATGAAACCCTAAAAGGGTTTTCTTTAGATCTAAGATCTATGAAGAGCAAAACTCTGTTAATGGGTGAAACCCTAGATCCTTTAAAAGATTTAATCTTTACCTTAATTTTGACAGAGTTTTGTCCTTAAGAAAATTCTTAAGATGAAGAGTTATGCACTGCAAGAGAATAAAAAATTCTCAGAGGGAAGAAAATGAACAGAAATCATCTCAAGGGCCAAGGGTCCTATTATAGGCATTGAGATGCCGTTTAAATTTCTGAGTTGATCCAAGGGCACAGATGTTGACACCGCTTCACTCACATGTGGGCCATGTGAGCGCAACGGTGGGGGGCTTTTGTTTCCCCCAATCAGAGCAAAATTCTGTTCAAAATTCAAATTTTGAAAAGAAGCAACGCTTCAGAAGCAGCGCCAAATGCGCTGCGCCCTAAGCAGCGCACCACGTGCAAAGCACGTGTGCGCTAGCGCCAAGTGCGTTGCGCCCTAAGCGGCGCACCACGTGCAAAGCGCTGGTGCGCTAGCGCTACGTGCGCTGCCCTCTAAGCAGCGCACTACGTGCAAAGCACGGGTGCGCTAGCGCTGGAACTAAAAGCTCCCCACCGACAGATCAAAGATCCAATTATAATGATAAATCATTAATTGACCAGAATAAAATTCTGTTAAGGAGAGATTCCTAAAAATCTTTCCAAACAAAAAGATTGTGCTCTGTAAATCAGAGCACCATTGGATCAATGATCCAAAGGTGATTAAAAATCACCAAAATTACAGAATAAATTCTGTATGGAAAGATTTCCCAATTTTGTTAAAAACAAGAAAATTGCCTTCTGTAAATCAGAAGCCCTTGGATCAAAAATCCAACGGTGGGAAAATCCCCAAATCAATTGGAGAAAAGATCTCCTTAACTGATTGAACAAATCAGCTTGCCCTATATAATGGCCCCAAGACTTCAAGTCTCGGTGATACAGAAACAATGAGAGGAACCCCCATAAGCTTTAAGAAAATCTCGGAAAGAAGAGCCAAGCTCTCGATAGAAGAACAACTTTTCCTCAAGGTAAAAGAACAGAGAGATGAAATCATCTTATATTAAAAAGAAGAATTCACTTCTTTCTTTAAGATCATAGATCTACAAGACCAAAAGTCTTTCACAAAGAGATAAAAAGATCTCATCATAAAATAAGAAGAAGAACATAATTCTTCTTACATATCATAGATCTACAAGACTTAGGTCTTTTGCACAAAGAGATCATAGTATCTCATTATAAAAGGAGGGGGGAGAATTATTCAATTCTCTTAGGATCACAGATCCATGAAGGCAAAGCCTTTCATCAAAATATAAAAGATTGAAATATCTCCTGTAAAATTAAAGAACTTTATTCTTAGATCTATGAGACAAAGTCTTTTAAAGGAGAATTTAATTCTCGGTGCATAGCGCTGCATAAAAGAGCCTTAGTACTCCATATTAAAAAGAAGCATAACAGCGCTCTTGATCTGGCGCAAAGCGCCAAGCGCACCACGTGCTCCTCACGTGTGCGCCACTTAACAGTTAGCACTCTGCGCTCTTGGACTAGCGCTTTGCGCTCATGGAATGGCGCCAAGCGCACCACGTGCTCTCCACGTGTGCGCCACTTAACAGTTAGCGCTCTACTCTCTTGGACTAGCGCTTTGCGCTCATGGAATGGCGCCCAGCGCCAAGCGCATCATATGTTCCTCATGTGTGTGCCACTGAACTAATAGCGCTTTGCGCTCATAAATCAGCGCAATGCGCTCACAGACTGGCTCAAAACGCTAAGCGCACCACGTGCTCCTCACGTGTGTGCTATCCAGCAAAAGCGCACTGCGCTCTTTGACTGGCGCAAAGCGCCAAGCGCGCCACGTGTTTCTCACGTGTGCGTTGATAGAACATAAATTGTTCTTTAATAAAGCCCCAGAGCTATGATAAATGCTCAGCATTCAATAAAAGACAAAAATATTGTCAGAACTCAAATCAATGCTCAGCATTGTCAAATGTTTAAACATTTTAACTGAGTGGGCCGAGCCCAAATTGGCTATAAACCCCTCATTCAGATTAATTGAGCCCATATGATCATAAATCTTTTAACAGATCTTAGCCCCAAATTGGACTACAGATCTTTCAACCGAAATTGGTTCAAGGGTACATCTCTTTACTCCTCTGATATTTGTCGTTGTAATTCTTCAACGTCTTCAGAGAGGTGACGGGTCCTGACAACCATACATTCCATGGACTATGATGTCCTTAACCTTGGACTGTGTAGTCCTTAAACCTATGGACTATAATGTCCTTAACCTTGGACTGTAGGGTCCTTAAACCCATGGACTATGATGTCCTTAACATCGGACTGTGGGGTCCTTAAACCCATGGACTATGATTTCCTTAAGCTCGGACTGTGGGGTCTTTAAGCCCATGGACGATGATGTCCTTAACCTTGGACCGTAATGTCCTTAAACTAATCGACCGCGATGTCCCTAAACTAAACAATAGAGCCCAAATACTCTCTTGTTGGATTTAAATGATCCCGTTGAGTTGATCTTAGTCTAAAATTAGACTAACGTATCCTTAACGAATGTTTAAGTTGATCTTAGTCTCAAATGAGACTAACGTATCCTTAAACCCAACCCAAAACCCAAATCTAAGAAAATACGGATTTGGATTAATCCACGTCCTACGGGCGACAACATAAATTAGTCTCCGTATACAATCCACGGGCAACCAAAAACAAAACAAACACACACGACACGAAGTGACCATCTGGAGAAGGAGAAAGTGGTTACCGCGATACAGTAGCGTAATTAACTATAGGGGCTTGCGCCTGCATGGAAGAGCGTCCCCACAATCAAAAACCCCTCAACGAGGGGGAATCTGACGAAGTCTGCTATATCGGCCGCATTCATTTAAACCTTCGATAAATGGTGTCATAAATCAACTTGGCATCTTCGGAGAAGTGGACGGATAGCACCAATTAGTATCTGCCCCCGAATTCAGGCAAGACGAACCTACGCGGTCGCGTCTCTGTATTCGGAGGAGAACAACGGCCGCAGCTTCCTCCACCTTTCCCCCTACCCTTTCGACGACCCCTTCCGCCTTCACCTCCTCCTCCACTACTCCCTCGACTACCTTTCCCTTATCCATGCCTACTTCTCCTTCTCCCGCTGCCTCAAGCTCTCCTCCTCCCACTCCCTCGCCTCCTTCCTCAACCTCTCCCGCTCCTTCACCGACCTCGCTTCTCACATCTCCCCTTCTCCTCATCTCTCGATGAGGCCAAGGACAATAACTTACTTAGGCGAGTCAAATCATGAGTCAGCAAGATGGGGGACGACTTAGACAAGGCGAACCGGAGCGAGGCAACATCAAGAATTTTTGGAGTCAACCCGCTTCGTCTGACTTGGCAAGACAAGGTGAGTTGACTCGCCAATTCGCCCACGTCGACAATGAGATGCATAAAATTTGCCTTTTTGCGAGGAGGGACGAAACAAGTCGCCATCGACTTGCCTCATTTTCCAGGCCCACTTAAGGCAAAGGAGGTGTATGTCTTACTTCTTTTCCTATGCTTGAGAGAAAAGACAAAGGGAGTTGAGAGATGTAAAGGTGTTCCATTTGAAGATGAGAGATGAATGGAATAAGATTGAGTGGTGTTATAAGATCTAATAACTTCTTGAATCATTATATGTACTCAACTGTATGCAGAGGCGGAACCAGGAAATATATTTTACGGGGGCTAAGTTAAAATACATTATAGTAAAAGTATACTTACATATTGAACCAAGGTCTGTAGAAGAAAGATCATATGTCTTAACCACTAGGCTAACTTTAGACTTGTTGAAACTTACCCGATATACATATTTATTGCAAGTATAGAAGCAAACCGAAGAATAGCAAGCCGATGAATAGCATATAAAGCAATTGTTGGAAGTTTTCTAGGGCCGAGCCCCTGCTAATCCCCTCCTAATTCTGTCGTATACAATATCTATGGTAGCGGTTATTCCTTTTCTTTAGTGGAAGGTAGCTTCCGAAGATTCCTTCTTTGCCTTAAGCAGTGTCGATCGCTGGCTGACTGGGGCACGAGGTTCCCAAGCCGATCTCACAGTTGCAAAAAGCCATCTGTAGCTTAGTTTGTTTGTGTCTCTGCCTTTTTCTCAGACGGATTGCTCACAGGCCTGGCCCCATCCAAGTGGCTTCCAAAGGGCACCAAGATCCCACGCTCAATCATAAGCCCCCTTCAGTGTGAATGTGAAAGTCCACCCTAGCACCACCAAGGGGTTTTAGTGGCATCAAGCATGCCTAATTCAAATTTTTATGGTGCTAAGCTAGATTTAACAAGATCTTTAGCTAGTTGATTAGGGTTTTAGTTTTGATATCTACTAAACTATAAGAAGTGAAAAGTGGCTATACCCTCGTAGATCAAGTCCTTCACTTCACATGCTCCATGTAGTAGTCCCGCTACTCCACTAGGCTCTACTTGAGGTTTTGGACGAGATTCCTCCGATGACCTTCGTACCGAAGATGATCCACGCGACGTCCCTCCAACTCAAGCTACCTCTATACTAAACTCTTTAGCGTAGTAACACGCTACAGTCGATCGCCAGTCAAGTGTAGGATGGTGAAGTAGGGGATATGATTTTACTCACAAGATTGTCTTCAAGCTTCATGGTTCACATCACATGTGAGGGTTGAAACTTGAACCATGACATTGAGGAAGAAGATGAAACTAGAGAGCATAAGAGCAAAATGGGAGCAACTCAAGAAAATGGCTAAGTGTTGAATGAGCAAGTGAATGGCTAACCCCTTGACCTCACTCATTGTAGCATACAAATATCCACAAATAAAATATGGTGACATGCTTCAATAATAAGTCAAGATGAATAAACAAATATAAAGCCCATGCTTGCAACCATGCTCTCATTTTCCACCTCATTTCTATTTTCATAAAATAGAAATTTATGTCATGCTACATATATATATTTATATATATATCATATATATATATTAATACATATAATAAAATATTTAGTGAGCTAATGATATTAGTTAAGATATAATTATATCACATATAATATATATCACATTATTAAATCAACACTTGATTTAATAATCCGGTTATATCACATATGACCGACTAATATCATTCATTTGTATATCGCATTATCAAATCAACACTTGATTCGACAATCTGGTTATATCACATATAACCGAACCGATAACAGATAACTGCCAGATTACAATACGGCATCACATACACGTATTTAATTTGGCCCACACACATATCACATATGTGTCCTACTTCGTTTCGCTTGAACCAGGGAACTTCTGTGTGAGACTCTAAAGACTCGTCAATACGCCAGCAGTAGATGATGATCACATCAGTCACCTACAAGCCATAAACGGTACTAGCTGGATGTAACGGTTACCCGGGTATTGAGCGATATGAAGATCAACAAGCAAGCTTGTCCATAGTCTCCATGAAGCCTACCAGTAACACTACCGTACAGTCCGGTCTCTTCTTCTGATATGTCGCATATCATGTCTAGGGGTGATAAACGTCAGACCCCAGTAACGTGATAAGTCATGCCGATGTCTGGCCTACAACGGTTCGAGAAACTACTGATAACTCTTATCAGTAAATCTTGGCAGCAGCCCTGGACAGGAACTTCCAGTTATAACCAATCGAGCATAGCGCAACATTAACCAACAATACCGGGAGAGACGAAACCCCTCCAATCGCTCATTGCCTCTATGTGACTCGGGACTGTACCCAAAATCCACCTATTTGCACAACTCTTCTTGAGCGTGGTAGGAAGGAAATCAAAGCACAGTGGGAGCCACACAAGACTCTATAACGATCTCGGGTCTACAGACTAACCTGTACCCGTGTCACCAAAGGACTGCTATCTGACGATAGGTATACTACCACATAGGAGTCCTCGGCGAGTCCTGTTCGGTGTACCCATTCTCCAATGAGCACCTGTGTACAATCTTTGATGTCACACACCAATGGTTGTGGGATCAACCATCGTCCTCTAAGGGACAAGAAACGTACACACTAGTCTACTCTGGAATATCGATGCCCTAGTCTCGATATTTCCTCAACTAGGAATTGATTAAAAGATGTACTTTTCGACCACCATGGCCCTACTAGTATGATCTCATCATAATCCTGGTAGTCAAGTACATATCATAAGGGCTTTATCAACATGTAAGAGACAGGCAGTATAAATACCAGTTTACATGTTAAGATAAAGGTAACCTGATAGCATACTATCATGTCGAGCAAGAAAGTCCTCTATATATATGTCCAAGCATCCACTATAACACCAATAATGGCATCTAGGGCATACATATTCCTAACAAATCTCCCACTTACACTAAGACCAGTTGTTGTAGTATCTCATGCCCAACATCCCAAAAGTCTCTCGAATAGTATCAGGGGAATGGCCTCGGTGAGTGGATCCGCTGTGTTATCCTCTGTGTCAACTCTCCTGACCTTGATCTCCCGGAGATCAACTATCTCCCTGATCAGGTGATACTGTCTAAGAATATGTCTGGATCGCTGACGGGACCGGGGTTCCTAGGACAAAGCCACAACTCCATTGTCATCACAATACACGGGTATTGGATGCTCAATGGTAGGAACCAAGTTCATCCTATGAACTTTTTCATCCAGATAACCTCTTGGCATCGTTGGTAGCGATGTAATTATCCTCTATCAACGAGTCTATTACGGTATATAACTTGGAACCCTTCCAACACACTGTCCCTCCACTGAGGGTGAAAACAAAACCCGAGACTGAATTTCAGTCGTCCTTATCACTCTGGAAACTCGAATCGTTAAAGGATTCCATCTGGAGTACACCGTTACCATACACCAAGAACATCTCTTTAGTCCTTCTCAAGCACTTAAGAATGTTCTTCACAGCTGTCCGGTGGTTTTCTCAAAGATCATTTTGATACTTACTCACTACACCTAGTGAGTAATCTACATCTGGTCGGGTACATAATATTGCATACATGATTGACCCGTCTGCCAAAGCATAGGGCATTCCTTGCATGCGAGCCCTCTCCAAATCAGTCTCGAGAGACATCTCTTTGGAGAGAGTGATTCCTGAACAAGCAGGTATATTACCACGCTTAGAATCATCCATACTAAACCCCTTTAGCATGGTGTCTATGTACCCGGATTGGGACAATCCTAAATCTATTTAGATATATCTCTATAGATCTATATCCCTAGGATGTAGGAGGCATCAGTTAGATCTTTCATGGAGAACCTGTGTGATAAGAGGTGCTTGACCGAGTGTAGCATAGGAACATCGTTTCCTATCAAGAGTATGTCATCCACGTACAATACGAGGAAGACAACCACACTCTCTACAACCTTCTTATATATACATGGTCCATCAACTTTTTTGATGAAGTCAAACTCTTTGACAGCTTCATCAAAACAAACATTCCATCTCCGCGATGCCTGCTTTAACCCGTAGATCGATTTAAGCAGCTTGCACATATTTCCGCTGCTCCCACTATCTACGAAGCCCTCTGGTAGTGTCATATACACGCTCTCTTCTAAATCACCATTTAGAAAAGCGGTTTTGACGTGCAGTCTGCCAGATTTCGTAGTCATAGTATGCAGCAATAGCAAGTAGGATCCTGATAAATTTAAGCATAGTTTTGAAAGTCTCAACATTTCCATCTACACCAAATTATCTTTCTCAAAGATCCTCTTGCTCTCGATGGCTTTTACCCCTTCAGGAGCAACTTCCAAAGTCAACACTTTGTTGGTGTACATAGATTCCATCTCAGATTGCATAGCATCCAGCCATTTCAAAGAGTCCCCACTCGTGATGGCCTGCTCGAAACTAATTGGGTCATCATCTCCATGATGCAATCCTCGCTTCCACCGTCTACGAGAAAATCGTAGTATCTCTCAGGTGGATGAGGAACCCAACTAGATCTGCAGAGTGGCTGCGGTTCGTCGGGGACTATCGAATCCTCCGGTTCCACCAAATCGTCAGTTATAGTTTGCTTTGCTAGAACTTCTTCTAGTTCTACCTCATCACCACTAATTTCTTTCATAAGAAATCCCTTTTCTAAAAAGGTGGCTTGTCGAGAATCAAAACACCTTTTGTTCCTCAGTGTGGTAGAAGATATACCTTCGCGAATGTTTGGGATATTTTACAAACTTGCACAGAACTGACCTTGCCTCAAACTTATCCGGATTTTGCTTTTCAACATAGGCTGGACAACCTCATATCTTAACTCGTTTAACAGATGGTCTCTTCCCATTCCATATCTCATATGGAGTGGTAGGCAACAGATTTGGTCGGAACTCTATTCAATAGGTATGCAGCTTTCTCAAGTGCATGTCCCCAAAAAGAAATAGGTAACTCAGCAGTACTTATCATAGAGCGCACCATATCTAATAAGGTGAGATTCCTCCACCCCGATATATCATTGTGTTGTGGTGTATACGGAGGAGTAAACTGAGAGAGAATCTCATTCTCTTTTAAATAGTCTCGGAATTCCATGCTCAAGTATTCAACTCTCCGATCATAGCGAAGGATTTGAATACCTTTACCCATCTAGTTCTCAACTTCGTACTTATATTCCTTGAAATTCTCAAAAGATTCAGTTTTGTGTTTCAACAAGAACACATGTCCGTATCTTGAGAGAATATCGGTGAATGTAATAAAGTACGCGGAACCATCCCTGGCATCTGTAGACATAGGATCGCATATATCACTATGTATCTGTCCAAGAGTTCAGTAGCTCTTTCTCCGTTTCCAGTAAACGGAGATTTGGTCACCAAGCCTTTTAGACATGACTGGCAAGTTTCATAAGATGTAAATTCGAACGGATTCAAATATGCATCCTTCTGAAACTTTAGCTAGTCTTGTTTCATCGACATGACTTAGTTTACAATGCCACAAGAACACTTTGTTCATTGCTGAACTGTTCCTCTTGTGTGTGTTATGTACGTTTAGAACTGTAGTTTGATTCAGAACGTGTACACTGTTATACAACGTACCTTGCCCAATCAACACTTGATTTAGGAAAATATTCACAATATTATTGGTACGAAATAACAGTCGCTTAGAATCATTGTATTACCAGTTGGTAACACAAGGTGATATTTGCCAACTGTTTTGGCTGCAACAATTGCACCATCTCTACTACTAGAGACATATCACTGTTTCCCAGTTCTCCACCTTTCATTTAGCCCATGTAACAAATTACATGTATGGGATCCTTATCCGGTATCCAATACCCAGGACGTAGAGTAAACTGAGAAACAGTTCTTGGTAACGAACACACCCGAAGAGGATACATCATCATGCTTTTTCTTCGCTTGGACGGCATGGGAATCTGGATATTCCCCTATTCCTTGCTCAGACTTATGACAATCATAAGGTAGAGCGGAACCAAGCCCGGTATAATAAGTAGGTTCGGTCAACACATCCATATTATTATCTTGATTAAGGCATGTCATTAGTCGCTACCAGGAGAGAGAGAGAGAAGGATAATCACTTTGTGTGCACTCTTTGCAAGATTAGATTGGTTATTTTATCTAATCAGGATTGCTCCCACTGTTTTTATCAAATCTTCCTTCAAACCCTAAAAGGTAAGATTAGCCGGGATTAATTACATTCTATAAGTTCGCTAATCGGTCAGCCAGGCAAGTGTCGGTACTCCGAGGGAAGTTCCCCGTGTTTTCTCACGGACCTAATTAAAATAAACCTCGTTTTTCTAGAGGCATAACCCCATTGACACCTTTCTAGACACCTACTGGATCAGCTAATTGTAAAGTGCAAAACTCTCCCAGGAGTAACTCTTACTCGCAATGGGTATCAGGATCCAACTATCATATAGAAGGTATGCAATCTCATTGCAAATTTCAACACTTGAAATTCCCGATAATGGTTTTACCCCTAACGTCCTATGACCTTGACAAAGGCCAACAAACCATAGGGCGCTAGTCAAGTTCAACCCGTTATTTCCTGATTGAATTAAACCAACCCGCACGACCCTTGACAAAGGCCAACAAGGTCGTACGACTAGCCTAATCCAATCACATCATATGATTGCAGATAAGCACTAATTAGCTACCGCACACTACGCCTTGACAAAGGCCAACAAACGCAGCACGGATACTAAATAGTACTTATCTGAAATGACAGAAGGCTACGCAGGTTTCTAAGAAAACCATGAGCGTAATGAACTTGATGTCGTCGTAGAATCTAATGATTTTGAAAAGGAGTGTTTTAGAGGCTTTTGCTAGTTTCGCTAAAGAGGTCACTCCCGGTGAAGGGATCTCGGCTCTTTCCTCATCGAATGAGGTGCAGGATATTCAGGAATACCACTATGCAAAGAAAGAACTAGAGAAGCAATCAAAAACAAAAACAAGTAAGTTGTAGTATTTGCTAGTTTCGCTAAAGAGGTCACTCCCGGTGAAGAGATCTCGGCTCTTTCCTCATCGAATGAGATGCTGGATATTCATCGAGGAATACCACTATGCAAAGCAAAAACTAGAGCTACCCTTTTTGAAAATTTGATTCTACAACATCTTTAGGTTTCTTTCTTTTCATTAATCTCATTAATGAAGTCCCATCATTTAATGTTTCCTAAACATTACAGAAAAGTGAAACGAAAATAAAACGTACAGTTATGCCATCCGCATTTGCCACTGGGCTCCGTCATGCACCGTTAGGTTACATAACTACCGGCAGCGCGGGGGCTGAACTAGCACGGGTGCAAAACATAAATAACGTTTATTATATATCTTATATATAATAGAACATTCGTCTCACGCAGTTATATGATCAACATCACAGAACCAAGCAGCAGAAGCAACATATGAAATATTAGATATACTAGGATTTCCGTGTTTTAAATTTAGCCAGTAATGTAAAACACGGATTCCACGATCGTGATGAATAGCCAAACCCACATCCCATAGACCTCTACGAGAGCAGCAAGTAATCCTACCAATTCTAGAATTAGGAGACTCGGTCTCAACTCCTTGAGATGGTCTCCCTCTGTACCCTAGAACCCGGTTACTTGTGCTCCCCACCTTGGGTCTATCCTAATGCGGAAAAGTAAATAATATACATCAATGGTGACATCATCCTTAACCCGGAAGTGCCCCAATAAAAGAATATTACATACAGATTTTGCATGAATGAAAATAAAAACTCTCATCTTATATAAAAAAAAAACTCGGCTATTCAATCACGACGATCCAATAAAACATATCAGTGACCCATAATATCATATATCATTAACGTAAGTAAATACGCGTATTCCAAATTCCGTTGACATATAGCAACGAGATTTGGGATACCTTACGTATTACACTTATGGTCGCAGAAAAGAAACGTAAAACTGCAATAATTAGAATCCGCATATCCTTAGACATCATAAATCCGGAATATCTCATATTCCGAATTTCATGCCTAACTTTATAAACCCCGCATTTTAGTCTCATATCAAAAACTCTTTTCAATAATTTAGTCGGGTAATTCAACAAGATTCCCGACTACCCGATCAAATACGCGTCGGAAACTATAGTAGATGGCCGCACCCCCGATGCCGCCGACCAAGTGCACTTAAGCGGAACACCGTGGCCGCAAGCACCCAAGTGGATGTTATTGGCGACGGGGTTCTCCTACAGTCACTTGGTTGGGGCAATGAGGTGTGGCTACCTAGTACAGTTATTCAGCGAGTATTCGCATACAATACGCTATTGCGACGAAGTTTCGATCCGAATCAAAATTTCGTGGCAATCGATCTACCGAGACTAAAACACTAGATTTATAAACACTAATTAGTTTTCACAAAACTAATTAACCGTGGATTCCAACTACTGCATCCATATCAAACTAAAGCCGAAACGACGTAACAATTACGACTACGAAACACTCTGTATTAGCCCCAATAGAACTGTTAACATCACACGTAAACTGGGCTAATCAAACAATATCTGAAACCCCAAAATCAAGTCCACGGAACACCAAAAAAAATTCGAGCCTAAACGGAGTTTAAAAAACCGGCGAGGCCGGGAATACTAGGAATGTCTCCGGGTCTAACATGAAGTTTTGGTCTCGAATTTCTCCGGTGTTCTAGTTATATCACATACAACATTCTACAGTTGCTTAAAAAAATGTTACAAACCTTAAAAAATTCGACAGAAACTTGATTTTGGGTTCGGGTGTTTCGGAGTTTTTCGGTTTCGTGATTCTAATTATATCGTCTAATCTTCTAGATTTTGGCTCTGATACCATGAAAGTCCACCCTAGCACCACCAAGGGTTTTTAGTGGCATCAAGCATGCCAAATTTAAATTTTTATGGTGCTAAGCTAGGCTTAACAAGATCTTTAGCTAGTTGATTAGGGTTTTAGTTTTGATATCTACTAAACTATAAGAAGTGAAAGATGGCTATACCCTTGTAAATCGAGTCATTCACTTCATATGCTCCATGTAGTAGTCCCGCGACTCCACTAGGCTCCACTTGAGCCTTTGGACGAGCTTCCTCCGATGACCTTCGTGTCGAAGATGATCCACACGAAGTCCCTCCAACTCAAGCTAGCTCTACACTAAACTCTTTAGCGTAGTAAACACGCTACACTCGATCGCCAGTCAAGTGTAGGATGGTCAAGTAGGGGATATGATTTTGCTCACAAGATTGTATTCAAGCTTCATGGTTCACATCATATGTAAGGGTTGAAGCTTGAACCATGACATTGAGGAAGAAGATGAAACTAGAGAGCATGAGAGCAAAATGGGAGCAACTCAAGAAAATGGCTAAGTGTTGAATGAGCAAGTGAATGGCTAACTCCTTGACCTCACTCATTGAAGCATACAAATATCTACAAATAAAATATGGTGTCATGCTTCAATAGTAAGTCAAGATGAATAAACAAATATAAAGCTCATACTTGCAACTATGCTCTCATTTTCCACCTCATTTCTATTTTTATAAAATAGAAATTTATGTCATGCTACATATATATGTTTATATATATATCATATATATATTTATATATATAATAAAATATTTAGTGAGCTAATGATATTAGTTAAGATATAATTTTATCACATATAATATATATCACATTATTAAATCAACACTTGATTTAATAATCCGGTTATATCATATATGACCGACTAATATCATTCATCTGTATATCACATTATCAAATCAACACTTGATTCGACAATCTGATTATATCATATATAACCGAACCGATAACAGATAACTGCCAGATTATAATACGGCATCATATATACGTATTTAATCAGGCCCACACACATATCACATATGTGTCCTACTTCGTTTCGCTTGAACCAGAGAACTTCTGTGTGGGACTTTAAAAACTCGTCAATACGCCAGCAGTAGGTAATGATCACATCAATCACCTACAAGCCGTCAGCAGTACTAGCTGGACGTAACGGTTATCCGGGTATTGAGCGATATGAAGATCAACAAGCAAGCTTGTCCATAGTTTCCATGAAGCCTATCAGTAACACTACCGTACAGTCCGGTCTCTTCTTCTGATATGTCGCATATCATGTCTAGGGGTGGTAAACGTCAGACCCCAGTAACGTGATAAGTCATGCCGATGTCTGGCATATAACGGTTCGAGAAACTACTGATAACTCTTATCAATAAATCTCGGCGGCAGCCCTGGCCAGGGACTTCCAGTTTATCCAATCGAGTATAGCACAGTATCAACCCCCAATACCAGGAGAGACGAAACCCCTCTTATCGCTCATTGCCTCCATGTGACTCGAGACTGTACCCAAAATCCACATGTTTGCACAACTCCTCTTGAGCGTGGTAGGAAGGAAATCAAAGCACGGTGGGAGTCACACAAGACTCTCTCACGATCTCGGGTCTACAGACTAATTTGTACCAGTGTCACCAGGGGACTGCTATCTGACGATAGGTATACTACCATATAGGAGTCCTCGGCGAGTCATGTTCGGTATACTCATTCTCCAATGAGCACATGTGTACAATATTTGATGTCACACACCAATGGTTGTGATCAACCATCGCCCTCGAAGGGACAAGAAACGTACACACTAGTCTACTCTGAAATATCGAGAAACGTACACACTAGTCTACTCTGAAATATCGATGCCCTAGTCTCGATATTCTCTCGACTAGGAACCGATTAAAGGATGTACTTTTGGACCACCATGGTCCCATTAGTATGATATCATCATAATCCTGGTAGTCAAGTATATATCCTAAGGGCTTTATCAACATGTAAGAGACAGACAGTATAAATACCAGTCTACATGTTAAGATAAAGATAACCTGATAGCATATTATCATATCGAGCAAAAAAGTTCTCTATATATATGTCCAAGCATCCACTATATCACCAATAATGGCCTCTAGGGCATACATATTCCTAACAGGATGTAGATTAGGTTTGGTCAAAACACGAATTCCATGCATGATAATATTTTCTTTCCTTGACATTAATTTTGAATGTGATGGACGCATGAAACCACCCTTGACATTTATCCGTTCACCGTCGTGGGAGGTTTCTTCCCTCAACGGGAATTGGGCATCTAGCCTATGGGCCGGCCTATCACAATGGCCTACGGGCCTTTTTTAGTAGTCTCAAATGGGCAGCCCACGCCTCTGCTAATTTAAAATCAGTATATCTTAAGACTTACCCTTTTTTCAAATAAGTCATTTATTAATTTGTAATTAATGCATTCCTTTCTAAGTTTCTCTAATTTGAAGAAGACAATCTTCTAATTAAATTAATTAGTTGGAATTAAACTTGTTTCCATTATGTGGGGTTCATACTCCATGAAGTAGCTGGCTGTCTCAATGTTGGATAATTGTTAAGACTAGGATTAACGTGTAGTTATTTTTATTTATTGAATTAAAAAAACTTAGGCGTGATTTGAAGCTACTAATATTATATTATATTAGTGTCGGGACACGTACTCAGAGCCAGCTAGGGGTGAGCTAGCTAGCTAGCTTTGGTCTTTTGACACAAAATTTCTTAAAACAATTAAACATAATTATGATTAATGCGTTCGAGTTGTGATTAGTTTCCCTAATTGTCAAAAGCACGTGCGGTAACCATATATGAACCCTTTAAAACTTATTATTTCCCCCATAAGGATTTACATGATATATATGAACAAAGGAGAATATAAGTAACCAATTAGTCTTGAATTATATCAAAAAATTAAGAGATACAAGCAGTAGTTGAAGGGAAAGCAGGTGTTATCAGGGGGTGAAGATAACGATGAGAGAGAGAGAGAGAGAGAGAGACGCGTGGGAATGCTGTCGACTTTAACGACCAGCAAGGGACAGCGCCCACGTTCCATCCACCGATGTGTGCGGCCTCTCCCTCTTCATCTGCCTTCTTCGTTACTTTATAGCATACCATGCACCTCTCTCTTCCTCCTCACCTCACACGTAAATGGACATACGTGCCAGAATATATATAGAAATAAATTCTCGAACTTTCAACGCTTCAAGTATACAACTTTGGAATATTGGAACAGTATGATAGAGACATTTAACACCATATAAGACCAATCCAATTTCAAATTTTATTCGACGCGCATTTATACAGTGGACTATAAAACTACATTAGTGTCTGGATTTTGGCCCATACAAAAACTTCTTGACCTGAGGTGGGAGCATTGGTGCAATGGAACATTTACGACATGCATCAAAGTACAAGATGCCCATCGATCTATGTCGCTTCATTAATAATCACTAATACAATAATGGGTTGTCCCTACGGATTTAGCCGTAGGGGAAAACTACTGCCCCTAAAATTCCCCCATAAGGACAAAGACCGCAGGTGCAAGTCTTCGATCTGAAAATGCCCCTACGGAGTAATAATTGCCCATGCACCTTACTCCGTAGAGACATATATCCCTGCGGATTAATCTGTAGGAACAAAATATTTATTTAATTTATTGGTTTATAAAATAAATTACTTGCCCCTACGGATTTATCCGTCGGGCCTGATACTTACCCTTACGGATTTATCATAAATATTCATAATCAACATCTCACGCAGAATATATAAAAGAAATAAACAAACAGAATACAATATCAATCTAAATTATCGTGAACAATCAAACAATCACCAATAGCTTCCAAAATATATACAATATGTATCAAGTAAGTACATATATTCTCAAAAATATAATAAAAAACTACCCTATCTCAGTCCAGCTCCTCCACCTCTGATAAACACCGTAATCTGGCGCATCTGCTCCTCGGTGCAGTCCTGAGTCGTCAAAAACTCGACCAATGAAGGAGCAAATTGTGCGGGAGTCTGAGCGGGCTATGGAGCTGCAGGAGTGGTCTGCGCAACCGCGGCCGAGATAGTAGCTTACAGAACCACAGCCGAAAGAGTTGCATGTGGAGCTACAACCGAAGCAGCCTGTCGCATCTGTTAAATTTTGTGTGTAATAAACGAGAAAGAACGGTATATTAGATTTTAGTCGAATTCGTATCATTATCAGGTTATTGCAAAACCTCAATATAATAATACTTAGGGACTTAGATCTCGTTTTGGTATCTAGTTTGGAAAACCGTAGTTTATTTTAATTAGATAGTTTTATATAAGTATGATTAATCAAATCTAAGTCTACAACCAAATAAGCTCAGGCTGCTAATATTGCATATATTACTGTTTATAATGTGATATAATATTTTACTATTAAGTAGTATACGTACCGACATCTCCTTCAACTCCTCGACGGTGGTCTTCAAGACGGCAACATCATGCTCTAGACGTCGCTCACGGGAGGTAGGAGAAGTAACCGCTGGAGTGGAGTCCAACCTTATATGGGCCCTGCTAGGACTCAGTCCCTGACCTCTCTCCCAACCTCCGTGGTGCCCTCCGTGTGCGGCGTCTAGGACTGTGATCAGTAGCATCGGATCGGTCTATCCAGTAAAATCGATCCCCGATACCTCCGTCTGCTCCACTACCCGCTCCTACACTCACATTAACCATTAAAATATAAGTATATCATTTAAATTTGAACTTTTCAAAACAAAAATTTCAAACCTGTTAGAATAAATATTAACACTTACGCGGTACTCCTGGGTAGCAGTGTGGAGGAATCGAAGCTCGCCCGTGGCGGGATCTGTCGAAGTACCGTGGACGGCAAGATACGCGGTCAGCACGCTCGGTGTACTACCCTGCGTTAAGGTCTGAGCTCTCTGCAATTCACCAAAAATTTATAAATACCGTCCGATATTTAACAAGTTTCGTATAGTTCTATATCACGACGAATATCGAACGTATATTAACCGATAGACGGGGACTAAGTCGCGTTTTGATTTTCACATATGAGTATCGATGAGGATATGAATATTTCATATTATAATCGAGTATCATATATTGGTTTTAACTTGAACATTTAATTTGAATAGATTTTACGTTTACGTTTTTAAGTATTCGAAATTTTAAGTTTAATGTAAATTTTGCTTGCGTTTACGGTAAAATTGTGCGTTTACGTTATTATCGAGTATTCTACTAAATGAACTAGCGCACCCTAAATCCTAATCCTAATTAACCCAAATTAACATAATTAACCAAAATTAACCGTAATCATCATCCTAACTCAAATTATCCCTAATTAACCCAAATTAACCTAATTAACCAAACTTAACCCTAATCATCACCTTAACTCAAATTATCCCTAATTAACCCAATTAACCCAAAAAAAACCTAATCAACAACCTAACACAAATACACTCTATTTTACCTAATTAACCCAAATTAACTTCATCCCAAACCCTAATCTAAATTAACCTAACCCTAATCATCACCCAAACCCCAATCCAAATTAACTCTAACCCAAACCAAAATTAACCCTAATTAATCTAATTAATCCTAATCCTAACCCTAATAATCAACCACCCAATCGAACCTAACTAATCCTAACCCTACGTACCTAATTAACCATAACCCTAAACCTAACCCTAACCTAAACCCTACACCGAAACCTAACCCTAATCCTAACCCTCACCCTAACCCTAATTAACCCCCAATTAACTCGGAATTAAACCTAACCCTAAAATCAACAATAACACAAAAAATAAGAATAATTAATAGTTCAAAATAGAAATTAACTCACCTCACTTGTAGTTTTGCCGGCGGATGGAGCTCGACGAGATCCTCTGGTGGCGGCAAGATGGCGACGAGCTGATGGGAAAATTTGGCTACGAGACAGAGATGGAGACGGCAGCTGATGGGAAATTTTGGTGACGAGAGGTGGAGGCGGCTGTTATGGAGGAGGCGCGGGTGATCGATCGCACGTGCGGGGAGGTGAGGAAATTAGGGGGCGGTGGAAATTACCGAGCTTTATTTTTTTTTTATAAATAATCCTTTGATACCCCTATGGATTAAACCGTAAGACCTTTTTTTGCGGCTCCGTGGGGTCAACTAAAAGATTAGATTTTAATATTTTTTAATTAATCCGTAGGGCACCGTAGGGACAAACGTATGGCCCTACGAATTCCTATCTCCATAGGGATAACCCCTTATTGTAGTAATGAATCTGATTGCTTTGTTCTTAATTTCTTTTGTATAAGATTAAAGATAAAATCCAATCACACTCATCAACTGATCGAAACCGCATTTGTATATTCAGTATTTTGCACTGTGTATATACGAAGAAAAAAAGATATGCAATTTGAAGAAAGCAAGTTGAGACTAAGAAGATCTCCTTGATACCAGAACAATTGAATTAGCTGGCCCAACCATGGTCGGACCTACAACAGTCTTCCACAGAAGCAAAGAGTATACCAGTCCAGTGGATGGGACAAGTGTTTCATTAAGACTTCTGAAGAAGGTGCCAATCTCATTACTTTGACTCCCTGGTCCAACCAACCGGCCCTCGGTTCAGTTATAAACGACAGAGATTAGGCTATCCTCAACTTAAAAACAATCAGACCAATCCGTTTCTACAATTAAACCCCTGAATAGTTGAAGGTTTATATTCATTCAAGGAGTTTTGGCGAAGTGGAATAAAATGGCTTACCTGGTTTAAGGAGATCACACAGCGCTGCTGCAGACAAAGAACCATATGCTCACGGATACATGGTCCCAAGATTCCAGCTCTTTGATGGAACCAACAATCCCAAAGAAAACAAAGAAAGGGGAGGGTTAACACTTGCCGGGATAAGATCACCTTTCCTTTCGGTAGAGAAGGAAATCAACGCAAAGTATATATAGGCATATCTGGCCAGACTAATATAAGTTAGCCAGTCTTCACTCTCGAGCATGTTTAGTCAGATTGAGAGAGAATTGATTGATTTTGTTTCAGAAAAGAGATTTACTCGTTTGTAAGAATATATTTCAACGATAATGGTTTTGTTTTTTTTAATGTATATCTTGTTTAAATACTAGAATTTTTTATATGTACCCCTTCATTCTAAATATTACTCCAAACGAAATTTTCTAAATTATAACAAAGGATCTAGTTTTATACTTGTTGCTCAGTGTTTAAGAGCTGTTTTTTTTTTACTTTTAATAAATAAGTCAAATGAATATTCATTTTACTAATTTATGTTAAACCCATGCTAAATGCCATCATGAGTGCCTTTTAACTTTACAATGATATATTGTTATTATAAGTTCTTAGATTATATAAATTTAATTGGCAATGGCCAGTTTACATACTTACCTACCATCTATCTATCTATTATTATGAGGTTGTGCTTGGTATATGAAATAGAAGATTACCGGAAATCCTCGTATTTCCAAAAATGGGATAAACAACTATCCAATCTTAAGGAATCGTGCATTAACATGCTTGGCATACTTTAGTCATTCATGGTAATACATGTACGTACAACCGTCGACCGACGGCAAGACCGAAGGAGAGCCGGTGGATGACGGCGAGGCCGGTGACGAAAGGTCGATCGGCGGCGGGCCAGCAACGGAAGGCGGGGCCAGCTGGCGGACAATCAACGATGAACCACGGCCAGCCGGCAGCTAGCGGACGATCGGTCGCCGGCAGCGGAAGGCGGGGCCGGCCGGTGGTGAACATCCAATCGGCGGCGGGACGGCCGACAGACGACCGATGATGACCGGCGATGGGCCGATCAACGATGTGTTGCATGGCAAACCAGCCACCAGGTGGCGAGGAAGACTGGCGGCGGATGGTCATTGCTTATTTAATATTAAGTGGGAATATTTCATGGTATTCTAGAATAGACATATGTTTTAGGGGAAATAGAGTTACCGTGAAATAGGATCATTTGATTTCTATGGTAATTCTATATTCTCGGAAATATCTTTTACACATAAACAAGTATGGTAATATTTCAAGGTTGATGGTTCCTAGTGCTCGCGCCGCTAAAGTCACGGCCATGACGGAATTGATAACAAAAAATTTAGAGTAAACGCTAGAAACCTAACACCTAGTGATCGATTCAAATACTAAACTAGCAAACTAAACAAAATATCTAACTACAAGTTTGCGAGAATACAACTTTTGTAGTATATCCATCCAATCGTGGAAGATCGTTCCAAGCTCCGTAGGCCGTCAGAAACGAGCTTAAGAGACGACCGTCCTAATAACCCGATAAGTTGTGTCGGTGTCAAGCACATCACCTACCGAAAATCTACTGATCTCCTATCAGTAAATCCCATCCATCCTGACCAGGGATTTATGGTGATGGCCAACCGAGTATAGCGCGACATCAACTCCCTATATCGGGAGAGATGAACCCCTTTCGATCGCTCACTGTCTCTATATGGTTCGGGACTGTACCCAACTAAAACCTGTTTGCACGACTCTTTTGAACTGTGGTAGGGTAGTAATCTAAGTACAGTAGAAACTTACATGAGACAAATGACGATCTTGGTTCTAAAAACTAACATGTACTCATATCACCAGAGAGCTGCAAACCGACGATAGGTATAATACCATGTAGAAGTTCTCGGCCAGTCCGTTCGGTGTACTCACCTCCAGTGAAACACCTGTATACACTCTTAGATGTCAAAACACCAATGGCTTGTGAGACCGACCACCGCTCCTCGTCGGGGTCAAGAAAGTATACACTAGTCTATTCTGAAATATCGATACCCAGTCTCGATACTCACAACTAGAAATATTTAAGGATGTACTTATGGACTATCCAGCTCGTACGTATATGATCGCCATCATAATACCGGTAGTCAAGTAAGAATCCTATGGGCTTTATTATTATGTATTAGCGATATGTAATAAAACGTATACACATTGATGATAAAGACAAATCAGATAGTATACTATCATCTCGAATAAGACTGTTCTACCTGTATAGCTTCTCCCTCAATTACCATAATTGCCTATCTGCAATTACAATAATTTCCTTGGGGGCACTATACTCAACAATGGTTATCTAAGATTACCATTTACATTACCTCCTACCAAGCGTATCTTAATATTAAGCTGAGTTGGTCAAGAAATATTTTGCAAGTCAAAGTATTAATTTTGGCCTTTTCCTTTTTACCCTTATCTTTATCCAGATTTATTTTTACATCCTTTGTTAATGACCTGTTCATAGAGTCCAAGAAAAAAATAAATATTTAATGGATAAATGTTTTGAAGAGTTGGCACATTAAAAGATTTATCAATTATTCAATAATTAGTTATGTGCTAAAATGTTGTTAGTTCTTATAATTAGTTTATGTGTGAATATGATATTAATCATTAATAATTGGTTGTTGATGTGCTATTACTCATTTCTATAAAATGATAACAGGAAATCATGTAAGAAGATTTACTAAAAATTTATTATATAGATATCCACAAGTTTTTTTGGTATAAATCATATTAGATTATTTATAATGCATAATATAAAATATATACTTTCTTAAACTACATCAATAATTATTTTTTCAATCAAAAACTGATAATGTGTTTATAATTCATAAATAGATAATTATAAATTCTGATTTTATATATTTATTTTTCTAACCTATAGTGTTTAAGAAGAAATGTCACAATCCATAAAAATTTTAATTCGTGAAGATCATTTTGAGTTCGGATAAGTTGGATCTATATATTCTTTTTATCACATACTGCTTACATATTAAGTTATAACAATTATATGTAATGTACAGATTCAGGTATAAATATTTTAGATCATCTTTGGTTCCACTCGTTACACGTGGGATCAAAATCTAGTCTTTATAAAAGTAAAATTTATTTTTTCATTTTGGCTGTTATTCGTATTTTAATAATAAAAACATATTTTATTTGAATTTTTATAAATAGATACAAAATATATATATATATATATATATATATATATATATATATATAGAGAGAGAGAGAGAGAGAGAGAGAGGTGTGTGTGTGTGTGTTTTAATAGAGGGAAGAGGCTATAGAAGGGAATTTCCTCCTATGACGTCGAAAAAGTACGCCCTCACTCATTTTTTCCGGAGATCGGCATCCATCTTCTTCATCGTTATCATCTAAGATATGGGTATACCAAATTTCATGCGATTCTACAACTTTTTTACCGTTGATTTTGCAATGTAAAAAGTTCTGTTGTCGGTAAACCGTTAATTTTGAACCCACTAAATCAACGGTGCAAAATTTGTAGAATCGCATGAAATTTGGTATACCAATATCTTAGATGATAACAATGAAGATGATGTGTGCCAATCGTCGGAAAAACTGAAGGAGAGAGTACCTTTTTGACGCCACAGGAGAAAATTCCCTCATATGGCATCTTTCCTCCATTTTATATATATATATATATATATATATATATTAGGGATGAATTAAGGTGAAAGAAAGATACATATACGCTCTTTACATATTGCTCTCCTGAGAAAAGGGTTTGCTAGCTGGTTTTGAGAATTTCATTGAATAATTTAAATTTTATTTAGTTAGAATTTTTAAAAAATCTACAAAATATAATTAATTTTAAAAACTGACAAATAACTTTTATTTATGCTGGGTTTCATAACTTAGTTTAGCCCATGATATCCAGATACCTTGCAAAGCTAATTAAAAAGTAGGCCAACTAATTAGAGGCCCCACTTCACCCTTTCAATATTTATGCATGCATCCATTCGCCTCCCTGCCGCCTGATCAATCCCTCTTAATTTCACTTTAAACACACTCATCCATCCCCTCAAAAAGCCAGCCAAACACATATATATATATATATAGATAAAAACCTATAATATTAATTCTACGTACCCTGCAGATTAACAAAATGATAAACGGCAACGACATGTACGACGTGTTCTCGGCCATCACCCCGCTCTACGTGGCCATGATCCTCGCCTACGGCTCCGTCCGCTGGTGGCACATCTTCACCCCAGACCAGTGCTCCGGCATCAACCGCTTCGTGGCCGTCTTCGCCGTCCCGCTCCTCTCCTTCCACTTCATCTCCACCAACGACATCTACAACATGAACTTCCGCTTCATCGCCGCCGACTCCCTCCAGAAGCTGGTCATCCTCTCATCCCTCTCCGTCTGGCACCACTTCTACAACAACCTCGACTGGACCATCACCCTCTTCTCCCTCTCCACCCTGCCCAACACCCTGGTGATGGGCATCCCCCTGCTCAAGGCGATGTACGGGGACTTCTCGGGGAGCCTCATGGTGCAGATCGTGGTGATGCAGAGCGTCATTTGGTATACCTTGATGCTCTTCCTGTTCGAGTTCAGAGGGGCCAAGGCGCTGATCGCCGAGCAGTTCCCCGCGGACATCGCCGGGTCCATCACCTCGTTCCGTGTCGAGTCGGATGTCATGTCGCTGAATGGGCGGGAGCCGCTGCAGGCCGACGCCGAGGTCGGGCACGACGGAAAGGTGAAGCTAATTAATTGTTTTTGTCTTTTTTCTTTAAATAAATAAAAATAAAAATAAAAATTCAGACATTTCTGATATGCTTGTGATTTTCAACAGGTACATGTAGTTGTAAGAAGATCCGCTGCGTCATCAATGGTGTCCAACTCTTACAACAAGTCAATCAATGGCCTCAACTCCCTCACTTCGATGACACCAAGAGCATCCAATCTCACAGGAATGGAGATATACTCGCTGCAATCGTCACGGGACCCGACGCCGAGGGGTTCAAGCTTCAACCAGGCCGATTTCTACGCGATGTTCGCGTCGAAAGTGACCAGCCCGAACCCGAACCCTAACCCTAATTTAGAGGACCAGGAGCCTAAATTTGGGAAGCATAGAGGTGCCGGGAGCAGGAGCAGCGAGTTTATGAATGGACCAATGCCTTATCCGCCTCCGAACCCGTCGGGGATGACATGCAGCGGCGGCGGCAAGAAGATCAATATGAGTCAAAACCCTAATCCAAATAAGGATCTGCATATGTTTGTTTGGAGCTCAACCAGTGCTTCACCTGGGTCTGAGGCTCATCTTAGGAATGCAGTGAATAGAGCTGCTTCTGCTGATTTTGGAGCTATAGACCATTCCAACAAAGTTACTTTCCAAGGTAAATTAAAATAAATGTGTTTTCTTATAATAAATTTGTATTTTGATTTAAGGTTAACTGCACATAGGACATATTCATCTGGCTTATTAGCACCCAACACCTCAAAATTAGTCTTGATCTAAAATGAAATATATATAGCGCTTATATAAGTTATAGCGCTTATCAGTTAGCTACTCTTAGTTTGTTAGGCTAGAGAAGTATTTTGGTATACCGAATGCAATGCATCCGAACAAGATACATATTGATAAAGAGACGACACATTTAATTTAGACATTCTTCGGGTCGCTTGATGGGATCCGTATTTTTATTTCTTTTTTATGACTGGACGCATATGACCAACACACAAGAAGGTATGGAAGATTATAAATTTAAGGTTGTAGAGAGATAGTTGAAAGGAGTTGTATGCAGTTAATGCTTTGATTCATTCCATACAAGGGTGTGCATATATTGTTCAAAAGAAATGTGAGGAAAGGAATTAAAAGGATGTTACGGTTATAAAGTTAAATTCTTTTACCTTTTTGTTTAGTAGAAAATTTTGAAATTAAATATATATTGTAACATGAGGAGGTCTTTCTTTCTCATATTTTGTCCTTCTCTTTCATTTATGAAGAAAGAAGTTTCATCTTGTTTATTAATTTTGGGATAGAACTCAAGCTACAGTCTTTCTTTGAAGTTTCTGTTAATGTGTGTGAAGATTATTTTTTTCTTTTTTTATTTGAGTAAAGTCCAATGGTGTGTGGAGTGCCGTTGGACTTGAGTGTTTTTTTTTGTGTGTTGATGCATTTTTGTACTGTAGGATTGCAAGCCTCTAGTGAGAATGCAAGTCCAATAAGGAAAATTGGAGGAGGGGAGCCAGAGATTGAAGATGGATTCAAAAGCCCTATAAGTAAGCTTACACCGCCGGTCGGATCACCATTCACGACCCAAAAGAAGGCGGTAGAGGCGGGCGGAGGCGGCGATGGGATCGGAACAACCAACCAACAAATGCCACCGACAAGCGTGATGACAAGGCTCATACTCATTATGGTGTGGAGAAAGCTCATCAGAAACCCTAACACATACTCTAGCCTAATCGGTCTCATCTGGTCCCTAGTATCTTTCAGGTAACCACTTTACTCGAAAACTTAAGTCCAACGGCACTCCACACACCATCTATTAATTAAGCATCACTTCTTGTTTAATTTGGATCGAAGGAAACCTAACTAATATAATTAATATATACAGTTAAGAACTAGTTTTGATTCCAAAGATCACATGCATGCACCTTAGATGTGCATTGAGTCTATTTTGTAGTTTGTCTCCCTCAATTATTGTAAGGGGGAGCTGTAGAGATTTGCCATATCTGATGAACAATTGGTGGGGGGGGGGGGGGGGGGGGGGGGGGCTTTGTTAATTATGGCACATTGTATTTAACTACTGTTTAAAGTATTATATATACTTAGATCTTCCTTGTCTGATCTTTTCTGGCCCAGCTGAATGCAACACTTATCCTTCCCATTTTCATTGGTACATGGTGACCACAAACATTATTGGATATTCATGAAGTTTATGTTCAAGAAGAAAATAAAATTTATATACTTTTTCCATGAGAGCGTTGATTCTATATTTATAATGGTATGAATGTATACACAGCTCATGACTCTATATTCATAATGATATGAATATATACACACATGAAATCTTATTAATCTGAGAGTGGCATCTTCGTATATGTTCTAAATCGCCAGATAGCTAGCTTTTGCATCTAATATTGTCATATAGATATGCCGCACTTTGAACTAGTATACCAAGTTGCTTCTATATATATTTTCTTTGAAATTATAACAAGTTTATTGAATAAATTTGAATATTAATATGTTACGATCTTCATTAATTTCTTTCTTCAGGTGGAACATTGAGATGCCCACAATCATTCAAGGATCCATAGCTATACTGTCTGATGCAGGGCTAGGCATGGCCATGTTCAGCTTAGGTACTCCTAGCTATTATCTAAGTAGCTAAAGATTAGTCAATCATTGCACATATTTGCAATAAATTCGATCCTCACTAACTTATTTGGTTATTATATGTTAATTCATTAGGGCTCTTCATGGCTCTTCAACCCAAGCTCATCGCTTGCGGGAAATCCGTCGCAACTTTCTCGATGGCAGTTAGGTTTTTGACCGGCCCAGCGGTGATCGCCGCTACCTCGATCGCAATCGGTCTCCGAGGAGTCCTCTTACATGTCGCCATTGTTCAGGTAAAACATTCATAATTATATGTCTTAAAAGTCACCGCCGCCGCTATCAGTACTGCATCAAAAGCTAATTAATGATATATATAGCAGTGATAAAAAATTGAGAGAGATAATTTTATACATTATTTACAAAAAATAACTTCTAAATTTGGATAGATCCTTGAAAGTTTATCGTCGCTAGACTATAAATTCTACCAATTTTACAATGTGTTAGGGTTTTGTTACACGTGCATCACACACGCCTAAAAATTAACCATCAAATAGAGTAAAATCAAACGTAAATTTCCCTCTACATGAATGAATGTTCATCAAATTGGTTTGCAGGCAGCTCTTCCACAAGGAATCGTTCCTTTTGTTTTCGCCAAGGAATACAATTGCCATCCAGACATTCTGAGCACTGCGTATGTAAACATCAAATATAATTTTTTCCATGCATTAAATTAAAATTAAAATTTTTCTTAATTGATAATATGATATAATTCTATTTGCAATTATATTTCAGGGTTATATTTGGGATGCTTATTGCTTTGCCGATAACGATCCTTTACTATATTCTCCTTGGAGTCTAAGCTAAGCAACTTCAATTGAGAAAAGTGAAGAGAGGAGCACACTACAATACAATGATGATGTGAAGAGGAAGAAGATGAAGGGGAAAAAGGAGAGTGAAAAAAAAGGAAAAACCAAAAGAAGAAGAGAGAGAAAGAGAAAGGGATGAGTAGACAAGGGACTTAGATTAACTATAAAATGGCATAATTAGATTAAGTGCCTGTTTGGTTGCAGTATTAGTTTGGATTTGGACGATTCCATAATTTTGTGTTTGGTTGATAAATTTGGATTTCTAGAATTCCTTTGTTTTTCATGAGGGCCCACCACAAAACAATGATTCTTGAATCCTAAATAGTTTTAAGGGTTTCCAAGGATTTGGCACTATTGATTATACTTTTAGATGGGACCGTGTACTTTATTTATTTAATAATTCTCTCTCTCTCTCTATCTCTCTTTAAAATCCTCAAATCCAAATCCCATTTTATTTTCACCAACCAAACAAAAATTTCAAGAATCTATAAATCCAATATTAGGAATCCAAAACCAACCAAATAACAAATTACAAAATCCAGAAATTTTCAACCGTACTATTTTGGAATCCAAATTTCATAATCTTGCAACCCTAGGTGTACAAGGTTAGGCCATTTGTTTTCATAATGTGCTGACCTCAATCATGTGACTGCATGCATGTCGAGATTATATATATTCAAAAAATTTGTTTAGCTTTTTCTTCATTATTTGTTTATTTATTGGGATGTGGGTTTGTCCACCCTAAGCAGGGCTTAATTTCATCCTAATTACACTTACTTTGATGCCCCCGCCGCCGCCCCCCCCCCCCCCCCCCCCCCGCCCCCCTCTTTTATATAATTGCTTCATGAAATGTGTATATATATGTCATATTAGTAGATAAGTTTAAGTATTCTAATTAACTCCTAAAAAATTGTGTTTTGATATAAGAAATTAAAAACTTGTGCACTTTTATATATATATATGGACATGGTTCTATTCATATTTTTTATTTCATCACCTACAAATTAATATACCTTGGAGTAATCCATTAAAAGAAAATGGTGCAAGACAAAATCGTTTAGCCCGAACGATAAAATAATTAATAAACAAGAAGAATATTAATTTAAAGATGCTACTTTTTTGTCCAATAGCTCGTAATTTTTCGGTTTGGTTGATTTATGCTCAACCGTCTTTAATGACTGAATTATGGAACCGTAAAAAATACCTTTCTTTTATGTATATTACTCACATGGTAATTAAACCTAGCAAAGATAACGCAAAAGGCAAATCTCTTCTTTTACCATAGCTTAGATCCATGTGAATTTCCCCCTCATAATTTTGACTGCCCACTATATATAAATTTGAAAGGACTAATCGTATATGTCTTGTTAAATAATGGTTTCTTCACATGCGGGCCTTTTTGGAAGACTCTCAAATGCAATTGATTTTCAATAATTTGGACTTTTGTGACCTGAGTACAAGCATCAGATCTGCAAACCCTAAGTTTTCTTTTAATCTGTTGGTGGTTTTTCCTGGTCTGTTGATGCCATCTGCATGTGGATATTTTATACAAGGATGAGATAAGAAACAAAGGGATCATATAGCCCCCAATGAAGAATCCAAGGTTTTCACTGTAATCTAGATCAATTGGAAGCACATGATTTTGCCTGCTTTCTTATTTTTTTCTCTTCCAATGGATGAAAGCTAACTACCATCTCTTCTAACTAAAGCTAATACAGACAGACATGAGATTTTGAATTTTTTTTTCCCTTCAATAACTGTCTATACACTTTTTTTGGCCAATGGTTACAAATGGAAAAAAAAGTACAAACAAAACATAATAAAGGCTATTATAAAATAATAGCTCAAGATCGAACTTTTAAAAAGATAGGTAATACATTCTAATTGCGAGTAATTGATCCACCATCAAGATTCATGGTATCAAAAAATTTTGCTATTCTTACAGAAGTATCGGAAATCACATCACGAAGAATAATCTCTACTATTATAACTAGAACTTATAAGGGTAGCAAAAAGTATCTTATTTTTCTCATAAAATAATTCAAAAGAATGAGAAAAATCCCTCATGAAACTCTAATCTCAAAGCATGCTAACTCATATCCTCATGTTTATGAGTTTACCGTTTTACTCTTTCACCATTCAAATGTAATAATAGTTGGTCAAAGTAATCCAAATAATTTTTTCAAAAATATAATTAATATATTTATGAAAAAAAGTTTAAACAAGTTGACACACAACCCACTCTTAACATACACATGTGTATCATACATGCAAAAATACCAGTCTTTTTAGTCCTACAATCGAGCCTAAAGATTCGGTTGTTTGCTCTTTTCATACGTACATTCCAAACAATGTTGGCAACCAAATAATATGTAGAATAGCTCCGATTGAACTTTTAATTGAGGCCGTTAGATTGAATGGTATTCATTATGTCAAGAAGATTAATCGATGGTCTATGAAACTATGGACGGAGGCAGAGAGCGCGTAGGGGCGGTTGTCCTCCTTCACTCCTTAAAATTTCTGCGACTTCTGCCAATTCTCCGCTAATTCTGAGATGTTATAACTAATTTCATAACAATTTATGCATTAATTATAAAAAAAAATCCTAACTAGATAATATACCAATCTCTCATTTCTCTGGTATATCTAATCTTTTATTAGTTATTAAGATTTTGTAAAAATATTTTACTTTCTAAGATTTATTAAAATTTCTTTTTAAATCTAAATCTTGTTATAATATTAATACTTGTATCCATAACAAATCAATCAAAATCATATTTAATTGCAATTAATAATACAGACAAAAAGAGGATAAATACTTTCAAAATCTTATGAAATGAATCATATTTTCAAACATATCTAATTGTATAGATACATATCCAAGAGTACAAAATGAAATTTAAATTCAAACCACATCTGATGTGTAACATCCATAAACTTTCTGTACAATTTTTTTTATAAAAATACAGAAAGAGGTACTTGAGCCTGAGCACAAGTTATAAATTTGATTTGCTTTTTAATAGTAAGAATGAGCTTGTAGCTCATTGGCAAGACCTTACACTGCTGAATCAAAATACCGGGGTTCAAATCTCATCAGCCATATTATTTTTTATATTGATTTTTTTTTAATCTTTTTAGAAGCCCAAGAGTCTACATGTGCATAACCCGTAAACCCAAAGGTCACACTAAAAAAAATCTGGCCCAGGAGGTAGACCTATCGACGGGGGACACGTGTTGACTCGGGCTGGCGCGACTCGGCCGGCGGCGCCGGTTCGGATGAGTTGGATCGCCGATTTTCTTCTTGACCCCTGTGTCTTTTGGCCTCCCTATAACCCCTGTTCTATTTGTTTTCCCTGCAAATTAACAGAGTCAATTAAAACCCAATTTAAATCCTTTTAATGCATAATTTTTAATGCATTTTCTATCAAACCATAACCCTAATCTTTTCCTATAAATACCACTCCATTCCACACACCCCCACTCACAATCTCTGTCCAAACATTCAAGAAAAATTTCAAGAACTTTTGTGTACAAGTGGAGCTAGCGAAGGGCGAAACTCCGGCGAACTTCCGACGACGACCCTAGGAGCCCCGGCGACGAAACGACGCACCGGCACCTCCTACCACTCTCTTTTCCCTCACTCTACACTACAATCCAGTAAGTCCCTCCTCCCTCTTCTCTTTTCTATTCTGAAAACTTGTATTTCTAAAATCCGACGGAAGCGGAGTTAATCCGACTTCCGATTCAGTTTTTCTTTAAAAGTTCCATTTTTCTTAAAACAACAATACCAAACTTTCACAACTTGACTATTAATCATTAACAAAACATATTGAATAAGTTCCATTTTAAAAGAATGTATATTGTAATTTTTATCGCATTTTTCAGTAAAATACCATATACTTTAGTTTTGATTTAAATCATTATAATTCCTTACTATACTTTTAGATAGTTCACGAGATAATGACCTACCTATTCACAACACTCATATGTAATATAGCACGATGATCTTTGGGAATATAGTTTTGGAAAAATACGATTTTACACAAAACTATTTCAAACTTATAAAAACATTTTTCTACAAGATATGTATTTTAAACAAATCTTTGCACCGCTACAACCCATTTTGGGGAACCCGTTCGGGATGGTGCGGATTATCGCACACCATCGGGCTTAGAAGTGCGAGATACAGACCTCCGCAAGGAGCATACGGTCTCGAAAGATTTAAAAATACAATTTTCTTTAGAAAATGTGATTTCTATTATAAATAAAACTTATATTTTTAATAAATAAATATATATGTAATTAATATCAAAATATCTATTTTAATATTTATAATATTCCACATTTCCAAAATTCAAGAAAAATATCTCATTTACAAGAAAATACCATACAATTCCAATATTACAAATAAATACCATATATTATGAAATTAGGTTTTATTCACTAGAAATGTCACAATGATAAAATATATATCAATGAAAACTTTAAAGACGATAATAAAATACTTGAGGTGTATTTTGAAAATTATACAAAATTATTTTTACATAAAACCCCCTCAAGTTATACTAAATTACAATAAGGACCCTAGTAAACATAGGTTTAAGCGGGACCAGTCTCTTGAGCTTCAGCGAGTCGGAGATATGGGTGTTTGCCTATTTAAGTTAGACAACTTAACAAACGGTGTTATCAACACGGTAATCGTCTTTAAAAAAGACACAAATCCTGCCGTCCATGTGCAGCGGTTACCGATAACATCAAAACTTAATTCAGGATTTCAATTTCTTTTCTAATTGTCTGACTCAGACCGAGTCTCAATATAATCAATCTGACTTGAATATAATTTAAGTATCAAACTACAATTCAATACAAATTCATCTGTTCAAATATTCAATCTATACAACTTGACTGAACCGAATCATGGATATATTCCATTTACATGATTATCCAGTACGTCCATTTCCATTTATACGATATCATGGTTTCGTCAAGTCCTCCATTTATAATACACATCTTCCATTTACATTTACAAAACAGTACAAACAACATATTTACAATTCAAACAATACAAACAATACGATCAAGACATCGCGGGGTTTAAAGGGTAGATTGGTACGGAAGGTGTTAGAAGTGGCACGAGGCTGCAACCATTAAGAAACCTAACCTGTATTCCATTGCTGTTGTACCGTGGCATAAACGGTTCCTTGTGTTCCTGATACCTTAGTCTCCGGGGCAAGTGAGACTCCTCTCGTATACACTGGCATCTTCTGTACCAAGCTATAAACAACAACGTTAACATTGTTTCGCCCAATCAGAGCAAAGCTCTGTTTGAATTCAAAATTTAAATTTTTGAAGCAACGCTTCAAGTCTCAGGCGCAACGCGCCACGTGTCCAGCGCAGATACATTAGCGCAGCGCACCCAATCAGAGCAAAGCTCTGTTTAAATGAAGCAACGCTTCAGATCCTCTGCGCTGAGCGCAACGCGCCACGTGTCAGGCGCAGATGTATCAGCGCTGCGCCCAAGAAGACGCGCCCAATCAGAGCAAAGCTCTGTTTAAAGGAAGCAACGCTTCAGATCCTTTGCGCTAGCGCTCTGCGCTGCGCGACACGTGTCAGCGCAGATGCGCTAGCGCAGTTGCGCTGCGCTCTGCGCTGCGTGACACGTGTCACGCGCTGGGGAATCTGCGCCAAACTAAATTAAGATTTTTAAGAAATCTTTTCTGTTCTTGTTGGAACAAGAAGATTTTCTTCTGCAAAGCAGAAACCCTTGGATCAAAGATCCAACGGTGGGGAAAATTCCCCCAAATCACTCAGAGGATGATCTCTTTAACAAATTTAACTAATTTGTGAGCACTATAAAAAGGACCTTAGGCCTCAATTCAAAGGCATGGAGTTTTTTCTTGAGAATTCAATAACTTTAAACAGAAAGAACTCCGAGAAAATTTCAAGAAAAAGGTAAAGAACCTTCATGGATTAGAAGAAATTCCTTCTAAAAGACCATTAGTCTAAAAAAAAAATATAAGATCAATGATCTTTATATAAAAAAAAAACAGTGCTTTGCACTTCTTGTGAACCTTCGGTTCTTTAAAAAACGATAAAAAAAATAATAATAAAAGAATAGTGCTTTGCACTTTTACGAACCTCTGGTTCTTCGAATAAAGAAGAAATTTATTTTTCTTTGATCTAATTTAGATCAAGAACTTAAACAGTGCTTTGCACTTCCCTCCTGGAATCTAAAAAGATTCTTAGTGCTTTGCACTTCCAAGTTGCGCCGCTGCGCTCTTAAGAGAGCGCCACGTGTCGGCCATAAAACCACTTGCGCTAAGCGCCCTTAAGATAGAGCTTTGCTCTCTGGAATTGGCGCAACTCGCTGAGAGCGCGCCACGTGTCAGCAGCGCAACAGCGCATTACACTGCGCTAGTGCGCTTGCGCTCATCAGAGCACGACACGTGTCACCACCATATGGACTTGCGCTCATTACTTAGCGCAAAGCGCAGATGCATTAAAAAGGGCCAAGCCCGATTAAGAGAAGGCCTAACAGGCTCAACAAAGCGCAAATGTATTATTTTAAGGGGCAGAGCCCAAACAAGAACAGATGCTTTGCATCATTTATAAATGGGCAGAGCCCAAACAAAACAAAGTAGATACTTTGCAAATGGGCAGAGCCCAAAAGAAACTGATACTCTATATCTTTCGTGGGTAGAGCCTAAATAAAAAATGCAATGCAAATAAAATGTTGGACATTTCAACTGGACTTAGCCCAATCTTGGCCATAAGTCCTTAAATTAAATTGACTGAGCAAAATGGCTCTTTTAAATCAATTTACATCCGGTTCGAGGGTACATCTCCGAACTCCTTTGACTTTCGTCGTTGTAATTCCTCAACGACGTCAAAGAGGTGACGGGTCCCAACGACCACACATCGATATGGACTGCGGGGTCCTTAAACTCGTGGACCGAAATGTCCATAAACTAATGTTGGACCGAAACGTCCTTAAACTAATAATGGACCGAAATGTCCATAAACTAATATCGGACCGAGACGTCCTTAAACTAATGATGGACCACTACGTCCCTAAACTGGCATCGGACCGAAACGTCCCTAAACTAATAATGGACCGAAACGTCCTTAAACTAATGATGGACCACTACGTCCTTAAACTGGTGACGGACCGAAACGTCCCTAAACTAATAATGGACCACCACGTCCTTAAACTGGTGCAATCGAGCCCGAACGCTCTTTTGCCGGATCTAAACGGTCCCGTCTAAGTTGATCTTAGCCCCAAATGTGGTTAATGTGTCCTTAGATATTTAAATAAACAATAAAACTCCAAATCAACTTTGGTTCAAGGGTACATCTCTGAACTCCTCTGACGCTTGTCGTTGTAATCCCTCAACGACGTCAGAGAGGTGACGAGTCCCGACGGCCAGACAATTAAATCAATCACTACGTCAAGTCGATCTTAGTCCAAAACAGGACTAACGTATCCTTGACGAACGTTTAAGTTGATCTTAGCCGCAACGCGACTAATGTATCCTTAAACCAAAAAAACACCAAACCCAAATCTAAGTAAATACGGATTTGGACTAATCCACGTCCTACGGGCGACGGCATTACTCAGTCTCCGTATACAATCCACGGGCAACCACAAACAAAACAAACACACACGACACGAGGTGAAATTCTGGAGAAGGAGAAAGTTGTTACCGCGATGCGGTAGCGTAATTAACTGCAGGGGCTTGCGCCTGCAGGGAAGAGCGTCCCCACAATCAAAAACCCCTCATCCTGAGGGGGAATCTGACGAAGTCTGCTACATCGGCCGCATCCGTCTAAACCTCCGATACACGGTGCCATAAATCAACTTGGCATCTTCGGAGAGATAAACGGATAAAACCAAATAGCATCTGCCCCGAACCTCAGTCACGGACGCGAAGTCCGGGCCGCCTTTCGGAGGGGAACAGATTCTGGCACGCCCGGTGGGACCTTTTCCTCTTTCCACTCCACACTTCGTGTGTCGTCTTCGCGAACCCATCGCGGTTTGTTAAATGGTTGCCTTCGGATTTCAAATTGCTAAGATTTGGTTTTTTGTCTGGCGCAGAACTCAAGCATCTATGGATTCCCACTGCACCAAATGCGCGAAGCACCACTGCAACGGACGCTCCACCTCACCGAGAGGTGTAATATATGGGCCCCAAGCGGCCTCTTTCCTTACTCTGCCGGTAGAGCAGGTGACCCAGGCCACCACCGGCCTATTTTTCGGGACCATGGTCCCCCCTGCAAGCTTCTCTATGCCGATATCCGCACCAGAAGCGAACAAGAAGTCGGTATTTGACCGGCTCACTGCTACCACGACCCCTGTCAACGGGTCGCCTGCTACTAAACCGACAGCCTCCGTTTTCACCAGGCTAGGTCAGAACTATAAAGTGGCCGTCCCAAAGAGGGCAACGGCCGCTGCTTTGGAAGTCGTTAAAGCGGCTTCTCCCATCAGAGAGTCGGTCTTCACAAGACTGACGGTTCCCACTCCTCCCCCGGCTGGTCAAAAAGCATCAGTCTTCGATAGGCTGACGTCGACAGTTACCCCACACCCAAACAGGGGGCAGCAAGGAACTATCTCGATTTCCGAGCCAGCCCCAACGGCTCGTCGTGCGCGACGTCGCCATTGGCAGCGAGTAAGGAAAGCCGGGGGCAACTCTCCCTCAGGGCTAACCCCACCTGCTCCAGTGGTGGAGGTCAACGCTGCTGTTCCAACTGGGAACAGCTTCGAATTGCTGAGGAAGGTGAGAAAGAACTCTCCGGTTGCTACATTGAAAAGGTCTCCTCCGCCCATGGAAAAAGCTCCGGAGACGAAGCAGGAACATCCCCCTCAACGGCTGTCGTCAAAAATTTATAAAGTTTGGCGGAGGGTTCAAGACTCCGTGATTGACTCAGACCACTTCCGTCGCCAGAAAGGGGCAAAGGTGGAAAAAGATAAGAACCGCCCCATTAAACAGCAGGGGGCAACAAATGCTAGAATGCCCGCTTCAACGGCTCCTTCAACCTCAAAGGTCCATAAAAGGAAGAGGCCAGAAAAAGCTCCCATGACACTGACAAAGTTTGAAAGCGGTGAACCTAAACGCCCCAAGTCAGGGGGCATAATTGTTCATACGGTTTATATGGCTTCTGGAAAAGAAGAAAGCCGTACATCTACGGGTCACCGACCGCTCACCCGATCAGTGACCAAAGCTCAGGAGCAGCAACAAAAGCTCCAGGAGATGATGACCACAATGGCGGCACTCACTGGGCCGAAAGAAACCCCGGAAACATCCTCAGAAGAACGTCAAGAACAAGAAACGGACGCCGAATTCCTTCGGCGCGTGCTAGAGAAGAAAGATAAAGAGGCTGCGGAACAGGCAGCCAACATAAAGAAAATGGCCCTCCTGTTCCAGGATATGGTGGGTATGATGATTCAACCAGATCCACCTGCTGGGGATCCCCCGATCATTCTTGAAGATGATAGGAGAGAAACATCGAATCCTCCACCGGCTCTATCCGCCGCTAAAGAGGATACCATATCAAAAGCTGATTTGGATGAATATATTGCCCAACAAATACGGGTGCATCAGGCGACTGAAGCAGCCGGTCAGATCGTGAAAACGGGGCGGCCATATCCGGGCTGGTATGACCAAATCAAGTACCCGCCGGGTTACACGATTCCCAAGTTTCATGTTTACAAAGGGACCGGCAATCCCCATCAACATGTGGCCCAATTCAGGGCTCTTTGCGGTAATACCGGCGGCGACGACAAGCTTTTGCTTCGCCAGTTTGTTGGAAGTTTATCTGATACGGCGTTTGAATGGTATTCTGAGCTTCCCAACGACTCTATAAAAACCTTTGCGGAGATGGAGCTACTCTTTACCCAACGCTTTGCAAGTGCCAGTGAGCGTACCCCGATGACGGCACTGATCAATGCCAGGGTAAAACCCGGCGAGACATGGGTTCAGTACGCTATACGGTGGCGAAATCTATGGTCGAAGTGTGAACAACGCATAGAAGAAGCTCCAGTGGTGGGAATGTTTGTTGGAACCCTTGACCCACAGGCAACCATCTCGCAGTTCATGATGTTCTTCAAGCCGACTACCTTCCAGGCTTTGATCGACAAATTAGCGCAGATGGACCAGATGGGCCATAAACCCCCTCTCCCGAAACCGGACTCCCGAAACGATAAAGGAAAGGGAAAAGCGATCATTGTCGCTAATGCCCAACAACAACCGAGCGACTCAAAGCCGGCCGCTCGTCCAAACAATACACGCCCATACGTACCCCTTGAGGACCGGATGGGACGCCCTTACTCTTTCCCCCGCGATAAAATAAGGAGGCTATTCGAGCTGGCGTTGCGCAACAGACTCATAAATCTGCCAGATCCAAAACGTCCGTCACAACCGAACGACGCTAACGAGCCCAATTACTGCCCTTATCATCGAGTGCTAGGCCATCCGATTGAGGATTGCTACGTTTTCAAGAATTGGCTTGAGAACCAGTACCGTCAGGGCAAATTTGCGCTATCTGACAAATGGAAGGTGAATCCTCCATAGCCCCACACCTCTAAGGGGACGAATACGCCGGGGGCAACATGCTCTGTTATAGAAGAAACTCCATGGGAGGTTGTATTATCAGCCAAAACGAGGAGAATGCTAAATGATCTTCAGACCTGTCCAGCGGTCAAGTGGAAGAATCCCTTGGAACCGCAGGTTATTGAAGGGATGTTGAAGCCACGACCGATTCCGAAGACCGATGGTGGCAGTTCAAGCGCTCATAGTCAGCCGTCAAAATCTTCGAAAAAGAAGAAGAAGAAATCTAAGAAGCCCGTTAAGCCTGGTGACAAGCGCATGGACTTACAAAAGCAAATCGATGCGCTGGATGAGTACAACCAAAAAGCGCGCACTCCCATTACGCTCCAAGATTTCCTTGATCACGTCTTCCAAAAAGAAGATGAGGGAGAAAGTTCATCGGATGAATCCGGGGAATATATGGCGAGTTGTCATATGATCTCCCATTCGACCACGAACGATGAAGGAACTTCTGGCACTGAAACGCTGGGGGCAAATGCCGAATCAGGAACCCCAGGGTTACCGGTTGAAATGATTAGCGCGTTTCTTAATGAAGCTCGGTTGAAAAGCAAGGCTGATCGAGAACGCGAGACGGCTATGTTCGAAAGGGCCAAGCGTCAGCGACTTGAGGAAGGAGCTGAAATGATCCCACTGGAACAAAATGCCTCCACCGCTAACAAAAGCCAATTCAAGATAAAAAAGAAGTTTGCTAAGGCCATATCGATGGGCATGAAGCTACCACCCTCTGAAGAAAAAGTTACTGGCGTAGTAGAAATGCACCCCTCTTATTGCTTATACCATCAGAAGGTCTCGCATTCCACCCAAGATTGCAAAGCTTTCAATGGATGGTGGCAAGGATACGTCGCTAATCGACAACGATTTAAACGGGAAAAACGTAAAATTCGCCGAGAGCAAAGAAATACGACTAAAGAACTTGAAAGAACTGCCGGCAATTGTCACATGGTTAACACTACCGAGTCACAAGTGCTTACATTCGGGAGCGACTCTGATGAGGAGCTGGAGCTTGGCCCCCTCTTCAAAGAATCCACTTCGGGAAAAGAAGAAGAATCGAAGTATTGCGAAAACATACAGCTGCGCAATCGAACATTACCCGAAAAGAACCTCGGACCCTTGAACAGAAAAGACAAAGGGAAAGAGAAGGTCTCTGAAGACATCGCTTTGGATGACCAAGTTGCGGAAGAGTTAACCGCCAAGAATCCCCCAAAAAGGAATAAAGTAGATTACAATGTCTTGGCGCATCTGAGAAAGCTACCCTCACAACTCAGCATTCTCGATGCCCTTTTGCTATCAAAAGAGGCGAGGGATTCTTTGATTAAGGCCCTACAAGATCCGGACCAGTTCCAAGCCTTCCTAGCTGAACAAAAGATGAAGGATGAATTGGAAGAGGTGCACACAGCCGACGTCGCTTTTGGCGATGAAGACCTTCTCCTCGGGACGTGTGAACATAATCGCCCCCTTTATGTCTCAGGATACTGCCATGACATAAAGATAGGAAAAATCTTGGTCGATAACGGATCGTCTGTCAATCTACTCAATGTGCGAGTGTTAAAGGAGATTTGCATGAGTGTCCAACACCTCGCCCGGGACAAAATCACCATCTCCGGTTTCGACTCTCAATCCTCAAAGACTCTTGGATCTGTGATATTGACGCTACGCTTCGGGGTGCTCGTCACGGACATCAAATTCCATGTTATAGACGCCAAGACGTGCTACAATGCGCTGCTCGGCCGACCATGGCTACACGAGTACAATAGCATCCCTTCTACACAGCATCAGTGCATGAAGTATTCCAGGGACGGCCTCGAGTACACAGTGGCAGGAGAGTTGAATCCGTTTTCCGTGAACGAAGTTCGCAAGTATGAAGATGCCAAATACTTCTTACCGAATTTCGAAGACACGGAAAGGTGTCACAAACCGGAGAACAAAACTAACGCAACCATCCCTGTCTTCGGCAGTGACACCGAGGAGGAGGAGGATATAATTTATTCAGGTCCATCCCAATCCACCAGGCCAGGACCATCCGTTCCTTCACTAATCTTCGGCAGTGATTCAGAGGATGAAGTTCATGCTGTATTCCCTGCTCGGCCTGCAATATGGGTTTCCGCTGATGAAGAGCGAAGTCTGCAGATAACCATGGTGCCGCTTAAACATTACAAAGAACTGGATGCACTCAACGCCAACAGCGTAGAAGAATTGCACACATTCTATATTCCTCCCGGACGAAAAGGCGAGAAGGCAATCCTATTCTACCGTTCTGAAGAAAACAAGGTGGAAAAAGAAATTTGGCATGGCGTGGATCCCACGCTCGACGGGCTTCAGCCTATCCGTCTTCCCAGATATTATACCGAAGGTTTGAAGAAATTGCTGAAACGCCAGGGGATGTCCTTCGCACAGACCGTTAGAAAAGCCAGATTCTATGACAAGGTCTGGAACGTTCCCGGGACTCAATGCAAACTGCCTAACGGGAGAACGGAAACAAAAGGGCTTGGGCACATCCGGCCAAAGAAACGGGAGCTAGTAAACAGCTGTTATGCCATGTATGACTTCGATGAAGAGGCGGACGCTCAATGGGAGGACGCTAATCCTGAATCAGCAAAAGTTCCTGACACAAAACCGCCCAGTCCATCGTCTGAAGACCAGATGAGCAAACTTATAAAGGATGCGAGTCAAAAAGCCCCAGATGATCACGATCGTGAAATGGCAATCTACGAGAAAGCCAAGACACAACGTCTCCTTCGACAGGCAGTAAAGAACGGAGATGTTGCCCCACGTCAGCCTGCTAGAAAAAAGGTTCGACGCGAAAGCAAAAACAAGTCGAAAGGCAAGAAAGGCGCTCGGCAACCACAAAGCAGAGCTAAGAAGCCACGTATCCGAGAGTCGAGCGTTATTGACTTAACCCTCATGAAGAAAATGGGTCGAGCATACTCGTTTCTTCGGAACAAAACAAGGAAAATACTTGGTCTTGCTCTAAAACATCAAATGCTTACTCTGCCGGAGTCTAAACACCCTGAGCAAGCGGGCGAAGTCTCCAACCCAAATTATTGCTCTTACCATCAAGTAGTAGGGCATCCGCTTGAAGATTGTTTCACCTTTAAAAATTGGGTTGAGGATCAATATCAGCTTGGCAAATTTGCGTTGTCTGACAGTTGGAGGGTAGCGCCGCCGCAAAAGCACGAACCCGAAAACACAAGGATAGAACCAACTCCGCATTGGGATTGGCAGAAAATTCGCACCTGCCATGTGATAACAATATTAAAAGAAAGGTCCGAGGACATGAACAACCTCCCTTGGTGCTTTGAAAGCGGCAGCGATGAGGTAATCTCAGAATTTCCCCCAGCTCCGAAAGAACTGGAGGATGGAATCCATACCACTGCAGATAATCTCAAGAAAATTGAGTTGGGGACGGCAAATGACCCGCGACCGACATTCATCAGCGAGCTGCTATCTGAAGAAAAGGTGGCTGCATTAAAGGATGTGCTTTTACAGCACAAAGATTGCTTTGCGTGGAACTATTCCGAAATGCCGGGACTAGATCCAGAAATTGCTGTACACAAATTGGCGATATCCCCGGACATCAAGCCGGTCAAACAAGTGCCGAGAAGAATGCGACTCGAGCTTGAGATGAGCATCAACGCCGAAGTCAAAAAGCTGATAGACTCTGGCTTCATCCAGGAAGTTCAACACCCTGAATGGATTGCCAACATCGTCCCAGTGATGAAGAAAAATGGGACGGTGCGTATATGCGTGGATTTTCGGGATCTTAATAAAGCCTGCCCGAAAGATGATTTCCCAGTGCCAGTCACTGAACTTATGATAGACAATACATCCACTCATGAGGTTTTCTCCTTCATGGACGGCTCGTCGGGGTATAACCAGATAAAAATGCATCCCGAAGACCAGAAGCACACAGCCTTCAGGACTCGTCTTGGTATATTTTGTTATAAAGTGATGCCCTTCGGTTTGAAGAACGCCGGTGCTACTTATCAGAGGGCCATGACAAAGATCTTCGACGACCTTATACACGAAATCGTTGAATGCTATATCGACGATCTCGTGGTTAAAAGCAAATCATACGAAGAACATCTCGAGCATTTGAAGACCGTATTTCAACGCCTTCGGCAATACAATTTGAAGATGAATCCTCTTAAATGTGCGTTCGGGGTTTCCTCGGGCAAGTTCCTGGGATTCATTGTCCGACACCGAGGTATTGAGATAGATCCGTCTAAAATCAAGGCGATCATGGAAATGCCTCCGCCGAGAACTCTTAAACAGCTGCGGTCTCTCCAAGGAAAGCTCGCATACATTCGGCGGTTTATCGCTAATCTTTCAGGAAAGTGCCGTCCTTACAGTCACCTGATGAAGAAGGGAACCCCATTCGTTTGGGATCAAAAATGCCAAGGCGTACTAGACGAGATCAAGCAATACCTGCAGAACCCGCCGGTGTTGGCTGCCCCGGTTAAGGGGAAGCCTCTCATTCTTTATACGACCGCCCTCGAAGGTTCCTTAGGCGCATTATGGGCGCAAGAGAACGATCAAGGGAAAGAAAGAGCACTCTATTACTTGAGTCGAGTTCTGCTGGGGGAAGAAAGCAACTACTCTCCCATCGAAAAACACTGCCTGGCGTTGATCTTCGCAATAACAAAGCTTAGACATTACGCATTGGCGCATGAGGTCCGTCTCATTTCAAAGGTGGACCCCCTTAAATACTTAATGTCAAAGGCCATATTGACGGGACGACTCGCTAAATGGGCCCTACTCTTGATGGAGTTTTCGATCACGTATCAACCTCTCAAAGCAGTGAAAGGCCAGGCCATCGCCGACTTCCTCGCTGAACATCCCATACCCGCCGATTCTCCATTAAATTGCGATCTTCCAGACGAACATGCGTTTGATGCAATCGACGGTGGTGATACCCGATGGGAACTCTATTTTGATGGTGCATCTTCCATGAAGAAACGCAAACAAAACACCCCTATAATCAAGTCGGGGGTAGGCCTCATCTTTGTAACTCCACAAGGAGGGATAATGCGCTTCGCATTCTCCTTAACAGAGTCGAGGACAAACAATGAAGCTGAATATGAAGCCTTGATAGCAGGTCTTGAGATTGCCATCGACATGGGAATTGAAAATCTCCTCATATACGGGGATTCTCAACTGGTCGTTAGTCAAGTAAACGGCGACTACCAGACGTGCAAGCCGGAGTTGGTGAAGTACGGCGAAAAGGTGCAACAACTGCTAACCCAAATTCCCTCCTACACTTTGGAGAGCATACCGTGAGCGGAAAACAGCAAAGCGGACGCACTATCCAAACTTGCTAAAGAACTGGCTGACGAGAACCTCGATAACGTCAGAATCATGGTACAAAGCCGTCGGGTGCTTGCCCCAGCAGAAATATCTCGGGAATCATCCGAAGAAAAAGGAGCAAACGAGCAGACTACCCTGCAAGTAAAAGATTGGGAAAATACTGAGAATTGGAGAGAAGTCTTCATAGATTACTTCAAGTCCCACCGACTGCCTGAAGAAGCGTCAACAAGACATCAACTCATGAAACGAGCTCTGTCCTTCGCCTTCGTCAATGATACTCTGTACAAAAGGTCATTCGATTCTCTGTGGCTGAGATGCCTAGGACCTGACAAAGCGAGAAGGGTCGTCCGAGAGGTTCACGACGGACTCTGCGGTTCCCACCAAGCAGGCCCTAAGATGAAGTTGAAGATAAAACGAATGGGCTACTACTGGCCCACGATGATTCAAGATTGTCTCGAATATGCGAGGCAATGTCACTCATGCCAAATTCATGGGGACTTCATCCATCAGCACCCAAATCCATTACATCCAACGGTGGCCAGTTGGCCATTCGAAATGTGGGGAACTGACATAGTCGGTCCTATCGAACCAGCATCGTCCAAGGGACATCGTTTCATCTTGGCGACGACTGATTACTTCTCCAAATGGGCAGAGGCGGTACCGTTAAGGGAAGTGAAGACGGAGAATATTCTCCATTTCTTCAAAACGCATGTCATATACCGGTTCGGAACCCCAAGAAGGATCATCTCCGATAATGGGCCAGCCTACCGAAGTCATAAAATTAGCCGCTTCGCACAGCAGCACAATATAGACTGGAGATACTCCTCAGTTTATAATCCGCGAGCCAATGGATTAGCTGAGGCCTTCAACAAGACACTGACGAAAATCATAAAGAAAACAGTGTCCCGAAATAAGAAAGACTGGCACGAGAGACTGCAAGAAGCTCTTTGGGCGTATCGGACCACGTTCAAGACAGCCACAAATACAACGCCATACGCGTTGGTGTTTGGGACAGAAGCAGTACTCCCTCTTGAAATAGAATTACCCTCTCTACGAGTGGCAGTCCACTACGAGCTGACAGACGAAGAAAATGCTCATCTTCGATTTGAAGAGCTTGACGCTCTTGATGAAATCCGGCTTCTAGCACAACAAAATCTGGAAGCTTATAAAGCAAAGATGACGCGCTCATACGAAAGACTAACCCGACCGAGGACATTTCGTCAAGGCGAACTCGTGCTAGTGGTCAAAAGGCCTATGATCCCCAATCGCGCCAAACGAGGAAAATTCGAGCCAAACTATGAAGGCCCGTACATCATTGATAAGGTCTACCAGGGTGGGGCCTATCTACTCATCGATATGCACGGTGAAAGGCCTTTTAGACCAATAAACGGTCGCTTCTTAAAGAAATACTACGCTTAATGAGCTACGGCCTAGGTTAATGGTAAATGACGACAACTATGTCCGCTCGCTATCTTCTTAAGCCTGAACTCTATAAGCAGCAAGTGGCCTTCTTTAACGCCGGACCGAGATGTCCTTAAACTAATAACAGACCGAAACGTCTTTAAACTACTACCGCAGCATCCTTAGGCTGACGGAGGAAAAAAAAAATAAAAAAAAATGGTATGTCCATAAGCAAAAAGGGCACGGATGAAAACCTGAAAGGGCTCCGTGAGTAAAAACAGCAGGGCTACCGGCGAGTGTTCGTGAAAACCCGAAAGGGCGCAACCTCGTTAAAAGACACTTATAGGGTCTTCTCGACCTTATAAGGAGAAACCACCTGCGTGAGATCCTTACGACTCACAAAGGAGCAACACACTTAGGGATCCCCACGATTCCTAAGGAGAAAACACACTTGCGAGATCCTCACGACTCGTAAGGAGAACTCTCTTATGGGACCCTCACGGCTCATAGGATTTGAAAGTCTTAAGTCGCAGAGACCTAAACCTGTGCTTAAGCAAACCCCCACAAACTTTCAATATTGCCCTACAAGTGGTTCAATATTGACCCTTGTATACAATCCACGGGCGCGAATAAACATTTCCCTAGCCAAATTTCATCCGTAATTGGGAATACGTTCGCATGGTGAATAACCCTTATAAATCCCCTCGATTTATGAGGAGAAAACCCTCCTGTAGGATCCTTACGACTTACAGAGGAACAAAACACTTAGGAACCCTCACGATTCCTAAGGAGAAAATACACCTACAAGATCCTCACGAATTGTAGGGAGAAAAACCTTCACGAGACCCTTACGGCTCATGAAGTCAAAAGCCTTGGCCGACAGGACCCTAACCCTGGTCGCTAAGCCTCCTTTGTTCGACAACGACAGAGGCAAATGATGATTCGCTCCTGGTAATATCCCAGTTGTAGCGGCGCTGATGCCGAAATCGGTGTCCAATTTCAGGTTTACGGCGAGAAGCCAGTAGGCCGCACATGCATACGAAATAGCCGAAATGATGGGGCGACTTGCAATAAAAAAAAAGCAGCAAGTAAAATATATGCATGCAAAACAGCCGAAATGATTGGGCAACTCGTAACAAAAAGCAACGAGTAAAAATAAAATAAATAGCCGAAATGATTGGGCACCGCGAAAAATAGCCGAAATGATTGGGCAATCGCGACCTTCGCGATATAAAAGCTGAAATGATAGAGCATCGCGGAAATAAAATAAAATAAAAAAAAAGAAATGATAAAACTTTAGCCCTACAGTTGAGATCACATCGATCCCTGTATACAATCCAAGGGCGTAAACAAAGAAGGAATCATACTTCCCCAGCGGATTCCGTCAAACGACGAAGCCAAACCTCAACGGTTCATTTCAACCAAAGAAGCCCACGACTTCAACAAAAACTCCTCGACTCACGGATACAAACACTCCTTGACGAGAGCCTCCTGATCCGCGTCGACTCGCAGAGCCACCAGCGCCTCCGTGGGAACCCTCGACTCGTTTCAAACCCCAAGGACACAAATAATCCTTGGCGCTTGGGAAACAAATAATCCCTCGCAAAACTTCTCAACTCACGGATACAAACACTCCTTGACGAGAGCCTTCTGATCCGCGTCGACCCGCAGAGCCACCAGCGCCTCCGTGGGAACCCTCGACTCGTTTCAAACCCCAAGGACACAAATAATCCTTGGAGCTTGGGAAACAAATAATCCCTCGCAAAACTTCTCAACTCACGGATACAAACACTCCTTGACGAGAGCCTCCTGATCCGCGTCGACTCGCAGAGCCACCAGCGCCTCCGCGGGAACCATCGATTCGTTTCAAACCCCAAGGACACAAATAATCCTTGGCGCTTGGGAAACAAATAATCCCTCGCAAAACTTCTTGACTCACGGATACAAACACTCCTTGACGAGAGCCTTCTGATCCGCGTCGACCCGCAGAGCCACCAGCGCCTCCGTGGGAACCCTCGACTCGTTTCAAACCCCAAGGACACAAATAATCCTTGGCGCTTGGGAAACAAATAATCCCTCGCAAAACTTCTCAACTCACGGATACAAACACTCCTTGACGAGAGCCTTCTAATCCGCGTCGACTTGCAGAGCCACCAGCGCCTCCGCGGGAACCATCGATTCGTTTCAAACCCCAAGGACACAAATAATCCTTGGAGCTTGGGAAACAAATAACCCCTAGAAAAATACTCAACTCACGGATACAAACACTCCGTGACGAGAGCTTCTTTGACTCACATCTCGGGCAGTAAGGATTCGAAAAAACTTACTTCCTGAACAATGGGACCCTGCAAGTCAATCCTAAATGGTCTCTTGCATACTATTCACGGGTCTCACACTCTGAAGTCGATTCTCGACAAAGAGGGAAACAACCGCCTACGAGCCCTCTCGACTCGTAAGAGGGGCAATGGGATCCTGCAAGTCAATCCTAAATGGTCTCTTGCATACTATTCACGGGTCTCACTCTCCAAAGTCGAATTTCGATGGGGAGGGAAACAACCGCTTATGGGTCCTCTCGACCCGTAAGAGGGAAAAACTCTCTTGTAGGATCCTTACGACTTATAAGAGAAAACCACACTTAGGAATCCTCACGATTCCTAAGGAGAAAACCCACCTACGAGATCCTCTCGATCCGTAGGGAGAAAATTCTCTATGAGACCCTCACGGCTTATGGAGTTGAAAAGTCTTAGGCAGCAGATCTGAACCTGCGACCTAAGCCATCGCTGATTATTAGGAAAGTCAAGATGCGTGTCCTACTATCCGTCAACCATGTTCGCTAAGATGATGTGCTGATAATAAAAGAAAGAAAAGACGGAGAAATGACACAAGGCATTACAAAAATATGCATCCTTCATTCATAAAATTTGATTGAGTTTAGGATACATCGTACTAAAGAATACAAGATATACATATATGTTACAAATACCAACGATACAAGGAAAATTACTGAGAAGGAAGCGTCTTGCACAGATCCAGCAATTGCTCGCACACTTCCTTCCATGCCTTTTCCCGATTGGCCACCACTGCCAACTCCGCCTCCACTCGGGCCCGTTGCTGTGCGACGGAGGCAAGCTGGTCCCTGATGGCCTGATGAGCAGCCTCACGGCCTGCGATGTCACGCTCGGCAATATCGAGTGCCCGCTTCAGTCTCAGCCCATTTGAGATGCGCTCCAGAAGGCCCTCGAAGACGGCCTTTACCTCAGCGGCGTTCGTCTCAACTTCAGCTCGCAGGCGAGCAGCGTTGCTTGAAGATTCTTGGCACTCCTTCAGCCTCAAAACCACTTCTTGTTCCAAATGACGGAAATAAGAAGCGCTTTGCTCGAGCCACGCTCCTCGTTGAGTGCTCGAGGCCAAAGTCTCAGGGGACAGGCGCATTGACTCTAGCTGATGAAGGCAAGCCTCGATTTCCCGACAATAGTTAACCCAAGAGGCGACAGCACCCTCGTCATGAAAGGTAGCAAATATCGCCAACATCGGGTTAACCGTCGTGGCGAAATCCTCACCAGACACCGGAGCCTCGATGTCGAATTCCTCGATGTAGTCGCTCAGCATGCGCAAACTATTTGCGGCACCTTTCGAAGACGGACGTCGCTGGGAAGGGCCGCCCGGTACTGTAATACGAGACTCAAAAGGCACTGAGACTGAAACGACAGCTGAAAAAGACAAAATATGATTAGATGATGATCCAATAGATATGGAGAAAATCATTAACAAGATAATTACTATACCGGTGGGAGTAGGTGGCAAGGACGGAAGGGCCGGTAGCGCAACCGATCTGTCTTCTCCCCCTTCGATTTGTAACACTGCAGTCAAGACAAGAGAGAGTTAGAAATAATTCTACCACTGGAAAAACAAAGATATCAATCAGGAACAGTACTCACCGGCGCCACCAGAGGGAGAGGCGAGTTCAGATGAAAAGGAGAAGTGTGGGACCAACACTTGATACAAATGGTCAAAAAGAACTCCTGAAAGACACAACAATGTGAATATAGTATATGGATTATACGTTGGAAAGATGGGTTTAGTAAGTTGCAAACTCATACCTTCCAACATCTTTGACGGTGTAAGAGAGGGCTGAGGGGTAGCCATCACCAAGGTAGTCGTGGAAGGAGCTCCCTCAAGTAGTGGGGCATCAACACTAGCTGCACCTGCATTACGAAAAATGAACTTGTCAGAAAAGATTGTAAAGCAAATAAAAACAAAAACAACAACTTAAGGTGTACCTGAGGAGCTCCCGGCGGAAACAGAGACGACTCCCTCCTCTATCGACATGAGACCACCGCCTGTGGCCTCATCGCCCGATTCAACGGGGACCGTCGTCGTGCTCGCAAGACCGGGAGACGGCGGAGGACCGTAGACGGGAAGAGCTATGACTGGAGTATTGCCAGATTCCAGAGAAGGGGCGGTTGGCTCGTCTTCAGGAATCATGGCCACTTCGCCCACTACCATCTCAGGCTCAATAATGGCGGTTGTATCGTCCACCATCGCCGGGGGATCACCGGTCTCGAGCGCCTCATTCGCCGCCACTCTGGGCTCAGTTATAATGATCACATCATCTGCCACCACTTCGGGTTCGGCATCCATGACCTTATCGGCTGCAGGCCCCTCAACCTCTACCCCAAGCTCCAAAGCCACAACGACGTTGCCCACCGTCGGCTCGAGTTCGGCAGGTACTGCCCCCTCTGTCCCTTCGAGATTGACGGTTTCCGCCTCCCCCTCGATCGGACTTGGTCATGCAAGATGAGAGATGTAAGGACAAACGACATTAAGATACTTATAACAAAAACTCCAAGAGAAACGTTACCTGAGGCGGATTTACCATTCGCGCTCCGAGCTGCACGTGCCACCTCTCTGCGGGCAGTGGACAGGGCGACAGGGGCCTCTTCAGAGGGAGTATCAGCTCGAGGAACGGTGCTACGGCCCGCTCCCATAGCCAAGGCAGCCCTGCGCGCCTTCGCCTCACGCCTCAACCGTTTCCTCTCCTCCCGAGCGGTCATGAGGGACCTCCGTGATGCCTCCTTCAAGGCATCATCGTCTTCATTCAGGGATGCCTCCAGAGCCTTTAAGGCATCTCTCATCGGCTCTCCGAGATGAGCCTCCTGCGGTGTCCCAGAGGAAACAGGAACATCGGCCGCTGGTAGAACATCTGCGTCGCTAGGAGGGAGCGGCATTGAGGTCCCTGCAATTAAAATGGAAAGGTTAGATCGACCATAACGCAAGGAAAATGAAAAATTCGATGAGTCGAAACTTACTAAGGCCCACAGATGCCCTGGCACGTTCCTCCTCCTGAAAGGTCTTCAGAGAAGCGGCAATGGCTTCTTCATCGGTGATGCCTGTTGAAAGAAAAGAAAGAAAAGCGTTAATCAAAAATAATGAAATAAGGAAGAAAATACGTTGCAGTAAAGAAAGAGTGACTAGTAGTTACCTGATTGCGCAAGCTTAGCCAGCCACGCATCACGCTTCACCAGCCATGCTGAAGCTCTGAGAGCAGCTTCCAAGTCTGTATCGTCCGGCGGCGGCATCACTAATCCCGCGTTAGTCCCATATTCGAGCAGACCCTCGGAATAAGGAGCGTGGGGTTCCTGGCCGAACGCAACGTCCGCTGCAAAGAGCGACTTCTTTTTCTTTTTCCCTCCGACCCTGGGCCCGCGAGGGATCGACTTCCATTTAGCAGCTACTCTGGGACGACGAGTCCCAATGTCCGCACCCACGCCAGACTCCGGCGAGGGTACAACCACTGCTTCCACCTGAGCACAGGGTGCAGGAGGTACATCCGCGATATCAGGAAGTGATAGTTCACGTGGAGGACTTTGCGCACGTGATAGTCTGCCCCCGGCATCTTTTAAAGGAGCGATTACTGGAGTCCTAGGAACCAAGGGAGCGGTGCGATCGGTACCTGGAGGTGCACCCTTACGATCGACCAACAGTCGCCTTTCCTCCTTTATGACTGCTCCTGTCGCATGATTGTACCAGTCTTTGTACACATTAAGGAGTCTCGGAGCGTAAGTCGGCGCATTAATAAAAAAACGAGAGGTCGTATTCACGCGCATGAAATGGTGCAAGGCGTTCTCCATCCCCTCTTCAGTGGCAGCTGGTTCCACCAAAAAGGCTTCCAAGGGGACCCCTTGATCGTAGCCCAGTTGTTGAGCAAAACGATGTGGGTTATACCTCATAAAAATTGCCACATCATTCTGCCTAAAAACTAAAAAGCCCGGTCTAATGGAATATAAGTGGAGGGTCTCCCGGGCCGTTAAAACAGAAGCTCCATCCTTAAAGATATCCTGTAATGGCCGCGTCACGGTGGTAGACACCTTTCCAACGGTCAACACCTTATCGACAAAGGACATCCCGGCTTCGACGGTATGGGGGCGAAGGAGCAAGCCCCTAGCGTTCCGTTGTGAGGGGTTTACAATTGATGCACCGATCAGCTGTATAATGCGAGGAAAACCGCTCTTGTCAAAGAACGAAGGCCTCTTATGCATTCCGAAGACACCCGCTGTGTGTAACTCGAGCCACGATGCGAAGTAATGCATCGGGAAGACCACATGCAACACCCCGGGCTCACTGGCATCCGCCGCTCGACTGAGACCGTGGTATAAGTGTGCCAGGCCGGCGATCCCAACAGCTACCTTCACCCCGATGACCATCCGATGTGCTGGATAGAAGACAGAGGGTCGCATTCGATGAGAGTGCATTGGGATAGCGAACCAACTCAACCATAACCCGAGAAACCCCAAGAAAAAGGCCTCCTCATCCATCCCAGGGGCCGCTACTTCTGCAAGAGACACGGTTGGAAAGTTAGGAAGAAAGAAATTCTTTTGACCTATTTCATTCGCCTGCAGGTTATCCAAACCTAAACCGAAAGGGTCCTCGAGGGTGGCAGACTTGGCAGTGGCCGCAGAGAGGGCGTTAGGGTGAAGGAACCGAGCAATGAAATCCTCAAAGTTAACTCCTCGACTCCCATGTTCAACGAAGAGAGACTCATATATGTTCAGCACTTTAATTAAGCTTGGGAACTGGTGTTGAACAGCAGTATCCGGAGTGACCCCCCTCACCATTGGCCTAGCTCCGAAAACGTACACGTCTGTTGGGAGCAGCTCCTCATAATGTTCCCCCATCACCGGTAAGCCGGATACCTCCGCAAATTCCTCCAAAGAAATTGACACTTCCCGATCCATGGCAAGGAAAGTGTGGGTGGGAATATTCCATTGCTCCAAAAAGGCCTTGAGCTACCAGGTGGGGAGCGTAGGATATTGGAAGAGAGAGACGTAGACTGCGGTGTACAATCCTAGTCTTATCAACTGTGACTTCTTCGTCGACAGGATATACCGGGCCCACGGCAGATAGCCAATCGGGTGGCGGGGAATCAGACCAAGGTTATACGATTGGCCCCAAGGCCGCGCTTCACCTTGACAGATACGACGTCCTAGGATGTCCAAAACCATAGGACGCTGAACCGGTATCGCATCTATAGCGGGATGTAGAAAACCTTTTGATGTCCAGTCCGCCAACTCCACGGCATACTGCACCGAGGGCGGGGTAGCATAATGAATCGCCATTATGGGTTCTGACGGCACCGCGCAAGTGAAGCTGCGTCGACCCATAATAATCTGGTTATACCAAGACCCCCAAAGGTGGAGTTTCTTGTACTCCGGGTCATATGCCTTGATCATGGCCAGGACCTCACGGTCCAAAGGCGCCTCTGGAAATCCCTCCTCCGAGCGGACAAACGGGAATGAAGTGTCTTCAGACATGATCGCTGCAAAAAGAGCAATGTAGCCGTCAGTGTTGTAATCCCAACGTTTGACATTGAAAGAAGAAAATGCATTAATTAAATTAAAATCAAAATTAATTAATTACACCGCACCACAGTGCAGTGAGTAGGGGACCAAAGAGGGACCCACAAAATCTAAATGACAATACGTCAATTAAGAAGACAAACTCATCATTGGATGAGATTGTCAGTTGGTCCTTGGGGGGAACATTCCCATAATAAAAAAGGGGGAAAGAATCACTAGAGACAAGGAGAAAATCTCCTCTTTTAGAGCAAAGCTCTATCACAGAATGACACTTGTCAAGTTCTGGTCTCAAAAGAATAAAATTCCTTAAAAAAAAAAAAGAAGAGCTTAGCTCTATAATACCCCACCAAAGAAAAAGTTTCGAAAAAAGAAATTTAAAATTAAAATTTCTGGAATCCTGACAAAGGATCCATAAAAGCTTACAGAAATTTTTTTTTTACAAAAAAAAATAATTTTTCTTTTACAAAAAAAAATAATTTTTCTTCATCTTTTTAAATCTAAAAGATCTACATTTAATTCAAGAGCAAAGCTCTGTTCATGGGTTAGAACCCATGAACAAGATCTCTGTAGATCTATGAATTTGTGAGAGCAAAGCTCTGTGGATGAAACCCCAAAGGGAATTTCTTTAGATCAAAAGATCTATGAGAGCAAAGCTCTGTGGTTTAAAATTGACTTGAATTAATTTAACTTAATTTTAAATTAAAAATTACCTAAAGTTTTCTAAAAACTTTGGGAAATGAGAGCAAAGCTCTAGAGTTCTGAAAACAAAAGCAAAGCTCTGAAATTCTTAAGCAAAGAGCAGAGCTCTGAAAATCTAAATCTAAGAAAATGGTGAGATTTTCTAAGGGTTAAAAGGCCCTATTTATAAGGCGCTTGCGCCTCTTGGAATTCCCCTCAATCCAACGGTCAGGAGGGGTTGCCACCGTTGCACTCACGTGTGCGCCACGTGAGCGCAACGGTGGGGGGGCATTTGTTTCGCCCAATCAGAGCAAAGCTCTGTTTGAATTCAAAATTTAAATTTTTGAAGCAACGCTTCAAGTCTCAGGCGCAACGCGCCACGTGTCCAGCGCAGATACATTAGCGCAGCGCACCCAATCAGAGCAAAGCTCTGTTTAAATGAAGCAACGCTTCAGATCCTCTGCGCTGAGCGCAACGCGCCACGTGTCAGGCGCAGATGTATCAGCGCTGCGCCCAAGAAGACGCGCCCAATCAGAGCAAAGCTCTGTTTAAAGGAAGCAACGCTTCAGATCCTTTGCGCTAGCGCTCTGCGCTGCGCGACACGTGTCAGCGCAGATGCGCTAGCGCAGTTGCGCTGCGCTCTGCGCTGCGTGACACGTGTCACGCGCTGGGGAATCTGCGCCAAACTAAATTAAGATTTTTAAGAAATCTTTTCTGTTCTTGTTGGAACAAGAAGATTTTCTTCTGCAAAGCAGAAACCCTTGGATCAAAGATCCAACGGTGGGGAAAATTCCCCCAAATCACTCAGAGGATGATCTCTTTAACAAATTTAACTAATTTGTGAGCACTATAAAAAGGACCTTAGGCCTCAATTCAAAGGCATGGAGTTTTTTCTTGAGAATTCAATAACTTTAAACAGAAAGAACTCCGAGAAAATTTCAAGAAAAAGGTAAAGAACCTTCATGGATTAGAAGAAATTCCTTCTAAAAGACCATTAGTCTAAAAAAAAAATATAAGATCAATGATCTTTATATAAAAAAAAAAAACAGTGCTTTGCACTTCTTGTGAACCTTCGGTTCTTTAAAAAACGATAAAAAAAATAATAATAAAAGAATAGTGCTTTGCACTTTTACGAACCTCTGGTTCTTCGAATAAAGAAGAAATTTATTTTTCTTTGATCTAATTTAGATCAAGAACTTAAACAGTGCTTTGCACTTCCCTCCTGGAATCTAAAAAGATTCTTAGTGCTTTGCACTTCCAAGTTGCGCCGCTGCGCTCTTAAGAGAGCGCCACGTGTCGGCCATAAAACCACTTGCGCTAAGCGCCCTTAAGATAGAGCTTTGCTCTCTGGAATTGGCGCAACTCGCTGAGAGCGCGCCACGTGTCAGCAGCGCAACAGCGCATTACACTGCGCTAGTGCGCTTGCGCTCATCAGAGCACGACACGTGTCACCACCATATGGACTTGCGCTCATTACTTAGCGCAAAGCGCAGATGCATTAAAAAGGGCCAAGCCCGATTAAGAGAAGGCCTAACAGGCTCAACAAAGCGCAAATGTATTATTTTAAGGGGCAGAGCCCAAACAAGAACAGATGCTTTGCATCATTTATAAATGGGCAGAGCCCAAACAAAACAAAGTAGATACTTTGCAAATGGGCAGAGCCCAAAAGAAACTGATACTCTATATCTTTCGTGGGTAGAGCCTAAATAAAAAATGCAATGCAAATAAAATGTTGGACATTTCAACTGGACTTAGCCCAATCTTGGCCATAAGTCCTTAAATTAAATTGACTGAGCAAAATGGCTCTTTTAAATCAATTTACATCCGGTTCGAGGGTACATCTCCGAACTCCTTTGACTTTCGTCGTTGTAATTCCTCAACGACGTCAAAGAGGTGACGGGTCCCAACGACCACACATCGATATGGACTGCGGGGTCCTTAAACTCGTGGACCGAAATGTCCATAAACTAATGTTGGACCGAAACGTCCTTAAACTAATAATGGACCGAAATGTCCATAAACTAATATCGGACCGAGACGTCCTTAAACTAATGATGGACCACTACGTCCCTAAACTGGCATCGGACCGAAACGTCCCTAAACTAATAATGGACCGAAACGTCCTTAAACTAATGATGGACCACTACGTCCTTAAACTGGTGACGGACCGAAACGTCCCTAAACTAATAATGGACCACCACGTCCTTAAACTGGTGCAATCGAGCCCGAACGCTCTTTTGCCGGATCTAAACGGTCCCGTCTAAGTTGATCTTAGCCCCAAATGTGGTTAATGTGTCCTTAGATATTTAAATAAACAATAAAACTCCAAATCAACTTTGGTTCAAGGGTACATCTCTGAACTCCTCTGACGCTTGTCGTTGTAATCCCTCAACGACGTCAGAGAGGTGACGAGTCCCGACGGCCAGACAATTAAATCAATCACTACGTCAAGTCGATCTTAGTCCAAAACAGGACTAACGTATCCTTGACGAACGTTTAAGTTGATCTTAGCCGCAACGCGACTAATGTATCCTTAAACCAAAAAAACACCAAACCCAAATCTAAGTAAATACGGATTTGGACTAATCCACGTCCTACGGGCGACGGCATTACTCAGTCTCCGTATACAATCCACGGGCAACCACAAACAAAACAAACACACACGACACGAGGTGAAATTCTGGAGAAGGAGAAAGTTGTTACCGCGATGCGGTAGCGTAATTAACTGCAGGGGCTTGCGCCTGCAGGGAAGAGCGTCCCCAAAATCAAAAACCCCTCATCCTGAGGGGGAATCTGACGAAGTCTGCTACATCGGCCGCATCCGTCTAAACCTCCGATACACGGTGCCATAAATCAACTTGGCATCTTCGGAGAGATAAACGGATAAAACCAAATAGCATCTGCCCCGAACCTCAGTCACGGACGCGAAGTCCGGGCCGCCTTTCGGAGGGGAACAAACATAACAATCAGCACTATAATAGTTATACCCTCTCTTTGTCTATTCCACTTCTCCCTCATTTTTGGGACTTACCGAGCGATTTGTTTGCTGACGACATTCTCTTTCTTTTCTTTGGAATATTGTCAGGTGATTCAGGCCTTCTGGAGACAGAGCCCACCAGCGAGGATTTGGACCAGCTGGCTTTCGACCCAGAGCTTTAGATTCCTTGTACACATTTACATTCTGTATTTTCCATTTCCGTTATACCACTGTTTAGGCATTGCTTTCCATTCCATGTATTTACTTTTCAGATGTATTGTAAAAAGAATGTTAATAAATAAAGTTGTTGTTCAATTATATCTATTGTTTTTGTCTCTTATGCATTTTACTTATATTGCTTTGATACGCTTAGCGTGTTTATTTCAGAGTAAATACATAGCGGCCTCGTCGCGTCCCCTTCGCCGTACACCGGGAAGCGGGACGTGACAGGTTTTGTTGGTGGCCCATGCAGGTCAGAGCTGTATGGAACTCTATCATACAGTTCAGCTCTGCGTGAACAACTTAAACAATATAACACAAGAACCAGCAACTGAAAACATTCTTTACAATTCATATTCCTTGAATCTTATCATTTCATATACTTTGAATCTATCATAAACCAAAATTTTCTTTCAAGGTTATGGATTCCCCAAATAACACCAACACCAATTTCAACAACACTCCACCTCCTCTACCGATTACACCTGCCGTAGTTGCTCCGATAAATGAGCAGACATTATTGCTTGAGGCGATCCGCAGCCTCCTGGAAGGACAGCAGCAGCAGACTGCTATTCTCTTGAACCGTTCAGAAGCGGAAGCACCCGGAGTGAAGCAATTCCGGGCGCTGCACCATAAGAACTTCTCAGGAAAAGAGAGCCCTCTAGAAGCTGAGGAATGGGCTCAGAGTATTGAAGATGATCTGGCAGCGGCACAAGTGCCAGAAATAGCTTGGATCCGTGTTGCGAAACTGCAGCTCAAGGACAATGCACGGGTTTGGTGGAAGGCGGAAGAAAGCCGTCTTGATCAACCCATCGAATGGAAGACTTTCCGAGACATGTTCGACGCAAAGTACTTCTCTGAGACTGCCAGGTTCGATATGGAACAACAGTTCATCCATCTGCAATAAGATTCAATGTGGACCAAGTCAGTAGATGAATATGACGCTAAGTTCACCATGCTCAGTCGATAAGATATATCTCAATAATTCGATTCTTCATTATATCACATACTACACAGCTAACACAAGACCGTAACAGGTTTGCGGCCCATCTCATACCGACTGCTGAGATCAGAGTTAGAAGATTTCAGCAAGGGTTGGACCCGGAAATCCAAGCTGCTCTAGCCACAGGGTATTTCCCAACACATGATTTGGCTTTGAAGGCTGTCCGAAGATACGAGGCAGTAGTAAAGAGAAAGGGCAGACCTCAATCTGCCGGAGTGAAGCGCCCTGCCAATCAGATGGCGGGAGGAGCCTCTTCAAGGCCAGCTGTTGAACTTAGAAGACTGGAAGAAGCCAATAATCAGTCGAGTCCCGATTTTTGCTTTTATTGCAAGAGGACTGGACATTTAGTGAAGGATTGGAGGCGCGCAAAAGACTTGTGCCTACTTTGTGGCGCGTCCTGTAATACCCGGTTTTTTTGTACACCAGTATCCGTATTTTTACAAAGTGTTACTTGCAAAATTTATTTAATTATATTTATAATTATTTTATTTGTCTTGAAACCCTAAACCCAAATCCTATTACTTATTCCTTTTATTTTCCCATTTCCTATTTCCCCAGCCCAACTACTTTTCCTTTTCCCTTTCTTTTTCTTTTAGCCCGAACCCCGGCCCATTGAACCCAAACCCTACATCTAATTCCCTTTTATTTTTCAGCCCCGGCCCAGCCCAAACCCGGCTCTATACCCGACCTGACTCCCCAACCCGACCCGCTTCACCTGTTGGGTTATGAGAGCGCCCCGGCCATCGAACCGTGGCCAAATGCGGAACAAATTTTTTCTAAAACCGGCGCTACCATTACCCGATTTCCAAGATCGAAACCATTAACCCTAAAACTAGAAATCTAAGAAAAGGAGATAGAATGGTTATACCTAATGAACCAAGTCCTTCGGGCCTTCAACCATTTCCAAGGTCCTAGTGATGCGGATCGACTTTGGTCGCCGGTCTTCCTTCATCTCCGATGATCCACTCGAGGGAAACGGCACAAGCTCCAGGTTCGCCAAGCGGACCAACTGACTCTCTAGGATTTCTAGTAGTAGATAGTGGGGGGTGTAGGATAGTGTCACTATAATTCTTCTCTCATATTCAAAACTCATGGAGCAACCATAGAAGATGGGGATGTGATGATCAAAGGCATGAGCTAAAAATGGCTAAGTTTCTTTTTTGGGTGTGTGAATGAATATCAAGAGAGAGTAAAGAGAGTGAGCCACTTTCAAATGAGCAAGCCCCCACATTCCCATAGTGTGGCCGACCCCCTCTCTCTCAAAAAAAAAATGCACCCAAAAGCAAGCTTATCCAATTATACAAATAAACAAATACCATCATACTAATCACTACATGCTCAAATCATGCTTTGACCCAAATAACCATGCCATGTCATGTCACCTTTTCCACCTCATTATAAACAAAATGATTTTCCAAAAGAAAATCAATAATGAGGTGGCATCTTCTAGAAGCCATTCCATATAAATACAGAATGCTTCCCGGTACATGTATCGAAATACACATACGCGTATTCGTACGAAAATACGAATAGCCAAAGAGAGAAAATAAATAGTGAGCAATAATACTAGAATACATATATATAAATACATATGTAAATTATTAAATCAAAACTTGATTTAACAATCTGGCTTAATCCTAAGCCGCTAGTATTATCAACCGTCCGATTAAAGTCTGCGCAGCCTGTGCACATATTCAATCGGACACCTGTATGTACCAACATACATCAACTACACCATATCGCCTGAACCGTGAAAACCCTCTGTGTGGGACTCTAAAGATTCGTCAATACGCTGGCAGTGGGTTTAACCACAAGCACGTCAGCGGCACTAGCTGTACGTAACGGCTACCCAGGTATTGAGCGAAAGGAAGGCCGACGAGCAAACTCATCCGAACCCCTACTGAGCCTGTCAGTGACAATATCCGTACAGTCTGGTCTGTTCGTCTAAGAGTATCGCATATCGAGTCTAGGAGGGTGGATAAGGTCAGACCCCTAATAACGCGATAATTCGTGTCGGTATGAAACCCATCACTACCTGAGAAACAATCGATCCTGGATCGGTAATTCTCACATACCCCGGCCGAGGATTTCTAGTGATGGCCACCCGTGCACTGCGCGACATCAACCCCCAATACCGGGAGAGACGAATCCCTGACGATTCGCTCACTGCCTCCATGTGGCTCGGGACTGTACCCAACTAAAACCTATTTGCACGACTCCTTTGAGCCGTGGTAGGGTAGTAATCAAAGCACAGTAGGAACTCACACGAGAAAAATGACGATCTCAGGTCGACAGACTAACCTGTACACATGTCACCAAGGAACTGCTATCTGACTTTAGGTATAATACCAACTAGCATGTTTCCGGCGAGTTCGTCCAGTGTACTCATAACCCAATAAGTACCTGTATACTATCTTAGGTGAACAACTAACACCAATGGCTTGTGAGACCGGCCACCGCCCCTCGTCAGGGTCTAGATAAGTATACACCAGTCTACACTGGAGTATCGATGCCCAGTCTCGATACTCCCTCGACTAGGGACATTTAAGGATGTGCTTATAGACCCCCAGCTCCCACGTATGTGATCGCCATCACAATGCTAGTAGTCCAGCAAGAATCCTATGGGCTCTATCAACATGTACATATGATAAAGACAAACCAGATAGCATACTATCATCTCGAGTAAGACTGTTTTATCGGTATAGGTCCTCCCTCAATCATCATAATCATCTACCTGCGACTACGACAATTGCCTTAAGGGCACTATAGCCAACTATCTCCCACTTGCACTTAAGGCTAATTATTGCGATGTCGCATACTCACAGCCCGTGTGATACCGAACTCCCAACTCCTCTAAATAATTAGTTTCACAAATCTCGTTTGTAAAACTATTGTGTTCGAGAAATAGCCTCAGTGAGTGGATCCGCTCCAGTGTTTCTTTCTGTATCTCTCTATATCTCAAATTTGCGGAGTAAACTATCTCCCGAAATGAGCAATACCTGTCTTAGAATATGTCCGGATATCTGATGGGACCCAGTTCATAAATGAACTCCAAATCCAGAAAATTTCTTAGACTGTATCATCCACTGAATTTAATCAGTATACTGCGCCATGCCTTCCTCGGTATCCGCATGGACCACCTGTCGAACATACTGTCTCTCGTCAAAGGGAAAACTATAACTCTGACAGTCACTCTGTCATCCAGGTCACCTTAGAAGCCTGGAATGATAACCGTCTCCCGAAGGAGGCTGTCGTTATCAAATCCCTTGAATATCCACTTATGTTCATAAACTGCTTCCAATCGTTTTCTCCAGGATTGGATTAATATATCAATTTATTGCATTTAGTGCAAAAACAACATCTGGTGTGGTACTTGACATCTCATAATTGACTCAATTGCCTAAGCAAGTGATATGCCAATCATGCACACCCCTCTCCCCTTTAGTCTGTAAGACATCTTTAGAGAGGGTGACTCCATCACTTGCAGGTACACCACCATGCCAGGAGTCGTCCATTCTAAAATACCTTTAGAATACTGTCTAAGTACCCAGATTGGGACACTACCCAAATCTAAATCTAAAACCATAGATCTAGTAACCAGAATGCCTGATATAATATCCATAACCTATATGGAGAAAATACTGTGTGACAACCAAAGTATAACCGATCGTAGTATAGGAATTTCACTTCCTACTCTGTGCCTGTCATCCTAAATACCAAGACACACACCCTACTACCTTCTTAACAGATCCATCCCCTATTTTGATTGATGAAGTCAAAAACTTATGATTGTCACATCAAAAATTAGATGATCTTTCTCCTCTATATCTGCTTTAGTTTATAAATAGACACAAGCTACTTGTCCACTACGCTTCCGATGCTCCTACTGATTACGACAACCCTCTGGCAGAGTCATATACACGTGCACTTCTAAAGCTAGTTTAGAATGACGCTATACTCATCCTCCTGCCGGGTCTCATAGTCTGGAACAATAGTAGTGTCAAGTCTAGGTAAACAAGAACCTCCCTGTCACCGTCCTTGAGGCTACCGAAATACCTCTCGGGTGCCTGAGGTAACCCACCATATCTGCGGAGTGGCTAATGGAATGTCAATCCTGATTGAATCTTTAGGTTCTTTATTAAATTTTCAGTAATTGTTTGTGGTTCTGGAATCACTTCCAGTTCTACCATACTCCCACTACTCCATTTTGAAAAAGTTCATTTTACTAAAACTGTGGCGAGTCAAGAACAATATCACTATTGATCTTCAAGATGGTAGAAAATTAACCCTCATCAAAGCTCGGGTTAACCCACAAACTTCCATTACAGAAACGTGCCTTGAGTTTATCCGGATTCTGGTTTTAAGCATCAGCCGGATGACTCCCTATACCTTAACATCGTTAAGATATAAATTGATTCTATATATATCTAATATAGAAACAAAGGCACTAATTTAATTGGAACCAGATTCAAATCATGCAGCTGTCTCCAGTGCATATCAACTAAATGGATAGAGGACGATCAGCATTACTCAACTTAGGAGTGCATCCAATTATGAGTAACCTGAAAAAGAAACAAGTTTCTCAAAACCATTACTATCAACTGAATACCATACACAAGTATCTACATCTTCGATCAGTTTGAAGAATCCCGATACTTGCAACACCTGGTTCTCTACTTTATTCTTTTACCTATAACTTCTCAAAACTCAGACTTTGTATTTCTACGAAACACGTGTCTAAAAATGGAGAAGTCATAAGTAAACAGAATATAGTTCGAGTACCAACCCCTCTGTCCTAATGGACACTGGAAAACATACAATACTTTGTATAAGTCCCCTGAGTTGAAAAACTCATACCCTGTGCGTCGTAGGTCAAAAACTGTACTATGGTTATGAAGACTTACACCGCTGTTGAATGCTCCTTACCTAACCATCAACTGATATAGGTAAATATCATGGATATAATTTCAAAAAGCTATATCCCACTTTATAAAAATAAACGTGCGGATATATTAATTTGAAATTGGTGCATAACAACGGATATTCAAAACCAAATACTTGCCGTCCGGCAAACAACCTAGGCGATTTCCTCAAATATCACCAATTACAACGAATTCCAATATAATGAGGATGATCACCTAATTCCCAATAACTTACTCCCACTCATCATCTGTAAAACCATACATATGTGAGAATCAAACCTGGTAAATACATACCCTGGAGTAAAGATCTAATTGGGAAATCAATTTTCAATTAACAACGCATGGTGAAACTGAAACATTTAAAATATTTTGTAGGGGTATCCTGGTATTCTTAGTAATGCCTCTTCCATTATCCAGATTCATGACTGAAACCATATATTTCCTTGCCATCTCTCCAAATCCCTTTATTTGTCTTTAGTCGTTACCTTCTGTACACCATTGTTAGGCTTAAATGGTTTTCTTCCTTCCCTACCGTTCGGCACCAGCCTATGGTTTGGAAGAAGACTATCCAATAAGCGTAATAGGTGTACTCTCCTAATCCTAGGAGTACTCGCAACCTGAGAGAAGGTGATGATAAAAGACAACTGAATAAAGCTTATTCCTATTTCTCCTGAACCAGAATCCATCCTCGAAAAAGTTCCTTCGAGTTCGTATATAACCATACGATGGATTTATCCAATGGAATTGGATGTTCGTAGTGATACGGAGTGTTCTGGAGAAATACAAAGGTAAACTAGGAGTGGCGTTGAAAGACTTGGTTTGGTCGTGAATAGCAGTCGCAATTTACTTTGCCGTCTTTCGAATCCCTTTATTTGTCTTTACTCATTACCTTCTGTACACCACACTTAGGCTAATTGGTTTTCTTCATTCCCTACCTTTTGGCACCTACCTATGGTTTGGAAGAAGACTATCCAATATGCGTAATAGGTGTACCATCTCCCAATCCTAGGAGCCCTCACGACCTGAGAGAAGGTAAAAGGAAAAGACAACTGAATAATCCTATTCATTTTCTCCAGAACCGGAAACCATCCTCGAAAAAGTTCCTTCGAGTTCGTATATAACCATACGATGGTTTTATCCAATGGAAGTGGATATACGTAGTGATACGGGGTGTTCTGGAGAAAAGCAAAGGGTAAAAGAATGAGTGGCAATGATGTATGCAACTCAGGCAATAGAAAAGTCAGTGTTTTAAGAAAGTTCGGTTAACTTGGTCACTGAGTTATAGTCTAGGGTCGGGCCATGGTCGCTGTCAGAGAGAGAGAGAAAAGAAACACTCAGCGTGCACTCTAACCTAGATCAGAATGGATAATCATTTTATCTAATCCGGATGGCTCCCACTGTTTCCTCGAATTCTCCCCCAAACTTAAAAGGAGAATTAGTCGGAATCACCCAAGGAGTAATCCTACTCATCAGTGGGAATCGGGATCCAACTATCATCGCATGATAACTTGATGGAAGCCACTCAAGTCACCACACTCCAGAAGGTATGCGCAAGCCTGGCAAGTTTCCTATATGTTTGAAACTCCCGATATGATTTTTACCCCAAGCAGCTTATGACCTTGACGGATGCCAACAAATCATAAATTGCAAGTCAAGTTCTACCCGTCATTATCCTGATTAATCTAGACCCACCCGTACTCGCCTTTGATCAAAGAATATTTATAACCGCAATCAAGAACGGCGTCGCTTGGTAGCTAGCCGGTGAGTACGGGTCGGTCCACAGGGATTTTGTGTATTCTCAATTTGTTCTAACGAGTTAATTCCGATTGTTGTCGGATTGATTAAATCTATAAACTAAGTTGATCTAGACTAGGATTAAAATCTTGCTAGGGTGAGGTTTAGGTTAGGTTTGGAAAGTCAATATTCCTCACCGCTTTCTATGCCCTATTTAAGATCTATGAGGTGTTATGGTAATTAATAATAAAGTGGATTAGTATCATCGGGAAGAAACGGTGTTTCTTCCTCTAGGTTCTTGTCCTTCCTTTCTTAATCCTTACCCTAACCTCCATGGAAAACATGCTCAACCGGTCGTTTATACTACGGTATCACCGCTACCTCGTAGGATAGGGTGCCGTAGGGAGCGGTGTGTGCATGTATGCATGGAGTCCTATAAAAACGTGTGATGGGCAAGAAAGGAGTGAGAGATCTTCATCTCTCAAGCCTTTCCCAAATCTAACCCTAACAAGCGAGGAGACTACTCGCTCATTAGGGAATTGAAAAACATGATCTATACTATCTAACTAGGGCAGAGAATAAAGATCTAACTAGGGCAAGAAAGATATTACTTAAGGTATGGAAATAAAATTTAACGAGGGCAATGAAAAGAAAACTTACTCCTAATTTTTATTTGATGCTCTCTTCCTTCTTTACAGAAATTTACAGATCTGAATTTAGATAGATGAAATGAGGCACAAGAAGAGGCATAACCTAAAAGAGGTTTTAGGGTTTCTATTTATAGATCATAGAAACCTTAGGATTACAATCGATTCATATCTGTAATTACAAGTATACCCCTAAGAAGACCAGTCAACGCGCGCCGTACCATGAAAATTTCCACCAACACGTGCATGTAATGGCCGCGGAACCGCGGCCAAAACCCATGTTTGGCCGCGGATCCGCGGCCAAAAAGAGGGCTTATGGGCTCAATTTTCTTGGTATTCTTCTGTTGCATTTTTCCTTCTATTTTCTTCAGTTGTTTTCTCAGATTGGCTTCTAGATTTCTTCCAGATTTCCACAGTGAATATAGTCGTGGACTTTTACCGCTTGCTTCGTGACGAAGTCTTGAACCTTACGCTGCCTTTGTTCTTTGTGAAATCATCCATTGATCTTCGTTTAGTCTTCAAACTGTAGGCTTGATCAAGATTCTTCCATTTGTTGGTCGTAGTCTCACTTTTGTATCGACTTTTTATCTTTTTCACTGTTTTTGTTCCGAGAACCTGTAACCTGCAACTATGTAGCAGACATGGGTCAAAATCACCTGTTTATTTGTAAAACGAATAAGAATGGGGAATATAATAATGCAAAATTATGATATGAACAAATACCCCCAAACTTATCTTTTGCTCGTCCTCGAGCAAACCTAGTTTTATTCTCGAAAAAGACCTAGCCTTACTTTCGCAGGGAAACGCGATTGCACTGAGCTCGTGCAACAAGCCGTTAAACCTCTAGGTGTCCCTAGTAGGAGGAGTGTTGTCTCCTGAGGGTTTTCAGCGGATACTACCCACAAAATCCTATCAATTCGGTCTATTAACTTTTATTTTCCAATTAGGTTTTCTAACAAGAAATTCTATTATCTTCGACTCATAAATTATCCACCCGTATTTTTCACGCTTCCTTATCATTTAACTTAAGATTATATATATTTTTGTGAATTTACTTAGCTTTTGACATCTTTTAAGTTTTCCTTCTAGGGTTCTATCTCAACTTAGAAATTTTTATCATCTCTATTAAAGATATAAGTCTTATCTTTCATTCCCATCTCTTATCTAAACCCCAATCATATACCCCTACGTGTGTATATATATCACCCCTACACTTGGAAATTCAAATCAAGCTATTATACTCTTGTCCATCGTCCAAAGTACTTTTCAATTGGTGAATTTTAGATGAATTTGCTCACACATTCTTCATGCGACCGTTAATACTTCTTGAGGTACCAACGACCGATTACAAAATGTGTTTGCACATTAAAGCGTAATTTCTAGTCTTGTAATCCCTAAGGCTTTAGCAGTGACTCCCAAACCAGTTGGTCTAAGGCACTAGGTGATAAAGCACCATCGCTAAATATTTTTTTCTATTAATGCAGCCTTGAGTAATTACAAAAACCAGTGTTCATTTTTTATATTATCTCTTTATTCACGCTTGTATTTTTATTTTATTTTTCTTCGTACTAAGGACTTTAGACAAGCGCATTTCAAGGTCTCTCCTACTATTCCAAGTTTCAAGGTTCGTGTTTGTGCAATTTTGTAGGGTATATATTTTCAGAATTTAGACTTAAACTTAGGAATTATTTTTCAAACTTATACTTTAATAAAAATTTCAACACTCTTCCCTTATTTTAACTTAGCCCAAGAAGTGAACTCAAAATTTGCCTATTTCCAAATAAACTACAAAAACATATACTTTCTACCGTTAAATTTTAAGAAACGTTATTTTTAGGATTTTTAATTTACTAAGTCTAAGATCTAGTTGTTCCTAGCTAGTTAACCTTTTTGTCAAACTCAAGTCAATTATGGACAAAATTGAATGTTTTAATTTTTATCATTTTAAAATTTTTTAATTTTTATGGGTTTTAAAATAAGTATGCAAATGCAAAAATATATACATGAATGCGAAGGAAGAAGGCTTACCGAGCATACCCCCAAACTTAAACTTTACAGTGTCCTCACTGTCAGGCTACACCAAGAGGGTCAAAATTGTCGGCGCTCCCCTGTTTATTTATTTACAAAAAAAAAAATTCTTTTTTTTATTGTTAAAAGAAAAACAAAATATATATACAAAAAGGTCCCCCCCCAAACTTAAGTGAGACAGTATTTCCACTGTTTTAAGCGTTTAAAGTTCAGAGTTAGGGAAGAGAAAAATCAAACTATACAAGGCCTTACACAGGCCAAAGGTTAGCACCAACCATTCAAAAATTCTATCGTGATAATAGTAGGGTTGGTAAAAGAATGGAGTGTAGAGAAAAGAGATGAGAAGCACTCGAGACCGTATGGGAAGAAGGGTGGAATATGGTCTCGGTATATTCGGAGAAGAATGGCGGAAGAGAGAAAGAAGTGTAGTACGAACTTGAGGGCGTAAATCGAGTGAATAAATTAGCGCAATTTGTGATGACTGATGTGTTAAAAGCGATTGTGTTAATCTATCAACCCGTCGAGAAATGGGGTCAAATCCCTCAAGATTCGTAAGAAAACATGGGTACATTGAACTTGGTAAACCATCCATTGGAAACGGAAATGTGACGAATTCTTGCTCGGTCGAAGCGATAGGAAGGATGAAGGGGAGTGATTTAGGGATAGTCTTATTCTCACCTAAGTAATCTGTCTCGAACTCGAAAGATTCCATCAATGGTTCGAAATGACTGTAAGCAACCGAGTCTGATGGTTCAACTAACTCATCTGAAAATTCAAAGGACTCATACTCGGGCGGTGAGTCTTCAAAATCATTCGAAAAAGTGAAGCACTCGTAATCGTTATCGGCTGTGAGAACTGTGTCAGATTTAAAGAGGTACGCACTAGTGGCGTCCAAATTGCTGTGATCGAACAGAAATTTTTCAAGCTCACAGTCCTCCTGCGTGATCTTTTGTGTGGTTGGAACGATGGAAAGGAGGGAGGGTGATTTAGGAAGTATAACAGTTAAAGGTTCATGAGGATGAATTGGAAAATCCGACACATCAAACAAAACTGGTTCATCCTCAATACTATCCTCAATACTATCCTCATAATTCTCCTCAAAAGTTAACTCATCCATGCAATTATCATCAAAATCAAGACGCATATGAGGTTCGGTAGAAACATTTAATAACTCGGGATGATGAATTGGAGATAAAATTTCAGTCAAATCTACGGGTTCATCATCCAAAATATTCCTGGCGTCAATATTCTCAATCAAGTGAAAATCAATTTTTTTAGACACCTCATCAAAGGCATGGATATTTATCAATTCAGATTCTAGAGTGGAGGTGTAAAGTTCAAAAGGATTAGGTTTGGGTTCACTCGAAAAGGGCTCTTCACAATCAGGTAAATCAAACACTACAAAGTCGCACAACTCATTACACGTTTTATCTTTAACTGGTGAATCATTTGGAACACTTGTTTGAAAACCGGAGTTGTGGGATTCAATTGAGGATGGGTAGGTTTGATTTTGAAGTGTGTAGAACTCACTCTCACCACTCAAATTATCACTCTGTCCAACCGCCTCATCATACATTGGAAAATTTGGAGCTAGTTGGAAACTAGCCACCGGTTCACTAGGTTGCATAAGGGCGGCCATGGACGCATCCACATTCCTCATCATTTGGTTTGTCGCTGCCATATAAGCTTCCAATGACTGTTCTAGACTAGACATGGGTTGTGAAGGGGTTTCAGTAAAACATTCAAAGTTGTTTGGATACGTGAAACTCCCAAATGGCTGTATAGAAGCAATGTCTATGGAAGCTGTGAAAGTCGGGTAGGACTGGTAGGAATTGAATGGTTGGACAGGAGTAGGACCAACATTTGGATAAAAAGGTGAATGGACTTGTTGATCCCAAGAAATGGAAGTGTTGAAAGGAGTGAAAGATCGGTTACGAGATTGTTCAATATGATCAGCTATAGACATGGGTTTCGGAGTTACAACAGGACTCGAAAAGGGGGTATCAACGTAAGAAGGTGGTGAAGGTTGAAATGGTTGATACAAAGTGGATTGCGGAGTCGAACTGTTTCTCCTAGACGCTTCTATTCGATCTTTCAAAGAAATTTTGTGCATGGAGGGGGTCGTCCGTAATTCGACCAAAACAATTCACGTATGAAGCAATGTTTGGATGGGGGTACCAAAGTTCGGCAAGAGTTTTGGGAGGTGGGGTACCCATGATGTAAGAAGGAGAAGAAAAAGAATGTGGGGTGCACGGATTTCTTACCGACAAGTTGCAAGTTTTTTTGTAAAAAAAAATTTTCCTTTTTTTCCTTTTTGTGTTTTTTTTATGTGGAGCTTTTTGCAAAAAAAAGATTTTCGATAAAAGGCTTAGACACACGTTCAATCAACCACAAATGCACAATCAGGCCTAGATCTAGGGTCACCTAGGTCAGCTAGACAGCTCCTAACTATTCCAAAGGGCAAGAAGTAGGACCTCAAACCGCCTCTTCACCGTCAATTGTGGCCAGGTAAGTGCCAGGTAAGTGGGAGGTTCTCCACTATATAAGTAGTGGGCCTAATTAAGTAACCACTCGCCTTAGACACACTTGCCTAGATACCACAAAGCCAGTTTAGGATCAACGGTCGATGCCTACAACTATTCCTCTGTCCTATTGAGCGCGAAGTCCTTAGGGCTGAGTCTAATTTTTTTTAATTAAATGATGGTCAATGCAATATGCCTTATGTGATTTCTGGGGTCCTAGGAAGGGTGATAAAATCCCCACCCAATCTGGATTGGTGTTCAACCCCCTTAAAGTCCAATTAAAATATGCAAAGCAGTAAACACAATCACTTGGAAACAAATTTTTTTAAGCGCGGCTCAAAGAATCCTGCACAAGATCAATTATTGGAAGGGGGAGAAATTTTTTAGCGCAAAGAATCCTGCAGGAAAATTTTTACAGAGGAGATATTGGGGTTGCAGAGAAGAACAGAAGACTTACAGTGGAGATTTGGTCAACTGCTGACGTCAGCCGACCGCGGTTCCGCCGCTAGAAGTAGGCTATGACCACGATTCCGCGGTGTTCTAGGCGGTTCAGTTCCCAAAATTTTTTCTGTTCCTCTGTTTTGATTTTCGTGTGTTGGTCAGATCTTCAGTTTTCTGTTTTGCTCTCTGGATTTTTCCAGATCTGAATTTGTTCTTCGATCCTGCAAAATTCAAACGAAAATACCCTTCACAAAATAACAAGATGATAAATTTTTATATTTTTTATTTTTTCAGTTTTTTTATGATTTTTCAATTTTTATTAACCCGAAATTGCAAAAAGAAAACACTACGCCATCCCCGGCAACGGCGCCATTTGATTGATCAAAGAATATTTATAACCGCAATCAAGAACGGCGTTGCTTGGTAGCTAGCCGGTGAGTACGGGTCGGTCCATAGGGATTTTGTGTATTCTCAATTTGTTCTAACGAGTTAATTCCGATTGTTGTCGGATTGATTAAATCTAAAAACTAAGTTGATCTAGACTAGGATTAAAATCTTGCTAGGGTTAGGTTTAGATTAAGTTTGGAAAGTCAATATTCCTCACCGCTTTCTATGCCTTATTTAAGATCTATGAGGTGTTATGGTAATTATTAATAAAGTGAATTAGTACCATCGGGAAAAAACGGTGTTTCTTCCTCTAGGTTCTTGTCCTTCCTTTCTTAATCCTTACCCTAACCTCCATGGAAAACATGCTCAACCGGTCGTTTATACTACGGTATTACCGCTACCTCGTGGGATAGGGTGCCGTAGGGAGCGGTGTGTGCATGTATTCATGGAGTCCAATAAAAAACGTGTGATGGGCAAGAAAGGGGTGAGAGATCTTCATCTCTCAAGCCTTCCCCAAATCTAACCCTAACAAGCGAGGAGACTACTCGCTCATTAGGAAATTGAAAAACATGATCTATACTATCTAACTAGGGCAGAGAATAAAGATCTAACTAGGGAAAGAAAGAAATTACCTAGGACATGGAAATAAAATTTAACTAGGGCAATGAAAAGAAAACTTACTCCTAATTTTTATTTGATGCTCTCTTCCTTCTTTACAGAAATTTACAGATCTGAATTTAGATAGATGAAATGAGGCACAAGAAGAGGCATAACCTAAAAGAGGTTTTAGGGTTTCTATTTATAGATCATAGAAACCCTAGGATTACAATCGAGTCATATCTGCAATTACAAGTATACCCTTAAGAAGACCAGTCAACGCGCGCCGTACCATGAAAATTTCCACCGACACGTGCATGTAATGGCCGTGGAACCGCGGCCAAAACCCATGTTTGGCCGCGGATCCGCGGCTAAAAAGAGGGCTTATGGGCTCAATTTTCTAGGTATTCTTTTGTTGCATTTTTCATTCTATTTTCTTCAGTTGTTTTCTCAGATTGGTTTCTAGATTTCTTCCAGATTTCCACAGTGAATATAGTCGTGGACTTTTACCGCTTGCTTCGTGACGAAGTCTTGAACCTTACGCTGCCTTTGTTCTTCGTGAAATCGTCCATTGATCTTCGTTTAGTCTTCAAACTGTAGGCTTGATCAAGATTCTTCCATTTGTTGGTTGTAGTCTCACTTTTGTATCGTCTTTTTTTTATCTTTTTCACTGTTTTTTTTCCGAGAACCTGTAACCTGCAACTATGTAGCAGACATGGGTCAAAATCACCTGTTTATTTGTAAAATGAATAAGAATGGGGAATATAATAATGCAAAATTATGATATGAAAACACAACTGTCCTAGATTAATGCATATCCATGCTACAGAAAAGTAACATATAGCTACCGCACACTATGCCTTGACGGAAGCCAACAAACATAGCATGAATACTAGGCGCTGCTTTTCTGAAATGACGGAGGGCTACGGCTGGTTTTTAGCGAAAAACCTTTAACGTAATGAACTTGATATCGTTGAAGGAATCCAAGTGGTTTTATAAAAGTATAGTGGCGAAAACTTTTGCTAAAGAGGTCACTCCCGGTGAAGGGATCTCGGCTCTTTCCACGTCGAATGAGGTGCTGGATATTCATAACCGAATACCACTGTGCAAAGAAAAAAGTAATCGACTATAGTGATGTTATTACGTTGACGCAAACTCCTGCCCAAGGGGTCACTCCCGATGAAGGGATCTCGGCCCTTGCCTCGTCGAATGAGGTGCTGGATATTCATAACCGAATACCACTGTGCAAAGCAAAAGAGAACGTCTGTAATGTCAGTTTTTAAAATCTTGGTTCCAACAACATCATATATATAGGTTTGTTTTCCTTGCATTGATAAGAATCAACGCAGTCCCATCAATTAATCACACCAGAAAAGAACGAAAATAAAATGTACGTATATGCCATCCGCATTCGCCACTGGGTCCCGTCATCACCCGTTAGGTTACTTAACTAACGACAGAGTGGGGACTGGGCTAGCACGGGTGCAAAACATATACAACATCTACTAGTATATATAAATATATATAACAATCGTCCCAGGCATGATAAATGCAACATCACAGAAAAGTAATAAGCATCACAGAACAATACAGATAATCTGGGAGCCCCGGGTTTCCTTTGAGCCACAACTGAAAACCCGACGTTCCCCTGGTCGTGTGGATAGCCTGTGCAATGAACTCCTAGACCCCTACGAGCGCGGCAAGTTACCCGCCAAAACCTGAAGCGAGGCAGACCCCTTCAACAAAGTGAATGGACCACCCAGCACTTCACGGAATCCGGTAACTTGAGCACCCCTCTATGGGTCAACCTATACCCTATACGAGTGCGGCGAATAGCCTGCCAATTCTAGAGTGAAGCCCCCTCCGTCTCAACGCCATGAGATGCGGGCCCGTTGCCCTCTAGAACCCGGCTATCCGTGCACCCCACCGCGGGGTAATCCTAGTACAGAAAAGAAAATATATACAACGGGTATATCGACCTCAACCTGGTCGTGCCCCAAAAGAATAATATACAAACAGGCAGTGACGGCAGTCCACATGTCGGACGCTCGCCCCGCAATATCAAATGTACAAATAAATCCAAACTGCACTACCATTGCACGCAAGCTATCCACCACGACAAATCCGCAACATCAAAGCACAACACAGAACATCAACGTGAATGTCACGTTCGCAAACCCGTCTAAAAGGACTATAGCGATTAGACAAAATTTACCGATCAAATGACATTCACGGTCGCAAATAGAAATGTAATGTACTGAAAACACATAATTAAAATTTCGATCGACTAAACTTTCCCAAAATGGCCCCATGTGCTAAACCAGTACTCAAATGAATCTGGGCCAAAACTATATATCACAAAAATCATTTTTCCACCAACTAGAGCTCCAGAAAAAAATTTGGTCACTGTAGCCCAAAAAGGGCCGCGTAAGCGCCGCTAAATGTGACATTTCGCGGCGGTTCCGCGGTGGAATTTTGGAGTTAGGTCACCAAATATTTTTTGTAGCTTTAGATTTGCCTGCACGGATTTTTAAGCTATATAGAAATATTTTTGGAGCACTTTCAAAAATCGACAGAAAATAGTTAAATTGGAAAATTGATTTGGAAATTTTGATCGATCGAGATTTTAAGCTTATGCAAACTAGATAGTAGGGTTTAATGGGTGGCTCTGATACCATATTGGGTTATGGGAGCACCCCGGCCATCGAACCGTGGCCAAATGCGGAACAATTTTTTTCTAAAACCCGGCGCTACCATTACCCGATTTCCAAGATCGAAACCATTAACCCTAAAACTAGCAATCTAAGAAAAGGAGATAGAATGGTTATACCTAATGAACCAAGTCCTTCGGGTCTTCAACCATTTCCAATCTCCTAGTGACGCGGATCGACTTTGGTCGCCGGTCTTCCTTCATCTCCGATGATCCACCCGAGGGAAACGGCACAAGCTCCAGGTTCGCCAAGCGGACCAACCGACTCTCTAGGATTGCTAGTAGTAGAGAGTGGGGGGTGTAGGATAGTGTCACTATAATTCTTCTCTCATATTCAAAACTCATGGAGCAACCATAGAAGATGGGGTGGTGATGATCAAAGGCATGAGCTAAAAATGGCTAAGTTTCTTTTTTGGGTGTGTGAATGAATATCAAGAGAGAGTAAAGAGAGTGAGCCACTTTCAAATGAGCAAGCCCCCACATTCCCATAGTTTGGTCGTCCCCCTCTCTCTCTCAAAAAAAAAATATGCACCCAAAAGCAAGCTTATCCAATTATACAAATAAACAAATACTACCATACCAATCACAACATGCTCAAACCATGCTTTGACCCAAATAACCATGCCATGCCATGTCACCTTTTCCACCTCATTATAAACAAAATGATTTTCCAAAAGAAAATCAATAATGAGGTGGCATCTTCTAGAAACCATTTCGTATAAATACTTCCCGGTACATGTATCGAAATACACATACGCGTATTCGTACGAAAATACGAATAGCCAAAGAGAGAAAATAAATAGTGAGCAATAATACTAGAATACATATATATATATAAATACATATGTAAATTATTAAATCAAAACTTGATTTAACAATCTGGCTTAATCCTAAGCCGCTAGTATTATCAACCGTCCGATTAAAGTCTGCGCAGCCTGTGCACATATTCAATCGGACACCTGTATGTACCAACATACATCAACTACACTATATTGCCTGAACCGTGAAAACCTTCTGTGTGGGACTCTAAAGACTCGTCAATACGCTGGCAGTGGGTTTAACCACAAGCACGTCAGCGGCACTAGCTGTACGTAACGGCTACCCAGGTATTGAGCGAAAGGAAGGCCGACGAGCAAACTCATCCGAACCCCTACTGAGCCTGTCAGTGACAATATCCGTACAGTCTGGTCTGTTCGTCTAAGAGTGTCGCATATCGAGTCTAGGGGGGTGGATAAAGTCAGACCCCTAATAACGCGATAATTCGTGTCGGTATGAAACCCATCACTACCTCAGAAACTATCGATCCTGGATCGGTAATTCTCACATACCCCGGCCGAGAATTTCTAGTGTTGGCCACCCGTGCACTGCGCGACATCAACCCCCAATACCGGGAGAGACGAATCCCCGATGATCCGCTCACTGACTCCATATAGCTCGGGACTGTACCCAACTAAAACCTGTTTGCATGACTCCTTTGAGCCGTGGTAGGGTAGTAATCAAAGCACAGTGGGAACTCACACGAGACAAATGACGATCTCAGGTCGACAGACTAACCTGTACACATGTCACCAGGGAACTGCTATCTGACTTTAGGTATAATACCAACTAGTATGTTCCCGGCGAGTCCGTCCAGTGTACTCATAACCCAATGAGCACCTGTATACTATCTTAGGTGAAAAACTAACACCAATGTCTTGTGAGACCGGCCACCGCCCCCCGTCAGGGTCTAGATAAGTATACACCAGTCTACACTGGAGTATCGATGCCCAGTCTCGATACTCCCTCGACTAGGGACATTTAAGGATGTGCTTATAGACCCCAGCTCCTACGTATGTGATCGCCATCACAATGCTGGTAGTCAAGCAAGAATCCTATGGGCTCTATCAACATGTACATGATGATAAAGACAAATCAGATAGTATACTATCATCTCGAGTAAAACTGTTTTATCGGTATAGGTCCTCCCTCAATCATCATAATCATCTACCTGCGACTACGACAATTGCCTTGAGGGCACTATAGCCAATATCACCCTCCTTTCTCCCCACGTCTTCTTTCCTCGCTTCTTTCCCGCTTCTTTCTTTCCTTCTTCCCACGTCGCGCCCTTCCTCCTTCGCGCCCCACATCTCCACGACCCCACGCGCGCGCTCTCGTGAAGCCTCCCTCGACCCCGTCTCCATCTCGCTCCCCTCTCTCTCGCAACTCTCTCTCACCCTCCATCATTCCTCACGTTCCCCCCTGCGAGCACCAACCCATAACTTAGCCCACGCCTTCGTCGTCGCCGTCCCGTCGCCGCCCCCTCACCATCACCGTCTCCCTCTCGACCTCACCCTCTTCTCCTCCTCACCCCCGAGACCTCTTTCCCCTCTTCCCGACAACCTAACCAACTTTCCCCGACGTCAAGAAACCCATCCCCATCGCCGGAAACCTCACTCTCGCCAGGAAAATCCGTTACCACCGACCTCCTCTTCACCTCCTCGCCTCCCCCTCTAACTCAGCACCACCCTCTTCCCGAGCTTCCTCCACTGCCGACGAGCACCTTTCCTTCCCTCAACCTCCTAGCTACCTCCAACGTCCCGAACCTTCGCACGCCCACCCGCAGCCGCAACCTCCAGCTCCCTCTCTCTCTCACCCATCGCCTCCTGAGCACCACTGTTGCCTGCCTGCGTCACCTGAGCCTCGCGTCGCCTCCTCTGCCACGACAAATCTACCTCTCCACTGCTCAGAGGACAGACCCGGGTAACCCTGCTACCTAGCCGAGCCCTTGCTGCCACCTTCGCCGGAGCTTCTTGAACCATCGCCGATTACCATCTCCTCTCTACGCCGCAATCATCTCCATCGCCATCGTCTCATCCTCCTTCAACCCGAGCTTCACTGTGTTGAGGCCAAGCTCCTCTCCATAGCCGAGTACCCCTAGTTGCTGCTGCTGCCGCTTGTGCCGTTGCCGTCCCTGCCGAATTACAGCCGTCGAATCATCGCCAGGCAAGTGAACTCATCACTTGCTACATGCTATTACATACTAAGTCTAAGGATTAATTAAGCTAATAACATATATACATATGTATGCAATTGTAGCGAGTATTGTTCGAGATATACCGATACCTTTGTTGTTTGAACCTGATGTGAATTGTTAGGTATTAAGTTAGAACCCAATGATAATGGTATAGGGAAATGCATATAGAAATCGTCTCGAATTCGGGTATATAACATAAGATCCCAACATGTTGAGTTAATTGCTCGCTGCAAAACCCGGAACTAAAACCTACTTTAAATGGCTGAACTAGTGATCGTTAAACCCTTTTTACTGTTCATAGAGGTACCACAGAACTTTGGTTGAAAATCAATATCGTTTCACCTATAAAATGTTACCCCCGATAGCCATTGCGAAATCAGGATTTTCCTGAACACGCTTGACCGTTAAATTCATACTAAATCTTTTACAAATCGGATTTGAGAGTTCCATGTCTCGTATCGAAGCTAACGGATTAGCTTACAGTTATCTATAGTTTATTTAAAAAATTGAACTAATTATGATAGAGATAACTAGGGAGAATTACGATTCTGGACTGCAGTCCAGAGCAGTAATCCCGGTTAACCCCTGTTTTAAATCGCTGTATATACCTGTTCAAATGCGATATTGTGAGGAACCCTATATCGTTACGTATAAAATTAAGTTATATTTCTTACTCCACTGGTTATACTGGATTCCTGTTCTGTTTGATATTTTTAGCACATTTTATAATGTCGACGTGTCTACCTGAATTCTGCAGTGACAGATTTTACACATCAACCTTAACCTGATCATAACTCCCTGTTGAGATAGTATATTACTGATCCGCCAATTGTGGTAGAAACATAACTGATAACTAAAAATATTGTTCCACTATGGTATCATCTAATTACGATCCCAACTGGGATTAAAATGTGTTACGAAACGGACTTCCTATTCTGAAATCGGATTTCCAGCAGTGAACTCTTATATTGAAATGGCCATATATAGCAAATCTGAAACCCGATTCGCACGAAACCAATTTTGATGGATAGATAATTCAATATACTATTTACCCCTTTTACATTGTTTTGCTTAATTTTGCACACATGATTTATAGTAAATTATGCAAGTGGTAGGACACTGACTGATGCTATTCTATTCATATCGTAATCATTGTACTCCCATCATATCATGTAGATGTCATTGCATTAGTAACCTAGTGATCGTGTGCATTACCCAGTGTTAGGTATTAGTGTTTGATTGTGGCAAGTACGTTAGTGTTTAAGCATTAATGGATAAGTGAAAGTGACACGTATTTGTACACAATCAGCGGACCTTATTGATTTATTGCATTGTCGACGCCTATGGGACGTATATAAGTGTAACCATAACTGGAATGGGACGGTTATGGAGCACTTATATTAGTGTCATAGGTAAGGCACCAAATACTGTCCATTTATCTTGGGTACCAGTCGAGACATGCTTGATGGAGATCCTGTCTCCAGTTCTCGTGTAGACTTGTCATAGACCGACTAGTATTTGAGTATATGGTTGGTGTTTGATGTAGACCACGGGGTATGGGGTAGTTTGAGTGTGAGTTCAACAGAATCTCGGGAGTCCCATTGCCGGCACATACAGCGATTTTGGAGATATATGGGTGATATTACTGATTATTAGCGAGTGACTCGGGCCCGTGTTCCCTTGTTCTTGGGTCCTACCCTTGGGTGGGGATACTCATGAATGGTTGACTCACACTTGGACTGACGATAGATTTAGCGACCTGTACAGTGAGACTTAGAGACTGATAGGGTTAGTGATATTGACATGCATTGCTTACTGATTCAATATACCTGCCATACTGTTCACTGCTTTACTATTTACCTGCTCTATTATCTACCTGTATTGGCTACTTCATGTTCACGTCATTATTCCATGCTTACTATTTCATATCCATCATTATTGCACGTGTTCACATTTGTATTTATATATATTGCTATTTTGTCGCTCTGACGACCTGAGTATGCATGCTCAGAGTGAGAAGTGGATTTAGCTTGGACCAGGATCTGACGTACCTCGAGGACATTGCGGATATCTGAATCAGTGACTCAGCGCTATCTTTCCTTGATCTCTATCTGGTTAGTATAATATATTTATTCTGATTTAGTGACTGCATTTCTCATTACCTGTGCATTGATTACTGATTACCGCGCAAAGCTAGAAGCCGAAGTGTGACTACGGCAGGATGTTTTCTCGACCGTAGGAGCATGGCTGGCCTTGTCAACCCCTCGTATTCCATATTTTGGGAAGTGGGGTGTGACATGGTTTTGTTGGTATCAGAGCCAGGTTTTGCTTCGATTAGGATTGCAGTTTCCGTATAGGGCTTAACAATCTGAGACGTCCTTCGGTCTAGATTGTAAACTTGTTATCCTTGATCTTAATTCACATAGTGTGTTCTACTACATGTTTCGATCCATCCGCTAGGGTTTTGGGTGACTTAGTAGAGTTACGTGATTGTAATTATGAACTGCAGCATGGTTACAATACTGTACTCTGTTGAGTGACTTGGAGTTCTACATTTGATTTCCATTCATTTGAGTTTCACCTCACCCGATATTCTTGTTTCGTTGTCTATTCTATATCTTATTCTGACTCTTATTTCCTGTGTCTTACATCGTCCTCAAAATTGTTGTT